>JAADKA010000012.1:600000-1181793 GCA_009982855.1 Lizonia empirigonia | reverse complement strand
CAACCTTGAAGATTCTGTAGAGACAGTAGGGAGACTATGAAGATTGCTGAGAGTGGAGCTGCGAGCAATAGCTGTAGCAAGCCTGCCATTAAAGAGGTCCCAGTTCGCTTTCTTTGTGTTATATCTCAGTGTAGAGAGATTGTTGTTGTGTCTAGCAGGAACCTTGATGGCAAACAGAATGCCAAGTGGTCAGAGCCAATGCTGGTTGTTACTTGCCAGTCTTCTATCTTGCTTGCAAGGTCTGGAGTAGCAAAAGCTAGGTCTAGGACGCTTTCTCTGCTCATATTTGAGCGAAAAAAGGTGCCTTCTCCAGGTGTGTTTAGCAGCTCTAGATTCTGTCGTTCAATCCAGTCTACGAACACGCTAGCTTTAGAAGAGATAGTAGCTGACTGAGGGTCCCACCAAGGGTGGTGTGTGTTGAAGTCGCCTAGGAGAATGGAAGACGGTAAGAGAGTGTTTGTCAATAGTGCTCTTTCGATAGTATTTGCCGAGGAGCCTTGTTGGTCTTGCTCGTTGTAGAGGTTGTAGATGTGGAAGGTGGAGTTTCTTGTCTTTACCGCAACTGCTAGATAGTCTGGATCGGCTACTAGATTTTGCAGAGGGCTCACCTGAGCCTGAAGAGAGCGAGAGATGTAAATAAGGACGCGAGGGCGTAGTGATGAATGAGGGAGAGTAGGTAGAAGCTGCGTAAACGAGGGGTGGTTTACTGAGCGCGTTTCTGAGAAATCTAAAGGCGTCTGGTGCGGTAGAACAAGCCAAGGCTCTTGTACAATAACAAGATCAATAGCTAGCTCTACTGCTATCTGAAGAGCGCTTTCAGTGGCCTGGGCGCTCTTGTTTAGATTAATCTGAAGAACTCTTATGTTGTCTAACATTCTGTTGTTGTTGGCGCGTTCAAGGTAGCCGTGTACATCTCACACTGCTGCTGTCTGCTGTGTGTGCCTTTTTGCAGTTTGCGCAGACAGGTAATGTGTGTACACAGGTCTTGCCTTTAGCGCCGCAGGTGTTGCATCTGTGCAGAGCTGTAGCGTGAGGCTCTGCGCAGATTTTGCAGGCAGTGCTGTGTAGGCACCTCGTCTCTAGGTGACCGAAGCGTTGACACTTCTGGCATTGTGTTGAGGCAGGCGTAGAGTACAGCTTCTCTACTCTAACACTAATGCCTAGTAAGTAGAGTCTGCCTCGAATAGCTCTTACAGCCTCCTGTTCTGTTGCAAAGGCAATGCACACTGAGCCTGTGTGCTGAGTTTGTCTTCTCTCTCTGCTAGTAAGCCAGTAGGGGTTGCCTACAGTCTGGAACCCTCTATTGAATGTAGAGATCTCTGTTTTTAGCACCTCTAGGCTTTCATTGGTAGAGAAAGAGGTTGGTATATTGTGGAGCACTACTTTGTGCCAAGGCTGGATAGGTAGCGCCTCTTTGAAAGCAGTAATGTTCTTCCAGATCTGTATGTTCTCAAGTAGGTACTTGGCGCTGAAGGAGGGTGTAGTCGTCAGAACAATGTTCTTCTTTACGCTAGTAGTTACTGATGCTACAACAGGGGAGCTTACTCCTTTGCTAGCAAAGGCCTCGTTGAAGGCATTACGCATAGCAAGAGAGCTAAAGGAGTTTGTAGTAGAGTTTGTACTAGTTTGTTGGTCCTGGAGCAAGACAAGTTGGCGAGTGCTAAGCGAGTTCTTAGGTGTCGGAATAGATGTCTTCTTTGCAACTGTTTGCCAGTCTGTTTTTGGTTGACCCTTTGCTGCAACAGTAGCGTAGGAAGAGGCCGTAGTGGTAGAGGCAGAAGTGGAGGCAGAAGTGGAGGCAGAAGTGGACCCAGAAGTAGAGGCAGGAGTGGAGGCAGCAGGGGTAGAGCGCTGAGGCAGGGCTTGAGGAACGGAAGCCAAAGCTGGCTTCTGTAGGAGCTTGGTTTTCGATCCAATTGCTCTAGATACTGATTCCAGATTTGATACTTGCGAGGCTAAGACAGAGACGCTGTGTTTGTTGACTCTGTTATTCTCTGTGTAGTCTCTAAAAACTTCGAGCAGATCCAGAAGATCTGTCTGGGTCTTACGAGATGTGGCGAGAGCAGATGCTTGGATTACCATGCTTCTAGCAATGCTGAGAGCTTCTTCACAGGTGCTGGCTACTGGTGCCTGGGCTAAGGGTCGGCTAGCAGCTGTGAATTGGAACGGGGCTGGTCGTAGGGCGTCAGGGATAGCAGATCTACTGCTAGCAGTTCTTTTGTGGGAGGTAGCAGTAGCTGCATTGGCAGTAAAGGCGTAGCTGGATTGTGTAGGGCAGTGTGTTGAAGGGTCTAGCTCTCCTAGAGGGTCGGGAGAGCTAGGGACATTTAGGTCCATCTCTACTATAGACTCTGTGTCTACAGGGTCCAGAGTAGAGTGTCTAGAAGCTGGCGAGATTCTAGAGCTCTGGTATAATCCAGGGTCCGGGATGTCCATAGGTCTAGGTAGTGGTCCTGAGAAGAGCGTGGTCCAATTTGCGGTGGTTTGTGGTGGATCGTGCTTTTGCTGATAAGATAAGAGCGGTCTGTGCGCAGAACGTGAAAACTCAGAAGAGCGTGAACTGTAGGTTTGCACCTGGCTGCGCTCCTCTACCACGAGCTTAGAGGCTGTGAGAAGTGATAAGAGAGCTTCTCTGTGTTGTACTGCGATGGATTCTAATGGTTTTGGGATGCTGGAGGCGCTGGTTTCGATTTTGCTGACCCGGCAATTGTCGGGTTGGTAGCGACTTCTTAGCTGGGAGTGACGCTTAGTTCCAGTATATAAGGTCGGCTACAATCTGAAAGTTTGTTGCCTCTAGTGAATTCAAATAGCTAATTAGGGGAAACCAAGTCCGTTGATTGATTGATTGATTGATTAGTTTAACGTCCTATGTGAGTCGAAGACTATGGAAGACGAGAGCAGCTAAGCTGCTCTGGTAATACAAAGGGTGTTTTTGCAGGGAGTGTTTCTATCAAAATACAAGAGATGGTGAGGGCTTTAGCCCTAAGCAAGGTTGTTAGAAACAAAGTTGCTGCGCAGTAAAGAGATATAAAGGAAAGTTATTCCTCTACGTGCTGGTTGAGATGCCACTTGCGAGTGCCTATCTTTGTGCTTGTTATAAAGGCTAGAGTAGCCTTTATTCCTTGTGTTGTGTGTAGGAGAAGAGGCAGAGTCAGCCTTGATTCTCTCACGTATTTTTGGAGGATTTTGCGTTCTTGTTTGTACCACTTGCAGCTTAGTAGTAGATGCTCCACTGTTTGCTTAGCTCCGCAGCTGCAATAGGGGTGGTCTGCTTTGCCTATCTGGAATAGGTATGCTTTGTTGTATCCGTGGCCAAGTTTGAGCTGATAGTAGGCGCTAGCAATCTCTCTTCTTGTTCCTAGTGGGACTCTGACTTTCTTCTGAATTGACAAGCTGTACCTAGCTGAGTAGGTATTTGGATTGCGTAGTGTTGCCTGTGAGGAGTAGTTTTCGAGTTCTTTTGTCCATTCCTGCGTTGCTAGCTTCTTGATCCTTGGTACTAGTCATTGGCGAGGCTAGTAGAGTTCGTGGCTGGCCTCTTTTTGGCAGCTAGTTTGGCTAGACAGTCTGCTCTTTCGTTGCCTGCTATGTCTTGATGTCCAGGGACCCAGTAAATGCTGATAGTAGCTCCTTTGCTGATGACCTGTTGGCTGCTTTTACGCAGCGTATCTGCCACGCTTGTCCAGGTAGGTTAGAGGGCGTCTTCAGTCTATGGATAGCAGCCTGGTTGTCCGCATAGATCTGAATCTCCTGGTAGGGGGCAGCTACAGTCGCAGCGTGTTCAAAAGCCTCTAGTGATGCCTTCTAGCTCCCCATTGTATACAATTTGGCCTTTGCCGATGTGTGCGTCTCGTAGTATGTTTCTAGAGCTTGTTGAGCGTAGTCGAACGCTGCTAGGCCAATGCCAATTCCTGTCCCTTTTTTGGATTGACGATGCGTCTGTATAGATAGCGAGCATGTTGTCTCCTAGTCTTGATAGCATGTAAGCCTTGTGAGCCTCTGCTTCTTCGTCCTTGGGTAGTGTAGAGAGTGTAGCTGTATAGGCATATTTTTGGTCCATGGCTGGTAGTGGTTTGCGAGTAGCTTCTCTTCAGGGCTTGATACAGCAGTCTGAATAGATTGAACAATTTGAGTGAGTTGCGTAGGCGGCCTTTCTTGAGTTGGCGTCCAAGTCTTCTACATCTGTGTCTGCGTCTGATTCTGGTTGTAGGGCTTCGTTTAGAGCTTGGATAGCGATGCGAACTAGGTGACTAGCTGGTAGCTTCCTTGCTCTGAAGGCGTATTTCTGATAGCAGTGTTAAGCCTGATCGCTGGCGGAGGTAGCGCAGCCTCTACCTCTGATGGAATCGTTGGTGAGGTGCGAAAGGTGCCTAGTATCTTTCTAAGAGCCATGTTTTGGAGTCCTTGTAGCTGCTTCTTGATGGCAGTTTGTTTTCTCCAGAAGACCTCACATCCGTAGTCGCTACACTTGTTACACAAGCTAGATAGAGTTGCCGCATAGCGTAGGGAGAGAGTCCTCTCTCGCTGTTTGCTAGTCTGCACATCCTGTAGAAGGCTGACCTGGCCTGGCTAATCCTTATAGCAGCATGCTCCTTGAATGCGAGTGCGTTGTCAAAGTAGATGCCTAGCCATCTGACTGTCTTTTTTGGTGTGACCGTAGATTGATTTGGGAGCGTGAGTGATGCTGCGGAAGCCTTATCACTTGTAGTAAAGTGTATAAGCTCTGTTTTTGCAGCGTCAAACTGTATAGCACAGCTGGCTCCTTTGGTAAAGAGACTAGCTATGTCGCGTTCTAGCAGGCGTATGTTTTTCTGTAGGCTTGTTGAAGAAGCAGAGATGGAGAGGTCGTCCATATACGAAAGTGAGTAGTTGACGGTTGATGAAAACAGAGGTCTGATATATATCAGAAACAGAATTGGTGATACTGGCTGCCTTGTGGATGCCTGCTGATATGTGCTAAAGTCTTCTGTTTCTCCATTAAACGATAGCCGAAGCTGGCGATTTGTGAGAAAAGACTGGATCCACGCTATTAGGCTGCAGGGTAGCTTTAGTTGTTGCAGGATAGCAAGTAGCTGATTCCGGGCTACGTGGTCAAAGGCTCCTTTAATGTCTAAGAAGACTGTAGAGGTAGTATGTCCCTGTTTTCTGTTTTGCTGCACTTGGTTGAGTAGGAGCAGAGACGCGTCAATCGCAGACTTCTGGATTCTACCGCCAATTTGCGAAGGATGTAGGAGGTGCGAAACCTCTGCTAGCGCGCCTAGACGTTTAGCTACTAGACGCTCTGCTACTTTTCCTAGGCAGTTGAGTAGGGCAATTACTCTGTATGCTTTAGGCGCTGAGTAGTCGGGCTTTTTAGGCTTCTTTAGAATGATGCCAGTAGCTTGCTTCCATCTACTTGGGTGGTAGCCGTGGTTGAAGAGAGCAGAGAATACCTGAAAGATAGTTTCTGGCTGTGTTTTGTAGGCGGCCGTGAGTATCTCCTGGTTGATAGCGTCTGGTCCTGGACTGCTACTCTTAACTTGAGGTGAGCAGGCTGCTTGAACTTCTGCTCTAGTAAGTGCTGGCCAATCCCAATTGCCCTGTTGGTAGGTGTTCCACTGGATCGCGCTAGATGCTGGTGGAGGTGGAAAGAGCGTAGTTCTAAAGGCAGAGCATTTGCCTTGAAACGACTCTTCGAGCCTGTTTGCTGACTGGATTGCAGGGATGCTTTGACTAGCAGTCGGCTTAGTATATGCCATTGCCTTGTAGATAGACTTCGCATCCTCCTTCTCCAGAAACTGGTTCCAATGGTCCTGTTTTGCTGCTTTGATAGCTTGCAGATACGCGTTTCTAGCTACCAGATAGTCTTTCTTCCATAGAAAAGCTTCTACAATAGAGGAGGCAGCTACCTTGCGTTGGAACAAGCGTTGTCTGTTTAGCATCGTAGTTCGTAGAGAGTGCAAGTCTTGGTTCCACCATGGCTTGCTCTTTGGCCTTGTTGCTAGTCGTGGAATAGCAGCTGTTGCTGCCTCTATGATAGCAGCAGTAATCTCATTTCCAAGCTGCTCTAGTTGTTGTTGTAGAGCAGGGTTCTGCTCCTGTATAAGCAACCTTGAAGATTCTGTAGAGACAGTAGGGAGACTATGAAGATTGCTGAGAGTGGAGCTGCGAGCAATAGCTGTAGCAAGCCTGCCATTAAAGAGGTCCCAGTTCGCTTTCTTTGTGTTATATCTCAGTGTAGAGAGATTGTTGTTGTGTCTAGCAGGAACCTTGATGGCAAACAGAATGCCAAAGTGGTCAGAGCCAATGCTGGTTGTTACTTGCCAGTCTTCTATCTTGCTTGCAAGGTCGGAGTAGCAAAAGCTAGGTCTAGGACGCTTTCTCTGCTCATATTTGAGCGAAAAAAGGTGCCTTCTCCAGGTGTGTTTAGCAGCTCTAGATTCTGTCGTTCAATCCAGTCTACGAGCACGCTAGCTTTAGAGAGATAGTAGCTGACTGAGGGTCCCACCAAGGGTGGTGTGTGTTGAAGTCGCCTAGGAGAATGGAAGACGGTAAGAGAGTGTTTGTCAGTAGTGCTCTTTCGATAGTATTTGCCGAGGAGCCTTGTTGGTCTTGCTCGTTGTAGAGGTTGTAGATGTGGAAGGTGGAGTTTCTTGTCTTCACCGCAACTGCTAGATAGTCTGGATCGGCTACTAGATTTTGCAGAGGGCTCACCTGAGCCTGAAGAGAGCGAGAGATGTAAATAAGGACGCGAGGGCGTAGTGATGAATGAGGGAGAGTAGGTAGAAGCTGCGTAAACGAGGGGTGGTTTACTGAGCGCGTTTCTGAGAAATCTAAAGGCGTCTGGTGCGGTAGAACAAGCAAGGCTCTTGTACAATAACAAGATCAATAGCTAGCTCTACTGCTATCTGAAGAGCGCTTTCAGTAGCCTGGGCGCTCTTGTTTAGATTAATCTGAAGAACTCTTATGTTGTCTAACATTCTGTTGTTGTTGGCGCGTTCAAGGTAGCCGTGTACATCTCACACTGCTTGCTGTCTGCTGTGTGTGCCTTTTTGCAGTTTGCGCAGACAGGTAATGTGTGTACACAGGTCTTGCCTTTAGCGCCGCAGGTGTTGCATCTGTGCAGAGCTGTAGCGTGAGGCTCTGCGCAGATTTTGCAGGCAGTGCTGTGTAGGCACCTCGTCTCTAGGTGACCGAAGCGTTGACACTTCTGGCATTGTGTTGAGGCAGGCGTAGAGTACAGCTTCTCTACTCTAACACTAATGCCTAGTAAGTAGAGTCTGCCTCGAATAGCTCTTACAGCCTCCTGTTCTGTTGCAAAGGCAATGCACACTGAGCCTGTGTGCTGAGTTTGTCTTCTCTCTCTGCTAGTAAGCCAGTAGGGGTTGCCTACAGTCTGGAACCCTCTATTGAATGTAGAGATCTCTGTTTTTAGCACCTCTAGGCTTTCATTGGTAGAGAAAGAGGTTGGTATATTGTGGAGCACTACTTTGTGCCAAGGCTGGATAGGTAGCGCCTCTTTGAAAGCAGTAATGTTCTTCCAGATCTGTATGTTCTCAAGTAGGTACTTGGCGCTGAAGGAGGGTGTAGTCGTCAGAACAATGTTCTTCTTTACGCTAGTAGTTACTGATGCTACAACAGGGGAGCTTACTCCTTTGCTAGCAAAGGCCTCGTTGAAGGCATTACGCATAGCAAGAGAGCTAAAGGAGTTTGTAGTAGAGTTTGTACTAGTTTGTTGGTCCTGGAGCAAGACAAGTTGGCGAGTGCTAAGCGAGTTCTTAGGTGTCGGGATAGATGTCTTCTTTGCAACTGTTTGCCAGTCTGTTTTTGGTTGACCCTTTGCTGCAACAGTAGCGTAGGAAGAGGCCGTAGTGGTAGAGGCAGAAGTAGAGGCAGAAGTGGAGGCAGAAGTGGAGGCAGAAGTGGACCCAGAAGTAGAGGCAGGAGTGGAGGCAGCAGGGGTAGAGCGCTGAGGCAGGGCTTGAGGAACGGAAGCCAAAGCTGGCTTCTGTAGGAGCTTGGTTTTCGATCCAATTGCTCTAGATACTGATTCCAGATTTGATACTTGCGAGGCTAAGACAGAGACGCTGTGTTTGTTGACTCTGTTATTCTCTGTGTAGTCTCTAAAGACTTCGAGTAGATCCAGAAGATCTGTCTGGGTCTTACGAGATGTGGCGAGAGCAGATGCTTGGATTACCATGCTTCTAGCAATGCTGAGAGCTTCTTCACAGGTGCTGGCTACTGGTGCCTGGGCTAAGGGTCGGCTAGCAGCTGTGAATTGGAACGGGGCTGGTCGTAGGGCGTCAGGGATAGCAGATCTACTGCTAGCAGTTCTTTTGTGGGAGGTAGCCGTAGCTGCATTGGCAGTAAAGGCGTAGCTGGATTGTGTAGGGCAGTGTGTTGAAGGGTCTAGCTCTCCTAGAGGGTCGGGAGAGCTAGGGACATTTAGGTCCATCTCTACTATAGACTCTGTGTCTACAGGGTCCAGAGTAGAGTGTCTAGAAGCTGGCGAGATTCTAGAGCTCTGGTATAATCCAGGGTCCGGGATGTCCATAGGTCTAGGTAGTGGTCCTGAGAAGAGCGTGGTCCAATTTGCGGTGGTTTGTGGTGGATCGTGCTTTTGCTGATAAGATAAGAGCGGTCTGTGCGCAGAACGTGAAAACTCAGAAGAGCGTGAACTGTAGGTTTGCACCTGGCTGCGCTCCTCTACCACGAGCTTAGAGGCTGTGAAAGTGATAAGAGAGCTTCTCTGTGTTGTACTGCGATAGATTCTAATGGTTTTGGGATGCTGGAGGCGCTGGTTTCGATTTTGCTGACCCGGCAATTGTCGTGTTGGTGGGCTACGGCTAGCTGGTCATACGTACAGATATATCGCCAACCTCCTCCACGTCACCGAGCGACAAGTTGAGTGGGCAGCTACTAGTGTTTCTGTCACTCCAAAACGACGTAGTGGTCGCCCACGTATCCTTACAGATGCCCAAGTAGACGAGCTTGAGGCGTACGTCCGATCATTGTGACGGATCGAACCCACGACCTCTGGGTTGGTGTTCCCGCACGGGCCCACCAGCTACGCGCTAAGCCACAGGCTTAGTCATCCCTATTAAATAACGTGTTTCACCACCTTCCCGGCCACACCACCATCCCGTCCACCCCACCAAAATCCTACGCGTCGCGCCCACGTCAACCCCAATGACTCAACAACCACAGCCTCAATTGCCTCAAAAAGAAGGCAGACTTCTACTTGCTGCACAGGCCTATCAAGATAGACGCTTGATTGATTGATTGATTGATTAGTTTAACGTCCTATGTGAGTCGAAGACTATGGAAGACGAGAGCAGCTAAGCTGCTCTGGTAATACAAAGGGTGTTTTTGCAGGGAGTGTTTCTATCAAAATACAAGAGATGGTGAGGGCTTTAGCCCTAAGCAAGGTTGTTAAGAAACAAAGTTGCTGCGCAGTAAAGAGATATAAAGGAAAGTTATTCCTCTACGTGCTGGTTGAGATGCCACTTGCGAGTGCCTATCTTTGTGCTTGTTATAAAGGCTAGAGTAGCCTTTATTCCTTGTGTTGTGTGTAGGAGAAGAGGCAGAGTCAGCCTTGATTCTCTCACGTACTTTTGGAGGATTTTGCGGTCTTGTTTGTACCACTTGCAGCTTAGTAGTAGATGCTCTACTGTTTGCTTAGCTCCGCAGCTGCAATAGGGGTGGTCTGCTTTGCCTATCTGGAATAGGTATGCTTTGTTGTATCCGTGGCCAAGTTTGAGCTGATAGTAGGCGCTAGCAATCTCTCTTCTTGTTCCTAGTGGGACTCTGACTTTCTTCTGAATTGACAAGCTGTACCTAGCTGAGTAGGTATTTGGATTGCGTAGTGTTGCCTCAAGATAGACGCGTCAAGTCTCAACGCAGGGCTTCAAACCTCTACAATGTTCCACGAACAACGCTCCGCGACCGCCTCTCCGGCTCACAGCCAAAAGCTGTTGCCCACCTCCACCAGCGAAAGCTACAGACAAATGAGGAGCAGTCTCTTGTAGACTGGATCCTAGACCTTGACCGACATGGCTTTCCCCCCCAGATTATTGACGTGCGACGTATGGCGGACACTCTACTCGCTAGCCGCGGCCAAAATCCACCTCCACCACCTGTCGGCAAGAACTGGGTGTCACGATTTGTCAACACCCAGCCTACACTCAAGACCAAGTGGAATAGGAAATTCCATTCACAGCGTGCTCGCTGTGAGGATCCTATTAGGATTGGCGCATGGTTTAGGCTAGTAGAGGAGACACGCGTCATGTATGGGATACCTGATGAGGACATCTACAACTTTGATGAGACTGGGTTTATGATGGGTGTCGCCTCAACGTCTAAGGTCGTCACTAGCTCTGACACAGTTGGTCGTGCTACTGTTATTCAGCCAGGCAATCGCGAGTGGGTGACGACGATTGAGTGTATCAACGCGTCAGGTTGGTCTATCCCACCGTTTATTATACTATCAGGGAAGCTCCACCAAGCTAGCTGGTATAAGGACCTACCACTTACCTGGACTCTGTTACGATCCAACATACCAGGTATGGGGAGCGGCAAGTTATGAAGGAACGACGACCAGTCAGTCGTACGAGGCTCTCAGGTGGGTCGCGTGCCAAGCACAGGTCACGTGAGTCTCACGAGTCTCAGAGCGCCAAGCGCTCAACCCCGCACCAAACCCCACGTAAGACTCCGTAGGAATCTCACGAAGTCCCATCAGTCTCAACGAGTCCCACGACCGCCAAGGCGAGTGAGACCCGTAGGACTTCGTAGGACGGATGAGACGCCCCAGGTATATAAGCAAGTAGGAACACGACTCTTATAGTTCGTGTTCAACCTAGTCAATCAAGTTTGTCTTTGGAATCTCAACCTGCCTTCGATACAGATAGTACCCTCTATACTCTTCAAGTGCAACCCCCTATCAACACGAGCTTTGCTTAGTTGATAACCCTACCGATCCAGAGCCGGCACTCATCCCCGAGAACCAATAGAATCAGTGCTTACGGTCTTTGACTAAAGTACGACTTCAACATTTTGAACACCCCCAAGATGAGTATCGCTTCAGGATCACGCTCTACCCCCCGCTCCGACCCCATGGACGAAGACAACGTTAGCGTTGCCGAGGAACTTCCCCGCAACGTCATGAACGTCAACAGACCAGACCTCTACCATGGAGATCGCAGCAAGCTCGACGACTGGCTCATCCAGTGGGACCTCTTCTTTCTATTCCAAGGAGAGCGTGTGCCCGAGGACAAGCGAGTCACCCTCGTCGCAAGCTACATGCGTGGCCCAGCATTCAAGTGGATCAAATCTTTCCTCATCAAGTACCGAAACGACACCCTCGACTCAAGCGACATTAACGAGTGGATGGAAGACTTCGATGAGTTTAAGGACAAGATCCGAGTCGTGTTTGGAGTCACCAACGAGCCCGCAATCGCTCGACGTGACATCCAGCGCATTCGACAGACCCAATCCGCTGCCGACTACGCCGCCGAGTTTCAGCAACTGGCCGCCAACACGGAATGGGACGAAAATGCGTTGATGACCATGTTCCGACAAGGGCTTAAGCCTAAGGTCAAGGAAGAGCTGATGCGCACCGGCGCCAGCACCGACACCCTTGACACCCTCATGAACACGGCCATCGACATCGACACCAAGCTCTACGAACTTCAACAAGAGCTTCGAGACGACCCACGAGCACGCGTCATCAATACTGATCGACGCCCGCCGCCACGCAACCAATGGCGCAACCCGATCGCGGATCGAGGAAACCGGTACCGTCCTAACACGGGACGACGTATTCATAGTAACACTCAGAGTGGGTACTATGGACCGGAAGCCATGGACTTGTCAAACCTCAACAAAGGACCAACAGCACCTTCGGCTCGTTGGAATGACAAGGGCAGGGGTAGTAGCAACAAACGTGGCACGTCAAAGGACTGCTACAACTGTGGCAAACCAGGCCACTTTGCGAGAGACTGTCGACAGAAGAACAAGGTTCTCCGACAGCTCAATATGATTACCAGCGGTCAGGAAGAATGCGACGCTGATGCCAGTGAATGGGAAATTCTCACTGATGACATTGGACGACTCATGGAAGATCCAGAGTCCGGTCCCGATAACGATGAAGGATACATCGAACCAACTACGCAGTACCGCGCACCAACACCCCATCCGGACTACTACGAGGATGCGGTAGAACATCAACAGCTTTCAAGACAGCACGAGAGTCGCAAGGAGCGACAAGCTCGACGAACAAAGCGGCGCGATTCAAAGCTCGAGCGCGAGCAGCAGGCCAACGCGGAAAACGACGCAGCTTACGCACAGATGTGCCAGGAGCTAGTTATTCCAAGCGTTGAGGACGACTCAACGGAGAATTGGTGTGAGAAATCACTACGCGAGTACCACGAGCGATGCGCTGCCACCAACCGAGAAGAACAGGAGAAATTCCTCCAGCGCTACGCTATAACGGCAGAAGAAGCACCCGAGTACGAGTCATCACTCTACAACCTAGACCCGCGCAACCCACACCATAGGACACTGTCGTTTACTAGCTGCTTCAAGGATGGATGCGGCATCCACCATGCGGACAAACTAGGAAGTGGATTCTTCCCAGGATGGAAACACCTCTGCAAGCGACACTGGACACGATGCCTAAACGACTACTGCGAGATGCACCTTATCGACAAGCGAGAAAACAAGTGTTTTCCAGGGAACGACACCCCTGAGTCTCGCGGAGCCCAGCAATTGGTGATCAACGGAAGATGCACCAATGCCCGATGGCAACATTGCCTCAACCCTGACTGCACCACTCACGAAGGAGCAAAGCAGCGTCACGGGTTTGGAGAAGAGAATCCTTTTTTAGGACTGCGCCTGAGAGCGCCAGGGATCGATCCATCAACAGTATTGGGACCGATCACCAACTAATCAGACTACCCGTTCAGATAAACGGAAGGTGGATGAAGGCACTCTTGGACTCTGGAGCACAGTCTAATTACATCTCTTCGCGAGCGGTACGGCTAGCTGGACTACGCCCTACTCGGAAGACGACATCCTACCCGCTCAGAGTTGCCAATGGAGAACCGATGCCTGAGGAATCCGAGATCACACACGAAGTGACTGCGGTACCCCTCCAGATCCACAGACACCACGAGGAAATAACCCTAGACGCTTTTGGGATGGCCACTCACGACGTCATATTAGGACTTCCATGGTTAAGAAAGCACAATCCGGATATCGATTGGAAGAATCGACGGCTTTCGTTAGAACGATGCGACTGCGGCACCACCGCATCGAAGCCTACGCAACGCACGCTGCAGTTGGTAGATGAGAAGACGATCAACAATATCGCTTCGCACAAGACGCGCCAAGTTAGAGCGGTCGACTCCACAGACACCGAACGCCCCACGGGTCACGAAGTGAGAGTTAAGGAGGATCGGAGTGCACCTCCTGACATCCCGGATAAATACAAAAGCTATAGAGAGCTTTTCCGCGATGATAAGACGGCTTCGGCATTGCCCAAGCATAAACCCTGGGATCACGAGATCGTGCTACAGGAAGGAAAGGAACCGCCTTTCGGGCCCATATACGGAATGTCGGAGAAAGAACTCGGCGTACTACGCGAGTATCTCGACGAGAATCTTAAGAAAAGATTCATACGACCATCAGAATCCCCAGCGGGATTTCCCATTCTGTTCGTACCTAAGAAGGACGGAAAACTACGCCCATGTATCGACTACAGAAAGCTCAACGACATCACGGTCAAGAATCGATACCCGCTACCGAACATATCAGAATTACAGGATCGGTTAGCCGGAGCACAGTACTTCACCGCATTGGACCTAAGAGGAGCGTACAACCTCATACGGATGAAGGAAGGCGAAGAATGGAAGACGGCGTTTAGAACGCGTTACGGTCATTACGAGTATTTGGTTATGCCATTTGGGCTAACCAATGCGCCAGCTACGTGTCAGGCCCTAATCAACAACGTGCTACGGGCACACCTCGACAAGACAGTAGTGGCATACCTAGACGATATCTTGGTATACTCACGGACCATGCCAGAACACATCCAACACGTCAAGGAAGTTCTGAAGTGCCTAGCACAGGCAGACCTACGACTTAAGCCAGAGAAGTGCGAATTCCACAAGGACGAAGTAGAGTTCCTAGGATTCGTCGTAGGCAGATACGGAGTTAAGATGAGCGCTACTAAGACACAGGTTGTGAAAGATTGGCCAACCCCAACGAACGTCAAGGGAATACAGGAATTCCTTGGGTTTGTCAACTTCAACCGACGCTTCATCAAGGACTACTCCCTGAAGGCCTTGCCGCTAACCAAGCTAACGCGGAAGGACATACCATTCAAGTGGGAAAAAGCGCAAGAAGACGCTTTTCAATCGCTTAAACAAGCATGTGTAGAGCCACCCACGATGATTACATTCGAGAGCAACAAACCTCTACGAATCGAGACCGATGCCTCGGATTTGGCATTAGGAGCATGCGCAACGCAAGAACGAGATGGACAATGGCACCCGATCGCCTACTACTCAAGAAAGTTCTCAGGACCGGAAGAACGCTACGATGTGCACGACAAGGAATTACTAGCAATCGTCTCAGCCCTGGAACATTGGCGGATCTACGCACAAAGCTGCTCGGAGCTCACCATCTACACGGATCATAAGAACCTAGTACATTTCACCACCACCAAAGTACTCAACCGACGCCAAGTGCGCTGGTCTGAGATGCTTGGACAGTACAAGTTCAAGATACTGTATACGCCAGGGAAAGATAACGGCAGAGCCGATGCACTAAGTCGCAGACGCGACCTTGCAGGAGACAAGACCATTAACGAGTTCGCAGTGCTCGGAGTTAATGACGATGGGTCACTAGGACCATCACAACAACTCAATCAGGTTATGCAGGTTCAGCAGGAACAACGCATACCAGCCCAAGTACCAGACGAACTTCAAGAGGAAGTTATAAGGAGTCACCATGACGACCCGCTCCACGGACACCCTGGTATCACACGAACAATGGAACTCATCAAGCGACACTATGAGTTTCCAAACATGAAGGACAAGGTCACCAAATTTATCAAGCAATGCGTCAACTGCCAGCAAAACAAACACAGCACGCACGCCAAATACGGAGAAGCACAAGCAATGGAGCCGCCAACGGCACCCTGGACGAACATCACGATGGACTTCGTCACACAACTACCAATCTCCAAGGACCCTGTCACAGGATATGAATACGACTCGATCTTCAACGTCGTATGTCGATTCACGAAAGCTGCCGAGTTTATACCATTCCGACACAGCTACACTGCAGAGCAACTCGCTCGCGTGTTCCTGGATCGAATAGTACGACACCACGGCATCCCGGAATCGATTATCAGCGATAGAGATAAGCTCTTCACGTCAAACTACTGGACTACGCTGTTAGCAGCAATAGGTACCAAGAAGAAGCTATCCACGGCATATCATCCGCAGACGGATGGACAGACTGAACGAGTAAACCAGACAATGGAGACGTATCTCCGCATTTACTGCAACCAGCAGCAAGACAACTGGGTTTCACTCTTGCCTATGGCGCAAATCGCATACAACAACAAACTATCGGAAGCAACGGGCGTCACGCCGTTCTTCGCGAACCACGGGAGACACCCAAATCTCTTTACCAGATCATTGGACAGCAGCATCCAAACGGAATCAGCGATCACCTCAGTCGAAGCACTGAAGGAAGTACACCAGAAATCGCTTGATAACATCGCCAAAGCTCAGTCAAGGAGCATCTCTTATGTTAACAAGAAACGAAAAATGGCGCCTCTGCTAAAGGAGGGGGATAAAGTGTATCTCCTCACAAAGAACCTACGCACACGGCGACCAACGAAAAAACTGGACAAGGTCAAGGTCGGACCATTTTTCATCTCCAAACAAATTGGCCCAGTCAACTATCGACTAGAGCTACCCAAGGATGCGAAGATTCACCCAGAGTTCCACGTATCACTATTGGAACCAGCCGACCCCAAAACGCCAATCCAGAAAGACTTCCACTACCAAGCCGACGGCGAAGACGAGTGGGAAGTCGAGGAATTAATAACGCATCGAGGAACGGGACCTAACAAGGAATATCTAGTCAAGTGGTTAGGATACCCAAACTCAGAGAACACATGGGAACCAGCTACGCACCTCACGAACTGCCGTCAGCTACTACGCCAGTATCGCCAAACTCCCAGAAACTCGACCAATCCACCACGGCGGCCTCGGCAGGCGCCTCGGAATTAGCCGAAGCAATGGCTTGGTTAAGCCGCTCCAGCTCCTCGAGACGCTCGAGCTCCTCGGCATCCTCACGACCCTCGTCAAATATTTCCTGTTCCCGTAGCTTCAAACGCTTTTTCTGTTTATGCAAGCGCCGAAGCTTCGCACGAGACGCACGCGACCGATCCTGCGACTCCGCCACAACCCGCTGCGCTTCAGCTATCGACGCTAGTATCGTCGCCTGCGCAGTACTCACGGCTTCCTCATCTTTTTCCATTTGAGCTTCAAGAGCTCCCTCTTGCGCTTCGAGACGCGCTATCTCTCGATCGATTTTCGAAAAGTCCGGCACAGGGATATGCGCCGGCAAACACTCTTTTACTCCATCACGATAACAATTTCCACATCGTGACGACAAAGACGACATCCGACACCCCAACTTCTTCTGGACACAGTGGCTACACGCAACCATGGCTAGAACCCCTTCAGCGTTGATACGGTCACCGCGTCGATGGCGAAAGATGGTACTGCGAGAAGACATCGCGTTAGCCTATGAGGACATAAGGCCAGAGAGAGGGAGGATAGTGTTACGATCCAACATACCAGGTATGGGGAGCGGCAAGTTATGAAGGAACGACGACCAGTCAGTCGTACGAGGCTCTCAGGTGGGTCGCGTGCCAAGCACAGGTCACGTGAGTCTCACGAGTCTCAGAGCGCCAAGCGCTCAACCCCGCACCAAACCCCACGTAAGACTCCGTAGGAATCTCACGAAGTCCCATCAGTCTCAACGAGTCCCACGACCGCCAAGGCGAGTGAGACCCGTAGGACTTCGTAGGACGGATGAGACGCCCCAGGTATATAAGCAAGTAGGAACACGACTCTTATAGTTCGTGTTCAACCTAGTCAATCAAGTTTGTCTTTGGAATCTCAACCTGCCTTCGATACAGATAGTACCCTCTATACTCTTCAAGTGCAACCCCCTATCAACACGAGCTTTGCTTAGTTGATAACCCTACCGATCCAGAGCCGGCACTCATCCCCGAGAACCAATAGAATCAGTGCTTACGGTCTTTGACTAAAGTACGACTTCAACAGACTCTTGCAGTCAGCGACAACGGCTGGACAACAGATGAGCTAGGTCTTGACTGGATAAAGCACTTCAACAGACATACACAGACTCGCTCGTCAGGGGCTCGTCGGCTCCTTATCCTTGATGGTCACAGCAGCCATGCTACACCTGAGTTTGATCAGTACTGTGCAGACAACCTGATTATTACTCTCTGTATGCCTCCTCACACCTCACACCTTCTTCAGCCACTTGACGTTGGCTGCTTCTCTCCTCTTAAGACAGCGTATGGACACCAGGTAGCAGAGCTTGCCCGCCAAAGAGTCTTCCACGTTGACAAGCCTGAATTCCTAAGGATATACCCACAGGTCAGGCTGACAACACTGTCAGAGCAGAATATCAAGGCTGGTTTCCAGGCGACAGGACTTATCCCACATAGTCCAGAGCGTGTCCTATCTAATCTGACTGTAGTAGTCAGGACACCATCACCACCAAAGACACCTACAGATAACGAATGGACAGCAGAGACACCACATACAGTTAATCAATTACAGAAGCAGGCTCGTCTTGTGCAAGACCTCCTTCAGCGACAGTCACAGAGTCCAACTAGTCAAGCTATATCTCAGCTTGTTAAGGGTTGTCAGCTTGCAATGCAGTCAGCAACAATCCTAACTCAAGAGAATGCTAAGCTACGTGCCTCAAATCAACGTCAACAACATAAACGTCAAAGGCGTAGACAGTATATAGCACGTGGGGGAGCTCTACAGGTTGAGGAAGCTCAATTGTTGATATTACAGGCTAATAATGTGGTTGAAGAGGAGGCCCAGGTTAACGCTGCCCCACGACGTCAGCGAGCACCACCAACGTGTAGCAAATGCCACGTGCAAGGCCACAACAGGACTCAATGTAGAGCTATCTAATCTATCTTGCTTGCAATCTTCACTAAATTTGACTGCGTGGTTGTGGAGTAATTGCACGCCAAATGGAGCCGGTTTTGGTGGGGTGGACGGGATGGTGGTGTGGCCGGGAAGGTGGTGAAACACGTTAATATGGTAACGATTAGCTAAGCACGGAGGTCGGTGCATCTGATTGGCGGATGTGTGCTGTCACTGCGACCACCACTACTGCACTCTCGACAGACTGTCCACATATACCCACTCCAGCGGCGCCGCCATGGGCTCCCGCACTGAGACGGAGATGCTCAACAAGTACAACCTCTCGACGCTCTACCCCGCCGCATGGCCACAGGAAAAGGACGCCGCCGACGAGGGCGAGCTCTCGGCAGACGAGGCAGTGCAGGCAGTGCGGCAGTCGCGGTCACGTTACTCGGTGCTGGAAGAGCGGTCGCGGTTCTCGCGGCAGGTGCCTGGGGCGGAGCGGTCCAAGGACGGCGTGGAGACGCTGGTGCAGAAGGACGAGCAGGACCCGCTGGGCATGTACCCGAGCGTGGTGCAGGTGCTGCGGGCGCGCAACCTGGCCGTCGAGGACGACATCAAGCTGCGTAGGTACGCCCCGTACCGCCCCCCGCCCCGCGCGCCCCGCCGCTGACCCCCCCCCCCCAGGCAACCGCTTCCTCCTCAGTTCCACGACCTTCTCGCCCTCGCTCTTCCTCTCGCAGGTCCACAGCGATGCCTCGACCGACACGCTCCTGCAGGGCCTCGACTTCCTCTCGCGCTCCATCGAGCAGAAGTCGGCCTCGCTCAAGGTGCTCGTCGAGACCAACTTCGAGCGCTTCGTCGGCGCAAAGGCCACCATCGACCGCGTCTACAATGAAATGCGCGACCAGGGCGCCCGCGAGTCGCTGCAGCCCGTGCCCGACGCCAAGAAGAAGAACGCCCTCGTCAAGGAGAGCGAGTACGGCGTGCACGGCATCAAGGTGCCCCTCGCCGAGGTCGCCGTCAAGGCCGAGGAGGTCTGGGGCCCGGCCCTGGGCGGCCGTGACAAGGAGGAGACGCTCAAGGCCATCCTGGACTCGGTCGAGAGCAACCGCGGCCTGTTCGAGGTCGGCGCCTCCATCCAGGACGCCATCCGCCGCAACGACCACGAGACCATCGTCGACGAGTACAAGCGCGCCCGCAAGTACACCGACGACGCACGCTACATCGCAGAGCAGGCCAGCTACGCCAAGACGCCCCTCGCCGACGCCCAGATGCACCAGATCATCGTCACCGCGCGCATGTGGGCACATGTCCAGCACCAGGTGGAGCACTTCAAACGCGACGCATGGAAGCGCCTGGCAGCCACCCACTTCACCAAGCACCAACCCGGCGCAGACGACGCCAAGTCGGACCAACACCTGCGTCTCATCTCCATCATGCTCGAGCTCGGCGTCGAGGACAACCCCATCTGCATCTGGCTGCTGTCGCGTTACCAACACCTCAAGTCCCGCCTCAACACCCTTTGCGAGCGCTCCCGCGTCGAGATTGAAATCTTGCGCCGCCATCTCGCCAACGGAGACAAACCAACGCTGCTGTCAGTGCAGAAACACCTCCGTGCTGTCCCAACAAGCACCAACGCCTCGCCCGAGCCTTCCAAGCTAGATGCACCCAAGGTGGTCGAGTTCTGGGACCATGTGCACGCCTCTATGACGACACTTCTCTCCACCAAGGGCGGTCTGCTCGGTGAGCTGGTCGAGTATTGGGACATTGCACAGTCGTTTATGAGCGGTCGTGCGCAGCGAAACATGCCCACCGGCTACCAGAACCAGTCCTCGGTGCACCACAAGCTCACCGACCAGAATAAGATCGAGCTCGAAAAGGGAACCACTGAGCTCGTCAACATCATCCGCGACCATCTGTACTCTTTCTTCTCCGATCCGCCCATCGAGGACGTCTCAGCACTCTTCTCGCCCATGCCAACAACGCCGACACCCACTACCCCGCGCACACCGCTCACTGCTGCTCTGAGTCCGACGGCCGGGTCAAGGTTCCGGTTCGATCCCAATAACGTACCGCCGCCATCACCTAGCCGCGGCGAGACGTGGGAGAAGTACGCCTTCTGGCCGCCCCACTCGAATGCGCTCTCAGGCTCTCACTACCTGTCCAAGGCTCTTGTGCTTGTTGGCACCGCTGCGAACGAGCTTGCTTCTCTCCACCTCCCTGCGACGGGACCTTCCTCACGCCTGGACGAGGCGCTGCGCCTACTCGTTGGTGGTGTTCGCGAACGCTGCATCTCCGCCATCTGTGCAGCCTGGAATGCCGATGCAGAAAAGCTCAAGGTGCTCGAAGACTGGACCCGCAACGTCGACCGGAAGGACACGACGAACCTACCCCAACGCTTCTTGGCGGTACAGTCCTTCTTGTTCAACCATTTGCAGAAGATCATGTACGTCGAGGCATCGAGCAAGACGGCTGTAGATGTCGTTGTCCCGCCCAGCAACAAGCTACTACAAATGCTCAGAAGCCAGTTTGTGACAAGCTTGTACCGCACACTAAGCGGCATGGTCGAATGCGCAGAAATGGGCCGCAAAGCACTGGGCGACGACCTCCAGACCAAGGGCGACGAACTTACCATCGACGGCGAGGAAGATATGGACGGCGAATGGGGCAAAGTGGATGCCAACAACCGGGTAAGCCAGCGCCTCGACACTGATGTCCGTCTCTTGTGTGTTTGCTAACCCTGCACAGTCGACGCGGCTCCTCCTCACACTCTCCAACATGTCGCACTTTCAGTCTGAAATCACGCCACACCTGCTTTCTCTCTTCGAAACGCTTTTCTCGGTGCAGCTCACGGACGAAACCAGCCGGATCCGCGACGTGCTGAGCCAACTCGACACGCAGCTATTCAAATCCTACGCCAAGCCGCACGCACTGCAGATCCAAGCGTGGGTCGAGGCGGGCATATTCAGCGCTTCGTGGGCGGCTGGGGCAGGCCAGCGGGGCAGAAGCGTGGCGGATCTGGATCCCAGTCCGTACGTGTCGACGGTGCTGTTGCATCTCGTGACCGTCCACAGCGTGACGAGCACCACCATCCCCAACAGTGCGCTGACGCCGCGGATCGTCAAGTCGCTGTTTGAGTCGACCACGACGGCGTTGATCAACACCTTTAGCTCTCCGCGATTGCCCGGCATCTCGCTTCCGCAGCTCACGCAAGCGACGCTCGACGTCGAGTTTATCAGTCAGACGCTAGCGAGCTACACCACGGACAAGGCAAGCCAGACGCAGACGGACATTTACCAGGTGCTGGACCAGAAGACAGACAATGGGGCGCGCGTGGCGCTGCAGGAAGAGCTGGGCGGGCTGCGGATCGGGTTGAAGAGGCTGCGGGAAGGACGGAGGGGCGAATTTAGCTGTTTTAGACGGGTCAAGAGAGGCACGGTGGCGAGTCCTAACCCTGAAGAAGAACGAGGGAGACGTTGACAAGACAAGCTGGACGAGAGCCATGTGTGCAGGTCAGGCATTCAACTCAGATACAAGTATCAAATGTTATGGAAATTATCAACATGGTTCCTATCTCGTGCCGTGGTCATGACAGCTTGTATACAGTCGTAGCTGGGTATCCCTATACATGTACGTGTACGTATTAGTGCGCTGCAGAGGCGCTCCGCCTCGCGGGCGAAAGAAGATTAGACGCGAGTGCAATTTTGTACTTCAGTATGCGGCGTTGGCCGGACCGGGGCGTGCCCTTTGTTTTTGCAGGCGCTGACATGGGCGTGTCTTCGGCGTCTGATGGGGCTTCTTTGTGTGTCTTTGGATTGTTCGAATTCCATGGTGTGGGCTCGGATAGATGGGCAACATCAGTTTCCTCCTTGCGAGCCTGCGATTCCGTATCGCCTTGTGTTTCTTTCCATATTTGTGGTTTCTTGGTCTCTCTTGGCTTGGGGACTTGCATGATCGAGTCTGTCCTGCGCTGCGGCGGCGTTGGCGTGTCGGGCGTCGTGGGCGAAGTGGGCTTTGATGCTGTTGGCGTTGTATCATGTCCATTTGTCCATGCTTCGAGTCTCATGAGTCTGGGTGACGGTGAGCCAGTCGTCTCGGACGCGTTGGCGATGAGATCATCTGACGACCGCTTTGTCTGCGAGAACTCGTTGGGTGACATGATAGTGCTGAGGCTCGATATGCCCAGGCCCTCGATCTTTGCTGCCGCTGCTGTGGTCTGCCTTTCGACATTGTCTGGTTCGGTGGTGGTCGCCGATGGAATGTCAAAGTCGTCACGGGACTCTGTCGTTCTTCCATACTCCTGTGCGCCGTTGACCACCAGGGCTTCTGCTTTGGATGCTGCTGCGGGACCCTTCCATTCTGGGTGCGGCAGCCGGCCGATGATGTTTAGTCGTCCTGTGCCCGCCCTTGCCCACTGCCAAATTCCTCGCCGCGGCGGTGAGTGGTGCGCTGATCCATTGGTCGCCCTGCTCCCCTTCCCCACGTCTGCCTCGCTAGGCTGCCGCGGGCGAGACGCGTCTTCTGAGCTTGGGCGGCGCTCTTCGAGGACTGGGGGCGACTTCGCTGCCTCGGCTTCTTCTGTGCCCCGTGTCTCTGGCGTGATGACGCTCCTGAGCTTTGCCCAGTCCTGGGTCGTGTCCGGGCTGGGAGGATGGCTCGCGAGGGCGGTCTCGGTTGAGGTGCCCACCGTTGACGACGCCAGGCTCGTGAGGTGACGACGTAGAAGAGCGTCGCCGGAGCTTCCGGGGCGAGGTTGGCGTGGAGGGGGCGGGGGAGCGGTTGCTGGGGGAGGCGGGAGGGGAGGGCGGGGCGGCGGGGCGGAGCTTGTGGAGGCTGTTGATCTGGCGGACGACTGCTTGGCTTTCGGGGCTTTGGCCTTGGGTGCTGGTTAATGCGTGTTACTACCGTGCTGCGGCGGGGAGACCCGGACAGAATGCGGGTCGAGGCTATTCACCTTGCTTGACCTTGGCCTTGGCCCTGATGTTGCAGGCGGGGCCGTCCTCGTGGTCGTGGTACTCGCACTCGCTGCCCTTGTTGGTGGGGTCGTCGAGCAGCACGCCGCCGGTGCCGTGGCGGATGGCGGCGACCAGCTCCATGGCGAAGTCGGCGTTGTTCTCGAAGCAGCGGCGGTACGAGGCGACGTTGCGGTCGCTGTCGGGGTCCATGATCTGGCGGGCGGCAATCTTGACCAGCAGGCGGCGGAAGGGCGAGGCGGCGGGGCTCCTGCGGTACATGTCGTCCATCTCGTGGGGGTCGGGGACCAGCTCGGCCTCGTTGAGCGCCTTGCGGAACTGGTCCATGGCCACGTTCTTCAGCTGGGGCATGTCGAAGCGGCCGCAGAGGAGGTAGAGCGCATGGCAGCGCACCGCGTACTCGTACTTCTGGCTGGCGTCGGCCAGGTCCGACACGTCGTCGAGGCGGCCCTGGTAGAGCCACGTGACGAGCAGCTCGAAGCCGGCGGGGTCGTGGTCCGGCAGCTCGAGCACATCCTTGGCGTCGCCGTGGCCGGCGCCGGCGCCCTTGCCCTCGAGCTCGGCCTCGAGCTGCTCCGAGTGGTGGCAGAGCAGGTTGCGGTGCAGCGTCCAGCGGCGACGCGCCTCGCCCACATAGACGTCCATCATCGGTCCGGAGAGCAGCCTGTCGCGTTGCATTTTAGCCTTTGCGCGCACGTGCAGCTGGTGCGAGTGCAGGCGGTTGACCAGCGCCGGCCGCACTGCGAGACACTGGGGAGCGTCGACATACTCAGCAAAGGTGGCAGCAGGCACATGGCCAATGTTGCCGTTCGCCATTCGCAGCCTTGGAGTGCTGTAGGCAAAATCACGATAGAAGACGAGCAGGTCGTGCCATCCCATGCGGCGCGGTGCTGGCGCTCATGGGCGATGGTCGCGGTCGCAGTGCGCAGGTGCGAGTAAGACAGCAAGACAATGGCAGGTGCGAGTAAGTAGCAAGACAATGGCAGGCGTTGGGGAGCGGAGACATCTGACCTGCAAGGCACGGCACCTGTCAATATGTCAGCTCCGCGGCAGGAACCGTGCGAGCGGCTGGGGAAGTGACGTAGCCACAACCAACGCTGTGCAGCCACCGGCAGCCACCACGACGCCCACCACAACGCCCACCACAACGCCCACCACACCGTCTTGGCAACGAGCGAGTACGGTGCAATACATTGTCACCGACTACGCTGAGAACGCCTGCTCGCTCCAAAATCTGCGGCCAGGTGTGCAACACGCCGGTCACGTTCGTTGATCACGGCAATGCTGCACCTTCCTTGCTAACAAAGCTTCATCAAACCCAACCATTAACTGCTTGTCACTCACCTTCACCTGCCCAGCTCCACCCTTCATGCTGCCACTACAAGCGCGCCATGGGAACCCTATGGCCCATGAAACTGCCCTACGGCCTCAGTAACTATCATCGTCATGTGCAAACAGGAGGCCAAGCTGCTGCGCTTCATCATGGGGAGCACCCACGTTGGCAACGTTTGACTCTACAAGAAATTTCCTCCGTTACCTTGACAACACCAAGTGCCTCTTCAGTGTTGCCAAGACTGCACTCACATCAGCCACTGACCTCTCAAGCCCCTACAAGACGTCGTCAATGCCGCCGTGAAAACATCCACATTCTCGAGATGGGTGCAACTGAACCAGTGTTTCAACAGCCCAGAGCTGCGACGGCTACAGCAAAGGCAAGGCGTAACAAGACGCCCAAGCCGCAATCGAGATGCATTGGCGTCAGCAATCTCGCCAACATCAGGAACAAACGGGGAGAGAGAAATACACAGCGCAAGCCCTTGGGACTTGGGACACGGCCAGGCGCTCATCAGCAAATGCCCATCACCATCGACAGCGAAGACAACTCGGACATAGACGCGACTTCAGAAGCCGGAGCAAGCCTGGCCGCTCGGTATGGCTGATCAAGGAACGTCACATGTCTAGCCGAGTGTGCTAACGTTTGCATTGCTTACAGCCTACCAGTTGCTCCAGCCAGTCAAGCCGGTGTACACGCTCGCCGCACCTTCGCCAACTCCTCAAACAACTCCGGGCTCAGAACTTCCAATCCCAACTTCGAAATGTCTTCCGCGGCACCGTTGCGACGGACAGAACCTTGGTCGGCTAAAATTCGATCCTCACTTCTACAACGAGAGGACGAACAATTGTCCGAGGAGAGGCTAGTCTCAGTGTAAGCTTACCGTCCTTGTTGAAAGCAATACTGACCAGCCCGAAGGACACCGTCTCGCTGTTATGGAATCTGCGACGAAACAACCCCTCAAAGGCGATCCTCTCTGAGTGATGGATCTCCAGCTCAAACAAAACGCTCACTGGCGAAGGCCACATCTACGACACCTCGAACTAGATACAAACCCGGCACCTTGGCCTTGCGCACCCACAGAGCCCACTCTAATACCTTGGCCCGACACACTCGAAGCTCGTCGTCGCCATTGTCATATGCTGACAACGGCATTGATCTCACCTTGGCTGACATAACCGACTTCGATCTATGCCAAAAGACTGCCCAGCTCATGGCAGTCGCTCCTGGACTACCCGTAGCAGACTTATACCATCTGCTCATGGAGCGGGGAGGGCAATTTGAGGCCACAAAGCAGGAAGTGATCCGCGCAAGCCAAGCTCCTCGCGCTCGGCCCTCACAATACAGACCGAATGCCAATGGTAGAGCTGCGGTCGTACCTTGCGCCTCGCCCATCGACGATCAAGAAGAGGAAAAATACATCAAGATCGATCTCGATGACCCAGCATTCATGTGGGACAACGATGCACCTGCTACGCCTCCACCGGAACCCTGCAGACGAAAATAAAAAAATGAAGCAAGATCGAATAAGTCTACTACAAAGGCTCCCAGAACGCAAAGAAGCAGTCATGCAAAATCTTCCCAAAGGTCAAAGTCAAATCTCAAGCAAACCCGGCGGTTCACGGTTGCTGCTTGTTGTTCACGAAAGATGTCTGAGGTGCAGGCTGCGAACATCAACAGAAGCGATGTTTCACCGGATTCCGCAGCAAAGCCATCAGAAACTCACCGTGTAAATAGTTCAAAAGGAAAAAGTGCTGTCGATATCAACCGTGGTATGCGAGCTACCAGCTACGATCTTGAGTTCATCGTTCCTGATGATCAGGCCATCCAAGACTCGGATGAATCTTACTCTGAAAGTGACTACGAGCGCACGAGTGATTTCGACATAGAAGATGACGGGATAGACCTGAGTATCGATATAGGGCCGCAATATGCGCTCAACTCTGATATCTTGTAAAGCCTAGGGCACAAGTGAGGTCTAGGCCGTTGTTGCCTGGGGCCGCAGGTTTTGTAGTTGTGTATCGATGGACCCCAGTTAAAACGCTCCGAGTAATGCTTTGCAAGTCCTCTCTAAAAAAACCCCTTCAGATCACCATCATAGTGCTGCTGTTGGTCAACAACACACTCTCACAAACCACCTTCACCATCAATTCGACCTGGCCAAACCTGCAGCTCTCACTCACTTCGATCCGTGTCTCTCTCACCGCTCCACGCTCGCTCGTCTCTCACTTGTTGCTGCCGGATGTACAAAATCAAAGTTTTCCCTCTGACCCTCAATGGTTTCCATCTAAAACCTCGCCAATACCCTGCCAGACGCTCCTCACTATTTTCAACCATCTACTTCAGATCTACACATACACCTTATTGTCACGCAAGTTTCATGCCTCCCACTGCATCAGCTCATGAGCCTCGCGGAAGGAAGCGCAAGCTTAAGCAGCGCCCATCTCCAGGGCAATTCCAGACTGCAGCAGCAAAGGCAGACATTATGAACAAAATGGCACAAGAACAATTTGAAAGAGTGTTTTCTTCTAAAGACAGTAAAACAGGTACTTCAACCAGACGCATTAGCCTGCAATTGCTTGACTAATCAGGGCACCCAGACGCTAGCGTTGGCTTGTCTGTGCCACAGAATAGTAGCCAAACACTAAACATACCCTCTACATCACGCACACCTAGAAAAAGGCACAGGCCTATTATCGAAGATAGCGAAGATGAAAATATACCTACGCAAAATCCAAGAGAAGACCTAGCTAGTTTAGGGATTAATGCAAACATCCGGCATTATATCAATCAGAAGCTTACGAATCCGCCTACCACATTCACGCACCCGCAACCTCACTCTGTGTCCCTAACAACACCGACGTCTAGAAATTACAAGATTCAGCAGTACTCCCAACAGGAAGAAGCAAAGCAGCAATCTCGTGCTTTAGTTGCAACGCGCACACAAAGCCTGTCGCCGCCTTTATGCTGGCGGCAGGGATGTTCTTGCCATGCATAATATTCTAAGGGTATTGTGCCTACAGACTTTAGTCTGCAAAAAGCATAAATAATAGTTTAGTAAGGTAAGAGAATGTACAAAGCAATAATAGGCTTATGCATTTACTAATATCCTTCTAAAGCAGGAACAGAAATACTGGAATTTTATGCTTCTAGGTAGCACTTATACACTAACGTGGTTCACCAGCGAGCGGGCCACCCCACCGAGTGGGCCAGCAAACCACACCAAAGCGCCTACGCAGCGACGTAGCGCAACACCACAACAAATTACTGTACTGTAAATAATAGCGTAATATTATTCAGAAGCGTCGCTATCATCTACGTCCTCTATTTCTACCTTGCAGGTGCGGGAGTTATGCCCAACCTCGCTGCAACGGCCGCAGCGTCTCTCTGCGCGCACCCTCTTCGCAGGCGTCTCGCCCTCCTCACGACTACCACCCTCCTTTTCAGCAATCAGGTCAGATACCTCACCAACTGTAAGAGTCTCCTCTGCGCGTATATACCGCCTTTTACGGGTTTTGCGCTTTGTAAGCGTATCAACAGCGTTTCGAAGGCGGCCTATTTCCTCCTGCACCAACACCATATTATAAGCTATCTGCTGAGCGCCTTTACTTAGCTGCTTGACCTGCTCATCTAATGAACTTGCTGGAGACCCCGGATAGTTTTGTATGCGATTTCGAATTAGCGTAGATTGCGCCTCTATCTCGCGGGCGTTGCGCGGTGTTTGCGCCTCCCAGGCGACAGTGCCTGGTGTAGGTGGCGTTGGCGTACGTAGCTGCACATCCAGCTTCGATAACACAACGTCAGGGTCATACGGGGCTAGCCCAGCGCCTCGAAACCCTGCGCGGATATTCTCTGGTGTAAATGTCTTCTTAAAAGCTGCTTTAAATGCTGGTAGGAAGGTTTCTTTGTCGATATGGTGGATGCGGCTGCGTGCCAAGAGCGAGATCCTGTCGCCGTAGTGGCGCTTCAACAGCGAGTAGGGGACAACGTCAAGAGGCTGCAGGAGGTGCGATGAGTGTGGTGGCATACAGAGGGTAATAATCTTGTTCTCCTTGCAGTAGTCCTGGAATTCGATTGAGCAGTGGCTGTCATGGCCGTCAATAATGAGCAGCCTGTATGCCCCAGCAGAGGACGCCTTCGTATGGGCGTCCAAGTGCTTGAGCCACGCCAGCGCGACGTCGTTGTTGGTCCAGCCAGTAGGAGAGACTGTGACAACCCAGTTGCGAGGTAGACCAGTGAACCAGGAGGAGATAAGGACCTTGCCTGCAAAGATGAGGAAGGGTGGGATAATGCGCCCCGTCGCAGCGACGCCTTGGACCAGGGTAACCCACTCGCGATCGCCAGGCTGTAGTTTCTTCTGTTTCCCAGGTTTCTCTAAGCCTGTAACAACAAGCTAAGAGGATATCTTGCCCATCATGAAGCCAGACTCATCAAAGTTCTAGGTGTCCTCATCTACGATACCATACTTCGCCTTCATCGATTGAACCAGGCTGAACCAGGGCCGGATAACCGCTGGGTCTTCGCAGGCAGCTCGCTGGCGATGGTACGGACGACTCCATGGCGTGCGCAGCTCAAGTGTACGCGCGATAAACCTATCAACCCAGTTCTTGCCTGTAGGCTTCCCGCCACGCTCTCGCAGCAGTCTATCAGCCATAGCTCGTACGTGTAGCTTCGAGGGCGGTACGCCACGTAGACTCTCGTCAAGTATCCGCTGTATAATCACCTCCTCTTCTAGCTTTGTAAGGCGCTTTGAATTCGGCTCGCAATCGCGTCGATAGCGTTTCCCATCGCGTCGGTGTTGCACAGTTGTTTGAGGGACGTTGTAGATAGCTGCAGCGCGTCTTTCACTTTGGAACTGGTTTGATTGGATATCAGAGATAGCAAGCTGTATATCAGCTTCAGTATAGGTTCTGGGAGCTTTGCGTTGTTGCGACATTACGTGTTGTTGTCGCGAAGGCGCTTTGGTGGGGTTTGCTGGCCCACTCGGTGGGGTGGCCCGCTCGCTGGTGAACCACGTTATCTCTATAATGCACAACTTTATCTACTATTTCTATCTTCCCTCCCGCTCATGCCGTCCAGTATTTCCTCCTGCTATCCTAGGCTATCTTTCACCATGCCTGTCGTCCCTGAGAGTTCCTTCCCTTCTTCTCCGCCCTCTTTTCCTTCCTTGCTGCCCTCCTTGCTTGCAAATCTCGCTCTGCGCGAGTCCGATGCTGAGGGCGAAGTGGTGGGCCGCGCCACCACTTGATGAGCATGGCTCCTAGAAGGAAGAAGGTGATGAATGTAATCGCGGCCAGTGCTAGGCTTGAATAAGGGGAGGGTTTGGGGTCGGACATGATTTGGAGACTGTTGTTGGCTGTTAGTCAAGGGTTTTGTGAAGTCGCGGAGGCTGAGTTTTATAGCTGGGCTTTGGCTGGGTGGTGGAGACGATTGCGGTTGCTTGGATGAAGCTTTGTCTTGCTTGTTGTTTGTCTTCTGCGTCCCTGGAATTTCACGGCTTTCCCCCTAGATAGTCTTCTGCAGAAACTATTGTTTGCGCAGCACGGTTAATATCTGATGGGAAAGCTAGATAGTTCGACTAGCAAATAAACCGAGACTGCTAAGGCTAAAGAGCGGAGTATGTTATCACTAGGAAATTACAGCTGTACAGGTGTATCAACGATGATTAATGGGCACAGGCTCTAAGCTGAGGCGAATGAGAAATAATAACATGTGGCACACAAGCCGAAATTCAAACCTCCTTTGTGGTAAGATCAGTCATGCTTGACAATAAAGATTCCGTCACTTTACCTGGCTACTAGCTACTTGCCTCCCAGTGGCACGTCTATAAACGACCGAACCTGCTTTTCCACGCCCTTATCCACCACAGTATCTTTCGCTTCGCCGCCAGCGGCCTCTTCGTCCTGCGCTTTAATCTGCTTCTTATTCTTGTACTTCTTCACTGTATGCAGGTACACAAAGTATACAAACATGGCCAGGAACGAGGGAACGAAAATACATATCGGGATGAACCATGGAAGAGGAATAGGACCAATTTTGTGGTCCTCTGCGTTGATGGGGGTGTTTGCATCAGTCATCTTGGATGATGCGAAGTGGGTTTGTCTGATTGTCTGGTTCTGGTGGGAAGAAACGGTGGTGAATAAGTGTTGCGGAGGGCAGACAAAGTGAATGAACATTAGCCATGCTTTTGTGCAAGGATAAAGAAGGCCGTGTCAATTATTCATCGCTTCTTTGCCACGGTTTTGGTACTGTACAGCGATGATGGACTGCGAGATTGTATGTGGAAGACCCTTCCTGCGGATTAACAATGCGCGTGTCTAGTTGGCAATCGCACTGCGCAACGTGAGATAATAAGGGAAGCTACATTCAAAGATGGTGAGAAAGCGAGTTTTGTGAGATTGATACTAGCGCTGCATTTACAATAACGTATTCTATCAGCGAGTGGCGCGCATCAGCGAGTGTCGCAGAATCTCTTGGCAGTACCAACTCATTCTACTACTCTTCAATTTCATCACTATCAACCTAGAGCTCTGTGCATATAGAGCTCAACTCTGATTCAAAATTCTCTTCTGTATCCTTTTTGCACGTGCGAGCGTTGTGCCCAGTCCCACCACAGTTTCCACAGCGCCGTAGACCTGGTTGGGCTGTTTCTTGATCACCACGACCACGAGCCTTCTTCGATCGGCTAGCCGTTATAGAAGCCTCTCCAGCTACCTGAGATGCTGCCTGACCATACTCTATAGTACCACCCTGCTGGATATACTTCCGTTTGCGAGTTTTTCTTTTAGTGATTACTGCTAATTGTTCTTCAAGCTCTTTGTTCCGAGCAGCCAGAAGCGCGTTTTGGTGAAGCATCAGCTCAGCACCCTTTACAAGCTGGGAGAAGCCAGCCTGAGCTGTAATAGGTGACTGAGTGAAGTAGTTGCTTACTAGCTTTGACTGGGATCTAAACTCGTGCGTATTGCTTGGTGTCTTTGATTGCCACAGTGTTTCTTGTAGTAGAGGTGGAGGTGGGGTACGCAGCCGCACTTCAAGGCGATCCAACACTATCTGCGCGTTGATAGGGACTAATCCAGATGCCTCAAAAGCCTTTCGACAGTTCTTCTCTGTAAACACGTCGAAAAACGCGTCTTTAAAGGCTGGTAAGAAGCCTTCTTTGTTGATATGGAAGACGCGTCGACATGCCAAGACTCTAACGCGTTCAGAGTATCTCCTCTTTAACGGTGAGAAGCAGACCACATCGAGTGGCTGGAGGATGTGCGATGAGTGAGGTGGCATGCAGAGAGTAAGGATCTTGTGTTCAAGGCAGTAGTCCTTGAAATCCTGGTTGAGATGGCTCTCATGGCCATCTAGAATGAGTAGCCTGTACACCCCCACCTTGCGCGTCTTTGTATGCGCGTTAAAATGCTTCAACCACTCTAGACCAAGAGCGTTGTTAGTCCAGCCATTCTCAGAGACTGAGACCTTCCAATTACGCGGGATATCTGCCTCCTCATACCAGGCAGAGATGTGGACGCGCCCTTTATACGCCGCTATAGGGCTGAGGATGGTCTATAGGCTTTTGAGTAACCTCTACACGCGTATATCTCAGCCGTGTCGCTGTGGCTCCTGGTCGCTCTTTGTCACGCTCAATCGAACGACTTCAGCAATCGGGTGCCAAAAGTCTGTTCGCGTTGACGCATGGACCACCACAACCACATTTGATTACCAACTTCAAAGCAGTATAACTCTCTACTACATAGACCAAATAAGACAATTAGGGTTGCAAATTAATCGCATTACGCTTAGTATCTAGTCTGGTAGCCCTTTGCACGTCGCACAGCGTCTAGGCGTCGTGGCATAGACCTAATGAGGCGTTTGAGCAGTGCGTCAGGTATAGCAGCCCATGCCTCAATCAACCCCAATTCGAACGCCTCCCACTCAGCTAGAGAGTCTCCCATATAGTCAAATTCAGGATGCAGCTCATGGAGCTTCTTTCTAAGTGCCCACCACATGTGTTCAATAGGGTTAAGGTCAGGTGAGTATGGTGGCCATTTGATCGTAGCAACACCATGAACCTCTAGCCACTCCTTCGAGACCTGGGAAGTGTGGATAGGTGCGTAATCCTGCATAAACCACTCGCCTGGCCTGTAGCTGTCCTGGAGACCTTCCTCAAGTGCTCGTATGTAGCTCTGAGCTGTGTATCCATTGCGTTTGGCTGATGTGTCGCGATTCATAATTACTAGACGACTACGCCTTGCTCGGCCACCTGGAGTCATCCATATTGAGCCCCATACCATACGAGCAGGTTGGCGAGCAGTGGTGACCTCCTCAACCATCTCGTGCGACCATTTATCCTCAGGTAGTCGCCATACCCAGGGCGTGTTGTGGCCAGATCCACGAGCAACGCTGCACTCGTCACTGAACCTGATAGTACGCCTCCCAAAATCAAACCCCAGCCATTCATTAGTAAGATTGAGGCGTTCCGCAGCTGTGTTCTTGTTGATTTTTGGCCTACGTCTCGCTCTGAACTTGCGGTATCCCTCGTCAGCCATTGCGCGCTGCACAGTACGCTTAGAAACGCTGGGGTAGGTAGTATTGGCGTCCCACAGTCCAGCCTCCTCCATAAGCTTGTGGTACTCAATACCTGGGTTTTTCCGAGCAATCCGTAGCAGCCGGCGATGGTCTCTACTAGTCAATGTAGGTGGCCGGCCTGTCCGAGGCTGCGTTGTGGTGCTGCAGCTGGTTGTCCATCGGAGTACTGTTTTCTGTACGCACCGCTGCGAGCAGTCCAGCGCGTCAGCAACTTCGCTTGTCGACACACCAGCCTCAACCTGGGCTAAGCAGTATATCCGTTGGGCTTCTGATAATTCACCTCCGCGCACTCGATTTGATGAAATTTCAGTGCTAAAAGCTCTCATATTGATGTAGTCGTGTGTAGTTGAAGAAGATACCCCTCTTTAGAGTTCGCGTTGTTGAAATGGTCTGTGCACACGCGCGAACAGACTAAAGTCCTAGTACACACACACAATTTATTTACGCCCGGCGGCCGAGCCGAAAGGGCTACTAACGCTGGTCTGCTACTACTCTGCTTATGCTACATCGCGGCCTCACTAGCCCCTGTGTCTTCTTTGACTCGCTTCTCCATGCCACTTGTTGTTCGAATCAAAGCCCTTGCTCTATATCTAGGTCGCTTGTTCTCTATCTACTGTCTCTCATCAAGCGCTCGTAGGTTAGTATTGTTAGTGGCAGACTGGCTCAGAGTCGGCATCTCCAAGAGACTCTCCAAGTGTTCAGCGTCCTATCTTCGGCAGCTGAAGCGCTGTCTGCTCTATGCTGCACAAGGTTGTTGATGAGTTTGTGTTAGTAGATAAGGTTTATCCAGTCGTCAGACATCAATTTGCGTCAAGTCTTCCTGTCGCCATCGCGAATCGAATCGTCGCTCGCACTGCGTCCATGTCTGGCGCCCACTTCGCGTCGTCTGTCGCTGCTTTACCGCCCAGGTAGAGCGACATGTTTCCCCTGCCTGTCTGCGTGCACTGCAGCATCTCTGTTCGCTGTGCTGTCCACCGTCTGCATCGGAACAAAAAGTGCTCCACTGTCTCTGCCGCCTGCCCGCATCCACACTGGTCTGTGTTGCAAGCTTTAATTCGATGTAGATACGTGTTCAGCTGTGCCATGCCTGTTCTGAGCTGTGCGAGCACGCTGCTCTCTTTCCGCGATAGCTGGTCGTAGAGTTGTCGTGTGTGCTTCCCTGGCAGTGCCGCGTCAATTCGCTTAGAGTAGTTTCCTACTTTTTCTGGTACCTTCTTGGCGTTGCCTTGCTTACGCGCAATGTTGTGGGTAGTCGATCGCATCCTAGGAAGCTGTGTCTGCGGCGTGGCGTTTGGTCTTGTTGACGTCTTTGCCTCCTGCTTGGCGAGGTGTGCGAGCTCGCAGTCTTCGCTTGCAGGCAACCACAGCGCTGTCACCGTGTTACCGTCTCTTCTCAGCGTCTGCACGGTCTTGTAGAACTGGCTGATGTAGCTTTGGCCCGACTGCTGCCGAGGTCTTCTCAGCGTGAGCACAGCCGCTTTGTTCCTTGTTGTCAGTGCGATGTTGCGAAACCTGAGCTTTGGCAGCCTGCTCAGCGCCTCGGCCATTGCCGCCAGCTCTGCCGAGTATGGGTTCTGCTCCTCTCTCTTGCCTAGTGTAGTAGAGAACGACCGTGTTTCGTTGTTCTGTATCCTGATCGCACCTCCCATCCCGACTATCCCGTTGCGCGACGAACTGCTTACCGCAATGCGTACCGCCCAGTTAGCCTCGAGCCTCTGCGCCGCATCCTCAGTCACCGCCTGCACTCTCTTCTCCCATGGCGCCAAGACGCATGGCCGGATTGTCTCCATCTGCTCCATCTCTATGTCCTTGAGCGCTTCTGCCACCTGATAGAGCGGCGAGCGGTACTGTCTCCTGAACTTGCGCATGCGCGACGTGTTTCTTCGCAGTGGGTTGGTCTCGGGCAACGCGTGGATGTCGGTCCACAGCTTGACTGCTCGCTTCCAGAATCGCTCTTGCGCGCTCGAGATGTGCGCCTCTGCCTCTGCCACCCATGTCGCCACCGTGACGAACGTCCCTACGATCGCTCGTGCTCCTACTCTCTGCACTCTATTAATGGGCCTTGCGAGTTTGTCCTTGCAGGCGTGCATCCACACGTTTGACGCGTAGTCTACCGTCGGCGCGACCGTCGCCGTGAACAGCTGCCGTGCCACCGTGGGCGAGAGCCCTCTCAGCCTCCTGAGCTCCAGTGCTGCCTCCAGCCCCTTTGCGGCTGCTCTTGCGACGTGCTTGTGGTACTTGAGCCCGGCGTCCATGAGCACGCCGAGTATCTTGACGTGGTCCTTGGGCGACACGCTCTGCCCCTTGATGACAAAAGGATCTGCGGCGCTCTTGTATGCTTTGCGAGTGAAGTGGATAACGGCCGTCTTCTCTGCTTCGAACGTCGCCCCGCTTCTCCGTTCCCAGTCTAGTGCGTCTTTGATGATCGCTTCGATACCCTCCCTGTTGCTTTGCGCTGTCGGGCCCGTGATCCACGCGGTGAAGTCATCCACGAACGCGATCGCACCACCGTATGTGTCAATGCGTCGTTGCACCAGGTCCGCATTGAAAAAGAGAAACAAAATAGGAGACAGAGGCGACCCTTGTGGCAGACCTGCCTGAGGCAGCTCTCGAACCTCGGACGCCTGTCCGTTGACTTGGATCGATGCGGTTCGCCGTGAGCAGAAGGCCTCTACCCACCGCAACAGCCTCTCTGGTATGCCTCGCGCTTTCATCCTCTGCAGCAGTCTTTCCTTGCACACTCCGTTGTACGCTCCCTTGACGTCGAAGCTGATCAGGCTGACAGTTCGCCGGCCCCGCCACGCGGTGTAGATTTGTTCTTGGAGAAGCACCAGTGCTTGCTCCGCTGATCGCTGCTTGCGCGCTCCGAAGTGGTTGGTGGGCAGCAACCCGTGCGTCTCGACCATGTGCGAGATTCTCTCTGCCACCACCGACTCCAGCACTTTGCCCAGCGTGGCAAGCAGTGAGATCGGCCTCCAGGCTTTTGCAATGGTGTAGTCTTCCTTGCCCGGCTTCTTGAGCGGGATGATCTTAGCATGTCTCCATTGGCTGGGCAGCGATCCCTCTTCTAGCGACTGTCGAAACAGCGCAAGAACATGGTCTTTGACCACCGGCCAGATCTGCTTCCACACTATGACCGGCAGTCCGTCGTCTCCAGGTGCTTTCCATGACTTTGCAGCGTGCAGCTGCCGTTCCACCTCTTCGAGCGTGATAGTCAGCATTTCTACAGGCGCTCGCTGCGGCCTGTGTCCTTCGTCGTCGATATGGCTGGGAAGCGGAGGGAAGAAAGTGCTGAGCAGCTCTTCGGCTTGCTCCCCGTGGTCGGTCGTAGTCGTTCCGTCCGTTCTGCAAAGTGCTGGGACTGATCCAAACGCCTCGTTACCCGCCTTCAGGTACTTAGCCGCGTTCCAGATGTTATCGTTGTCCGCCAGGAAGTCATCCCAGTGCTTTCTCTTCTGCTGTCGAATGGCATCGTGGTACTGCTTCGCCGCTCCCTTTGCCGTCTCTTCCAGATCCGACCTAGCACCTCCTGAGCGTCTCACCGCTCTCGCTCGGTTCCTCCAATGCGTGTAGACGCGGCGTAACTGTGTCAAGTCTTGCGTCCACCATCTCTTCGCGTACGGTGACGGCCTAGCTCTGGGAGTCAGTGCGTGCACCGCCTCCAGCACCGCCGCCATCAGTTTGTCCGTTCTCTGCTGCGTCGTGCCCACTGGCTGCGTCGCACCAAGCGTCCTGGAGATCCTGTCCCTGATTGCTTTCCACGGTGCGTTTTTGAGTAGAAGCCGCTCCTGCTGCTGCTGCGACGGCGCCGGCACCGAGCTGTCGAAGACTGTCTCGATCGTCCGGTGGTCAGAGCCGTGTTCGGTTGCACAGATCGCGCATCTCGTCACTGCATCTGTCAGCTCACTCGACGCTAGCACCAAGTCGATCGTCGTCTCGTAGTCTCCGCCTTGCCACGTCTTGGTGCCGCGCGGGAGCAGACTGCTGAGTGCGTGCTCTGTCATCAGGTCGATGATCGGGTCTGCTTCGCCCTGTCTGACCATCGTCACGTCCTCCCCTCCCCACAGCTGGTCGTGTTGGTTGAAGTCGCCAGCCAGCACCACGTCCACCACTGTGCCGGCCCTTCGTCTCACCTCCGTAATCGCCTCGTCTAGCTTGTTGCATGCGTCTCGCAGCGCCTGCGGGTCTCCTCCTGGTATGTACACCGACACCACCAACACTCGCCGCTCCCGCAGCCGGATGATCGCTGCTGTCAAGTCCGGCGACTCAATCCGCACCTGCTCCGCCTCCACTTCTCTGCTCACCCACAGCATGCTCCGTATCGGCCACCTCCCCTCTCGCCAGGTCGACGGCACCATCTTAGTCCACTTGTGATGGAGCATAGGCGTTGTCAGCAGCCGGCCTTGCATTCTCCGCGCGTGCGGCTCCTGGATGGCTATTACTGTCACATCTTGCATCTCTTCGTCGTTCATCAGGCTGTCGTGTACTTCACCTTGCTTTCTGACATTGAGCTGGATCATGCGGAATGCTCTATTCATGCTGAGGTGGGTAGAGCATCCGACAGTTTCTGCTGAACGACTCGTGCGGTCCTCTGCACAGCACACACTTCATCACTGTTTCGCTGCAGCTCTTGTGGTGGTGACCGTCTTTGGCGCATCGCCCGCATCTCTGCGTCTTTCTGCACTGGTACGCTTTGTGGCCGAGCTCCTGGCAGTTGTAGCATTGCCCGGGCCGTGGCCGGTGTTCGAAAGCGCTCCGGCCACAAGTCCTAGTACAGTAGATGATGAAAGGTGGGGTTGCATACCCAGCAGCGCAGATACTCTGGATGACTGTAACCCACTCGCGATCGCCTGGCTGAATAAGATTTGGTCGAGCACGTCTCTCTGCGCCTGTAACCACTTTCATTGAGCCAATAACGCCCATCTGAAAGCCTGTCTCATCGAAGTTGTGCACGTCATCGTCGTGGATGCCGTACTTGGCTTTGGTGTCCTCCACCAGCTTAAACCACGCGCTAATTATCTCTGGGTCCTCCTGGAGTATTCTCTGGTGATCCTTTGCTCGATTGAACGCCATCTTGAGCTCATCTGATCGCGTTACGAATCTCTCAGCCCAGCATTTGCCAACTGGCTCACCACCACGTACACCCAGTAGTTTATCAGCCATATCTACTACCTCGCACAACCGGGGCGCAAATCCTCGTGAGTCAAGGTCGAGGATATATCGGACAATCGTCTTCTCTTCAGTCGCAGTAAGCTTTTGGTTGTTGGGGGTGCAATCGCGTTGTGCAGAAATTCCTTGTACGCGTCGGTTGAGGGTCCTTGGGCGAACGTTGAAGGCGTCAACAGCAGCTTTTTGCGTTCGGAATTGGCCAGATTGGAAAGCTGCAAGTGCAAGTTCAACTGCACCTTCATGATAGACTGAGTTCACGTTGTTTGATGAAGACATGTTGTGTTGAAGGTAGATGGTGGTTGCCAAGAGAATTCTGCGACACTCGCTGATGCGCGCCACTCGCTGATGGAATACGTTATACGTACTATCGTTACACCGCACGCCCAATGTTAACATCACCATGATCCATGGATGCTTCGCTCACAGGAGTCGGAGGATGCATTGCCAGGCCCGAAGGTCGGCGACCCGCTCCAGGCCGCGTCTTCTGCTGCACTTCCTTCATTTCGATGTCTCCTTCTCTTCCCAAATTCTTAACGGATGCCTTATTCTTCGCAGCCTCGCGGTTTTTAGCAGCCAGTAGCTCCTTCAGCTTCTCAAATTGTTCCTTGTTCATTGCGGTCTCCTGTGGAGCCCACCGCTTGCGCCGAAGTTCTCGCGATCGCTCCATCTTCTCTGCAAGCGTTTCTTCGGACTTTGACGCTTCGGTATCGGACTGTGCTTTCTTGGCCTTACGGCGGCGGTAAAGGAAGACAGTGAGGGCGATGAGGATACTGAGAAAGGCGACAAGACCGAGAGTGACGCCTGCAATTGCTGCTGGAGAGAGAGTATGAGGTGAAGCGTCTTGGATCTCAGAATCAGAGGACATGGGACTGGGCATAGGACCTGGATTCGACTTCACGAAGGTTGGCTTACCTAGGACCGGGATAGAAGGGTTCGGTATTATCGTGGAGAGATGGAAAGATGCGGTTGTTGCTTCGAGAACTGGGGTCCGGATCTTAGTGGGAATCACGGGTGCGTGTAGATCGAGAGGCCGTGTTTGATGGATCATTGCTGCGACTGAGGCGTCTACTGTTTGGACCACAGTCGAGGTTAACGTGCCGAAGACAGTGCGCTCTGAGGAATAAATTATGACCGCCTCATGTGACTGCGTTATTGAAGGCATATGAAATGTCGTTGCTATAAGTGCGGATTTACTCATCGTGTCTGGAATACCAGACAGAACTTTAGGGGTTGAAGGGGAAGCTGGAAAGGACACTGCTGGCACTTGAGGCGCTCCAGCCGCGGCGGCCGGCCAATCGAAGTTCGAAAGACGTGATTGAGACATCGCGTTTCCGAATTACAATGAGCGTGTGGTTGAATAGAAGCTGAAAATACAGGAAAAGCAAGACAAGTCAATTATTTTAAGCCTCTGCACACTTTGTTCAGCCACAGAGCGACACAGTATGGGTGCATAATGTAGCCTCGCACAAGATGTTATCTCACTGTTTTCTCCCCACTGTGATAGTCATAGTGTTCAGGTATGCACATTAGACGTATGATTACATGTTGTGCTCGTCTCTATGCAGCTACATTGATCTTTATGGCATCGAGGTGGCTTCGGCTTCTCAGACTTTTGGCAGTTGTAAGAAAATGATGTCTGAGTCAGATGATTTAGCATGAGGTACATCATGTTGAACAAATTTGGTAATGATTAGCTTGTACTAGGACCGTAAATATCTCCCACAGGCACAGTCTGCTCATGCACCTTCATACCTAAGGACTGAAGGCACTTGAATCTTCTCATCTTTCCTGCCAACACAGGCAAGTCAGAGCTCTTGCTCTTTAAACCTATCAAACTCTTTGAACGTCACTGGCTCATGGTGGTTTTTCACATATTATCGTTCCACAGGAGTGCAAATTTGATCAATCAAACAAATCACATTCGTCTACCACTCATACAGAACCAGGAAAAGAATCTCAGAGCCCCTCATCCAATCAAAATTGGCGAGCCCACTCAGGCTTGGCTACTGGTAGACGGAGAGTCTGATGCTGCACCGGTTCAGGACGTTGGGGCTCTGCCATAGGGAACGGCTGCGGCTGTACAGATACTGGTCGACGATCGTAGTGGCGCCCAGCACCGACAAGAGGAATGTCCGAATTCATTGATCCGGACCGAGCGGCTTCAATATCTTTGTTGCGTCCCCTACAACCGCCGAAGCAGGCAAACGGGCGTTGGCCTGTTCGATGTGCGATGATTGCCCAAATTAAAACGACCAGCACGACTACGCCGACAACACCGACGATGACAAGTATGGAGCGACTACCAAAATTATCACGTGCAGGTGTGTATGCTGCTTCGTCTTGCGATTTTGGCGCTGTCGTTGCTGACGGTACGTCAGTTTGTGAGTACGAGGTTATAGGGGCCCCCACTTGTGGTTGCAATAAGTCGTGAACAGAAGTTGGCTCCGAAGTAGTTGCCCAGTCTTGAGTCGATGTAGCTGGAGCCCAGTCCCATTCTTGACGCGGAACCAAAAATGATTCTGAGGTCACTGTGTTTGTTGGGAACGACAACATGCAATCAACGGTCGAAGTGCCAGCTGGAAGGGCTAGAGTCATCGTGAGGCTACCAGCAGCAGTTGTGAAAGCGAACGATTTGGAAAATCGCATTTTACTTTTGGTGAATACGAAATGTGACGAAGCAAATTGTTGGCTGCTGGTAGAAGTATCGGATGTTTATAAGCGATATGGAACAGCAAGCCAGTGATTTGTAGGAAATTTATGAAAGGTTCAGCTCTTTCTAGAAGTACTTGATAACGCGGCATTGTAGGCACAATCAATCTTTAGGGACGGTGAGCAATATTGTCTCACAATGCGACACCATCTCTCTGTGCAGGTATTCCCAACTGGCTCCAGGTTGACACACGGCATTGTGTGTTAGCTTCTCATACAGCTACAAGATACCTTTTTTCGGTAAGAGTGACAAGTGAAAGCATAGCGCCTGCGAATTTCCAGCCATGCAGGTATAAGGTGTCACTAAGGCAACCACCTTGACTCCTCCTTTTGTGTTCACTCTCCAACCATAGTTGCGATAGCAATGGCGGCAACAGACAAAACTTATGATGCTGTTGAACGAGCGGAGGCCATGATTCCGCTTCTTGAAACCCCGTTGAACTCTGTCAATTTGCGATTCGCACATGTTGGGCAAGGGAAGGTTCAACTTCAAAGCGACGCAATGGAAGATGACCAAGGGACCGAGAGTGAGAATGACGAGCAGTCACTTGACGACGGCCTGATGGGGTTTGTCGACGAACATCGAGCAGGTGCTGCAACACACTCAGGTGTTGACGAGTCGGCATCAGAAGGCGAAAACACCAAATCGGACCCGAAGAACGAAGATCTCAACAGGATCCGAGAATGCATTGAGTACACCAGCATGTTCCTGACCAAAAGACCCAATCAAAACCCACCCGTATCCACAAACATCATAACGTCGGTGGAGAATCCGCCCTCTCTCGGCTGCAAACTACTTCGTAAAGCTGCCCGAGCTGGGGTGGCACAACTTGCTTGGAGTTCTGATCGAGAGGAAGCATATACGATAGGTGTCCCACCAGGGGTGGTACAAACAGGCTGGGGAGGTCACTGGTGGGTTGGCCTCAGTCCTGCACAAATTCGTGCTGGACCTGATGCTGAAGAGTCCCTTGTGCGTCGAGCCGAAGGTGACTTGCGAAGGAAGGCGAAGCGTCAACAGCAGTCTTCCATGAACACAAAGGGCCGTCTAAATATGGCGCTCCGGAAAACAGAGGAAGGGGTGCGGCGTCAAGAGCAGGGCTTGCAGATGTGTGGATCCGGTGACGGAGGTGACGGAGTCGGGATTGTTGAAGTTGAAGACGTTGAGATGATCGCTTCGTAATCTAGTGTGCCGTCCTTTCTGCCATGAGTACCATTAATTGCCGAGATATAATGTAGCGATATTCCGAAGGCGCTCCCCTCAAAAATTCCGATCTGGTGCCACCTCGGACGAAGATAATTTTGACATGTAAGTCTCTTCTGCCGATGCTGTGGCTTGACTTTCTCAGATAATAATAGCCGGCCCATCGCCAGCGATTGCAATTACAGCTCAACCTCTGCCATACACAGACGTTTCCCCACCGCCTGAGAGCAAACTTACGGACCTTAGCTCATCTGATTGCCTAGGTATGTTCCTCACTGCATACCCTTGTGGTCTGTAGCATGGCCGAACTACTATATGCTACTCTGATCAGACCTTGGTAGCGAACCGACGCCTTACCTATCAGATGTCGGCGACTCGCTCATCTGATGCTTACTGTTTTCGCTTAGATACTTTACCCATATGGAGGGTGAGCCCGCAACACACTCTGTCCAGGTGGCCTTGGCTAAGAAAATGACCCAAGGTATAGATTACGCGCCCGGTCGAATGCCACCGATTCAGGGCGCCAAAGAGCCACAATGGCCCTCCCAGACTCATTGCAGGCAACTAGGTCAGTTTTGTTGCAACAGATAGCCCCCATGCGTGGAACAGGAAGAATTTCTCGGCAGCCTGCAAGCCGAAGTACCCACTTGGACTGTTTGCAGAAATGGCTCTGGGCAGATCTTTGTTTCGGAGGCAAATGCAACGGATGTAATGGAGGCCGATGATACCTAGAAAGCAAGAGGAATCGAGATTACGTACAAGCTTAGCAAGGAGTTCTACGGGCGATGAGTTTTCTGACAGCAACTCCAAATCTTGACAGAGTGGATATCCCCACACAATGGCATTGTTCTGGGGATGGCGCACGCGGCTAGCGAGGGGTCCAATATCAAAGCTGAAGCCACGAGCTGTCTGTGTCGGTGACGACATGTCGATCTGACGAGGACATGCATGATCCAGATCGGTAGTTGGCAGTTCAGTGCAGTAGGATGAGGTAGTTGAGTAAGGCGGTGGAGTCGAGCTGCGACTTGAGGATCCAGATGAATGCCGGATGTAAGCGGGGATCTGCACCTTTGACTTTTATGGGACGTTCACCAGCTCCCCCTCCTGCACACTGCACGTCCTACGGTAGTTAGGATTGATCTTAAGCTCGCCCCACTGGGCCAGCGCTGAAGGATTTGCCAGAGTGTCGCCTTTGCGATACAGGAGATAAATACATCGCAGCGTGCGCGAGGTGAATTTGATTGTCCAGCTAACAATGCATTGTTGTTTCAAGGCTACCTACCGTATAAATGAGTTCCTTTGGACGAACGCTAGCAGGGCACGGCAGAGCCCAGATATGGGTCCTTTGCAAAATACCTGTGGCATCTGGTTAGCGTGCGGGGCAGGGCTCGGGATGACGACTAGATCTTCTGCTCACCAAAACCTCATACAAATAAGATACTGAGGCTATTATCAGCCTTCTGAATCGTTCTAATCAATATTAAGGCTTCAATTTTGGCCTATCGTGGCTTTTTTCGGTGTTGTGATGCCTCTGACGCGCTCAAAGAAGACCTCCGCTGATGCGGCAGCCACACAGGAGCCAGCTGCTCCACCATCTACACAAGATACTAGTAAACGGAAGCGGAAGCGTCCTACACCGTTCGAACGAGGGGAGAATCCTTCACCGTCTACAGCTCGTAATAAGCGACCGAAGAAGCGCGTGCGCGTCGAACCCGAGCCTCTGGAGGCAGCAGAAGCGAGCCAGTTTGCCGCTGAGGCACAGGCGGGCGATATAGTGTTTAGGGAGGAGGTGATAACTGGTCAAGGCGTAGAGGATGAGGACAACGACCTCGAAGAATCGGTTGACCCGTGCCCGGAGGATGAGGAAGCTGTCGCCGCCGTCGCTGGTGCTGTCGGCGATGAAGGAGTCTCTTGGGAAGAGTTTGAAGCTGTTGCAAGTGTAAGGTACCGCGCTTGCCTTGGTGATCTCACCAGGCACCCGCTGGTGGCTTCTGACAGCTTTATGGGTGTCAAAGTTGACGAGATGGTGCTGCTAGATGTGTGGGGGTGGGTAGATGATGTGGTGATAGATTTGGCTCCAAGAAAGATCAGCGTTACAAGCCTGACTGTAGTAGTGTACCCAAATAAACAGGCAAAAAGTGAGCGACGGCAGAAAACGATAAAGCGCGATGGGTACCTAGCCTGGGGTGAATTCAAGCAGCTAGCCAAGCAGTTGGACTTCGAATCGAGCGAAGCCCTCAACGTCGACTTTGACCTGGTGTTGAGTGAGCAGAAAGAGCAGGTACAGCAGGTACAGCCGTCGCGCGTTCGAGCAGCCACTGCGACGATGCTGCAATTTTTAGAACTTTAAAATCGCGATTTGTTGTTGCGCGATCGAATTCCGCCATAGAGGATTCCCATCGGCCGTCTAGCTCATCCCCAGTTCAAGCCGTACCCAGCTATTGCAAACCAGCTACGGCCATCAACTCCGAAGCAGCTCTGTTCTACAGCAAACTGTAGGAAGTAGCTAAAGTCTTCAAACAACTCAGCGATCATCCAGAATCGTTTTATCCAGCTCTTCAGTACTTTGAAACTCTTCTCGATCGGGTTGAAGTCGGGTGAGTATGGAGGCAAGTACTCCAGCTCAACACCTGCTTCACGACAGATGTCTGCAACGCGAGGTGATCGATGGATAGAGGCGTTATCCATGACAGCCACTGACCATCCAGGCGTGCAGTATGGCAGCACTTTGTACACCAGAAAGTGCTCAAATAAGTCTGCAGTAACGGCGCCTTGAAACATGAGGTAGTCGAGGTAGCCGCTGACTGTCATCGCGGGTAGAATACTCCATCGCTCGCTGCGCTTCATGCTGTAAATCAGCTCACATGGCTCTCCGATAGGTGACCAGCCGTACTTGCGATCGCCAGTACGTTCATTGCAAGCAGTTTCGTCAACCGCGACTACCTGCTCAGCCTTGTATAAGTAACCAACTCGGGCGCGGAATACTCGTCGAAGTGGCTCACTCTGCTCTCGGGCTCGCTTTGTTGCTATCTTCCGGCTCCAGTTTGCACGCTGGAGAGTGCGGCAAATAGTGCTCAACGACACTACAACGCAGTGCTCTTCAAGTAAATACTCCTTCATCTCCTCCAGGAGCGCTTGTGGGTACCCATTGAGCCATGCGATGAGGTCGTCGATGTGGGACTGCCGCAGTTTGACAGGTCTTCCGAGCTTGACAGAGGCGGGCGAGTATGGCGCTCCCCACCACCTCAGGCTCTGCCTCATCTTTGCAACACAGTTACGATTGACTGTAGTTGCTTTGGCGATAGTCTTATTCGATTCGCCGGCATCTATATGGTCTGTAATATACTGCGTGACTGTGGGCTCGAGGCGGTGGCCAGTACCCCCCATGGCGATAGGAGGCGTGGCCGCAACAACAACACCAGAAAAGCGATTGCGATAGCTCAATTGAGCTCTAGAAAGCGACCCATAAGTGCTACAAGGTCGTCAGAATCGCTGTTGCACAGCTCTATATAGTAAACTTGTATGAGAATCAATGACGACTGAGGTGCAGCTTACCCCTCGCACTAACCCATCGCGGGTGGTGCCACAGGTATTTTGCAAAACATTATAACTTTAGATTACGCTCCAGCCCTCTGATTTGACAGACCTAAGATTACGTGTCCTGTGGTCTTTGCTCTTCAGGGGCTCTTATTTGATCGTTAAGCATCATTCCCTAATGTTACCTGGCCGCAGCCTGCTAGCGTTCGGCCAAAGGAACTCATTTATACGGTAGGTAGGAGAGCAATGCCCTGCAAAATGCGTCCTCTCGTCGCCAAGAGCACTGATCTCGGAGAAAACTATGCGGACGCGTCGCAGCGATCCGACCCCCGCGGAAGCAGATCCGTTCTCCACCTTCATGCAGGATCTCATCGCCGACTTCCCAGCTCCACGTTCACTTGGCATCAAACCAATCATAGCCGGATCGCTACCGTAACTAATCAATGAACGGGCCACCTCAACGAACGGGTCACCCCACCAACTTTCTCACCTCCACGGAAGTGAGGCTACACCACCACGTAGAGTAATTATTATTATACAAGAAGCTGTCAGAATATAATATTAACTATTGCGAAACTTTTGGCTATCTCAGTTTTTCTGTAGGACGTGTGACGCGGCCACTACGGGTCTCAACTCCTCGGGGTGCGGAGCTGGGCTCATGAGCCACCTGTGGACGACGCCTCGCTGCACCACCACCACCTTTTGATATTTTTGACTGCGGCTTCTTTGAGGTCTTCTTCCTTGCCTGTTTAGGCAATTTGGATACTTTCTGCGCGTTCTTAAGCTCTCTCACGCGCTCCTTCTCAGCCTTCCGAGCCTGCTTTTCACGCTCTTCTTGGGCCCTCTTTTGAGCAGTCTCCTCACGCCTCCGCGCAGCCTTCTCAGCATTATCTGCCTTAGTCTTCTCTCTTAGAAGCTTGTTGTTATACCGTAGTTGCTTCTGATCTGCCTTTTCTGCCTCTTCTGCCATCTCCTGCTTCTCCGCATCCCTCATACGTCGATCAGCACGTGCCTTGGATAGAGGATCATAGAAGACTGCCCCACCTTGTACATTAGGGTCGCGCGGTGACAGTAGTAATACCTTCTTCTTCTTACTCCGCTTCTTCTTGGCCTGTATAGCCTGTTCAAGGTCTGATATCCTGTGATCCTTAAGCTCATTCTGCACATGAAGCTGGTGTATAGCCTGTAGGGCTTCATTGGCTGCCTTTTGATCCCCATACCTCACTGCTCGGTCAAAATTTGACCTACAACGTCGCCAATTAGGTGAGGAGGCAGCAGGCTGAGGCTCAGTTTGCTTAGGAGGCGTCACAGGTGGTGGTGGTATTGACTTTTTGAGGCGATCGAGTATGACGTCAGGTTCAAGTGGGTTGGTTGGTTGGTTGGTTGGTATTCATTTTTCGTCTGTTGATGGGGATTAAGTCCACCATCTCGCCTCCCGAAGGGCATATACGACGTGCTAAGCTATGGAATTACAGTGCTAACACACTACCTTAGAAAGCATTTCTTGCCTGCGCGGGTATTGCTACCATTTCAGAACTACAGCTCCCCTTCCAGTTGGGGAGGCTGAGCGATGTACATTAGGGTGATTTCCTTGCATTCTGAGGCATCTGTGTGCCGAGAGAGAGAGAGAGAGAGAGTGTGTGTGTGTGTGTGTGTTGGGGGGAGGTGGGGGTGTCGCAGCCATTGTGCTGGACCTAGTTCTGCTAGGTGCTGCATTGCTTGCTGCTGTTGCAAGACTGCAAGAGCTAGCGGGGGCAGATCCTGGTGTAGTACTGTGTGAGTCTAACAAAGGCTTCAAGGGCCTCTGGATCTCCTACTAGTGTTGCAGTATACGCTAGGCCATCAGCCTGGCTGGATGGTGGTATAGGCGGTCGTAGTGGCCATCTGCTAAAGGTCCCTAGGGTCTTGCGGCAAAGCGCTCTGGTGTCTTGTCCTGTCTGCATGAGCAAATGAGGTTTGCATCCTTGTGGTTGTACTTTCGGTGGTACCAGGCGAAATCCCCGTGTCTGGTCCGGATAGAAAGTAGTCTGGCTAGGACATCTCTTGGTAGGTCTAGCTCTTTTGGACCGCTGTGTGGTGCATAGTCTAACTCCCAGCTCTTGTACCATTTTGAGAGCTTGGTCTTCTTGTCAGACCACCAGGTCTGTTGTGTGTGTCGTAATGTCTTGCGGGCTATTGTCTTGATGCCTGAGAGTGTAGGTATAGAGGCTTTTCCAGTCGGGGGTGATGGGTGCTGGGCTTCTAAGTTGGCTAGCCTGTCTGCTGCCTCATTTCCTCCAATGCCTAGGTGTCCCGGGGCCCATTTGATAGAGACGTCGTGTGTCTCCATGGCACCGTGGCACTCCAGGAAGGCCCATTGAGAGGTAGGGGGTGCGTCGCCCCTGAGGCACCATATCACTGAGGTGCTGTCTATGCACAGCCAGATTCGACGGATGCGGAGCGCTGGTTGCCTTATAGTGTGCTGGAGGCCTCTCCACGCTCCGATTGCCTCAGTGTCAAAGACGTGCGAGGTAGAGTGGAGTGAGCCGCGTCCAGTCTGCAGTTGCTTTCTGTTCTGATAGACTGCAAAGCCGTAGGTAACCCGCTTTTCTCCTTCTTTTGTGTACTATTCAGAGCCATCTGAGAAGATAGTGACATCTAGTGACGAGAGCTGGGCCCACCATTCATTGAAAGCCGTGGCTGCAGTCTTCTTGTCCATGCCAAGCGTTGGGTCTGTTCGGCAGCTGGCCGAGTAATGAGGGGCTGTTAGTGTCGTCCTAGGGATCTCTGGTAGAAGAGATGCCATCTGTTGGACTTTAGTCTTGACTCGCTGGGGTTGTCCGGTTTTTACGCCCCTGTTCACTACATGTACTACTGTGCGCCTAGTGAGAGGGTGGTCTGCATCTGTGGTGCACAGATGAGTTGCGAATCTGAGTTTAGCTTCCTCTAGAGCTACTGCTGCCGATAGCAGTCCGGCGTCTCGGAAGAGTGCAGCTGTAGGGGTTGTTCTCCACGCTGGTAGGATGCCTCTTGCTGCTATAGCCAGTGTCTTGTCTATAGCAGCTATGTGCCATCCAACGTAAGCGCTGACCTCTTGTGGCCTGCCTGGTCCCAGTGTACGTGGCAGTTTAGTGCGGCCTCTGTACCAGCATTCAGTCCCATACAGGAGTGAGGGGTACACACAGGCAATAGTAGCCCTGCGGAGGGAGCTGGCTGGTGGTCCATAGGTAGTCCTAGCTAGACTGCGAATATGACAGGCTACCTTAGCAGCTTTTGCAGTGCGCATGGCTACATGTCGTCTAAAAGTGAGTCTGCGGTCAAACCACACTCCTAACCAACGCAGGGCTGGCTGGCTGTGCTCTCCACCTGGGAGGATAGGGTGGAGGGTGAGCTGCTCATCTACCTCACAGGGAGGGGAATACGTGCTCCGCTGTCTGGTCAGGTGTATCATTTCCTGCTTTTCTGGGGCAAAGGTGACCTTGTTGGCCTCGCCCCATGCTCTGATCTGCCTCAGGTCTGATGCTAGGAGCTCGACGTTGTTGTCCATAGAGTGGGAGGCCCGGTAGAGACATATGTCGTCTGCATATCCAAATCTCCGTTCTGTATCCATGGATAGTAGCTCGGCTAGATACAATGTGTACAGGACAGGAGAGAGAGGCGAGCCTTGGGGTGTGCCACAGGCGACAGGGTAGCTAGGAGTAGTGATCTGTCCAAGGCGGACTTGAACCCTCCGGTCAGTGAGGAATGAGTCTACAAAGAGTATGGTCCTTTGTGGCCAGCCCTGTTGGGCCATCCGGTGTAGCAGACGGTTCTTGAGGAGGGCATCAAAGGCGCCTTGGACATCTAGGGTAACCATAGTGACATGCTTTCCAAGTATCCATGCTGCTTCAGTGTCGTGGGTGAACGCTGCAGTGAGGTCTGCTGCAGAGCGTTTTGGGAGGGCGCCGCCATGCTGGGGGCTGAGGATCTTGTGTGTCATGGCGGTCTATGCAATTCGTCTAGCCACTGTTCGTTCAAGTCCTTTTCCAATGCAAGAGAGAAGCGCTATAGGTCTCCAGGAGCGAGGTGACGTTCGGTCTGTCTTCCCCGTCTTAGGTATCATTGCTACCTCTGCGAGCTTCCATTGTGCTGGGAAGTGGTTAAGCTCAAGGCATCGCTGGAAGATTCTTCGCACGAGTTCCCCAACCTGAGCCCAGCAGGCACGGAGTAGTCGCACAGTAGAACGATCAGTGCCTGGTGAGGTGCTTGAGACCCCTATCGTGTTTCGTTCAGTTTCCTCCAGTGAGATGTGTGTGCTCCACGGGAGGGTGTCTGCATTCTCCTGGTCTGGGTAGTGCCTGAGGTCATCCTCTGCTGTGTACCGGTTGAGGACTTCTTCTCTAAGAGCCTCTGCCTTTTCTAAGGGGTCTGATATTGTCATGTTATTCACTACCAGAGGAGTGTCCTGGTTCTCTGGTGTAAGCTTGTGCCAGGCAATGATCTTGAACAGGTCCTTGTCATCTTTGGCATTGTCGATGACATGCCTCCAGTACTGTCTCTTAGCCTGTCTGACTGTAGTCTTAAAGGCCTGTCTCACCTCTAGTAGACTGCCAGAGCAGAGCTGTCTAGCGCGTTTGTAGGCTTGGTAGGCAGTCTTGCACTCCCTGGTCCACCATGGTGCAGCGCGGCCTTCCTTGCGGTCAAGCTTGCCTGCTGCCTGAACAGAGTGCTGTACGGTGTCTGTGAGCAGCGCGACGCATTCATCTAGCTGTGCCGCATCCTGCGTTGCAAGCGGGTCTGGGATGTTTTGGACACCTATTTCTACCAGCCCACTGAACCTAGGTAGGCTTGCCTCTGGGACTCTGTAGTGGTACTGTTCTAGATGCGGAGTGCCTGGAGTGGAGATAGGGACAGAGGTTACTATTGTCTCATGGTCTGAGCCGCTGTGCATGCTAGCATCAACAGCAGACTGGGCAAATGGTACGTTAGAGAAGGTAAGGTCAAGGACATGGCCGGCGCAGTGTGTTGGCTGTCCTGGCACACCAATGTAGTCCATAGAGGCGCTAGCAGCCCATCTAGCTAGCTCCACACCTCCGTTGGCTGCAGTGACAGTAGGCTCAAAGGATTCATGTCTAGCGTTAAAGTCTCCTCCTACAAGACAGAGTTGAGGGGGTATAAGATGTGTGACGTATTGGATAACATGCGGGGTGTGTGGCTGTCTGTAGCAGTTGAGTATCGCGACTCCATTCACCACAGCCCATAGCATGTCTGGGTGGCTGAGGCTCTCTCTAGCCTGGTATCGTAGATGGCGTCCTTTGCGGATGTAGGTCATCACCCTAGGGCGGGCTGAGCCTGGTGCGTTAGGAGTGTCCCAGGTGCTGATAGGCGCGAGGTGTATGAAGCCAGGGTGGGTGGAAGTTCTGGAGTTGGCACATGTGAAGGGCTCTTGAACACACACAACATCTATGCCCTTCTGAAAGGCCACCTCCAGTATTGTGATGTGCCAGGGTGAGCATCTGCTAACATTGGCCCAGCATACGCGGAGTGGTTTGCTCTGCAAGCTGGGCTGTGGATGCCTGTTACAGGCTGGGGTATTGTAAGGGTGTTCTAGCATGTCGACGGAGGATCGTCGCTCATGCTGGCGTCTTCCCTCTCTGAGGTGGACGGGTCAGTGTGGATAGTTGATTGTGGACGAATGCTGCCGGCAGACAGTTGTCCTACATTCAGGCTTCTCTGGCCTGTGGCGGCCCGCCTCGGTCTCTTTTCTCTGCCGGTGGAAGCGGAGGATGCATAGGAGGCAGTGGTTGTAGGAAGTGAATCCCTGCCGTCTCCTCCTTGCCTCTGGGTGGAAGGGTGTGGAGGCACTGTCTTCGATGCCTCTCGAGGAGTAGTCTCAGGCTGAAGTGTAGCCTGTCTAAGGGTCTCTTCAACTGTCCTGTATAGGTGCTGCTGTGCTATTTTGCCTGCGCGACGGATAGCTTTCATCTCAGTCTTTGTGGGCTTGATTATGTGTCCATGTACCCGGCGAGGGGCTGCAGGGCAGTTGGCGTGGCTAGCTGGGTGTGGTCCATGACAGTTGGCGCACACGGCTTTGTGGGGGCAATTATCCCCATACTGTCCTTGGTGTCTATCTGTGCGGTCTCCGCAGTGTACGCAGCGGGCTACCTGGGTGCATCGGGCAGCGTTACAGTAGCCCTGGCAGCCTGGGTTGTGTCGCTGTATGGTTGGGTGTTTGTGGATCTCCTTTGAAAATTGGCTAGTGCCAAAGAGCCGGAAGGAGCGGACCGGCTCCTTGTATGAGACAATCCAGGTGGTGAGGCCATTCTGGTTCGCCCCATGCCGTGAGGTCCTGCAGCTGACCGGCTGCTTGCCTATTTGTGAGAAAACCTCTTCCTCTATTAGCTGGGTAGTAGTCGGTAGGTCTGTGCCGTCCAGGGTCCGGAAAGAGCTGGGTACTCCTTGTACTGCGTAGTTGATCCAGCGTTCGGGGATCCTCACCGCGTCTCCGTCTAGCGCTCTTACTAGAAGTTCCTGGTTTTCTTGAGTTAGAAGTCGGTCCCGGATGATCTGATTAGCTGGGGTAATCGCCCAGCCTGTGTTGATGAGTGATGCCGTGGGTATGTCTTTAAGGGTGAGTCCTTCTATGCTCTTGCATATTGCCTGCCTTACTGCAAAGGGTGAGGGTTGTTGCAGTCGCATCGCCGGGTTGGAGATGGCTATGAAGATTCGACTGTCTTCTTTTGGCTTAGCCGGCGGGCTAGGCCGAGACCTAGCAGGGTTCAGGGGTCGGCTGCCACCCCTATTTGAGATCTGGGGGTCTCTGGCTACGTCCGCCCAAGAGCGGCATCCTGACTCTTGGCTCCTGGGGTTGCTGTGACTGGTGTCGCTGCTCCAGCGGAAGCTAGGAGGAGAGTTGCTTGGGGAGAGGGAGGTCAACGCCCGTATAACTTTCTGCTGTAGCTCCTCTGCAATCTTGACTTCTTGCGGGTTAGTGTAGCTCTCTGCATGTTGATCTACAGCTGCTGCAAAGGCAGTAGCAATGGTGTTCCAGAGCTGGGCAATTTTCTGCGTCTCAGTGATGTGGCGTTGAATGGCATCAGAGACTCGAGGTTTGGGAGCGCCCCCACCGGGGTTCTGGCTGCTCAGAAGGGGTGCGTGATGGTGCACGTTCTCCTGGGGCCGTCTTGGGGCGCGTGCATAAAGCTGCTGAGGGATCTCATAGTCTGGGGACCCTGTGTGCTGGGAGGAGGGAGACTCTGCCATCCTGACAAGCTCCTTTGCGCGGCTGCGCGGGGGGCTAGGTGGACGTTAGAGGTACTCCCAGAATCAGCGCAGTGAGCTTGTTCAGTTGCTGGGACTTTTAGGGCCTCGGGGAGGGTGGCCCAAAAGTCAAAAGATTGGTGGTGAGGTTCAAGTGGGTGGATACCTGTGGATTCAAAGGCACTCAACACCAACGTTTCTGTGAAGGTATTGATCCAGGCAGGCCAGAATAGACTTATGAAGTCTGCCTTTTGTACTGGGAGCCATCCCTCCGTTGTGTGGTTGTGATAGATAAGCTCTTTTGAGTAATTTTGACTCAGGGGCTTGAAGCATGATACATCTAGGGGTTGCAGCGTATGGGTCGCGTGTGGGGGGCATACCAGCACCAGAATTTGATTGTCATCGCAGTAATCGATGAAGGCCTTTGTCACGTGGCTGCCGTGGCCGTCTAGGATAAGTAATCTGTACTTTCTCCGAGCTTTCCTCTTAGTGACGGGATCAAACACCTGCTTAAGCCAGGCAACGCCGAGATCGTCGTTCGTCCAGCCACTGGGTGATACTGAGAAGTATATAGAGTGAGTCTCTGGGTCAATATCGTGTACCCAGTTGGCTTGCACCTGATCTCCGGCTGCGGAGAAGATCACCGCAGGGGGGAGGGTAGTACCGTCAGCACATATACACCCTATAACGGCTATCCACTCCCGATTGGCATCGTGACTAGCTTGTTTGAAGCGCCTCTCCTTGTAGAGTACCTTATCAAATACTCTTTTAGTCTTACCAATTACCCCAATCATAAATCCCTTCTCGTCCATATTGTAGGTATTCTCAGGATCCACCTTAAACTCTGCGACTTTCCTGGCTAGAAGACCAAAATATAGACGGTATCTTCCACCATTATCAGCCTCATGACGACTGCTTTCCATGGGGGTGGTCCAGGCAGTGATAAGGGTGTCGTTGTGACGGTGAATGAGCCTAGAAACCCATGCCTCAGAAGGCTCCCATTGGCACAAGGGAGTCGCGAAATTGATAATTATCTGCCGCGTAGGTGGACAGTGTTTCTTAGTGAGGCTTCTGATGTATTGTACAAGCTCCAGCTCATCGCGTTGAGATAGTAGTCGGCGTTGATCATGAGCCCCTGCACGGGTCGTTCTCCGACCCTGGTGTTGTTCCGTCAAAGTAGTGCGGGAACAACGATGTTTTTTGGCAAGACTTCGGTACGAAAAAGATTCTCCAGGTCCCAGAGACTTTATCTCTGCAAGGACTTCTTCAACAGTCATCGTGGTGGTGAGTTGGTGTGGGGGTCAAAGTAAGTGTGAAAGTTGGTGGGGTGACCCGTTCATTGAGGTGGCCCGTTCATTGATTAGTCACGGTACCGAGCATGATCATGATCGTCAATGATCCGACCTCAGCCTGCAGGACCTCGCTTATGCTGAGGATCCCTAGAGGAACGAGTGAGGTTCGCGCATCTGCTTCCTGCAGACAGGTCGTCACACATGCAGGGTAGCTTCCAGCTGAACGCATGGTTGAGGTACTGGCTGGAGGATCTTTAGCGCAACGAGTTGCATCGACTATGCATCATTCAGCCGTCAATCGAGAGCCACGACGGCGACCAAATCGATACCTGGGTAGCACAGAATGTGCCGAGAACATGGCTATAAAAGCATGTCGCCGAAGGAACTGAAGATATTGAAGTCCTTGACCTCATTGTCGCACATCATTGCAGAAACTACTTTCCGCCCCTTGCCGTAACCATCTCACTATCATCTCAAGAGGATTCCCGAGTACGCAAACTCTAACACAGACACGACTCATATCGCAACATGTCGGCTGTACAAGATATGCTCGCGCCTTTACCGGAAATCACACCCGAGAAGCTTACCATACTCAAGCTCAAGCACAGCACGCTCAACCGAGATGTGTTTTCTGAGCCCTCGTCACCCATTGGTGAACATCGAGGAATGGACTTCTCCAACCATTCCAACAACATGAAATCAATCGTCACACGTCGATCGAGCAGTCGCGCGGCTAGCGGGGCTCGCCGTCGCAGCTCCTTCCTGCACTCCCATCGCAGCGAGATGTCGAGAGAGCTCACGTCCCAGGTGTGTGCCGTCACTCTCCTATTCCAAACTCGTGACTGACGTTGATACACAGGCTGGAGGTAAATTCTTCGCATTGATGGATCTCATGTCCACAGCCTCACGAGAAGCGTCTTCCCTAAAGGAGTCATGGGCACGCATAGTTTCAGAGCGCGAATCACTTTTTAGAGAAAAGGAGGAACTTCTTTCTAGTGTAGATGAAGTGACCGAGACACTTGAGCGTACCCAGAGCGAGCATCATCATCATGGTCACGAACATGGAGAGAGGAAGAAGCAGATCGAGAAACTGCTGCTCGAGCTTTCAGTGGCTGTTACCACTATCCAGGAGCATAAGAAGAAGATCGCCGACCGAGACCAGGAACTAGAACGCACGCGCACGGAGCTCCGGGAGCTTCGCACAACCTCAACTAGCTCCTACAACGAACATGAAAGACTCAAATCTGAGCTCGAAGCTATATATATCAAGCTCAAGGCAATGGAAGACGACCGTGATCATGCAAAGGACGAGTCACACAGGCATCACGGCGAGCTTCGCAACCTCCTACGTGAGTACACGGACCTGAAGAGCAGGTACAGTGCTTCGTACAGCAAGTTTGAGCTCTCTCGCAAAGAGGTGCCGAGCCTTTCTGATCGCATCAAGATCTTTGAGCTCGAGAAAGACGAGAATCTCCACGAGAAAGATCGATTGCAAGAGGAACTGAAGCGAGCCAAGCACAGGGCCGAAGAGTCTTCTCGCGAGCTGTACGAGCTGACCGAGCGGCAAGAGCGAACACAACGCGATTTGACCAAGCTCAGAGAGTCCACGCACATTGCTGAAGAGGAGCGCGACGAGTATTCGGCGAAGTCAAGGCTAAGGTCACTGGATGGGAGGAGTCTGACGAGCGTTGTGCTGATATCACGCTGAAGTACGAGCACCTCAAGCGCGAGGTTATCTCAGTCAAAGAGAAACTTAGGGATGCCGAAACTCGGGAGATCGAAATCAAAGAGTCCCTTGAAAGGTCTCGTGAGGATCACCGGCTCATTGTCATTCAGCGCGATCAGCTCAAGGAAGATCTGCACGACCAGCGCAACAAGGACGCCGATCGCCATCGCCAGATCACCGTGCTCGAAGAATCTCTTCGCCATGCTGAGCAGACCATCTCAGACATCAGAGCTGAGATTCACCCCGTTACTGAGCGTAACAAGGTTCTCGTTCGAGAAGGGGATGATGGACGCGCCAAGCACGGACACCTGCACGGGGAGTTGACAGAGCTCAAGGAGAAGCTCTTGGTCTTCCAGGCAGAGATCCGTACTTTGGCCGATGCTCGCGACCGCCACCGCAAGGAGCTCGATGCCTGGAGGCACAAATACGATGAGACCGTGGAGACTATCACAGAATCTCACGATGACAGCCAAGAGCTGGAGTTCGAGATCGAAAGTCTCCGCACCCTTCTGCGCGAGGCACGCGAACAGAAGGAGCGCGCCATCTCTGCAAGGCACACAGCGGACCGCGAAAGGGACGAATACGTCGCAAAGTATGAGGAAAAGTGCAGAGAGATGGAGAGATTCGAGGAAAGCGCCTCAGCTCACTACCACGCGCCCTGTGGCGCACGGCCGGTTCCCAGGGCACCGAACGTTCGGTGCTGCTTACACCGCGTTTTGACCGGTTACGCCGAATTTACTTCGGTGCTCTGGAAACCAAACCTCAGAAGTGAGTATACCTCGTGCTGCGAATAGGGATAGACAATTGAAATCTGATTGCATGGTACCTGAAGCTACCACGCCCAAAATAAGCAATGTAGATATCAATTCATCTCTGCCCGTCCCAAAGCTTCCTGACTAATTAACCCTCTCTTAGTCCTGGGAGTTTTGATGGGTGTGGTGCATGTTGAGGGTCTGCCTTCCATCCACCTAGCTTCTGCATTCCACCCCAAGGTACCACATACAAATCCAGGCCAGTCTGATGCATGCTAAGGGCTCGCTTTCCATCCATCTGGTTTTTGCATCCACCTGGTTTTTGATCCTACCCCAAGGTACCACATACAAATCCAGGCCAGTCCAATGCACGTCAAGGGCCCGCCTTCCATCCGCCTGGCTTCCATCCACCTGGCTTCCATCTACCCGGCTTCCATCTACCTGGCCTTTGCATCCTACCCCAAGGTACTGCATACAAATTTCGGCAGATTAATGCAGGTTGAAGGTCTGTTTTATAGCCATTTCTCTTAGCTCTCTTGATTGGTATTCCCTCTAGCTCTCTCGGTAGGTATTCCCTCTGGCTTCTGGCGTTGTTCTGCATTAATTATGTATACACATAGTAGTTGCATCCTACCCCAAGGTACCACATACTAATTTTGTCAGTTCAGTGCATGTCAAAGGCTGGCTCTGCCTGGTTTTTACATCCTACCCCAAGATACCACATACAAATCCAGGCCGGTCCAATGCACGTCAAGGGCCTGCCTTCCATCCACCTGGTTTATGCATCCTCCCCAAGGTACCACACACAAATTTAGTCAAGTTGGTGCACAGTGGCGGCCTGCCTATAGTGGCTCCTTCTGAGTCCCTGGCCTCTTCGGTGGTTGTTCCCCCTGGCTCCTTTGGTGGTTGTTCTCCCTATCTCCTTCTGCTTTAACTATTCATGGTCGAATGAGTGCATCCTACCCTAAGGTACCACATCCTCATCTAGGTCAGGTTAGTGTACACTGGGTGGTCCTTCTTGCTAGCTCCTTCCGCTTGGCCTCTGTCCCTGACCGTCGCATCGTACCCTATGGTACCAGGTACGATTTTATGCTGTGTTGGTGTATGATGTAGGGCGTACTAGCAGGCGTTAGGTGTTTCTGTCGACTTCGTTATAGAAGCCATCCTTCCCTACAATGCGCTGCCTTGCGCCTCTACCAACGCTTATAGTAACTATCCCTACTACCCCTACTATCAGTCGCGCTTCAAACCAGTATCGGTGAAGGTTCCGGAGTTTTGTGTAGCAACCAGTCTCCTGAGCAGTCTCCCACTCCATGACGTATGCAAGATCCCATGGGTTGTTTCCAAGTACTCTGGCAAAACACCGCACCTCGCCAAATCGGAGCGTACGATCGGCGTCGCTCCAGTAATACGCAATGTAGCAGTTGTTTCGATTTACTCCTGTAGCTCGTTGTGAACCAATCGACGTAACAAGAGCGCCACTTAAAATACGGTAGCTGCTGTATACAATCGGGTGCCAAAAGTCTGTTCGCGTTGACGCATGGACCACCACAACCACATTTGATTACCAACTTCAAAGCAGTATAACTCTCTACTACATAGACCAAATAAGACAATTAGGGTTGCAAATTAATCGCATTACGCTTAGTATCTAGTCTGGTAGCCCTTTGCACGTCGCACAGCGTCTAGGCGTCGTGGCATAGACCTAATAAGGCGTTTGAGCAGTGCGTCAGGTATAGCAGCCCATGCCTCAATCAACCCCAATTCGAACGCCTCCCACTCAGCTAGAGAGTCTCCCATATAGTCAAATTCAGGATGCAGCTCATGGAGCTTCTTTTTAAGTGCCCACCACATGTGTTCAATAGGGTTAAGGTCAGGTGAGTATGGTGGCCATTTGATCGTAGCAACACCATGAACCTCTAGCCACTCCTTCGAGACCTGGGAAGTGTGGATAGGTGCGTAATCCTGCATAAACCACTCGCCTGGCCTGTAGCTGTCCTGGAGACCTTCCTCAAGTGCTCGTATGTAGCTCTGAGCTGTGTATCCATTGCGTTTGGCTGATGTGTCGCGATTCATAATTACTAGACGACTACGCCTTGCTCGGCCACCTGGAGTCATCCATATTGAGCCCCATACCATACGAGCAGGTTGGCGAGCAGTGGTGACCTCCTCAACCATCTCGTGCGACCATTTATCCTCAGGTAGTCGCCATACCCAGGGCGTGTTGTGGCCAGATCCACGAGCAACGCTGCACTCGTCACTGAACCTGATAGTACGCCTCCCAAAATCAAACCCCAGCCATTCATTAGTAAGATTGAGGCGTTCCGCAGCTGTGTTCTTGTTGATTTTTGGCCTACGTCTCGCTCTGAACTTGCGGTATCCCTCGTCAGCCATTGCGCGCTGCACAGTACGCTTAGAAACGCTGGGGTAGGTAGTATTGGCGTCCCACAGTCCAGCCTCCTCCATAAGCTTGTGGTACTCAATACCTGGGTTTTTCCGAGCAATCCGTAGCAGCCGGCGATGGTCTCTACTAGTCAATGTAGGTGGCCGGCCTGTCCGAGGCTGCGTTGTGGTGCTGCAGCTGGTTGTCCATCGGAGTACTGTTTTCTGTACGCACCGCTGCGAGCAGTCCAGCGCGTCAGCAACTTCGCTTGTCGACACACCAGCCTCAACCTGGGCTAAGCAGTATATCCGTTGGGCTTCTGATAATTCACCTCCGCGCACTCGATTTGATGAAATTTTAGTGCTAAAAGCTCTCATATTGATGTAGTCGTGTGTAGTTGAAGAAGATACCCCTCTTTAGAGTTCGCGTTGTTGAAATGGTCTGTGCACACGCGCGAACAGACTAAAGTCCTAGTACAGTATACGTGTTTCAGCGTGACTGTAGTGGTTGATACCATCCTTGCCAACTATCCAGTCGCGTAGCTGGTTTCTGATGTATCCCCCCCGCAAGACAACGTCCATCTCCTGGACCAGGCCTGCGCGGATGGGCAGCGTCTTCACATCATATGTGTTTGTCCTGAACAGAGCTATGGTGTACCTGTCGTCGTCAAGTACCCCATCAATCAGACTGCGTACCATGTGCGGTGGGCTATCAGCTTCTCCCTTGATGTATCCCAGGTAGCCTTCAGGGAGCCATTGTGCAAATATTGAAGCTGGTCCCCAGTTGCGGACGTCACTTGCTATATGTAATAGCGAATGGCGTTGCAGTGTGCAGACAGATATCCTTGGAAGAGAGTCCTGGTCTCTGAGGTCGGTGTAGTAGAGCTTCTCATGGGTAGTTACAAACCTTTCTGCCAGCGTCTTGATCTCTCGAAGGTGCGTTGGTCGTATAATACTGTTTAGGAGTAAGCCATACAGACGGCTTAAGTCAAGAAAATTCCTCCAGTATGGTAGTTCTATTGCCCCCTGCATGACAGCTGGACCGTATACCAGTAGGAAAGCCTTCCACTCCGCTGTTTTGAGCTGTTTCATGTCTTCAAGCGCTATCTCCCTTGATGGAGGTGCTATGTACGCTGGTACAGTAGCCTTTGCATCTCGCATAGCGTTACTGATGTGCTCTTTATCTTGGGGAGTGACGCAGTATGACCCTTGGTTGCTTGCTGAAGCGAGTTTAGGCCACTTCGCACCCCACAGTAGACGGAAGACGTCCTGTGACAAGTTGTGGGCAATGCAGTGCATAGTGTCAACTGGAAAGCTAGATGGCCAGTACAACGACGGTATCTTACGCAGTAAACTTCGACGCGTTACTCCCTTCTCGTCGTCCGGACTCCTGGTAGAGGGTACCCAGTTGTCAATGAAAACGTCAAAGTGCTGACGAAGAGGCAGACGGTTCACGTCGATGTTTGTGTGCGGCATGTAGTAGTGACCTGCGCCATCTCGAGTGCCCTTCATCTCACATGTGCGGCATGCGTACACGGCGTTGCCCGGTTCCTTCATACCCATGGCTTTGGCAACCGCTCGACCGTCGCCGGTGACCAGGACAAGATGGGCTCTTAGTGTGAACTCAGAGTTGCCATCGCTAGCATCGATAGCTGAGACGCCGTGGGTGGACAAAAGCCGACATTCGTCAACAAGTGGTTGCAGGAAGGTGTCGAGTGTATGGTTATCATACCCGTCAGGTATTACCATGCTGAGAAGGGTATTTGACTTGGTAAATCGTACCTTAGGGCTCAGGTTGAGTATGTAGATAAACACCACCATAACCTTGTGTAGTTTGGAATCCACGCGTTTGTTGGTTAGGGTAATCTCATCCAGTGACATCTGCAGCGCGAGTTCCCTTTTGTCGGCAAAGTAGCCATTATCTCTGAGACGCTGGTATATCAGTCCATCCGTCCAATCAGTCAGGTTGGTAGAAAGTTGGCGCTGATGACACTCCTGCAGCTCTCTTGCTCGGATGGCATTACAAAACTGATCAAGGAGACGTTTCTGGAGTAGATATAGTCGAGCTGCGACATTGGTACTAGAGCCTCGTCTGGGTTGTTGGCGGGCTTATAGCGATCCTCGTTGCACTTCTCTTGCCTGCCTTTGGTTACGAACTGGCACTGGGTCTGTGTTGCAAACGCGCCAGTGAACGCCATATGCCCAAGTCTACATCTGTCTATCTTCATCACAGGTATGTTGATGGCCTTACGCACCCTACGGCCGTACGTGTCGCCGTCGTGAATGTGTATACCATAGAATGTGTCCATGATGCGTTGAAAGTCCTTCCACATCCGTCGGCCAATTTGGCGGTAGAAGCGATGAAGTTCAGTGTGTTTGATGAGGTTGTTGTCTGGATCCTCGCTGTCCATCTCCGCCGTGTCAGAGTCAAGGTCGGTGGCAAGAATCTTAACCCCTCTGTCCATACCAAATACGTCGAAGGGGTTGTACACATCGTCAACCCAGTTCTGGATGTTCCGGGCGTCGTCCTCGTCCTCGTCCTCGGACTTATCCTCCGCACTGTCGTTGTACATACCATGTACTCGACTATTGTCTGCTACGTCACTGTCGTTGAGATCTTGTGGTGGCGGTGGTAGATTGTAGTCGTCTGGTGGCAGCGGTTCTCCAGTAGTCATAACAATGATGACGTCTGGGTCAAAGCTATGATAGTTGTTCTTCTCTTGAGCTCTCTGGAAGTGCTTCTGGAAGGTACGCATGTTTACTACATGGTCGCCGGAGTGTTTTATGTAGTTGCGGCACTTGCAGACACGCACTTGGTGCACTTGGTTGGAGTTGCCAGCCATAAGGTATTGTGATAAAGCCAGACAAACCAGGGTTCCGCTTGTTTTTGATGGGACGCATCTACTAGCACTATCCACTAGCACGTGCTCTGGTTACTTGGTTTGCTGCTAATGCAACCTATGGATGCATGGCTTGCATTGAGGCGATCGTCCACAGCTACTCTGATCCAGACTTCCTGGACAGGCTTTCTGGACAGGCTTCCCGGAAAGCTTCCCGGAAAGCTTCCCGGACAGGTAGTCTTAAGCAGTCCCCCCGCACGCACTGTTGTCACCACTACAAGATGTCGAAACCTGGGGCTGGTTGCCTCTCTGGCTATCCATCGTGGAAACCAGACTGCACAGAAGGCAAGCACGAGTTTTTCCACATTACAACCAGAGGCGCCGGCTATGAAGCTCCTCTAAACCTAAAGGCTAGCGACTTCGTTGAGTGGGCGTACTCTGGTATTCCCGATTTTACTAGGATTTGGAACTATTCCATCGAAGCAGTACAGTCCCTCCACGAGCAGTCGCTGCGAAGTGATCTACGCGCAGATCAAATGCCTAGCACAGGCTGTCTACACAAAGCATTCACTGTCCTTGGCACGCTATACCGGTCTAGCGAATCCAAGTGGACAGACCTTGGGGTGTTTCGCTTTGGTGTATGGCTAACAGCAGACCAGCGTTTATGCGCAGCCTTCGTCAAGGCGCCATTGGAGTACGAGTCAACAGTGACAGACCTTAGTCGCGAACCTTCCCGAGCGCTCCACCCTTTTGAGCTTTGAGCGTTGCTGAACATCCGTCGGCGACTATGGAACAGCTATGTTGGAGGTATCCACCATCGATGGGTCTTGCACTCCTTCCGTCACCCAGAGGTCCTATACAGATTCTGTAAGCCCAGGACACTTCACATGTCATGTGGTCTATCCACTGACTAATCAGTCCACTACTTCCACTACTCCATGTATATACCCCGCATCTGGGACATAGATAGACACAACACAATCTACATCATACATACTACGACCTCCCGACCAGCTCACAGTTATGAGCCCGGCCTAATCCGCATTCTCTATCATTAAAAACTGACCTACGAACGAAACGTCGCTTCAACATGTCGAAAAACACCGTTACCGACATTATCCTTCAAGGCCAGAGCAACTGGGAACTCTGGATCTTCGTCGTTAAGCGCATCGCTGAGGCAGGAGACGTATGGGAGTATATTGATCCTAACCAACTCCATCCTCTTCCTCAAAAGCCTGAGAAGCCTGTTCGGCCAACGCTTATCGTCAATGCCGAGGGACTACCAATTCAGCCTACTCAGCAAGCTCTAGTGCAGTATAACCAAGACTGCAGTGTCTATTACAACGAAATCAAAGAATACAGACGCCTGAAAGATAAGTTAGGACAAGTTGAAGCACATATCACTAAGACAATTCAGCAGGATCTGCTCTATCATATTAAAGATAAGACAGCCGTACGCGATCAGATCAAGACGCTTCAAGAGCTCTACTCTCCGACGACAGCCGACCAAGAATATCGCGTCCAAAAAGCGTACGAAGCAGCAAAAGTTCTACATGCTCGACGATCGAATATCGAAGACTGGTGCAACGAGTTTCTCACTGCATACAACCGAGCGAAGCAACTCGACTTGCCTGAAGTACATGGCTACCGAGCACACAAGGACCTCGTACGAGCCATCAAGCAAGTAGACGCTGCTTATGCCGCAAGTGTCTCGCTCGACATCTTCAAAGCAGAAGAGACTTGGAACTCGAATCGCGATACACCTATACCGAACCAGTCTCAACTGTCCACTGTCTTAGCAGACTTCCTACGCTATCATCGTACAACGCACTCAAGGAAGACAAACATCCTCGGAGGCGTATTCGGCGCTACGTTAAATGGGCAAGGATCTCCATACAACAAGAAGAGATCAAGAGACAATGCGAAGCCATCGAAGCCATGCCTTTGTGGAGACATCCACTTCTGGGGACAGTGTGCGTACATTGACACTTCACTCAGAACAAGAGGATTTGTCGAAGACCCTGAAAAAGCCAAGAAAGTTTCTTTGTTCGAGGCTGCAGACACGACAGGATTACTGAACAAGATCCGAGAGAAGAACCGACGCTACAAGAAGACGAAGAACAAGGATTTGGACAAGCAAGCCAACTCTGATTCGATAGAAATCGACGCTGGCGACGCACCTACAGATCAATCCTTGCACGAAGCATATGCTGTCTTCTCATCAGCCTTTAACAATCAGCTATCTCTCCGACACTATCCGCTTCTCCACTCATGGACTCTCGACCCCGCAACTGATATCCACATCTGCAACAACCCCGCAGAGTTCCGGTGGAAGTCTCCAGCGGCCGACGACGATATCGTACTAGCAGGAGGATCAGAGATGTCGATCGAAGCATGGGGAGAAGTCGAGATACCTCTGTCAACACCAAACGGTATCAAGACAACCACGCTCAAGCGAGTAGCACTTATAACATCTTTCTTCACCAGCCTTGTCTCACTCTCGCGCCTCTCCTCGTCGAACATACACTTCGATTCTGGTCAGAACGTACTCTATCGAGCAACCAAAACATTACGGGAAGACATCGCAAACCTTACCCGATCCGGAGGACATTGGCTAGTCGTGCATCGCTCTCAACCTGCAGCACAGTCAGCACTGCAGCATGCAGCCTTCGCAACCAAACAGCGCAGGCCTCAGTACTCAGCTCAACCACTCAAGCCTCGATTGCTCACAAAGCCACAGCTCCATGTCTTGCTAGGACACGCAGGCAGTGATGCTATCGACCAGCTATCAAGCCACGTCAGAGGCATACTGCCACCCACTGGTTCAGCTCCAGCCACAATTAACTGCGAAGAATGCCTGCAGAATAAGGCTCAGAAAATCATCTCTCGACGCATTGGACACGAACTTGGCGCGTCTCGTCCTTTCGAAACCGTGGCTATCGACCTCATACAGCTCGACACTCCTGGATACAACGGGCACCGATACGTCTTCCATGGATTTGATCTATATACAAAGCTCAATTTCGTGTATACGATCGCAAAGCGCGATAAGGCAACACTGCTCGACGTCCTTACCCGTCTTGATCGATCGATCAAGCGCGAATTCAATACTACTGTTACCTTCATAATCGCTGACGATGAGAAAGGCTACGGTCTTACAGACGACTCAGCGCGAGCGTACTGTCACAGAGAAGGAATTCGACTTCAGATCAGAGCACCACACACTGAGGAGCAGAACGGTTCTGCCGAACGCTCAGGCAAGAACTTGATCGTACGAAGCCGATCCATGAGCATTACATCAAATCTGCCTCTACCGCTTGCTCCTGAGATATACGTCGCTGCAGCATACCTACTCAATCGTACACCTACACGAACACTTGGATGGAAGACTCCATTTGAGATGGCTTACTCCAAACAACCTTCAATTGCTCACCTACGTGTATACGGCTGCCGTGCATATGCACTCCGTCAGCAGATTCCAAGAGGCGACAAGCTATCACCACGAGCACTCATCGGATACCTTGTTGGCTACGACTCCTCAAATATCTATCGAGTATGGCTACCAAATGCGACAAGCAGAGCACATCAAGGAAAGGTTATTCGAATACGAGATGTTACATTTAAGGAGGATCTCTTCTACCAGCACAGAGACGAAGCCGATCCACTCCTACAAGGCGAAGAGCTTGAGGCAATCACGCACACGCTTCATATGCCATCCTTGCAAGATCCAGAAGACTCTTCAGAGGGCGAGTATGATACGATACAAGAGCCTAGTCAGGCTATACACCTTCAAGACAGCAACACAAAGCCTACTGAGCCACACAGCGGAACACCTCTTCTGCCAACACCAGCCATCACAATCTCTCCTGATCCCGATACTCGCTCAGAAAGCGATCAAGCCTTATCAACTACGCTCGGTCACAGCCCTACACCAGATTTCGTGTCACCTTCTCAAGAATCTCGAAAGCGGAAGCGACGCGACGCAGCCGACTCAAACGCTGCACAAAATCGCGAGCTTATCGACAGCAACCTACGCCGTACACACATACTCCCTGAGGGATCGACGCGAGTACGGAAACCCTCTCGCAAGAGCAGCAGCTTCTTTGTCAACAAGTACTGGTCAACATTCGTAGCTGCGTCTACCACAGCACCAAAAACCCGAATACATCGATCGGATCTACCTCCTGAGCCTCAGTTCTATCAGGACGTAATGAAGCTACCAGCTCTACACAAGCAAGGCTTCATTGCAGCTATGCAGCGCGAGATGTCGGATGTCAAGCGCAAGGACACCTACAAGACGATTACTTGGAAAGAGTTTAACGCTCAGGACAACGAGGTCTTGCCACTGATCTGGGTATTCAAGTACAAGTTCGACAATGAAGGATACCTCATCAAATACAAGGCTCGAATCTGTGTACGCGGCGATCTCCAAACAACAGCTGAAGACACGTACGCTGCTACACTTGCCATCCGAATATTTCGAGCATTGATGGCTATCGCAGCCTACTTCAACATGGAAGTTCGACAATACGATGCAGTCAATGCCTTCACGAATGCTCGACTCGCTTCGCCTGTATACTGTCATTTGCCAGAAGGTTTCTCTGATCCTGATCACCTGTGGGAATTACACCGAGCGCTATACGGCCTGAAGACCTCGCCATTACTATGGTACAAGGAGCTTACAAAGACACTTACAGAACTTGGACTTCACGAGGTCAAAGACGCTCCATGTCTTTGGAGAAATGACAAGCTGCTAGTATTCTTCTACGTTGATGATATCGTCATACTCGCAAAACCAGCTCACACAGCTGCTCTCGATGACTTCGAACGCAAGCTGCTACGCCGGTACGAGATTCGATCGCTAGGAGACCTGTCAACCTTCTGCGGCATACAAACGCACCGAGACAGATCAACTGGCTCAATTTGGCTATCACAATCAGCATACCTTGACAAGCTTAGCGCGAAATATCCATCGCCAAAGCCATTTAATCAACCTCCAGCTACACCGCTTCCTCTCGAGGAACTGCTTCCTTCGAACGAGCCAAAGAACGATGCGAACACATACAGATACGCACAACTCGTTGGATCAATCGGCTATATCGCTACTGCCACACGACCCGATGTTTCCAAAGCTCATTCAAAACTGGCAGAATTCCTTGTCAAGCCTTCACAACGCCATATCGATGCTGCATATCAAACACTTAGCTATCTATACTCAACAAAGGATCGAGCGCTCTACTACGATACATCCGTATCCACCGACGTTGCTCAAATAGTCGACCACGAAGAACCAGACTTCTTTGGTGCCACTGACGCCTCGTACGCTGATCACAAAGCCACTCGGAAGAGCTCGCAAGGCTACATCTTCTTCCTGTTTGGCGGCCCTGTTGACTGGAAAGCGACACTTCAACGATGCGTCACTAAATCGACTACTGAAGCTGAGCTAGTCGCCGCGTCTTCCGCTGGCACTGAGCTGCTATGGTGGTGGCGACTCTTCAAGGACATCGACTTCGATCCAGACAACGAGCAGATACTATACTGTGACAACCAGCAGACTATTCGTCTAGTGACTACGGCAACGCCACGACTCAAGACATCACTTCGACACGTCGATGTACATCATCACTGGCTACGACAGGAAGCGCAAGCACAAAACATCAATCTCTCTTATATACCAACCAACATACAGCCAGCTGATGGCCTCACAAAGCTTCTTCCAAAACAAAGACATCAAAACTGGGTATCACTACTACACTTCAATTCATTTCCTACAAAATAGCGAGCTATAACATTACAGTACAGTACTCTTCCTGGTTTTCCTACATGGTTTTTACAGGTTTAACGAGGCTGTACACCTTCTCAAGCTCAATACTCTCAATACTTTCAGGGATACCACCAATCTCCATACAGTAACGCGAAGCAAATCAGGACCTCAATACAAGCTCTAGGAGACGTCTGACTATCAGGGACGCCTGTAGTAAAGAGCGAGGTCCACATACACTGCGACGGCAGACGATCCCCACCTGGAACTGCTCCAATCAAGCGGCTACCCACCGCACTCAAACAAGCAGCTCTACCCCTATACAGGGTAGGGGGTGGCATATGATCACATCAGCTTCTACATGCGTTCGAACCTGAGGGAGGTGTGTAAGCCCAGGACACTTCACATGTCATGTGGTCTATCCACTGACTAATCAGTCCACTACTTCCACTACTCCATGTATATACCCCGCATCTGGGACATAGATAGACACAACACAATCTACATCATACATACTACGACCTCCCGACCAGCTCACAGATTCAATTCAAGGAGTTGGGAGTCGAACAGAATGATCAGTCGTGTCCTGGATCGCGACCTTGGCGGTACGTGATTTCTATTCAAGGCGTTAGTCAGTCAGTCAAGTGTGACACAGCACAGGTCCACTCTGGGAAGGCGGACCAACTATAGACGAATGGGGTCTCACGGAAGACGAAAGGCGCAAGGTTGTTGGGAGGGAGACAAAATGCACGTATGCGAGTAGGCAGAGGCAGAGTAGCACCTCGCCTTTCATGCGACCGAGACACCCTTCGACTTCCACCAAGTCACTACAAGTAAGAAGAGACGTCTAGTGCACCAGCTGTATTCTAAGAGCATCCTACCTGAAGCTACCACGTACTAATAAACACTGTTTTGGTGCTACGTGCACGCCACTTGTGCAGGCTAGCCACAGTGGGAATAACGTCATCGCTATGCGGCACAACCCAAGTGCGACCAACTTTTTGACTTACTGACTGAGAAGAGACAATCTGGCAGCAGCGCATCTGTGGTATTCAGAGAGCATCCTACCTGTCAATGGGGAAGAAACTTGATTGTATTGGCTTAGTGAGTGGAAGAGCTGAATACAGGAAGGAGCTGCCAAGACGCTAGTTGCGGAGATCACGTGTACAGGTATCCACCACACTGACAGTACCCGAAGCTACCACGTACTAATAAACGCCGTTTTGGTGCTACGTGCACGCCGCGCATGCGGACCAGCCACAACAGGTATAACGTCATTCTCTACGCGTCACAGTCCAGGTAATGTCAGACCTCATCCTGAGAGTTGTGTCAGTACTGCTGCGCAGCCCTATAGTTTTGGATCTGCACGCTAGTCTCTATTGAGACTAGCTCATACACAGAGCTGCCTTTCCCCGCACACGAATCTCTAGACCTTCAGATAGCACCCCAATATGATGATTCTCCCATATTGACAAGTTGCGATGCTGCTAATAAGTCAGTACCTAATACTGAATTGTCTGCGACATAGCTTGCATCGTACCCCAAGGTACCGCTGCCAAACATTCAATGCCCCACGTGATGATGTTGGTGTCAAGGTAGGACATTGTGCTCGTATCCATCCTTTGCCATCGCGTCGCGATTAGTGTTGCCAGCGTCAAGTATAGAACCAATCGCGTCCATCTCTACCTTAAGCCCCGGCTTGTCCGGACGAACCACAGCACGACGGGCCTGAGCCGTCTGGATGAACGATCCCACGGGCCTGAAACCTTGCGGAGGTGGCTTTGCATCCTGACGATGGAGCGGACAACTTCTCCAGTGACCTCGCCGCTGAACACCCAGTCCTGGACGAACCAGGCACAGTCAGTCATTTGACGGGCGCCGCAGCTAGGGATGGACGAGCCATTGGCGCTCATCAAAGACCATGACCCACCTGCCACTGAGGTGGACACTGAACACCCTGACGTAAAGATAGAATCGGTCGAGGGTGGCTCACTGTATCTGATCAGCCAACCGGAGACGCAGGACGCACTAACTGAACAAGTTGTTAAGCTTCTAACAGAGCTTCTCATCAGCGGTCCAGAGGATGGCGACTAACTCAGAGAACTCCAATCCAAATCAGTCCTGGCCACGGCTCCAGCTAGAAACACCAGGTCAAAAGCGAAGACTGCGGCCTCCTGACAACGGCCGCCCCTACTGGCCTCCCGCCCCCCCCCCCCTGGCCGCCCCAGGCCCCTTCGCGCTGACGATCAGCACCGTGATCCTTGCTCACTTCGACACTAGCCGCAACCTCTTTCGAAGAAGGTAGAGCGTCAGAGGCAAGGGAGGGTGAGTGAGAGGTATTGCTGAAGGGTGTTGGCGAGGGTGGAGCTCCTATCGAAGGTTTGACGGCGAGCTCAGCATCAGCTTCTGGTGTTGGCGGCGAATTGCGGATTGCTTGAGCTACACACACATGGCGATCAGAGCCTTGGGATTGGATGCATGGAAGCTGAGTAAGAGAAGTTTCTAGCTCTCCTCCGTTCGCTTCACTGGGCCCGTCTGCCCTGGGATTTTGAGGAGGGAAGGAGCAGACAGACAGAACGAGCAGTCAGACAAACCCAGCTGGAGGTCTGCGACGTGTCTACTATGGTATCATGCGTAAGTTTTGTGAGTGGGGCGGCACGGTGGAGATGTTCGGCTGTATTATTCGGGGTGGCCAAATCTTGGCTTTGTCATACTTTACATACAATCTTAGTACTTTGTGTGACCACCTTGAGCGTCAATGACTGCCTGGCAACGAGCTGGCATAGTCTCAATGAGGCCCTGAAGAAACTCAGGGGTAATTGAGTCCCATGCCTCTTGTATAACCCCCCTGAGTTGATCGTACGTGTACTGCCTCCCTCTAGGCAGGTCAGGATAGTGATTCTCAATATAGTCTTTCATCTCATCCCAGACTGGCTCAATTGGACTGAGGTCTGGTGAAAATGGAGGCCAGTATATAGGCGTTATCCCTCTTCCTTGTAGCTCAGAAAGGGTCAGCCTTGCAGAATGACCTGGGGCTGAATCCTGCATAAACTCAAGGTCTGGATTAAGGCGTAGCCACCCATGAATAAGTGGTACAATCCTTTCACAGTACCTCTCTTTGTTGATAGTCTTCCACTCTTTCTCCCAAAAAGGGAAGGACCTTTTGTAGTACCAGAAAAGCAGGCCCAGAACATCCAGCCACGCTTTCTTGGTACCTTGTCAACAGTACAGGTAGGATCTAACTCCTCTCCAGTCTTCCTTGTTACCCATACTCGACGGTGCCGCCCTCCAGTTACCCACGTCTCGTCACTCCAGAGGATCCTCCACCACTGCCAAGGCTCCTAGTTGACATGCTCACGAGCCCAGGCAAGGCGCAAGTCCTTATGGAGTTGGGTGAGAGGTGGCTTGGCTCGGGCAATGCGGCGTGTGTATCCTCTAGCAGTCAAGGCACGGCGTATCACGTACTCTGACACCCCCCATGCGTCAAAGGGACCGTACGCAAGTTGATGCCAGCTCATCTGACGTGTACGTCGTGATGATCGGACGTACGCCTCAAGCTCGTCTACTTGGGCATCTGTAAGGATACGTGGGCGACCACTACGTCGTTTTGGAGTGACAGAAACACTAGTAGCTGCCCACTCAACTTGTCGCTCGGTGACGTGGAGGAGGTTGGCGATATATCTGTACGTATGACCAGCTAGCCGTAGAGTCTGTACCTGCAGGCGCTGGTCCCGTGATAAATGCTGACTATGGGGTGGTGTTGATGGACAAGGAGTAGCCATTTTAGGACGGTTGATCGATGGGATACATGAGATGGATAGGATAGATGAGATGGATGAAATGGACGAGTAGTAGACATTCTGGAGGGCACACAGAGATGCTTCTCGAAACAGGTTAACATTGTATTGTATACAGAATTAGGTAGGATTTGATGTAATTTGGACGATAGAGAGGTTCCGCATCATCCGCCAAGCACCCCCACCGTGCATCTCCACTCACAAAACTTACGCATTACCATAGTATGTGTCTAAGCAATCTATCAGTCGCTAATTGACGCTGTCTCTGCGGTGCTCGTTTCAACTCACTCGCAATTGGTCGCGATATCACTAGACTAGAGCCGCTGAGCACACTACTATGATAGTTCAACCAATTGTCTGCTACGGACAACGACCGATGCAGGCAATGACTGCTGCATTCTACCCTATGGTACCGCGCCTGTGCAAGCTACACGTAATGCAACAAGCTATAGCTAGCTAGCTAGCTAGTCCTAAGGTCAAAGGCATTCGTGGCACCATGGCTTACTGTCACGTCAACACATCGCTACTAGACATTGTTACCACTATTTACTACCTAACCATGCCAAACAACGGTCTACAGTCTGGCATGTTTGAGAGTAGGCCGAAGAAGAAGAACCAAGAGGAGGTTGACTGGCCACCAGTCACTCTGAATTGGCCGAGGCTGGAGAAAGGCTTGATACCTCGCCCACGACGGATGCCAGACTCTCTCAGCCTGCTACACCTAGCAAACTACGTCGCACACTATCGCAGCATGTTCCCAGATAGCTTGATCGACAGCCTGGATAATCACGACTGGACACTTCACTTTGGATACCGAACGTCAGCAATCGTCGTGACTAAATACACCGGGTTAGCGCTATCAAGAGGCATCAACCCTGACCTCGCGCGTGAGATGGCTGACGAGCTTACTGCGCCGGGGACTGGCTACGAATGGTTTCATAGCTTTGCGGGAAACTGGTTTGCGTACAGGTATCTTCAGATACAGTACAAGAACTACCGCTATCGGGTCAGTTGTGCGGCTGCTGGGAAGCCTCGATCTACCCAGATGCCGTACGGAAGGTTAGGTAACCGGGGCAAGAAAGTCGGACATCGGGACAGGGTTCAAGACTCTAACGCAGGCGGTCGCGCAGCCAGTCAACGTAGGGGCAAGGTCGTGCGTACAGAGAGGCTGTCACAGTCAAAGCATTGCTCTGGCTGTGGTTACTTTGTAAGCCTAAAAGACTTCACGTCTGTCCGGTTCCAGAGCTGCTTCCGCCACGAGCACAACAACCGCGGGCAAATGGTACAACGTACTCCATTCGAGGACTTATCCGATGATAGCAGCGACCAGAACGACGCCCGCGCGATGGACGACGACCATCCAAGCTCCAACGATAGCGACGCAGGTCCGTCGCAGTTGCGACGACGACCAGTAAGAGCTCGACGGTCGAGGACATCAGACTGCACACCCGCCTGGCGTGACCAGGACGTGGACGTCACCATTTCATCCGACCACACGCAGGCTACTGATAGCGACGCTGCCATAGATAGTGACGTAGATGAAGATACAGGTCACATATACAACGCAAACAGCGAGGGACAAGACAGTGCTCTGGAGGACAGCTTTGTGGCAGACAGCTTAAAGGTCCCAGAGCGACAGCTGCGTACGGAGATCCATGTCAACCATTTACAAGAACAGATTAGAGACTTGCAGGAGGTGATAAATCGCAGTCGACAAGCCCGCCCGCAAAACAGATCATTACCTCAAGTCAGCTCAAGCGCAGCTCTAAGACCCCGCCGTTCAACCCGGGTAAGGACTGTAGCGCTTCATGCCAACGATATACGCGAGTCTCTAGTTTACCAGTCAAGGTCACCGACGCCCACCCAAGTCTCCGACAGCAGTCGATTGAGACAGACCAGGTCAGCGCCCACACGCAAGACCAAGGCCGTTTCAAGAGCGCGAGAGGTCAGCACAGGTGATAGACCACGGACAAGGGCAAGGAAGCCGCTCAGCGACACTGTCTATCCTCCTCCCTCAGGTCGTAGCTAAGCCCAAAGACCAAGAGATGCCCGTTCAGTGACCTGCACCAGGCAAGGTCCACCAACGGGGCGTTTTATCTGTTCTCAACTGCAAAGCCACCACAACACCTTGCAACACCTCAGCCTGCGTGGCATAGCCACCAGTACACGAGGCTGCGCGGAGAGCGGCGTCAGGTTACAGCCATGAAGGAAGATCCACGTCCCATCCCAGGACGTGGCCGCTTGTCAACGTTTCCTACACAGCTTAGTCAATACGCGCGGGATAGGATACAACCAGACAGCCAGAGGGTACAGGGTCCTTGCCCAAGTCCAAGATCCAGCGATGAGACGCACAAAGTCAGCAAGTTAGAGGCCTGCAAGATAAAGATGCCTCTGTGTGTATGCTCACTTAGACAAACTACCCCGGGTCTCCCCAGTGCAGTTCTTCTTTGTGAAGCGGCAGCGGGCGCAGCTATCGCCGGCAGAGCGCATCTTGACTCTCGCAGTACTCTTGTACTTGTAGCACTCGACGACACCATCCCTTATACACTTGTAACACCTCTTGCTGCCTTGAAGTACCACGCCAGCCGAGGTCTCCATGATGCGACCCACATGGTTCGCGTTACCCTTCTCCGCCCCGGTGAGCTTCTCGTACGCCTCAGGACTGACGGACCACCACTTGCCTGCCCATTGATGTGGGAAGCGCTTGTTGGCCATCGTGCCATCAGACCCCACTCGTGGGATGATCTTCTTCTCTTTGCCGTCAGGCAATGAAAAGTGGAACCCAACGCGAAGCTCATCAGGTACAGGACGCGTACGCCAGTTGGCGGCGTCCTCGGAGGTTGGTGGGAAAGCACAGCTATAGCTACGCACGCTCGCGGGGTCAGCAACTTGATCCGCGTACTCGGCGGCGGACATGTCGAGGCTGAGTTGCATCGCGGTTAGCCACACTCACAGGATGAAGGAGACGATGCCAGACTTACACATGACCTATCAAAGCATGTCCCTGTTTTGTACAAGGATAACCGGGCAGCTGCACCAAGTCATCACCTGCACCAGAGGATGCCCCTCCAACACCAGCGGCAGCGCCAGAGTCGCCCTCAGTCTCAACCCCTAAGGTCGCACCTGCGTGTGCCTGAGCGTCATCGGCGCCGGGAATCACCCCAGACGCGCCTGGCTCCTCGTCGGCGAAGAAGTTGTCCGCCGGCTCAAACCCACCCATAGGGGTGTCGTCGTCGCTGCCAGCGTCCGGCACTCCCTCAGTCGCAGAGATTGCTGGTGTCTCGGCCGCGCGTTTTCCAAGTGACCTAGCAGATGTAAGTCGGGCAGTGGGAATACTGCGGTGACCCAGAGTGGACGTAGTCCTATACAATGTCAGCACTGAAGTAGAACACAGCGTTATACATACCTGTCTGTGAACGTCAACTGGGCAGCAAGAATAGGTTCATGATTTTCTACATGGGATCTGTGAATGAGCAGTCCTTCGACCATCCCACCTTGGAGCCTGTAGAAGCCCTGACTGTAGAGCTCTTCCTCTGTCTCACTACCAAAACCACCGAAGAATCCCTGACGCAGATACAGAGGAACTTGAGCAGATATCTTGTTCTGATTAGGTGCAATTGATAGAAATAGCTTGATAACTGGGTGTGGGCAATACTTTACGCCTATATCGTCTTTTCTGCTAAACAGCAGCGCATTTGTTATAGCAGCAGTAACGTCCTGCGGAGAGGTACGTAGCACGAACAGGCACTTAGAATTGGCCTAGTATGTTGCTGTAGGATGGCAGCAACCTTGTCAAAGGACACAGTTGCTTAGTGACGTAGAGATACTAATGCATCAAGCGAACTGTATCACTGTCCACCAAGGTCGCCTACCGTGAGAGTCGCTACCCAGAGCCACTATTCGCCATCCCTACCCCTACAAGAGTCGCTATCCCCATCGTCCACGAGAGTCGCCGACCGCGACAGCCGTTGTCCCCATCGTCTACAAGAGTCGCTATCCCCACCGTCCACAAGCGTCGCTATCCAAGTCACCACCAACAACTGTCGTCGTCCAGCTTCACCATCCACAATCGTTACTGCATATGATCAATGTCTAGCGTCACTGTCCCCTGGCGGTCAGTCAGTAGATATGAAACCCTACCCTCTTCAAGGAAGCGCTCATGGCACTTCACTCAACGAGAGTTCCCACACCCCCCCTGCATTGCTGCAGGAGTAGCCACTCGAGCAGCGTAAAGACTTGACAGGCAGAGAATCAGCAGCGATGGGAGTGGTGGCAGTGGTGGCAGTGGTGGTAGTGGTGGTAGTGGTGGTACTCAGACCTTGCGCAAGAGCACAGGGCCGCCAGAGGGGAGCTCCGGGCACCGGCATACAGCCTGGATGGCCTTTTCTATGTTGAACCAACCGAGGCCAAGACGGAAAGCGCGGTTGGTAAGTGCAGCCTTATCCACTTCTACCATAGCCATCTTAAGTGTCTTCGGCCAGCTGGACAAGGAGACAAGGCCACCCGCAAGGTTGTCGAGGTCAGCCTGGGTGGTGATGGTGACCCGAACGAGCGGGTAGTCTCGCGGGCAGGAGAGATCTGCAAGCCTGAGCGAGAATGCAACCATCAGCGGCACAATTCTACAAATTTAGCCTATATCTATGAATCTTTTGACAAGCAATAGCTACCTGGAGAACTGCTTGGTGGCCTTGAAGAATGGGACAGCGCCCACAAGTCCGCCAGCAGAGGAGAGGAAGCGGTCTCCAAAGCGGACGTCGGTGAGCTCGTCAACGGCGTAGGCGAGGATCTTGACGAGGAGCTCCTTGGGGAGCTTAGAGAACGGAGTCGTTGTGTGTGTATGTGTGTGTGTGTGTGTGTGTGTGTGTTTACAGTACCGAAGGTTAAAAAGAGTAGGGGGACGTCTATCTATTGTTTTTATGGATCCCATCGTGAGCGTGAAGGGTGAGGGTTGAATTACCAATTCTGTCTCTTATCGTGAAGCCTGCCATCTTAGCAAAAGTACGCCGACTTAGCTGTATATGCTAGTGGAAGGGACCTTAGTTATCTTGCATAGATTTTGCACGTTTTTGTAAGCAGTACCTTGATGTAGGATGTACAAAGGTTACTAGCCCTGTCCCTAGCATATATACTGAACGAAGTCTTCTAAGTGAAGCCTGCTACCCTAATACAAGTTTGTTAGCACAATAGATGCTGCAGTATATGCTAGTAAAAGAGACTCTGTTTGTTTTGAACTGCATATGCCTGATTCTATAAGCAGTCCCTTAGTGTAGGATGCAAATACTGTACTAGGACTTTAGTCTGTTCGCGCGTGTGCACAGACCATTTCAACAACGCGAACTCTAAAGAGGGGTATCTTCTTCAACTACACACGACTACATCAATATGAGAGCTTTTAGCACTAAAATTTCATCAAATCGAGTGCGCGGAGGTGAATTATCAGAAGCCCAACGGATATACTGCTTAGCCCAGGTTGAGGCTGGTGTGTCGACAAGCGAAGTTGCTGACGCGCTGGACTGCTCGCAGCGGTGCGTACAGAAAACAGTACTCCGATGGACAACCAGCTGCAGCACCACAACGCAGCCTCGGACAGGCCGGCCACCTACATTGACTAGTAGAGACCATCGCCGGCTGCTACGGATTGCTCGGAAAAACCCAGGTATTGAGTACCACAAGCTTATGGAGGAGGCTGGACTGTGGGACGCCAATACTACCTACCCCAGCGTTTCTAAGCGTACTGTGCAGCGCGCAATGGCTGACGAGGGATACCGCAAGTTCAGAGCGAGACGTAGGCCAAAAATCAACAAGAACACAGCTGCGGAACGCCTCAATCTTACTAATGAATGGCTGGGGTTTGATTTTGGGAGGCGTACTATCAGGTTCAGTGACGAGTGCAGCGTTGCTCGTGGATCTGGCCACAACACGCCCTGGGTATGGCGACTACCTGAGGATAAATGGTCGCACGAGATGGTTGAGGAGGTCACCACTGCTCGCCAACCTGCTCGTATGGTATGGGGCTCAATATGGATGACTCCAGGTGGCCGAGCAAGGCGTAGTCGTCTAGTAATTATGAATCGCGACACATCAGCCAAACGCAATGGATACACAGCTCAGAGCTACATACGAGCACTTGAGGAAGGTCTCCAGGACAGCTACAGGCCAGGCGAGTGGTTTATGCAGGATTACGCACCTATCCACACTTCCCAGGTCTCGAAGGAGTGGCTAGAGGTTCATGGTGTTGCTACGATCAAATGGCCACCATACTCACCTGACCTTAACCCTATTGAACACATGTGGTGGGCACTTAAAAAGAAGCTCCATGAGCTGCATCCTGAATTTGACTATATGGGAGACTCTCTAGCTGAGTGGGAGGCGTTCGAATTGGGGTTGATTGAGGCATGGGCTGCTATACCTGACGCACTGCTCAAACGCCTTATTAGGTCTATGCCACGACGCCTAGACGCTGTGCGACGTGCAAAGGGCTACCAGACTAGATACTAAGCGTAATGCGATTAATTTGCAACCCTAATTGTCTTATTTGGTCTATGTAGTAGAGAGTTATACTGCTTTGAAGTTGGTAATCAAATGTGGTTGTGGTGGTCCATGCGTCAACGCGAACAGACTTTTGGCACCCGATTGTATGCTGAAAGTCCTTCGTGTAGCATACAGAGAATAGGAGCCAGCCAAACACACATACACCTGCCTGATTTTGTAAGCGGTACCTTGGTATAGGATGCAAAAAGTAGAAAGTCCTTTGTGTAGCATATACGTATAGCATAAGCCAAACAGAATGCCTGCTGGCCAGCCAAACTGGTGAGCTTGGTGATTCACTTCACTAATAGAGATTGCTTAATTGCGATACCTTGTCTTTGACGTCAACCCAAATCTAAGTGGTTTTAGTAAATATATATAGCGTAACGTAAAGCACCACCGAGCCGGCAACACCACCGAGCCGGCAACTTTTTCTTGGCATTGCGAACACCACGTACAAACAACAATGGCTCAACAACGCAAAGCTAAGCTACTCCAGCAAGAAGGCAGGATAGACCTCGCACTCCAGGCGTACGAATCAGGTCAATTTAAGAGCGTGCATCTTGCTGCTCTAGCATACAACGTCCCACATCAACGGCTCTCTGATCGGCAGAACAAAATCACCTTCCGGCTGTCTGCTACGCCCAACGGCCGAAAGCTCTCTGCGACAGAAGAGCAAACGATCGTACGATACATCCTTGACCTTGATTCGCGTGGATTTGTCCCCCGGCTGTGTGAGGTGGCAGATATTGCAGATAAACTGTTGGCTGTACGTGGTTGGTTGGTTGGTTGGTATTCGATTTTCGTCCATAGGATGGGGATTAAGTCCACCATCACCGCCTCCCGAAGGGCATATAGGACGTGCTAAGCTAAGGAATTACAGTGCTGCTACACTACCTTAGAAAGCATTTCTTGCGTACGCGGGTATTGCTACCATTTCAAGCTACAGCTCCCCTTCCAGTTGGAGAGACTGAGCCGTATGAGTACATCAGGGTGAGTCCCTTGTGTGTGTTCAGAGGCAGTTAAGTGCCGTAAGAGTGGGAGGGAGAGAAGGAGAGTAAGGAGGAGAGTTAGAGGAAGAAATTAGGGGAAAGAGTAGGGTTATTTGCTGCTGTTGCAACACAGGGTAAGCTACCGGGGGTAGACCTTGGTGTAGTACTGTGTGAGTTGGGTGAAGGCTTCGAAGGCCTCTGGATCCCCAATCAGCACGGCAGTATACGCTAGGCCATCGCTCCGGCTGGATGGTGTGGCTGTACGTGGTGGGACACCTATTGGCAAGAACTGGGCTGAGCGATTTGTGTCGCGTACGGAAGAACTCAAGATGGCTTTCAATCGCGCAAAGGACCGTCAGAGAATACTCCAGGAAGATCCAGAGGTTATCAGCGCGTGGTTCAAGCTCGTACAGGAGACAAAAGACAAGTATGGGGTCCTAGATGAGGACATCCACAACTTTGATGAGACCGGCTTCCAGATGGGAGTTATTGGCTCAATGAAGGTTGTTACAGGCTCAGAGAGGCGTACAAGACCAAACCTTATTCAGCCAGGCGATCGGGAGTGGGTTACAGTTATCCAGAGCATCTGCGCTGCTGGGTATGCTATCCCACCCTTCATTATCTACAAGGGGCGTGTCCACATCTCTGCCTGGTATGAGGAGACTAATATACCGTACGACTGGAAGCTCTCTGTCTCTGAGAACGGATGGACAAACAACGCGCTTGGTCTTGAGTGGTTGAAGCATGTTGACGTGCATACAAGAGCGCGTCAGAAGGGGTTGTGCAGGCTGCTTATCTTGGACGGCCATGAGAGCCATCTCAACCAGAATTTTAAGGACTACTGCCTGGAGAACAGAATCTTAACCCTCTGTATGCCTCCTCACTCATCACACATACTTCAGCCACTTGATGTGGTGTGTTTCTCACCGTTGAAACTGAAGTACTCCCAACGCGTACGAGCCTTGGCATCCAAACGCGTCTTCCACATTAACAAGGAAGGCTTCCTCCCAGCCTTTAGAGACGCGTTTTTCGACGTGTTTACGTACAATAACTGCAAGAAGACCTTTCAGGCATCAGGACTAGTGCCTACTGACGCGCAGGTAGTCATTGATCGGCTTGAAGTGCGATTTCATACCCCTCCACCAGTACCTCTACTAGAAACACCATGGCAATCCCAAACACCAAGCAATACGTACGAATTTGGGTCGCAGTCAAAGCTTGTAAGCGAGCGCTTCGTACGGTCACCAACATCTGCTCAGGAAGGGTTCTCAAAGCTAGTAAAAGGAGCTGAGGAGATGCTGCATGAAAATGTTCTTATTAAGGCTCGTGTACGAGAGCTTGAGGAGCAATTAGCAGAGGTTACTAAGCGCAAAGGGCGTAAAAGAAAGCAGATTGAGTATGGTGGGACAATAGAGTATGGTGCTGCAGCGTTGTCTGTAGCTGAGAGCGCAGCTGCAGCTCGTACGGTGTCAAAGAGAGCGCGCAGTGGTAGTGGTCAAGAAAGAGCCCAGCCAGGTCAACGGCACTGTGGCAACTGTGGAAAGACTGGGCACAACGCTCGTACGTGCCAAAAAGATGCAGAAGAAGATTCTGCATCTAATTGATTTGATTTGATTTGATTGGGTCCTACACGGTTGCAGCCGCGAAATGCAGCTATGCCCGGCTGGCAGGCTTAGCAGACAGCCGACGCGGTGCGGACGTTGATCCGCGCCGCCCCACTTCACTCCTAAGAACCATCTGTCCCCAGAGGCCTGCCGTTTCCCTCTCATCACTATCTACACGTGGCTGCCAACCTCATCTAGATAATGACTCTACTAACTGAACACTGTACTTCTAGGCTCGTAGAGGCACGTGTGCCTCGTGTTTTGCGTCTGCAATACCTTCAGTCTTCCCCCAGCGCTCGGCTGTCGTCTTCGCGCCTGCGATCCCCATTTTGCCCAAGGATCTGCGTCTGCTCTACATACTGGATGGCTTTCGTGGCTAGCTGTGGCGTGCTTAGGATGGTCCGGATGTTGTCTCGTCCGGACAGGTTGGCGAAGATGCGGTTCCGGAGGTTCCTGCGCTTGCTGCAGTGGAGAAGGATGTGGGCGACGGTCTGTCGTCTTGCTCCGCAGTCGCAGCGGGGGCTGGTAACATCTGGCACTCTTCGGGCGAAGAGAAAGTCGTTAAAGCCAATCTTCTCGGTCCGTAGCTGCACCAGCAGCGCGCTCTCTCGCTTGGTAAGCCCCTCGTGGAGCCGGAGTACCTTTTTGGTGGGCGTTGGTGTGTGTCTGTAGGTTGCGCGGCCCTTTGTGTCTGTGCGCCACTTCGCTATCCATGCCCGCTCTGCTTGTGTCTTGCACCATCTTTTCACTGTCGACCTTATGGTATATAGGTTGGGAGGCGCGTCTGCCGGTGGGCTTCTGCGCCCGTGTTCCCTCCATCCAGTGGCCTCCTTGGCTGCTTTGTCGACGGCCTCGTTTCCCGGGATGCCCACGTGGGCTGGTATCCATCGGACGGTTACTGTCCGTCCTTTGTCCTGGAGCTCCTGGACCTGTCGTGCGATGTCCGCGAGGATGTAGGCGCCTGATCGTCCCTCAGCCTTAGCTATGGACCAGATGGCGGCCTGGTTGTCTGTGTATATGGCGATGTCTCGTCGCGCGCCGTTTCGGCTTGCATATTCTTGAGCGATCTGCATTGCTAAGCTGATGCCTTGTAGCTCTGCTGCGTATACCGTCGACGCCGTGTCTGGACCCATGTGTACGGATCGTACCTGTTGTGTGAGTGGACACAGTGCTGCAGAGCCTATCTCGCCTTCGATGCCGCTGCCGCCAGGATACATTTATATTGAGATACAATACATCGTAGGAGTCGACCATGTCTGCATACCCAGACCTCCCACCACAGTTTTCCCCCTCACTCTGAAATCTTGTTTCAAAGGCTCTTAGGTTCCATAGCTCGGCTGGGACCGGCAGCCTCGCTACCTGTGTGCACCTGATTTGCTCCATAAGCCTGTCTCAGTGGCACTGCCTTCCACCCTCTCAACAGACCGACACGATCAAGTCTTTGGCGTAGAAATTGTATGCCAAATCAAATCTACAGTGAAGATTTGATTTGGAGATTTGATAGATTTGATAGTGTTGTTTAACTGTAGAAGCGAGCGGGTGTTGCTGCAAAAGTAAGCAATATTCTAAGTCGTTGATTGGCCACGATAGGCTCTGCGTACCATCTCATCGCGCATCCGACGCGCTGTTTCGTTATTATTGCCTATCTATCAGCTTACTTTTGGTGTTGTTTGGCCATCGCAGTCCATTAACAGCGTACTTGTTGCTCAATTTGCTTACCTTGTAAGCCTGCCAATAGCCCAAGATGCCTCCCAAACGCGCCATCGATGGCAACACACGCGCTGGAGTACGCGCCAACAGCGCCGTAGAGGTAGCTGATGAAGGTGGAGGTCGCGGAAAACGACAGAAAGTACGCACCCAGCGGGCTATCGAAAGCGACTCGCTGCCAGCCGGCACTGCCAGCCAGCCGATAGAGCTGCCCGAAACGCAGCCGACTGCGCTGTCGCCTCCATTATCACCATCACAGGCACCCAGCCAGCCAGCCACGCCCGCTGAAGACCCGCTCTCCGGCCAGGTTATTGGTGGCTCACAGCGGCCGTGGGAGCTGCAGTTGTTGGAGTTGCAGGCGTCGACGCCGACAACGGCGTCAAAGGCAGCCACGGAGGCTTCAACTGTGGCGGAGGATAACAATGGTGGCGGCTTTGATGAGCGATTTGCGGATAACTACAATGGCATCGATTGGGATAAGCTGGCTCGGTACCAGGCGCCTCGGCGTACGCTTACGGGCAAGAAGAGCTGGGTCTTTCAGTACGGCTATCGCGTCGCGTTAAAGCAGACTCCTGCACAATTAAAGGCTGATGAGCCTGAGCGTACCTTCTTTGTACGCCGTTGGTGTCATTAGAACACGCCAGCGAGCAGTGTGATTGAGGTAACGGACGCCACAAGCTCTGTGGCAAAGCACTTGGGTCGTCAAAGGCGCGGCCATCGCCTAACTGCGCGTGGGAAACAGCTGCCCCAGCTGCCGGGTGGTCAGTCAACGATACTTGACGCGTTGAAGAAAGGCGTAGTTGTGCCACAAGCCGTGGCCAATGAGCTTGGAAATTTTGACGTACAGGGCTTTCGGCTGGCTGCCGTGCAATGGCTCGTGGAGAATCATCCGCTGCGTGAATTCGAGACTGAGAGCTTCCGGCGTATGTTGCAGTTTGCCAACCCAGCAGCAGTTGATGCCTTGTGGACGAGCCACAACAGCGTGTCGAGGTTCGTACTGCGGCTCTACGACTACCTGGTTCCTATTGTTAAAACAGAGTTAGCAACGGCGATAAGCAAGGTCCATATTAGCTTTGACGGCTGGACTGCAAAAGGTGGCAAGCGTGGCTTCTTTGGTATTGTTGCTCACTACGTGGATACCTCTGGAAAGATTCGTGACCTGCCTTTAGCGCTGCCGCAGCTTGCTGGCGTCCACAGTGGCGAGAAGATAGGCGAGTGTGTTGACAAAGCGCTGCAGGCGTTTGGTATAACAGAGGAGAAGCTGGGTTACTTTGTGTTAGATAACGCTGCAAGTAACGACGTAGCAGTTGAGTACTTGGGTAAACAATACGGGTTTACTGCTGCTCAACGCCGCCTTCGTTGCAGCTGCCACACCATCAATCTTGTCGGCCAAACTGTCATGTTTGGCAAGGACAAAGACGCCTACGATAACGATCCAAAGCACGAGAAAGACGAGGAGAAGTTCATGGCTGAGTGGCGACGACTGGGACCACTTGGGGTGTTTCTGGATATCACTAACTACATCAGTACGCCAAAGCAGTATCACAGCTTCTCTACTTTCCAGCACCTTGCGTTAGCCGAAGATCCCACAAACAAGACCTTATTATTAGCTGTTGTTAAGGCAGTTGTCACACGCTGGAACAGCTATTGCGCTGCCTTTGAGCGCGGGCTTATCCTCCAACGTCCTATCACTGACTACGCCAAACACCACATCTCGCGAATCAAAGAGCTCAATCGAACAGCCAACAAGCCAGCAGCAGCTCCAGCGTGGATGAGATCAACAGGCTTAACAGCAGCTGATTGGGCGGTCATCACCGAATACGTTGATATACTGAAGCCGCTCAAGGTGGCCACCGAGCGGCTGGAAGGTCGGGGCAAGAGCAGACTATCAGGCGATCGCAAGCTCAATGGGCGATTTGGTGCTCTCTATGAGGTTATCCCCACCTTGGAGCAGCTCATAAGTACTTATGAAGAGCGCTTGGTTACCTATCGCGATGTTGACTTCGAGCAAGAAGACGCTCCAGAGGACCATTTAGCTATCAACTTACGCGCAGCTGTCGCTAAACTAAAGCTCTATTACAGCAAACTGGGCAACAGTCCAGCGCATTACGCTGCAATTGTCCTCCATCCGCGCTATCGTAACTACTGCAAAGTCGCTTGGTCGAGCGAGCCAGCCCAGTTGGGGTCGCTTGGTGTAGTGGTCAAACACCTGGCTGAGGTGACCTGCCTGCCTAGGCGGCACAAACCTCGTTGGTTCGAATCCAGCAGCGATCAAAACCACCTTTGTGTGGAGACCCAAAGCTCGCTTAGACAAGCGAGCACCTGCTAGGAAGGAGGCAACTGCACTACTTGTTCAAGTTTCTTAGAGGTTTTTCCCTACGAGGTTTTTACCCTAAGAGGGTACAAGGCATATATACTATAGAAACCAAAGGACTATAGTATGGAAGGAAGACAGTACAGGGGCAAGCTCTTAGGAGGCAAGAATCACAAGGATTGCCTTAACCGGCGAACGAATGCTCACAACGCGCATCTGCGCCACTCTACCCAAGAAATTGCTTTTTATAGTAGTGTTAACACGTAATTCTATAGCTTAGCACGTCCATAGATACCCCACGGGAGGTTGAGTTCACTACTCCAAGAGACGTTAAGCAATACAATACAATACAGCCCAGTTGGCAGCTGCCGACGCTGCCTTTCAGCAACTTTGGTGCCTCTACAGGCGTATGTCCACTCCCCGGCTGCCTCCGCGTCCAGTGGTTAGGCGCTCCAACGCTATCGACGACGCTGTTGACGCGATTATTGAGGCAGAGAGCGACTCTGACAGCGAGACTGGCGATGAGTATGAGCGCTGGCGAGCTTGTGAGCCGCGTTGGAGCCGCGCCGACTTCGATCGTGAAGGTAACCCAGTTCGATATTGGCTCAGCTTGCGCAACAAGTACCCATCGTTGGCGCAGTTTGCGCTGGATATACTAAGTATCCCAGCCTCCAGCGCAGAGTGTGAGCGCTTGTTCAGCGAGCTGGGTGACTTGTTGGAGCCAAAACGGCGTAAGATAGGCTCACAGTTACTGGCTGCTCTGCAGTGTGTTCGCAGCTGGCTGAAGGCCGGCTTCATGAGCAGCGACGATGAGGTTGATGAGAGCAATCTCACTGAAGCTGCAATTGACAGTGTGTACGGAGTATCTCAATGGGACGATTAGCTACCAAATTGCAGTACAGAACGTCAATTTCAGATCAAGATTTGCAAATCCGACTTCCAAATCAAGTCTTAACAGCTGCCAAGACCTCCAAATCAAGTCCTCTATAGTCGTTGAGAGCAAGTAAATCAAGTCTATGGGTGGATTTAGACTTGATTTGTTTGTTGACAAATGTGCTGGTATGCATGTGATTCGACAAGTTTCCATCAAACGCTTCACCCAAAGTGTCATCGTGGCTAGATCGCGAACAGGTCAAACGCGACTATGGTGACAGATTGCGTTGTTCGTGCGCAGGGTCTTGAGTGGACGAAAACTGAGGCCAGCAGGGCTTGGACAGGATAAAGGTGGTTGATTTCGAACGGCATCGGTCAAACTATCTGTCCGCTCGGGTGTTCCTCTCATCCTCCAAACCACACCTCCACTTCGCTGAATGTTTGTCTTCTCCGACACTGCTCGCGACCAGCGCGTAGCCAGCGACAATCTTTATCAAAAGTCCTCCAAATCAGACACGCGGGTGTTTGCAGCTCGGCTGAGCGGCTGATCCTACCTGCAGGTTGCAGTTCTTGCCTAAGAAGTTCGTCAGCTTTTCAATTGTCAGCCTCGTCAGGCGTACCAATCTTGCACATTGTGAGCAAGCAAGTGTAGGCCGTCTTCAGGATATGTACTCACCTCTAGATCAACTGGTACTACTGCTTGTCACCACGGCACGATCCATCAGCACGGCCTTCAGCTGATCGGGCACCGTGAATTCTTCCTCTGCATCTCTAATTCGCTGACCCTCTGCACTGTTTGTCGCAGCATAGCCTTGCATAAGATGCAGGTCGTCTTTGAAGGACATCTCTATCATTGCATCCCATCCAAGGTCCCTCGGGTAGCCCACAAGTAAGACGGGCGCATCGCTGTCGTTCCGGTGCTTCGATGCAAGGGTCGCTCCCAGCCTATCCCCAAAGCCAGAGCCACAACGCTCGACGTAGCGCAGAGTTGTCGTTTCTGGCACATGGGGCCCCATCACATCCTTCACGATTGGAATGAATTTCTTCTCCATGTGCTCCCTGAACTCGGATGGAGTGAAATCCGGTCGGCGTGTGTAGAAAACAAGAATGGTAAGCGCCATTCTTTTGGAAGCTGCTGATGAAGTGTAGTGTTGAGCTTGACAAACGCGGGGACGAGGGAGGCTACGTGGCTGTCAATCTTTTGATGCGAGAAGAGTCGTCCAATAGGTGTCCGCGAATCCAAATCACCGAAATCCTTGGCCGAGCCACATGGACGAACTCAGCAATCGAAGGTGATGAAGTTTTTGGGGTGCTAAGTGAGCAGAGATAGCGGTCAACGTAGCTGGGCTGGGTCAACTTGCGTCTGCCCCGCGGTTACCGTGGACTAGTTAGTACCGTGTCCGTGCACTCAATGCACGCCGTCAGTCAATGCACGCGATCGCGATTTCATCCCAACTTCGCACGCCCCACAACTCAACGCCACGACGACTATGGAAGACGCCCTTGCAGAGCTAGATGCTCTTGACTCTAGCGAAGAAGTTTGCTACGCAATAATAGCTAAAAAGCATGGTGTTGATCGCTCAACGTTGTCGCGCAAGCACCGAGGTGTCAGCGGGTCGCGCGCGGAGGCAGGCTTAGCACGTCGCAATCTTCAACCAGAACAGGAGGCAGAGCTTGTAAAGTATATAGAGGGGCTGACAGAGCGAAATCTACCTCCTACAAGAGAGATGGTGCAGAATTACGCGTCTGATATCGCTGGACACTCTGTCTCTGAGAGCTGGGTTACTCGCTTCCTCCACCGACACCAAGATGAGCTTACATCCCAATGGAGTACTTCTATGGATCGACAACGCCACGCTGCTGACTCTGGCGATAATTACAAGGTGTATTTTGAACAGCTGGGCAGCAAAATCGATTTCTACGAAGTGGAGCCAGAGCATACGTACAATATGGACGAGAAAGGCTTCATGATTGGAGTCGTTGGCAGACAGAAGAGGGTCTTTAGTAAGACGCTGTTTAAGAAGAAGCAGTTTAAGCAGATGCTGCAAGACGGCAATCATGAATGGATAAGCCTGTTGGCGTGTATATGCGCTGATGGTGCAGCGTTGCCGCCAGCTCTCATATATGCAGCCGACTCAAAGAACATACAAGACACCTGGGTTGAGGATGTGAAGGTGGGAGAACATATGGCCTTCTTTGGAGTATCAGGCAGTGGCTGGTCGAACGATGGACTAGGTCTTGCCTGGCTTCAGCAGGTGTTTGACCGTTTTACAGCAGCCAAAGCTCAGAGGAAATACCGCCTATTGCTTGTGGATGGCCATGGGAGCCACCTAACAGAAGAATTTCTGGAGTATTGCCACAGGCACAAAATGCTATTAGGTATCTATCCACCTCACAGCACCCACACGCTGCAGCCGCTCGATGTAGTAATGTTTAAGCCACTTAGCACAGCATACTCAAAGAAGCTCGCAACACGCCTTCACAAGCATCAAGGCCTAGTGCCTGTAACTAAAGCCGACTTCTTTGGCCTGTTCTGGGATGCTTGGGCAAGCAGCTTTACTGCGAAGAATATCTTCAGCTTGTTCAAGGCAGCAGGTGTACATCCCTTTAACCCAAACGTTATACTCGATCGCTTCACCAACGACGACTCAGATACGTCTAGCAACGCTTCAGAGGAAGCTCCTACATATGGCGGTGAGACATGGCAGAAGCTGAATACAGTTATAAAGCGCGCGTTGAGTGGTGCCTCAGAGAAGGACGCATCTATCGTTCGGCAATCGCTCCACCACATGGCTATACAGAACACCCTTCTGCAGAGTGAAAATGAGGGCCTGCTTGACGCTCTTACTGTTAAGAAAAGGAGAGGGATGAAGGGCAAGTCTCTAGACCTGCTGCAACACTATGAGTACTGGGGGCCTTCGATGATGTGGACTCCCCGGTCATTCAGAGAAGCCAAGACCCGCATGAGGCTTGCAAGGGAGGAGCAAGAGGCAGACAAGAAGGAAAAGGCTAACATGAAGGAGCTTGCTAAGGCTAATAAGCTATATAATGAGAAGATTGCGCAGGAGAAGCGTGATGCACGTGCGAGGGAGAAGGTAGAGCGCGAACAGCTGAAGGCAGAGAAGGCTAAGGAAGTCGCTGAACGCAAGGCAGAGAGAGAGCGCCAAAGGCAAGCTTGCGACTCTCAAAATGCTATAAAAAAAGCCCTCTATAGGCAAGCGCAAGGCTCTAGAGAAAGCAGCACCAAGGAAGAAGCAGAAACGTAGTGCTGAGGATGATGTGGGTGGTGCCTCACGCATAGCGCGCACGCCTACACCTCCACACCGAACGAACACTCGCGGCCGCAAAATCCTTCGGCCAAGAAAGTATTGGTGAGAAATTTTGTCGCATAGGTCTATAGAGTACTGTGCTAAGTTTCCTTGTAATAATTACTTGTGTGTGTGGCTCCACAGCCTTAATTTTGTGTAGCCCGTTTTGGTGATGCGCGTGCATTGACTTGAGTAGGAGGCGTCTACTCCCGCCTGAGCTGACAACAACAATTGAAGTCGACATCTAACAGAACGACCGAGGAAGCACTCATTCGATTTTACATCTGCTGGCCCTGAACAAGATGGTTCTCGGTGCTTGCATCGCAACCTTTCGCACCTGATGGCCGCAACCATGAGTGTCCTATCAATGGCGTAACGTACTCCACAAGCGAGCCGGTCACCCAAGCGAGCCGGTCACTTAATTTTACACCAAAAATTGAGATTTTTGCACCTTAATAACTCCACAACCAGATGATAGAATTGTCTAAAAATCTAAATGCTATGCTTTACCTATGTCAAGATCAGTTGCCCTGGAGATCTAAGCTCTATCCTTAACGTGTGTAGAGTTATTAGAAAGTACGCTAAAATAATCCCTGTATTTTGATTTTTGTTTAATAACTCCGGTGCGACTGATACAGGATCCTAGCGCTTCTATAGAATTGATCTTTACGTAGATGCAGCATAGTATTTCAAGTTTTAGACAATTCTATTATCTGGTTGTAGAGTTATTAAGGTGCAAAAATCTTAATTTTTGGTGTAAAATTGAGTGACCGGCTCGCTTGGGTGACCGGCTCGCTTGGGTGACCGGCTCGCTTGTGGAGTACGTTAGCGATGAAAGAAAATAACTATAAATGCATTCTGTTCGATGATGGTTTTCTCTATCTTGCTACGAACGTAAGTGCTATGAACATATACGTGGTGTTGGGATAGGTAGGGCCGAAGTAGGATCGACGCGGAATCGCTGGGCGTCGATGGGCATCACCCAGCATCCAATGTACCTACTGGTACCTGTGATCCAACACAAACAAACACCACCTTTGAGCACAGCTTTGCGAGCTTTGTATAGGCAATACAGCCACGCCAGCGCTAGTTTTGTTGTTGTGATAGTGCAAAATAATATAGAAATAACGTAAAGCACCACCGAGCCGGCAACACCACCGAGCCGGCAACTTTTCCTTGGCATTGCGAACACCATGTACAAAACAAGCAATTACTTACTACCCTCTGCAGAACCCGCGTACGACGCACTTGTATTAGATGCAGAATCTTCTTCTGCATCTTTTTGGCACGTACGAGCGTTGTGCCCAGTCTGTCCACAGTTGCCACAGTGCCGTTGACCTGGCTGGGCTCTTTCTTGACCACTACCACTGCGCGCTCTCTTTGACACCGTACGAGCTGCAGCTGCGCTCTCAGCTACAGACAACGCTGCAGCACCATACTCTATTGTCCCACCATACTCAATCTGCTTTCTTTTACGCCCTTTGCGCTTAGTAACCTCTGCTAATTGCTCCTCAAGCTCTCGTACACGAGCCTTAATAAGAACATTTTCATGCAGCATCTCCTCAGCTCCTTTTACTAGCTTTGAGAACCCTTCCTGAGCAGATGTTGGTGACCGTACGAAGCGCTCGCTTACAAGCTTTGACTGCGACCCAAATTCGTACGTATTGCTTGGTGTTTGGGATTGCCATGGTGTTTCTAGTAGAGGTACTGGTGGAGGGGTATGAAATCGCACTTCAAGCCGATCAATGACTACCTGCGCGTCAGTAGGCACTAGTCCTGATGCCTGAAAGGTCTTCTTGCAGTTATTGTACGTAAACACGTCGAAAAACGCGTCTCTAAAGGCTGGGAGGAAGCCTTCCTTGTTAATGTGGAAGACGCGTTTGGATGCCAAGGCTCGTACGCGTTGGGAGTACTTCAGTTTCAACGGTGAGAAACACACCACATCAAGTGGCTGAAGTATGTGTGATGAGTGAGGAGGCATACAGAGGGTTAAGATTCTGTTCTCCAGGCAGTAGTCCTTAAAATTCTGGTTGAGATGGCTCTCATGGCCGTCCAAGATAAGCAGCCTGCACAACCCCTTCTGACGCGCTCTTGTATGCACGTCAACATGCTTCAACCACTCAAGACCAAGCGCGTTGTTTGTCCATCCGTTCTCAGAGACAGAGAGCTTCCAGTCGTACGGTATATTAGTCTCCTCATACCAGGCAGAGATGTGGACACGCCCCTTGTAGATAATGAAGGGTGGGATAGCATACCCAGCAGCGCAGATGCTCTGGATAACTGTAACCCACTCCCGATCGCCTGGCTGAATAAGGTTTGGTCTTGTACGCCTCTCTGAGCCTGTAACAACCTTCATTGAGCCAATAACTCCCATCTGGAAGCCGGTCTCATCAAAGTTGTGGATGTCCTCATCTAGGACCCCATACTTGTCTTTTGTCTCCTGTACGAGCTTGAACCACGCGCTGATAACCTCTGGATCTTCCTGGAGTATTCTCTGACGGTCCTTTGCGCGATTGAAAGCCATCTTGAGTTCTTCCGTACGCGACACAAATCGCTCAGCCCAGTTCTTGCCAATAGGTGTCCCACCACGTACAGCCACACCATCCAGCCGGAGCGATGGCCTAGCGTATACTGCCGTGCTGATTGGGGATCCAGAGGCCTTCGAAGCCTTCACCCAACTCACACAGTACTACACCAAGGTCTACCCCCGGTAGCTTACCCTGTGTTGCAACAGCAGCAAATAACCCTACTCTTTCCCCTAATTTCTTCCTCTAACTCTCCTCCTTACTCTCCTTCTCTCCCTCCCACTCTTACGGCACTTAACTGCCTCTGAACACACACAAGGGACTCACCCTGATGTACTCATACGGCTCAGTCTCTCCAACTGGAAGGGGAGCTGTAGCTTGAAATGGTAGCAATACCCGCGTACGCAAGAAATGCTTTCTAAGGTAGTGTAGCAGCACTGTAATTCCTTAGCTTAGCACGTCCTATATGCCCTTCGGGAGGCGGTGATGGTGGACTTAATCCCCATCCTATGGACGAAAATCGAATACCAACCAACCAACCAACCACGTACAGCCAACAGTTTATCTGCAATATCTGCCACCTCACACAGCCGGGGGACAAATCCACGCGAATCAAGGTCAAGGATGTATCGTACGATCGTTTGCTCTTCTGTCGCAGAGAGCTTTCGGCCGTTGGGCGTAGCAGACAGCCGGAAGGTGATTTTGTTCTGCCGATCAGAGAGCCGTTGATGTGGGACGTTGTATGCTAGAGCAGCAAGATGCACGCTCTTAAATTGACCTGATTCGTACGCCTGGAGTGCGAGGTCTATCCTGCCTTCTTGCTGGAGTAGCTTAGCTTTGCGTTGTTGAGCCATTGTTGTTTGTACGTGGTGTTCGCAATGCCAAGAAAAAGTTGCCGGCTCGGTGGTGTTGCCGGCTCGGTGGTGTTGCCGGCTCGGTGGTGCTTTACGTTACCTGCTTCATGCCATGCTGCAATTGTTACTCTCAAATCCAAGGGTCGTGGCTGGGTATACATATCCCAAAAGCTCGCCACTGTGTCGCCAAATGCTAAAGGACTAATTTAAAGCGCTCTAAGCTTCACAACACCACAATTAACTATCACAACAAGCTATAATTAATAGACTAACGTACTCCACAAGCGAGCCGGTCACCCAAGCGAGCCGGTCACTCAATTTTACACCAAAAATTAAGATTTTTGCACCTTAATAACTCTACAACCAGATAATAGAATTGTCTAAAACTTGAAATACTATGCTGCATCTACGTAAAGATCAATTCTATAGAAGCGCTAGGATCCTGTATCAGTCGCACCGGAGTTATTAAACAAAAATCAAAATACAGGGATTATTTTAGCGTACTTTCTAATAACTCTACACACGTTAAGGATAGAGCTTAGATCTCCAGGGCAACTGATCTTGACATAGGTAAAGCATAGCATTTAGATTTTTAGACAATTCTATCATCTGGTTGTGGAGTTATTAAGGTGCAAAAATCTCAATTTTTGGTGTAAAATTAAGTGACCGGCTCGCTTGGGTGACCGGCTCGCTTGTGGAGTACGTTAGCGAGAGCCTTCCAACAGTTTGTTTGTTTGTTTCATTCCTACTCGGTTTCAGCCGCGTACTGCGCAGCTATGCCCGGAGTGACAGGCGTGGCAGACAGCGGACGCAGTGCAGACATGAGTCGGCACCGCCCCACTTCACTCTCGAAAGAGCCATCTGTCCCCAGAGGCCTGCCGTTGTCTTGCTTCTATCTGCGACTATGTACATTTCGTCTCTAGAAGTGACGTGTTTGCCTGTGTTTGTGTTCCTCAAACTGTTGTTTCCGTGTGTGCCGCACTCGAAGTCGTATATGTATACCGTTGTTTCAAGGCTCGTAGAGGCGCGTTGCCTCGTGTGTCGCGTCCGCTGTACCTTCAGTCTCCCCCTAATGCTCGGCTTCGTCTATTTGCACCTGCCCTCGTGCCCTCAGGGCTTGGTTTAGGCTCCGTTGTTCTTGTTCCTTTGTGTTTTATTGCCTCCCACTAGGTTCCTATGTGGCCATGGTGTGTGGTGTGACCTGCCACCAGGCGCAGCGGCAGCAGCATTGCGTCGCGACGCAGCTCTACGAGAGCGATGCTCCGCTCGTGCGAGTCGTCGAGCCTACTGAGCATGAGAGCTCTCGCGCGAATGTCTTCAGACCTTGTCGGGTTGTGTCAAAGGGGACCCATTCCTTCGACACAGGGTGGGGGCGACAGTGGACGAGGCTGTCTGGTGATCAGTAAGTATGTTTTGGCACCGATGGTAGCATGCCGGGGTGTCTGTGAAGAGATTCGCGTGAGAGATGATGCTGTTCGGCCCGAGGGCTCATCGATACGGGACGTCGCAGACATTGTCGGTTGGTGATGGGCTGACCAGGAAGCCCATCGGTGACTGTTGTGTGTATTGCGACCATAATGCTCAACGTGTGTCTGGGCTTCGTCGTCGCGTCTCGCGTTGCTGTGTCGCGGCTAGATGGCTGCTGCTGCATTCGGTGGACGTGCCATTCTAAGTAGCTTGCTCGCAGAGTTTGTTGATCCGTCCCTGCCAGGGCCGCAATGGCGGCTCTACAGGTACCAGACCTACGCGGAGGGACACGAGATGGCCTGTAGAGAGCGTTGCAGCCTCTGGCAGGTGTATTTGCACGTTTTTGTGATGGTAATTCCAAAAATTGAGTTCTCGCTGTGTGTGGTGTTTTTTTTCTCAAAGGTGGTGTTGATTCTTAGAGTTCCCCCGCGCACGTGACTCTCAAACTTCTGGCCCAAACGTACTGACACGAGTAACAAGCGGCAGCTACCGCAGACTAAGCAAAGGGAACAATGGAAAGGTTAACGTCAGCTGCTGTACATATGCATCTCAATTCAGAAAGCCGCCGGGTAATTTGCAATGCGTGGTTACGGCGTTTATGGCACTGGTAAGCGCCGGCTGCTGTACATAGGCATCTCAACAGAAAGCCGCCGGGTAATTTGCAATGCGTGGTTGCGGCGTTTATGGCACTGGTGAGCGCCGCCTGACTTCCTAATCGAGCCTTCCGCCCTGCCCCGCTCCTCGTAAAGGATCGGCCCAATACCCAACGAGCTCAGTACGGCCCGTGAGTCCGAGCTCTCCACTTTTCGCTCTGTGGTAGAATGGCAGGGTATGCTTAAAGGTGGTGGCGCTCGAAGTGTCTGCTGTTGAACCCTCGGATGTCATTGAAGCTCATCATCAGTATCACGACACGCAACCAGCAATATGAAGTTTCGCGATGGTAAGAACCCAGCCTTGGGTTGACAAGGATGGCACTGATATTTTACAGGCATGTGGTTGGTCAATGACCAGTTCACGGTCCAGCATGCGGAAGAGGTGTACTCGGTAACCCCACGCGAGGATAAGAAAGCTGTGACCCTCCTGGCACCCACCAAGAAGATCTTCTCTCGGGGAGACACTCTCAATCTTGCAACTCTCTCCGTGGAGCTGGAGGCACAGTTTGATGGTGTGATATCCCTCGAAGTCACTCATCACGCTGGTGCCAGACGACTTGGACCAGATTTTGATCTCTTTCCGGATGGAAGACCCGACTTGACTGGCGAAATCAAGAAAAGCGCAGATGGAAAGGGCACTATTATTACTTCTGGGTCGCTTAGTGCGACCGTCAGTGGTGATGACCACACATTCGACATCAAGTTCCATGCTACCGACGGCTCAAAGCACTTGACTTCCCTGCTCAACCGCAGTGTAGGTCTTGCATACTCGCCGGCTCTTAGCACACCAAAGCAGGTTGAGGATTTGAGCGCACATAAGCACTACATGTTCACACAGACAGAGCTTAGTGTTGGTGAGTCCATTCACGGTCTAGGAGAAAGATTTGGAGCCTGGAACAAGGTCGGACAGAGCGTTGAAGTTTGGAATGAGGACGGTGGCACTTCTAGTGAGCAGGCGTACAAAAATGTTTCTTTCTGGCTGAGCTCGAGGGGCTACGGTGTTTTCATTGACACGCCAGACAAGATTGATATGGAGATTGGTAGTGAGCGATGCTCGAGACTGCAAACTACTGTTGAGGGGCAGCGACTGAAGTGGTGAGTTTACAACTGTCCATTCTGTGCTGGGAATCTGCTCATAAGCCCAAGGTATCTCATCTACGGACCAACACCCAAGGAGGTCCTGACGAAGTACTCCATCTTGACTGGAAAAGCCAACCGTGTCCCCGCGTGGTCCTATGGTCTCTGGCTCAGCACCTCCTTTACTACATCTTATGATGAGGACACCGTCAACCATTTCGTTTCGCGCATGTCTGAGTCGAAGATACCAGTGGAAGTTTTCCACTTCGATTGTTTCTGGCTTCGTGCATTCCACTGGTGCGATTTTGTCTGGGATCCCGAGTCTTTCCCAGACGCCAAGGGGCAGATTCAGCGTGGGAAAGAAGCCGGTCTATTCAACAAAGTCTCAGTATGGACGAATCCGTACGTTGGCCAGGCAAGTCCTGTATTCAAGTACGCAGCTGAAAAGGGCTATCTACTCAAGAAGACGAATGGCGACGTGTGGCAATGGGACCTATGGCAGACAGGAATGGGCATCGTCGACTTCACAAATCCCGAAGCTTGTGAATGGTTCAGTGGCTGTATGGAGCAACTTTTCGACATGGGTGTGGACTCGATCAAGACCGACTTTGGCGAGCGCATCCCAACCAAGAACGTTCAATGGCACGACAAGAGCGTTAACCCCAGTCGCATGCACAACTACTACGCCTTCGTATACAACAAGCTCGTTTATGAAGCAGTTCAGAAGAGATTCGGTAAGAATGAGGCTATCCTGTTTGCTCGAACCGCGTGCGCTGGCTCGCAACGCTTCCCACTTCAATGGGGCGGCGACTGCGAGTCTACACCCGCTGCACTTGCCGAATCAGTGCGAGGAGGTCTGAGCCTCGGTCTGGCATCCTTCGCTTTCTGGACCAGCGATATTGGTGGCTTTGAAGGCAGTCCACCACCATGGATCTACAAACGCTGGGTCGCGTTTGGACTACTGAACTCACATAGCCGTCTCCACGGATCGAATTCGTACCGTGTGCCCTGGCTGGTAGATGCCTCTTCAACAGAACCGGAGAATTGCACAGACGTTCTTCGACACTGGGTTCAACTCAAGCGCCAGTTGATGCCATACCTGTACGCTCAGTCTATTGAAAGTGTTGCGAATGGGTGGCCGACAAGTGTTCGTGCAGTTGCACTTGAATTTCCCGACGACCCCACATCATGGTACTGCGATCGTCAATTCATGGTTGGTAGTCAAATCCTCGCTGCTCCTGTCTTCGAAGAGGACGGTAGTGCTGAATACTACCTCCCGCCAGGTCGCTGGTTCAGCTTCTGGGATGGCAAAGAAGCCCAGGGCGGCAGGTGGATTCGCGAGAAGTATGGCTTCCTGCAGACACCATTGTTTGTGCGCGAAGGAACCGTGCTGGTTCTTGGACAAGCAGAAGGTTCTGGTGGATTTGGTTATGATTGGCTAACGTCCGGAGGCGAGGTGCGTCTATACGGCGTCAAGCATGGCGACAAAGCCATGCTGGTGGATACCAACGGCGAGGAAAAGGGCACCCTCGGTGTTGACTCCAATGGTGAGCTGACAGGACTTGATGCCTTGAGTGGCGACTGGAAAGTCTCAAAACTTGAATAGGATGGCGTACGAAGAAGCTCGTTTTTTATGAGGAATCAAAAGGCTCGTGCGCGATCATTCCCTATCAAAGTGTATCTAGCAAATATACCACAACAACACCTACAACACTTATTAAACGTTGTAATTTTTTCTAGATAACGTAATCTACCATCGAGTGAAACAACCCATCGAGTGAAACAGTTTCTGCCAAGACTACCTACTCCCTCATCAACGCGAAATGTCTCAACAACAAGACGCGCAATTATCTACAGTGACCGTGCACGCCGTGCACACCCTCACCAAAAATCCACTATACTCCTCAACCCCATAACTCAACACCACGATGTCGTTAGAAGAAGCGCTTAAAGAGGCAGATGTAGCAGATGCACAAGGCAAACTTTCATACCAGGCGGTTGCAAAAAAATACAATGTGTGCCGCACAACTTTGTCGCGACACCACCGACACGTTGTCGCGTCGCGTGCTAACGCTGATCAACAACTGCTTAAACTCCACCCTACACAAGAGCGAGAGCTTTGTGAGTTCATAGTTGAGCTTACTGAGCGAGGCCTACCTCCTACAAGGCAGATGGTACAAAACATGGCTTCTGAATTGGCTGCAGATAGGGTCTCCAACTCGTGGGTTACTCGCTTCCTAGACCGTCACCGCGACCAGCTCCTATACAAATGGGCCAACGCTATCGACGCACAGCGCCTCCACGCCGATAGCAGCGAGAAGTACACACGATACTTCAAGCTTGTGCACTCCAAGATCACCGAATACTCGATTGAGCCACGGCACACGTACAATATGGATGAGAAGGGCTTCGCAATTGGCGTACTCAATAGGCGCACCAAACGAGTGTTCAGTAGGGCTTCTGTGGAGTCAAAAACAAGGCGCCAGCCTATGCAAGACGGCAACAGGCAGTGGGTGTCGATACTCGCAAGCGTCTGCGCTGATGGTTCGGCACTGCCTCCAGGCATCATCTATCCAGGCGCTCCTAACGAGATACAATCGACCTGGGTAGAGGATATAGAAGCAGAAAAGCACTCAGTATTTGTTACTGCAACGCCCTCGGGCTGGACGAACGACGAGGTCGGCCTTGCGTGGCTGGAACAAATCTTTGATCGCTATACTCGAGAGAAGGCGCGCAGAAGTTGGCGACTACTTATAGTAGACGGCCACGGCTCGCATATAACCTGGTCCTTCATCAAGTACTGCAATAGGAATAGGATACTGCTACTAGTGTTCCCTCCTCACAGTACCCACACGCTGCAGCCGCTTGATGTAGCACTCTTCTCACCTCTGGCTACAAGCTATACAAACCAGCTCACTAAACACGTTTACACAACTCAAGGCCTAGTAGGCGTGAAGAAGCGTGACTTCTTCCACCTATTCTATAAGTCCTGGACGGAGACCTTTACCCCAAGCCTCATCCTCAAGGCCTTCGAAGTCACAGGCCTATCGCCACCCAACGCAGCTGTAATCGTCGATAGGTTTCGGAATAAGCGCAGGCAGCTGCCTCGTACACCTTCACCAATTGCAGCAGATAACTGGAAGCAAGCTATCCAAATTCTGGGCAAGGTGGTAGAGAATCAGGACGCAGAGGAGGTGCAGCGGTTGCGGCGTACTATCTCTCACCTCTCCGCCCACACTCAGCTTGTACAGCTTGAAAATGAAGGCCTGCGCAACGTAATTGGAGAGCTTAAGCCCTCTAAAAACAAGCGGAGGAGGCTTGATCTGCAGCATGATAAGGAGTTCTGTAGTGCAGCTGTTCTTTGGAGCCCTCACAAGATCCGCCAAGCCGAGGATCGCTATAAAGCCAACAAGGAGCAAGAGCTGCAGAAGAAGGTAGATAAGGCTCATCAGAAGAAGCTTCAGGCCCAGAAGAAGCTTCAAGATGAGCAGGACAAGCAGCAGAAGAAGGCAGAACGAGAGAGGGTGAGGGAAGAGAAAGCCTACAGGGAGGCTGCTAAGAAGGCTGAGAAACAACAAAAGAAACAAGAGAGCGACGCTGCCAAAGCTATCCAATTGCCCTCAAGAGGCAAGCGCAAGGCTTTAAGTAAGCCTTGTACAGAGCCTGCAGCCAAAAAACAGCGTAAGCGTGGTGCAACTCGCGTTGTAGTTGAAGCGTCGCCGTCCCCAGCACCTCCACCAGTTACCACGCGCAGCGGCCGCGCAACAAGGCCAAATAAGAAATGGGAGCAGGGCATGCACTGTAGGACCTAGTAGACTGTTATAACGAAAAACCTCGCAATAATATCTATTGTATGTGGCTCTGCAGCCTCATTTTTCGGGTGTGCAGGAGGGTGCCAAGGTGTGCACGGCGCGAAGGTGTACACGGCGTGCACGGTCACTGTAACAAAGAAGGCAGAATCCAACTTGCGCTCTCTGCCTATACTAACTATCAATTTAAGAGCCTCCGACGCGCTGCGCAGGCGTTTAACGTACCTCACACAACCTTAGCTCGTCGATTCAACAGAATCACACATCGCTCAGAAACTCGTAACGCCCGACACAAGCTTACTACAACTGAAGAGCAGACAATTATCCAATACATTCTTGACCGTGCGCCCAATGCACGGATTCAGTCAATGCACGTTTTCCTCACCATCCACTCCACAGAAAATGACCCACAATAGCTAATATTATAAGATATCGTGGTTTAGTAGTAATTGATTACTTGCAGAAAAGATGTACTATTTAAATTTTGCTGGCAGCCTGACGTTGCGGCCACGTGATGTGATTCTGGGTGGAGGCGCCGGGGGCGAGGCCTGAGGAGCACCACCACCAACATCACCAATCAATATTCACACGTTTTGAACGTTTTCTTGGGCCAGTAGCTTGTAAAGCTTTCCTCTTACCCTTTTGAGATAATTGTAGAGCTTTTGCAGCGTCGCGCTCAAGCTTTAGACGTTCTCTTTGAGCCTTACGTTCAGCGACTCCCTTGGCGTAATCTTCCTTCTCCTGCCTCCGCACCTCAGCAGCTGCCTCTCGAGCCACACGTCGATCCTCCTTCTCCTGCTCCTCCACTAGCTTCTTGGCAGCAGCAAGCTCCTTCTTGGAGGTTTTTTTGAGCTGCTCCTCTATATCCAGGCGTTGAACGACGTCATATCGATGCTCAGCTTCTCGACGCTTACTTGGTGACCACATCACAGCTCCACCATGGTGTTCTTGACGTTGTTGGAGCGGCAAAGTATAGGACTTCTTTGATTGCTTCTTCTTCCGCTTTAGTGAGCTTTTGAAGCCCTGGATCTCTTCGTCGAGTAGTTGATTTTGTATAGTGATGTGGTGGAGCGAGCGCAGTACTTTCTGAGTATCCTTGCTCCGTCTGTCGGTAACGTACTCCACAAGCGAGCCGGTCACCCAAGTGAGCCGGTCACTTAATTTTACACCAAAAATTGAGATTTTTGCACCTTAATAACTCCACAACCAGATGATAGAATTGTCTAAAAATCTAAATGCTATGCTTTACCTATGTCAAGATCAGTTGCCCTGGAGATCTAAGCTCTATCCTTAACGTGTGTAGAGTTATTAGAAAGTACGCTAAAATAATCCCTGTATTTTGATTTTTGTTTAATAACTCCGGTGCGACTGATACAGGATCCTAGCGCTTCTATAGAATTGATCTTTACGTAGATGCAGCATAGTATTTCAAGTTTTAGACAATTCTATTATCTGGTTGTAGAGTTATTAAGGTGCAAAAATCTTAATTTTTGGTGTAAAATTGAGTGACCGGCTCGCTTGGGTGACCGGCTCGCTTGTGGAGTACGTTAGTAATATTTCGTATAAGCGTCTCAACTTTAAGCCAGTCTTCGCTGCTGTATACAGAAGTATCAGAGTCGTTAGAGGAGGCCTCAGACTCCTCCTGTGTGAACTTATCCACCACAATACTTGGATTTAGTGGTTGGTTGGTTGGTTGGTATTCATTTTACGTCTAGTTGATGAGGATTAAGTCCACCATCTCGCCTCCCGAAGGGCATATACGACGTGCTAAGCTATGGAATTACAGTGCTAACACACTACATTAGAAAGCATTTCTTGCCTGCGCGGGTATTGCTACCATTTCAAGCTACAGCTCCCCGTCCAGTTAGGGAGACTGAGCAGTGTGTACATTAGGGTGGGACCCTTGTGTGTGTTCAGAGGCAGTTTATTGCAGTGAGAGAAAGAAAAGGAAAGAGTAGGTGGGTGTAGAGAGCTGGTGCTCTGTCGAATCGGAGCTGTGGTTCTGCGCGAGGAGAGCCTTTGTGCTGGGCCTGGCGATGCCTGTGTCTGAGGAGATAGGTGTAGTAGGAAGGCAGAGCCAGGCCTGTCCTTCTTCTTTATCTCCAAGGGTTGTGAAAAATAAGGCCATGCTGGCTGCCTTGTTTGCGTGTTGTGTCAGGTCAGGGACGCTGACAGTCGGTCTTCAGAGAGCTGCAAGCAGCTCTCGTCGTTGTGGGTGTGGAGAGCCGGTGCTCTGTCGAATTGTGCCGTAGCTCTTCGCGTGGAGAGCCTTGCGTTAGGCCTGGCAATGCCCTTATATTGAAAGAACAAGGAGTGGCAGGACTGTCTCCTTGTCTTGGTGGTGGTTGTGGCCTTCGACCGAACGTGAAAATCCGAGTGGCGCACGGGCCATTTTGAAGACATTTCAGCTCAGCAAAGAGCTGAAAGACAAAAGAGGCCAGCGCGCCTGCCACAACGCCTGCAGCGGAGAGAGGACGTTGAGAAACAGATTTAAGAAGGCATTTGAGTCGTATTTTAACGAAAAATCGATGGATATCGACCTTTCGCTGACCTGGAAAAGTTGATGTTCGGGTCTTGGATTTAGTGGTGCTATCCCCGTGGCCTCAAACCCACGGAGCACTACCTCTTTAGTGAATGTAGCCACCCAGGCCTTCCAGAATAGAGAGAAGTCGCTCTTTTTCACAGGGAGCAAGCCCTGGCTCTTGTGGGTGAAAATGGTGAGGTAGTGCTTGTAACTGGATGACAGAGGCTTGAAACAGACAACGTCCAATGGCTGGAGAGTATGTGTTGAATGAGGCGGCAGTATACACAGGAGTATCCTGTGGTTGCTGCAATAAGCTATAAAATCCATTGTCACGTGGGATCCGTGTCCGTCAAGGATCAATAGGCGCCATTTTCTCCGTGCTTTCTGCTTGGTGTGGCGATCAAACACCTGTTCAAGCCAGGCAAGGCCTATATCGTTGTTGCTCCATCCTGTAGGGCTAGTCGTGAAGTGTACTGAGTGTTTTCATCATATCCCTTGTAGGTGGTAGACGTTGCTTAGTAAGCTGCTCTATATACTTTACAAGGTCCTTCTCTTGTTGTGGGTTGAGGTTTTGACGGTCTTCGTCAGTCGCGTCGCGTGAGCGCGTCACACCTCGGTGCCGACGCGACAGTGTTGAGCGCTCAACACCATACTTTTCGGCAATTTGAGTATACTGAATCTTCTTAGAAGGGCTTAATTGAGCTATTTCTGCAAGGGCTTGATTGAGCGACATGGTGGTGTTGAGCAATATGGGTGTGAAGTTTGACGCGATTTTGTTAATTAGTGCATTGACATGGACACGGTACTTGGGTGCGCCGCTTGCTTGTGAACCACGTTAATTAATTATACTAAAACAAGTGCTATTGCGTGCGCAGTTGCAGTGCGCGCTCCTCCTAAGGATTCATGGGTTGGCTCGTGCACCGCAGTTGGTTCCTCATAAAAAACGAGCTTCTTTGTACCGCGGACGACAGATGCTATGCTAGAACGAGCGTACGGACCAAATGCAGCGTACGGAGACGGAGAATGCATAATTGTCGCAGAGAGATTTGGCCTATGTCACGCACCAAACTTGGGGTAGTAATGTATGAGCCCCAGCCTTGCCTTGATAGATTGAGGTTTAGGGTGAGTGACCACAAGCGATTAGACTTCAACCGACAGCCAGATCTAATCGGCGGAGTAGCCTGCCTCGTTGCAAGGTCACGAGAGCAATAGGGCTCGCGTTAGTTTAGCGCCAAAATGTACGCGCGTTACTAAGAGATAACCTAAAAAGATCATGCGTAAAGGCTGGTACTCAGAGTTGAATAGGCAGAATAGGCAGTCTCTGCGCATAGTCACTTCTGGCACCTATCTGGTGCAGAAGTGGGGGGTGTGTCGCAGAGAGATTTGGCCTAGATCACGCACCAAACTTGGGGTACTAATGTATGTACATTTTTGCCCTGTTTTGGTTGCGACAACAATCGATACCTACTCGTAAAGTGAAGAGATCTGAGAGTCACGTGCAGATCGAACCAATCAGACTTGTTAGGAGAGGGACTTAAGCAGAGGTGGCAAAAACGTGACTCTCACACTACCCGGGCGCGTAAAGTAGAGCCTCATGAGTGGATTTCGATCAGATGTCACGATTCGTGTAGACTTGTAATACGAATATTAGCAGATGTAGATATAGCCACCGGGTATTGAGGAAGAGAGTGAGCGGGGGACGCACACCGCCTACCATCGATTGGCGGGAAATCAAGCATTTTCTCCCGCATCGCCTTGGCCCCGCTCATACTACTGCACCCCAACCAGACCCCAGATTCTAGGCACTCCGCTTGTGGAATCTAGGTGCGCCTTTCCGGCTATAGACAGTTGCGGCGCCGCGTAATATGCACGATCGGCGTGGTATAGCGGCGTTACTTTTTGCTCTATTGCTGTTGCTTAAGATCTAGGGTGCTGCTTCGCATAGCTTCTGCAGTTCCCAGATCCTTTGCAAGTTGTTCCTCGGACATCACTGGCAAAGATGGGTCTTCTTTTCAATATCTGTCTCGCGGTTTTTGCCGCCAATGGATGTTTCCTTTTTGGGTACGACAGTGGTGTGATGACAATTGTCATCCAATCGCCTCACTTCCTGAAGTTCTTCCATACCACTGCCGAGTCGAATATTATAGGAGCCATCAATGCGACTTTTTCGGGAGGCGCAGTTTTTGGCTCGTTGATGTATGTCGCCACAGCACTCAAGATGGGGAGAGCTAATAGCAAACAGGGGTGGATTGACCATGGACAGTCTTGGTCGTAGGAAGACGATTATGGTTGGAGGAATCATCAATCTTGTTGGCGCAATTCTTCAATCAGGAGCACAGACCCTTGGTATGATCCTTGCTGGTCGCATCATGGCCGGCTGGGCTGTTGGTGTACTGTCTATGTCCGTTCCCATTTATCAATCCGAGTGTGCTCATCCGAAGACAAGAGGTATGATATAAGAATCTGGAGATCTGATTACTCGCTAACATCTTACTAGGTCTCATTGTTGGTATTGCTCAACAGATGATCGGTATTGGATTCATCGTTTCGACCTGGGTGGGTTATGGGGCATCGAAGGTTCCCGAAACCAACTCATTCTCCTGGCGCTTTCCACTCGCTTTCCAATGCGTTCCCTGCCTCATGATCATCTGTGGTATTATGTTCTTCCCTGAATCTCCTCGGTACCTTGTCGAAACGGACCGCGCCGACGAAGCGTTGAAGGTTCTGCACAAATTGCATTACAACGGCACCAACGAGGATTGGATCAACCAAGAGTTCAACGAGATCAAGCTCACCATCGAAGCTGAGAAAGCGATTACGGCACCTGGCTGGGCAATAATGTTCAAGGTTAAAACCTGGCGAACGCGCTTGCTCCACGCTACCTCCATTCAGCTCTTTGGACAGATGACTGGGTACGTGAAAGCCGCTGTGAATAGCCTCCGGGCCCCACTAACCAAATCCCCTAGTATCAATGTCATTGGCTACTACTCGACCATTATGTACCACAACCTCGGGATCGAAGGCGACCGCGCCCTGCTTGTCACCGGCATCTATAATTGTATCGGTCCCCTCTTCAACTTTTTCTTTATCGTCTTCCTCCTTGACCGAGTAGGAAGAAGGAAGCCTCTGCTCATTGGCACGATCGGTATTAGTATCGCGTTGATCTGCGAAGCCGCAGTCGGATCGCAAGTCAATTCAGCCACCGGATCGCGCAAGAACGCCTTTTCCGCGGCTGGAGTGTTCTTCCTTTTCTTGGTTTCTTGCATCTTCAGCTGCTCCTTTGGTCCAATCTCTTGGGTCTACGCTTCAGAGATTATGCCACTCAGTATCCGTGGACGCGGATCGGCTTTCGCAACGGGTATCGGTAATTGGCTTGTCGGCACGGTTTGGTCGCAGGTATCCCCCATTGGTCTCGCGGACACCCAGTGGAAGTTCTATTTCATCTTTGTGGCATGGAATCTACTCATCACGCTGCCAGTCATCTTTTTCCTGTACAAGGTACGTCCCTGTGCGACCAGCTTGTTGGATTTCCAGTGGCTAACTCTCTCTAGGAAACGAATCAGAAGTCTCTTGAGGAGATCGATCTGCTCTTCGGTGACCGTGCGCTTGGCATCCTGCCGGACGACCTCGATGAGAAGCAGAAAGAGATTGAAATAGAGAGGATTGAAAACGCGAAGAAGGTGCTGGCAAAGGAGCGTGTAACAGCTGTGCACTAGACATGCGCTTAGAATGGTGAAACACGGACTATGGTGGTTGCGGAGTTGAGGTGAAGAATGAATATCTATGTTAGAGGCAGATCGTAGCGGGTAGCAGCCAGTAAGAAGGAATAAGAGTGAAGGTGAAGTAGGTTGTTGCACCAGAACCTTGACCCATTTGTGAGGTCGGGCGGAATTGCTTGGTAACCGCGGTTACATGCGAAGCCAGTACCGTAGCGCCCGGGCCAACGAGCCACCCCACCAAAATAACAACCCAACTTCAACACGCGATAACTCTATCAATATGAACTCAATTGAGGCTGCGCTTGCAGCTATTGAATCGCTAGGACCAGGAGAAGAGCTTAGCTATCGTAAAATTGCAGCAGAGTATAACTGTGATCGTACAACGCTCTCGCGAAGGCACCAAGGCATCTCAACCTCACGAGAGGCTGAAGCTCAAAACCGGCAAGCGCTCCACCCCCAGCAAGAGAAGGAGCTCCTACACTATATAGAGCGCCTTACAAGGCAAGGCCTGCCTCCTACATGGCCCATGATACGACGCTTCGCCTCAGATATTACGAAAAAAGAGGTTGGAAAAGGCTGGGTTGATCGATATATCCAGCGACACCAGGTTGATCTCATCTCACGCTGGGCCACTGGAATCGATCGCTCACGCCACCAGGCTGACTCCCAGTCAAAGTATAGCCTCTACTTCGAGCTTCTACGCAGTAAGCTCAGCCAATACGATATAGAGCCTGGCAATATGTACAATATGGATGAGAAGGGCTGCATGCTAGGAATACTTACTCGCTCAAAGCGGGTGTTCAGCAGGAGGCTATATGAGGAGGGGAAGATCAAGGCTCACATCCAGGATGGCAATCGGGAGTGGATAACGCTGCTGGCCTGCATATGCGCTGATGGATCAATCAGCCTCAGGCTCGATACAGGACACCTGGCTGCAGGCCATGAGGCCTGAGGATCGAGTATATATATCCTCCTCACCTTCTGGCTGGACAAACAACAATATAGGACTATCCTGGCTCAAACAAGTCTTTGATCGATCTACAAAGGAGAAGGCAGGGCGGAGCTATCGATTACTCATCCTTGATGGCCATGGATCTCACCTCACGATGGATTTTATCAAGTACTGCGATCAGAATAGAATCCTCCTTGCAGTATACCCACCTCATTCAACGCACACCCTCCAGCCGCTTGACGTCGTCATGTTCAAGCCATTCTCATCAGCCTACTCAAACCAGGTAGCTGCGTTCATGGAGAGGTGCCAAGGGCTCACATCTATGAGCAAAAGAGACTTCTATCCCATGTTTATGGCTGCCTGGGAGGCCTCGTTCAAGAAGGATACCATACTCAAGGCCTTTGAGGCAACTGGCCTCTCATCTTTCGAGCCACACACCGAACACCAATCTCTTAATTTTTGGGTCTCGTTCACAGAGGCCCCAAAAATCCCAGCAACTGATCTGGCTCACTGCGGCCACTCTGGGAGTACCTCTAGCGTCCGCCTAGGCCCCCCGCGCGACGCGCAAGTGAGCTTAAGAGGATGGCAGAGCCTCCCCCTTCCCATCACACGGGGTCCCCAGACCCGAATCCCCTCAGCAGCTTTATAACCGCGCCTCAAGACGGCTTCAGAAGGACGTGCATCACCAGGCACCCCCGCTGAGCCGCCAGAACCCCGGTGGGGGCGCTCCCAAACCTCGAGTCTCTGACGCCGTCCAACGCCACATCACCGAGACTCAGCAGATCACCCAGCTATGGAACACCATCACTGTTGCCTTCGCAGCAGCCGTAGATCAACACGCACAGGGCTACACCAACCCTCAAGAAGCTCGGATTGCAGAGGAGTTGCAGCAGAGAGTCATCCACGCCCTAACCTCCCTCTCCCCAAGCAACTCTCCTCCTAGCTCACGCTGGAGCAGCGATGCCAGCTACAGCAACTCCAGGAGCCGGGACTCGGGACGTCGTTCATGGGCGGACGTAGCCAGAGACCCCCAAATACAATCGGGTGCCAAAAGTCTGTTCGCGTTGACGCATGGACCACCACAACCACATTTGATTACCAACTTCAAAGCAGTATAACTCTCTACTACATAGACCAAATAAGACAATTAGGGTTGCAAATTAATCGCATTACGCTTAGTATCTAGTCTGGTAGCCCTTTGCACGTCGCACAGCGTCTAGGCGTCGTGGCATAGACCTAATAAGGCGTTTGATCAGTGCGTCAGGTATAGCAGCCCATGCCTCAATCAACCCCAATTTGAACGCCTCCCACTCAGCTAGAGAGTCTCCCATATAGTCAAATTCAGGATGCAGCTCATGGAGCTTCTTTTTAAGTGCCCACCACATGTGTTCAATAGGGTTAAGGTCAGGTGAGTATGGTGGCCATTTGATCGTAGCAACACCATGAACCTCTAGCCACTCCTTCGAGACCTGGGAAGTGTGGATAGGTGCGTTATCCTGCATAAACCACTCGCCTGGCCTGTAGCTGTCCTGGAGACCTTCCTCAAGTGCTCGTATGTAGCTCTGAGCTGTGTATCCATTGCGTTTGGCTGATGTGTCGCGATTCATAATTACTAGACGACTACGCCTTGCTCGGCCACCTGGAGTCATCCATATTGAGCCCCATACCATACGAGCAGGTTGGCGAGCAGTGGTGACCTCCTCAACCATCTCGTGCGACCATTTATCCTCAGGTAGTCGCCATACCCAGGGCGTGTTGTGGCCAGATCCACGAGCAACGCTGCACTCGTCACTGAACCTGATAGTACGCCTCCCAAAATCAAACCCCAGCCATTCATTAGTAAGATTGAGGCGTTCCGCAGCTGTGTTCTTGTTGATTTTTGGCCTACGTCTCGCTCTGAACTTGCGGTATCCCTCGTCAGCCATTGCGCGCTGCACAGTACGCTTAGAAACGCTGGGGTAGGTAGTATTGGCGTCCCACAGTCCAGCCTCCTCCATAAGCTTGTGGTACTCAATACCTGGGTTTTTCCGAGCAATCCGTAGCAGCCGGCGATGGTCTCTACTAGTCAATGTAGGTGGCCGGCCTGTCCGAGGCTGCGTTGTGGTGCTGCAGCTGGTTGTCCATCGGAGTACTGTTTTCTGTACGCACCGCTGCGAGCAGTCCAGCGCGTCAGCAACTTCGCTTGTCGACACACCAGCCTCAACCTGGGCTAAGCAGTATATCCGTTGGGCTTCTGATAATTCACCTCCGCGCACTCGATTTGATGAAATTTTAGTGCTAAAAGCTCTCATATTGATGTAGTCGTGTGTAGTTGAAGAAGATACCCCTCTTTAGAGTTCGCGTTGTTGAAATGGTCTGTGCACACGCGCGAACAGACTAAAGTCCTAGTACAGTATATGCCCTTCGGGAGGCGAGATGGTGGACTTAATCCTCATCAACTAGACGTAAAATGAATACCAACCAACCAACCAACCTCTCCAGCCAGAGGTGATACTCAAACGATTCAATCAGCCAGCTCAATTAGGCCAATCAAGCGATAGCGACTCCTCAGCCTTGAGCGGCTCTGATTGGAGGAAGATCAGGCAGCTGGTTGATCACGCTGTAGCTGATAGAGACCAGAGAAAGATCTCAAAGCTCAACCAAACGATCCACCGACTCTCGATCAGATCAGTACTAGCTGAGCATGAGAATGTGAGACTCAAGGAGGCTCTCATCAATGAGAGGCAGCGCAGAAAGCGAGGCAAGGCTCTGCCTCTAGAGGCAGCTGAGGAGTATCACGGTGGGGCTGTATTCTGGTCCCCAAGGAAGGTGAAGGAGGCACGTGATCGCCAGCACCAACAAGAGCTTGAGGAGGAGCAACTATAACACCAGAAAGTTGAGGCAGCTCGCGTACGTGAGGAGCAGAGGCAGGAGAAGCTTAAGGCAGTTGAGGCAAGGCGTGCAGCAAGAGCAGCAGCTCGGTTGATGAGGCAGGAGGAGAAGGCTCGTGAGGCTGCTGATCGAGCCTCACTACAGGCAGCTCGTAGGACTCAACAACGACTCCAGCAAGCTCAAAAAACTGCCCAAAGAGGCAAGAGGAGGCGCCTCAATATAGCTACCAAGGCAGGTTCGAAAAAGAGAGTAGCTACGCAGCGTGAGGGTGGTGGTAAGGCCTCAGGTGCTGTAGCAGGCTTACCACCATCCCAATCACGACGCGGCCGAGCGATCAAGCTCTTAGCAAAATACATATAGCTATATATATCAATCAAGGCCTCTAGAGCTTAACTCTAAAGATTATTGCGATAATAGCTATTCAATAGTACGTGGCTCAATACCCTCAAGTTGAGCTGCTGTTTTGGTGTTCTAGGTGGCTCGTTAGGCCGTCCGGCTCGTTGGGCCGTCACGCACGGTAACCTTCCTAAAGAGTCTCTAAGGGGTACCTAGTAAGGGGCCCGTAGGTCTATCCTAGGGGGCTAAGGGAAACACCCGTGACATTTATCTAGCATTTGCCCTTAGCGGCTAGCCCCTTACATCGTGAACAAACTAAATAATCATGCATCTTGATTGCTACTTTGCTAACTTGAGATTACTGTTAACCGTGCACGTTGCAAGCCCTTGTATAATCGCACCTATTTGCCAATGCCACATCGCCTTTGCATCATATACACAGCTGCCATCGACTATCTACATCAAAGGCATGAGAACATCATCCATCCATTCTTTGATGCCGATTAAGATGTCAGCGGCATTAGCATCGCCTTTTCGCAAATAGTGTTTCTCATGCGACAACAGCTTTCTTCCAAGCTCCACAAACAACGCTAGTACATCCTGTTCTACGCATGTCGAAAGTAGAGCTCCAAGATCACCACCCTCGTCCAAGAATCTCAGAAGCAGATCTCCATCGACGTGGCTGTTCCTGAGCGCAGCCGCGCCACGATCCCTGTGTCTTGGATCAACATCCCTGGCAAGCACCGCGCAATCTTGCGCCCCATCAGCACCATTCATTAGCACATTAAAGATGTCGCCACTTCGATGTTTGATGATAGTGAAGTGCTTTGCTGGGTCGCGCGCTTGCTGCATTTCGATGAGGTTCTGCACTAAACGCAAAACATGACGTGCAGGCTCTGTCAAGATCGAGAGGGCATATATGGTGCCATCAGAGCAGGCACCAATAATATCGTCAACAAGAACACCTTTGACCCTGTCAGAGTGCTTTGTAAAACGGGAGGGTCGGCGCCAGGGTGGACGGATGTCTCCACGCTGAAGACGAACGATTGTTCGTGGAAGACACGCCTCAAACACAGTGGTTGCCGCATTCTGGAGAGCCAACTCGCCGGAGTGATACAAGCCACAGATCGTGGCACTTTTTTTGTCTGTTAAGAGAACAAGTGACTCTCCCTCCATTGCCGGATTGTTCTGAAGGTCTTCACCGTTAAAGGCCAGATGATGCGTGCATGAGCGTTCGCGACTGTCAGTAAATATCTGTCTAATGTCGACTCTCGAATCGTCATGTCTACGAGCAACTTCGTAACACAGGTGAGAATGCTGTAGCGTAGACACAAAAACCCTGGATCCAGTGACAGTGATGTGTATTCCGGGCGATGGGAGTTCTTTGGATCCACGATTGAACCATCTAGCTCAGTCAGACCGCGTTTTTCGAGAATGAAGCGTAAGACTGACCTGCCGAGTTCTGCATCAAACTCTTCAAATGACAAAAGCTTACCAGTGACGCTCACTGTAGCGTGGCTGCCAAACAAGGCAATACAGTAGAGAGGATGAGGATATGTCGATTCTTTCTGCAGCGACATCTTCGAACCACGCTGACCCAGGTTGAAGATGAGCCTTCTCCCAGTCTCTTTACCTAGTCCTGCTCCAACACCAGTACCTACAATAACCAGGTTATACTTCTTGCCTCGGGAGTCTTCGAAAGGCCAGTCTACGATTGAGTAAACACGCTCAGCATGATTGAGCACATACTGCGCTACGACCAGTCTATTCGAGAGCTCGACCCCGGCCTCTCGCTTGAATTCGACCTCGTTGAGAGTATTGGTATCATGTGTATTTAATAAACTGAGAGCTGAATGGATGGCTCGAAGCCCTTCTGGTGGTGCACGTTGCTCTTTAGCCTCTGTTGTTGCTATCAGCATCTTTCGCGGCAATGTCAGGTAGACCGCGTGCGTAGGTTTAGCACCTGTTATCAGCTTGCGTGGCAGTGCTTTTGACTCGTCCCAGAGCTGCGAACGCGCATCGCGTTCACTCGAATCGATACCTTCATCAAGCTGGGTAAATAGCATCTGGTCACCAGAGACGACAAAGAGAAAGCCTCCCAGATTTCTTTCTAATGTGCTCTCAGATCTCCACATGTATGGCAATTGGTATGCTGCGGTGACTTGAGCTTGGAGATATCCAGGGTTCGTACGATTAGTGAACCATACGGACTCGACATCTATAATCGTTGGTCGAATCGTGGAGCAGCGAATCTTGCAGAAGTCTGGGCCACATGAAACAAACGCAGCTGCATCGTCGGTAGAGCATCTGTAGATCTGTGCTGAAGTTGTCCCCATTCTTGTAATAGTCCAGCCTGAGCTCTCCGAGACAGTCGGGGATCCAGACTGCTTGCCCTGATTATTCAAAGGCGTTACTGGCGATTCTGATGAGGTTTCCAAGATATGGCGACTAAGGAGCCGTCCATCTCGAGTAGCACAGACTAGGACTTGGTCCCTACCTGCTTTCAACAGAACAACACTCTCACATAGTGTCCGAGACCTTTCAGAAGAAGTAGAATCGTCGAGAGGTAGCTCGAAGATCCTGTACACTGTGTGTTCACGAGTGACACGAAAGAGACTCACTTTCGAATCGAGTGTGCCCACCAAGATATGGGGGTCCCCACCAACATCGAGTAGCTCCATACAGGTCGGGTCGGCAGTGAGCAGATAGCGGGATTCATCCTTTCTGTCTTTTCCAAATGTACCGTCGTTCAGTATTGGTATGACGCTCAAAAACGCCTTGCCGTCCTCCCTGAAGATAGCCCCGATGAAGGAGAAATCGGACTTCGAGGCTGCGAGCAGTATCGGCGTGTGAAACTTTATTCTGTCGCTCAATGCCAGGGCAGGTGGAGTGAGAATCTGCGCATCGTTGCGAGTAATTTGTACTGAGAAGCACCCTGCTAACATACAAGCAGAAAGAGTCTCTTCGGTGCGTGTGATCCCATCTTCGATCGGCTCGTCATCATTAGGTAATTGAGTTTCATCCCAGATACCATCATCCCAAGCACCAGAGAATTGGTCATGACTTTCGGGTTGGGTGCGAACAAGCCGCAGTAGAAGAGTTTCTAGCGGCAGAGTGACAATTACCAGGGCGTAGTGCTGTCGTGCATTCTTGCCATCGATTACGACAGTCTGGCTGCCATGATGCACCACCCACAGACCAGTGCAGCCGTTCATACCGCTGAACGATCCATCAATGATGGCCTGAAGTCCACGGCGAAGTTCGGACAACTGCCCATGAGGTGCACTTCCGTTGGACACAAATAATGCTGCCCGTTCGCGTTCAAAGGGATGTCGAACGCCGGGCAGCTTGGTGACACAGAGTCCTGTGAGTGGGCTCCAGTTCGGCATCGATTCTATGTACGTGAACTGGTTCATAATAGGATACTGCGTCGTGTAGGAGTACTCTAGTGGCCAGGCCCCAACTTTGCACAGTAGTCCGTCATTGCCTGCAGCACCAGCCATGAGTACGTCTGGGTATGATTGTGAGAATTCCGAGTTATCGACGCTGATGCAGGCGAAAGCTGTATCGATCCGATAGGGCCACTCCCCCGCGTCGTCCATTTCGACCGCCGCTGCTGGACCCTGCTCTACATACATTACGCGACCGTCTTCGCGCGCGATATAGAAAGTTTCTTTGGGAAAGTCGGGATTGCGAAGGGTCTTATCCCATTGTACCCAGCGTGGTAGTTGCGTGCTGTCGCCTGGACGAAGCGGAGACATGATGTGGACGGGGATGGGAACTACTGTGCGTTGCGGGGCCCCCGACAATACGTCTTTGTAGACAGATATGTGCGTATCGAAGATCAACAGGAAATCAGGACTTCGACTAAGGGGGATGAGCAGGGACGGACTCTGGTCGTCTGAAATTGTTAGTCTGTTGCCGTGTTAGTGGGAGGGATTCAGGGTACGCACCCAGATCCACTGAGACTCGTTCTGTGCGAGCGGTGGCTGTGTTGAGATCGTGTCTGCAGTCCCAATCGAAACAAGTTATCTTTGTCAACCCCTGATGCACGACAATAAACAGCAGAACCACATGAAACTCATCCTGTCCGACAGCCGACGAGAGAAACTCCATGTGCATGATCTGACCCTCGATGGCGATGATGCGTTCGTCCTCAATGGGAGTTATGGAATCGTCATGCCGTAAATTATTGCGCCATGCTTGCATGGATTTTGTCTTGTAGAGCATGAACCGCCCTTCGTACGCCGCCACAGCTATTGCCCGGCATTTGGGGTCTATTGCGAGATATTGACCAAGACGATCAAAACGTGAAGATCCAGCGGGCAACTTTACGATCTTCTGGCGAAAAATCAATTTGCCTGTTGCGCCGTGTTGAGCCCAAAGAAACATCATCGTCCGAGATGTCAGCGTCAGGACAACTACTTCTGGAGGCAAAATGTGGTTCTCGCTACTTGTGATCGACCACTTGCTCCTGTGAGCTTTCTGTTTCTTAGGTATTGGACTGCCCACGCTCCTGTTTATGTGAACCTCACGAGGGTTACCGAACACTCGCGCTGTGAGAATCCGGCCGCTGAAGTCTGACTTGGTCGCGGCATGGCGAAGACGGCCGTAATCATGAATCTGGTGTAGCTGTACGGAGTTTTCACCAACCAGTATAATGTCGTTTACATCTCTGTGCCGCACAGTTGCGGGGAGGATGAACCTGTAAAGATGGCTCGGGAAAACTGTCCTGGAGAGTATGCCGTAACCCGGCGCATGGGACTGGCCGGTCAGTTTGACAACCGGTTCCAGCATTTCGGTGTCATCTTGCTGTGCTCGTGCCATTATCTGATAGACGTCGAGCGGTCTTGACACCCATTCATTGTTAACGAGGACCAAGCCCTGGATTTGGTGGTTCATGGTGAGATTTTTTCAGTGAACCCAAGGGACCCAATCGAGGGTACTGTTCGCGAGAAAGTGACTCGAAGACGCTAGACGGGGGAGTGCACAAGGGTACGTTGAGCAAATGGACAAGTGACCGAATTGCTGAGAGCGAATGAAGGCAACGCAAGCCAGGATTCCCTGACTGTAGAGCCGCAATAGAGGCTTCAAGCTGTGAAAAATGCAACTATCCAGCGAAGCCCAATATAGCTGGGCGGCTACATGCCTCGAATGGTGGCACAAGACAGTAGCGGCGCAGTGTCAGGCGCACGATCGATCCCGAGTTGGTCGGATGTCGATGGCGAGATTATGCAGCGCGTCGATAGCACGATCTTGGTTGAAGGTGTGGTTTAGCCTGGGCGCAGTGGGCCGTCTCTGCAGACAGTTCAAGATCTGGCTAAGAATGCTGGGGGTGAGACGAGGTTCTGTTGGTTCGTTTCCTGCATGCACGGTGGATTTGGAGGGGCTCGGCGCATGCAGTGCGGCACAGATTCAATCAGGCTGTGGGCTCGGGAGGCCGACGGCCAGTATTCTCGCGACGGCAGTGCTGCACCGTGAAGGTCACAGAGCTGCACCTCAATGCAGAAGAGGGCGCTTTCCGTGGCTGTTGATGCGCCGACAGCAACGCAGTTGTTGTGTTGTCGAATGCCAAGACCTGTGACGTGCCAGGGAAGGCGGTCGCGAGGTTTCGCTTGAAGCAGGCGCGAACGGTATGCGCATGCACAAGCACCGACATGTAGTGACATACACGCCGTGCATGCCACCATTTCCGCACCCAAAGGCAGACACGAAGCCGCGTCATCCTTCAGCGATCATTTGGCCGTTGTGCAAGTGGACTGGGCTGCACTCCAGCTCGAGATGTGGGTGGCATGGCCTCTCGCACTCCATCACGCTCTGTGAGCTCTGGAAGCCTTCCCATGCGACAGGCAACGCCTGAGGGTCTGTCGCTGGCGGAGCAAGCCAAAGAAGGCTTAGTGACGACTGCCTGCGACGAGGGCGATGTTGATGCTCTCGTAGAGCTTTCGGCGAGCACACATGGCTTGGTGAGCGATAAGCTACGGCGCACAGCGTGGCCCATGTTGCTCGGGCGCGCTACGGCAGATGCAGATGCAGACGCAGACACGGAGAAGACATGCTGGCAGGACTTGCCTGCACATCGTGAGGAGGGCCAGGTTGCTCTTGACGTGAACAGAGCCTTTGTGTACTACCCCAAGTGTGGTGAGTGCTGGGTGTCAAGCATGCACATGACACCTGCTGACGGACTGCAGCCTCGGAAAAAGAGCTTGATCGTCGAAAAGGCGAGCTTTCTAATGTCATCCTCGAGGTGCTGCGCAAGCATCCAGCGCTGTCCTACTTCCAAGGCTATCACGACATCGTCCAGGTCTTCTACCTTGTCATGGGCGCCCATGCTGCGCCTCGCGCCGCCGCGCGCCTCAGCCTCCTTCGTATCAGAGACTTCATGCTCTCGTCGCTCGAACCCGCCATAGCCCAGCTCGAACTTCTGCGCCCGCTGCTTCGCCATGCCGACCCACTACTATACGAACACCTGCCGAAGAGTTCTGCAACATTTGCGCTAGCTGGCACCATCACCATGTTTGCCCACAACATAACAGAGTATAAAGACATCACGAGGCTGTTTGACTTCTTTCTGGCACGTCATGCTATCATGCCGTTGTACTTCTTTGCGGCCGTGGTACTCTCAAGGAGAGAAGAGCTGTTGGGAATCGACAAGGAAGACGATGACATATTACACGTCGTGCTCAGCAAGCTGCCTCAGCCATTCGACATTGAGTTTCACATTGCGCGGTCGCTTGAGCTCTACGAGAGGCTCCCTCCTGGCTCTCTGTCCAGCTGGGAGTGGTGGCGCATATCGTCTTCAAGTGTGCTCAAGACTTCAGCTACCTTGTCTGATATACAGCGCTTGACGTTGGAACAAGGGGAGCGCTACTTTGCGCAACAAGAGAAGGAGGTCCGCCGGCAACAACACCTGAAGAAGGTTCTCCAACAGACGACTAGGGTCCTCAAGCATGCCCAGTTGCGCCTATGGTATTACCGCCGCTTCGGAGCCTTCGGTCTGGCAATCATAGCTGGCACGTATGCTTTGTGGCTTGGCAGGAATGGAAGTCTCGACACTGCGCAGTACCCTTTGTCTGGTTACCTAGGCACCGTTGTGCAACGGCTTTTCAGTTTCTAGGTTGCAATGCAACAGTGCTTGAGTGCTCGCTCTCCCGGCATGAGCGCAACATATTGTATCTATATGTGTAGAGGCGCAGCGGGGCTTGACGGATTAGGCTTCCATATGTGATGCAAACGCAGCTGTGAACCATAAGCTTGCGCACAAGATGTCTCCTCGTCTGATAGCTGGCCAACATAATGTCTACATCTGCGTCTCTGGTGTCTTGACCGAAAATTCTCCCTCAAAGATGCTAATCAACCTGACAATCACCGCTTCCTAGCTACCACTTTGTCCCAGTCTTCAACCTAGGTACTTCCGTCGCGTCCAGGCGGCACTCACACTGTCCAGCACTGTATAAGTCCACACTTTACATAGGGGCTTCTTTTCCTTCGTGATAGACCCACCCCATAGCAATCAGCGCAAGCAATCCAAAAATGTGTCGATGTTACTTGCAAGTAAAGCTCGAAGCTGGACATTTACTCGCGCTTGCAGCGCGTGGAGCACCCAAGCTGGGATACTAATGCGAGCACCCATGGAAAGGTGCCGGCCTGCTTGGAGATGCGTACCCGGGCAGCATATGAGATGGTAGCAAGGATAGCAATTGGGTACAAAAGCAGGAGTGAGCCCGGCCGTGTGATTTGTCGTGATTGTATTGGTCTCTAAAATTGCAGGCACAGCTCTGCTACAGACCTTTCGACATCACACAACTTCCGGGTGCAGTTGCAATGGGAACAACCAGCGGGGAAGTGTGCTGTATGTTCAATTCGTCCTTGTCGAGCAAGCTCGCCCAGATCTATCATCGTTTGCATAAATTATGGTGCACTAAGCGAAAGCCGTACAGACCACATCTCGTGTGCTGTCCATCTGTATGCTGCTCTACATGAGTAGCGTCCCCCTCCAGTTCGATCTTTTCGATCTTTCGAGCTCTGGACTGTGTCAGTCTTTGGAAGAGATAATAGACAAAGGCATCTGGCTCACTCTAGAGCTGTTGATAGGCTCCGTCACTTGCAATATGGCTCCAGCGAGGCGTTGTTGTAAGCGCAACCTCCCTTGTCCTTGCAGCACTTCTCTTGACGAAGAGTCATGTCGCCATTGCACCTTAGAACGCAGTCGTGAGCAGCGTCGCAGTAGCCGTCACCGACATAAGTGCAACGATCTCCAGGATTCGGTCCATCGCGGGCCATTTTGAGAGTAGAGTGCCTAGCGGGTGGCTCCAGGCCAGGACCACACTCAAGTTTGCAGACGGCCTTGCCATTTTGGATCGCGCAGCAGCCAGGTTTGGAGCACTTGCGGTCATTCTGCCAAAAGCCCTTTTCGTTACAGAATCTGGAGGCATAGTTGGTGGCGTCGCACTGAGACTCCCCTGGAGTACATTGGTTCTTCTTGTCGCAGTAGGCGCTGCCAGCAGATCCAATGTGGCAGGCACCGGCCTGGTCGCAAGTCTCGGCCACTTTCCAACCGTGAGCGCCGCAAACCATGACTGACGAGTCTGCATCGTCGCACTTGTTGGCACTGAGACGGCAGTCTGCTACGGTTGCAGTGGGAGCTGTTGGCGCAGACGAATTTTTGTCGCAGTACGCAGTACCACTTGCAAGGCGGCAGGCACCCTCATAAGAGCAGAACTCAGTGTGTAACCATCCAAGGCCACCTTCTGGTTGAGCAACACACCTTCTGATACCGAAGTTTGCCTCGTCGCACGCCTTCTCGCCGACCCCGCATATCGGCACCGTGGCGGCGAAAACTGCTGATAGGGTTGCGAGCAAAACTGTGAACTTGGATAGGTGCATATTAGATAGTGAAGCTGTATTTCAGAAGTTGTTCTTCCAGAGTTGAAGGATTCGATGTAGGGGATAAGGGTGAGAAGGGGGTTTCAGACTCTTTGATGTTGATGCGAAGCAAAAGCGTTTGCTGACATTACGTAGTGGAGAAGAAAAGGAAGGAGTGAGGGAGAGGATTGGGCGTTGAGTCGTCGACACATAACTGATCGGTGTTTGTGCGCTTCACATCGACTTGTGTACTAGAATGCTTGTTGCAACAAAGAGATCGAGCGAGCGAGCACAACCTGAACCGTCGATGTGACCAACAGGAAACAAGCAGTTTTTAGACGACGATAGTGGAACAAATGAAGTATGCAATTCGGGTGAGGTTATACTTATCATTGCTCAAGCTGAATAGATCTTGTGGCATGTACGCGTGCTGACCTGCAGCTTTTGCTCAACTAACCAGGAGCGCCCTGACGCCACACATGCGAAGACCCATAAACATGATCACCAGTGACAAGCATATGAGAGAAAGTTACTTATTCTGCTGGCGACACTGTAGATGAAAAGAGTGAGTGGGTGCGTTAAGCGATCGAACTTCGACGTCGGCCATGTCTTGAGCTTAAGACTTGTCCTCCGAGCCAGATGCATAGCCTGCATCCTTCTTGACCTCGCTCATCAGGTCTGCGTTATACAACCTTTTATAATCCTGCTCATTCCAAGTCTGCTGCTGTGCAAGAGCACCTAGACTCAGACCTCGTGACCGCGACTTCTTCAGGCTGTCACCTCGCGCCAGACCAACCGCGCTGTAATCGGGGACTACACCCTGGCCGGGTGGTGGGAATGGCGATGACTGCGATGGGGAGGCAACTGTTTGTCCACCGGTAACGCTGTCGGGAGCCTCTGTGTGTGTTGACAGGTCTGACGAGACTGAGTTGTGCGCATGCGCCATCTTCAAGGCCCTTTCGTAGTTATGGGAGCTGGCTCGAACGACGCCTGGCCTTCGATACGCGGTGCGTGCTTCATCGGCGACGACAGTCGAATCTGGTGCCGCTGAGTCGGTCTGCTTCAGTGTGTTCTGGAAGAAGGCCTCCTCGACTTCGGAACGGGTGTTGGGTGTGAGGCCAGAAGGCGTTGGGTCACCGAAACCCGTGTCAGAGGGAGGAAGGCCCAGTGAATTGCTCATGTTTGCCTTGTGTGATCTATGTATTGTTAATCTATCAGAGTCCACAATTATGTCCACATATACGATAGTCTCGATATACTTGCGGTACTTCAAGGCAAGATGGAATTTGCTTGAAGCGTAACTTCCCATAGTGGAGACTCGTATGGTGGAGGTGGACGTGAACTTGACTTACAGTTGAAAATATCAGAGCTGACTCTCAGCCTCGTTTCGTGGATAACTCACGTTTTCACTTTGCAACACCTTTATTGATAGAGCGTATGACAGCATTCCTTGGCTAGTGACGTCGATTCAGGGTCCAGCAGGCGGAGATCTAACCCAAAAATGGTAGCTTTTTCGGCGCTCTATCGGCGATTCAACCCGATGCACGCCACCGCAGCGGCTCGCTCTCATCGATGTTCTCATCAATGATCCGTGTTGTATAGACTGAGGCGCTCTGATGTTGCTAGGAATGGTGGGAACGTGCAACCGGGTGGAACGGGTCGTGCCTCGAACGCTGTAAGCGAGCATTGACCCTCTCTAAGTCTGTGTCAATGATTGGGGAGCTATTTACCTCAAGGACAATAAGATATGGGTGAGATTGATGAGCTCGAGAATAGCATCTGACGTATGTAGTCCTGGATGGGCAGGCGCAAACACCCGTGTTCCACATAGCACCCGACAGCATGGATAACATGACCCTGCCGTTGTCGCCCATCGGGCCCGCAGCAACTCCTTCGGTCCAGACTGATATGCATCTCACCTCCTCTCTGATGTCAGCTCGCGCCCAACCCCTGGTTGTTCAGCGCCACTCAACGCATTGTAGAACAGATATTGTCGCAACAAAGAACGCCGCGAAGCACCAGCCGCGTTGTTCGTATACCAAAATGAGTGTACAGGAGTAGGACGATGATACAATGAGAAGACTTTAGTCTGTTCGCGCTGTCGCGCACAGGCCACCACAACCACTTATAAGTGAATGTTCACAACGTTATATCTCAACAATCACGCGGTCAAAAGTGGATCTGATTTGATAGAATTGATACGCGTATCCTCAGTATTTAGTCTGGTAGCCCTGGGCCTGAAGGCATGCCTGGTGTCGCCTTGGCATGGAGTGGATGAGCTTCTTGATGAGTGAGTCTGGTATGGCCAACCACGCCTCTTTGAGACCCTCACAAAAGCAATCCCACTCCTCTTGTGAGTCTCCAAGAGTGTCAAATTCAGGATAGAGCTCATGGAGCTTCCTTTTAAGTGCCCACCACATGTGTTCAATAGGGTTGAGGTCAGGTAAGTATGGGGGTACTTCAATGGTCCAAATCCCGTGACTCTCCAACCACTTTTGAGTGTACTTTGACGTGTGGACGCGTGCGTTGTCTTGCATAAACCTCTCTCTAGGCTTGTACTTAGGTAACAGTCCAGCTTCAAGAGCTTCACAATAGCTCCAGGAGGTGTATCCGTGACATTTGGCAGTGTAGTCACGATCCATGATGACCAGCTCACTCCTCCCAACACGACCACCAGCAGTACACCAAATCTGAGCCCAAACCATCTACTGTTTGGGGCGTGATGAGCTGCTCTCATGAACTTTATCATGGTCAAATTTCTCACCCGGGTATTAGAAACTCCACTCCTGATTTCGTCCAGAACCTCTGGCGACGCTGCACTCGTCAGAGAACCTCATAGGTGTCCTTTTGTAGTTGAAATAACGCCACTCTCGAGAGTATTTAAGACGCTGCAAAGCTGTAGATCTGTTGATCTTCAGACGGCGCTTTGATCTGAAGTTTCTTAATCCTTGTGTTATAAGAGATCGATACACAGTCTTCTTCGCGACAAGAGGTTGTGCCATTGTGGATGGCCAGAGGTCAGCTTCCTCCATGAGCGTTCGGTACTCAATTTTGGGGTACTTTCTGGTGATACGAAGGAGTAGACGACGTTGACGACGCGTTAATACAGGTGGCCTGCCGGTGCGAGGTCTGGTGGCGTTGCTGTCGTGGGTGTCCCATCTCGCGATGGTTTTCTGGACACAGCGTTGCGAACAGCCAAGGGCCTGTGCGACTTCCAACGTCCGGCAACCAGCCTCTATTGCTGCAATCATATAATCGCGCTGCTGGATTGACAGCTCACCACCTGGCCTGCGATTGTCTGAAATTTCTGTGCTGAAAGCTCTCATTTGGGTTGTGTAGGGTTGGTTTGAAGTTGTTGACTACCTAACGCGATCGCGTTGTTAAGTCGCGCACGGACCTAACGCGAACAGACTAAAGTCTTAGTACTGTACAAGGGGCGTACGACGTCACCACAGTATCGGTAGTACTGGAATGTCAAGGCGCCCTACACTTCGCACCTCGTTGAGGGTGTTTGCCTGTAGACTTTGTCGGCTATCTTCACTATCACTGATTGTTTGCAAAAATGTCCAGACAACTGCACCTCAGAAAAGACGAGGCAAGTCTGCCCACCCTGGCGTCGACGTAGAAAGACATAACGAGGTACTACAACCGAACGACCTCACAACGGGTGTACCTGGGAGGCAAAGTCGGCCCTTCTACTCGATGCGTTCCAGAGATCACTGCACTGCAATGATTCCTTTGAAGTCATGCATATTATACCTGTCATCAGAACTGCTCACAGACAAATGGGTAAAGTCGCGGCGTCACGCTGGTGAAGCATAGGGCGTTGAACCTGCGGCCGATTTCAAATCTCCATCTATCTAACATGAAGCTCTCTAATTTTTCCGCAGTAGCACAAATCAGTACCGCCTCACTGTACCCTTTGCTTACCGGTGCCAGGGATCGCTACAACGCTCCAAGCTGCACGGGCGAGCACTCTGTCGCCCCGTCAATCGGGACCGCCCCACGCACAGCAGACTGCCTCCTCGACGGCGGCCAGTCCTTCTATCTGCGCGACATGCCCTCAAACTTCATGGTGGTGTCATGGACAGGCCCGAATTGCACGGGCACTTATACGCAATTCAGGAGTGTAACACACAGCTGCTACGAGAGCGTGTATGAGAGCTTGAGTTTTGGGCCAATGTGAGAACGGTACCAGGAGAGAATTCGGCTTGGTGTGTGATGAAACTGAAACGCCGTGGAAGGGTTGAAATAGCACAGGAGTGAACAATCGACGAGATGATCATTTCATTGCACTGTGAGTGTGGATGAACGAAATGGCGGGCCCGTCAGGCAGATAAATGAATATTCGAAGGAATATTCGAAGGTTGCATTAAAAGACCACACGTAGATCCTAAAGTTCGAACAAGATGTTGATGATACATTGGGCACCCAAAACTCCTACCAAAATGAGGAGGGAGATAAGGAAGTGACTATGGATGATCCCTTGCTTTTCCCATGACGCCTTCCAAATTCTTGTGCACCGCTCCATCCCAAGTATCAAAGTCAGAATACATCCTCCATAAGCGGATACTCTTCGATCGGTGTAAGCTCACCTTCGGGCTTGCATAAACAATGGGCTCTCTAAGCCTTTTCCTTCTTTGCAAGGTAGTACGTCAGAAGGTTGAGCTGCTGTTCCTTTGCGCCAGCAACCGCCTCCCAAAACGCCTTGGGCTCACCGCCAGGTCCGACAATACGCTCGTGCAATGCGATGCAGAAGTCGATGTTTGCCTTCCTGATGTCCGCATCTCGGTCTTCCATGCACCTGACGGCGAGTTTGCCCAGGCGATGAGTCTGCTCCGGAGACAGCACGACATTCTTCGTGCTAGTCACTTCTACGAGGCTTGCTAGAGTACGCAACGACATGGTCATAGTACGGGTACTGGAGATGGTCGGTGATAAGACTTTGGAGTTGGGGGAGGGTGTGGGTGTTGTGACGGGCATGTCCTCGATGAGGGAAAGGACCGCGTTCAGGCAGTCGGAAACCTGACCGTAGCGGACGATTTCGTTCGCTGTTGCTTCCATGTCGCCTGCAATGTGCGATGTATTCTCGTGTTGTGACTTCGCCTGTAATATCGTGCAGAGGACGCGGGAGAAATACTTGGCTGTTTCTTTGCGGTACAGAGACAACATCGCGCGGATGGTTGCGAGAGCCTGGCTTTTGCAAGAGCCGGCCTTCAATGCGGGGAGTTTGAGTTCCTCAGAAGGTGTCTGGAAGTATTCGAGACACGCAAGGAGTAGTCTACCGAAGACCTCGTCGTTCGGACCCCAGATCTCCTGGTTCGATTTTATCGCGTCTTGTATCTTACGAAACATGCCAGCATCGACTGTACGCCCTTCGATCTTCTTGATGGCACTGGCTAACAATTGCCGGTTCTTCAAGGTCTCGGGACTGTTGGCGTCATTTTTCTCGGTATGGATGATGTTGCCGGTGCTGGTAGTCTTGTGGTGGCCTCGGCTGCGCTCTTCGGTTCCCTCACCCATCATAGCAACGTCGCCGTTGCTGTCTATGCTCGGCTGTCGCTCGTTGCTCCTCTCGTTGATTGGAAGCTCTCCTAACACCGGCGTGTCTATTTCTTGATCTGCGTTTGACGGCTCATCACCACTGAAAGGGTCTTCATACACTTCAACCTCGTCTTGCGCAGACCGATCTGGAGACCGCATCCGCGGGTTCTGTGCCAGGAAAAGGTTAGGGCTCTTCATCAGTGCTGGCTGTGGACTTGGTACTGGCAATCGACCCCCTGAGTTTGTCGACTTGGGAGGTGTGCTTTGCACCCTTTGTGATGTTGGACGCGCAAGACTTGGGACGTTGATCATTGTGAAGTTATCCTCATCCAAGTCAAGTGCATTACTGTCGACCGAGGCACGCTTGTCCATCCCGTTTCTCTGCCGGAAGGGCATCGTGCCGTCGTGATGGCTTTGCGATCGGATGAATGGCTTCACCATTGTCAGGTCCTCATCCTTGTGGGGACTGACTGCCGGACTCCCGCGTGTGGATCCCATGCTGGGAGTCTTTCGGTGTGTTGTTGTCGCAGCTTGGCCAATCCTGGATTTGCTACGTACAGGGCTTACGGTGGGGCTGTGCTGAGTTTGTGACCGTGGCCGAGCTATGCTTGACGTTGTGGGCCCGGCAGACTTCTTCAAAGATTTGACGACTGGCGTCTTCTCCGGGGTTGTCGTTGTTGACGGAGTAATTTTATTCTGTCGTATCGAGTAAGGGTCCGCTGTCTTCGGCCTGTTCAGCTCAGGTCGACGAATGGGCCGTCGTACAGTTCCACTCATCAGCGATCCAGTCCCGGTAGAGCTCTTCAGAGCTGACTTTGTAGACTCGCCAGACATAGCAGAAGGCGGTCGAGCCAGTCCGGTGGATGCTGTTGAGGCATTGGATATGGTTCTTGCGCCCGCGCCAAGCGACTTTGACGAAATGGATTTGGGAGGAGAGTAACTTGCAGCAGCAGAGCTAGGTCGATCAGCGACCCCCTTAGAAGCCGCCAACTTTGCCCGTCTTTGCTCTGCAATCTTCTCTTTCAGACTGACCCTCGCAGCACCTGGTCCAACAGATTTCGAAAAAGACGGCGCTGCGCTGATTCGCGAAGATGCAATCGAAGCACTGGGGTTATTGGGATCCTTGTCGAGACCAGTCTTCTCGCGCTTCTCGAGAGTTTCGTACATGCTGTTCTCCAAGTTAGCAGTTGATTTCTCATCAAGCATGCCAACACTTACGCTTCAGCTTTCTGAGGCCACACCAGAGCGAACGTCCAGTATGTGCTTCTGTAGGCCTCGCGCACCTTGGGGTTCGCGTCCGTCAGGCCCTTCTTCAGAATCTTGTCAAAGCTGTCCAGTCCTCCAGAGTGCTCGATGTGCGACTTGTGTTTCCGAATGAGTGTCTTCACCCAGCTGGCTGAGAAGATACGAGGCTGAACGTTCTTGTCCTGTGAAGCAAACTGGACATGGTGCAAAATGCGGTTGTTGTATGAGACGTTTGAAAGGAGGGCATCCACGGTCACGTTTCCATTCTGCGCTGCAATGTTCTTGGTCGCGGCGCACATCTTGATGAAGCTCTGGAGCAGAATCTCCACCCAGGGGTCAATGTCCGGACCCAGTGTTTTCGCAAGCTCCTGGACCAAGTGGCACCCATTGGTGGACATGGTTGTCCGTAGCGTGTTGGCCACCTTCAGGATACCGTCCAGCAGCGACTTGATGCCCACCATGAACACAGCGTGGAATTCGGTCGGTGCATTGCCCTTCAGTATGCGCCTCAGCTTCGTTGTGTTCTTATCACGTCCTATCCAGTTCTGCTCGTTTTCTCTGCCCTCGAATGGCGGTGCCATGTCGCGGAAGATGTCCTCTAGCTCGCGCTGTGTGTAGATGTTTATGGGGTCCATGACGACGGTCTCGGTGGGCGGAGGCTGCTCTGCAGCTAAGCTGTCTGCAAAGCCCGTGTCAGGCTGCAGCGCTTTCGCTCTCGAAGTTGGGAGGGCGCGTTCGCGCACGGGTGCTGGTGCAAGCTCGCTGCTGTCTTCGTCCATGGCGGCGTCATCGAGTTGTGAGGTGATGAAGGTCGTGGTCGCTTTGCGCACGTTGTGGGCAGCGAGCTGCTTCGTCAGGTTCGCGCGCGCGGTCGTGGGAGCGGTTCTGTTCCACAGTCAGCATTGGGGGCCCTGGCCCTGATCCAGACTTGGCGACTCGTCGAACGGTGGTGCACGCACTGGAACAGCGACACAATGGCATTCTTGGCGACATTGCGCACCTCGGGGTCCGCATCTTCCAGGTTCGCGACAAACTGGTTGACGTAACTCTTAAAGGGCAGGCTGTGGTTCTTGTTCATCTTGACGACCCAGGTCATGGCCGTCTCTTTCGCGCGGGGGTTGCTGCCACCCATTGCGCTGTGGATGCCTGCGTCGATCTCGGCGTGGCACCAGTTATACAGCTCGACAAGCAGCACCGAGGCGGCGCTGCGATGGGCTTCGCGCGCATCGCCCAGGCGGTCCAGCAGGATGGGGCAGAGTTGCGGCGCGTGCGATGTGAGGATGTGGGTCTCCTTCTGCAGCACCAGTCGCTTAGTCAAGTGACTGAGGGTAGAGAATCCGGCCGTGACGAGCTGTGCGGACGTCTTGTCGCTGATGGCGATCCGGATGCACTCAAGAATCGACGCCTGGCAGCTCTCGGGCACCCGCTGGTGTTTGATGCTGGACTTCAGGCTGCCAAACAGGTCCAGTCGCTTGTCAACGTTAGTTGTGGCCTGCTTCTTCAGCGCCGCGTGAAGCACGGCCGTTTGCTCCTCCATGGTGAGCAGAAGCGATTGTTGTGGTCGCAGTGTGTATGGTCGGGCTCAGCGGGGCATGCCTGAGGTTCTTGTCGTCGGCGTCAACAACAAACACTGTCAGCAAGCCGCACCCCCCTGCCAGCAGGCACACCCCTGCGCATCTCCACTCTGCCGCTAGTCTCGTCACCCACGCAACCGTGCTCAGTACACACCCCTCTCGCGCCCGCCAAGGTTCGCCATGGATAGAGTCTCAAAGTAGTCAAAGTCCTGTTCGGCTGATGGGCTCATTAGGCATTGGGATTACTCCCAGTGGTCTTCCTTTCCTGGTCTTCCTTTCCTGACAACCACCTTGACTTTCGGCACTATAAACTCGCCCAGCACAACCACAGGACAACGACATCAATAATAACACGGCAAAAAGTTTTGTACGCGTCTGAAACATGTCACAAACAACCTGCATCCCCCTGCTGTTGGCCGTGAGCCACCAGAACCCAAGGCCCGCCTTGTGCAACCCCGCTCACGAGTTTGGTCTCAACAAGAAAGACAAGGCAGGAGTGGAGCGCGGATCCTTTGAGGCGACGTTCGGTTCGGTACGTTGAAACACGTCCCATTCCCGCTCGTCTCAGGGTTATAGTTTGACAAAGTGGTGGTTGAGATTGAGTTTGAAACGCATCTGTTCTAGAAAGAAGTGCCTACTGTGTACAGGATCGAGGGCGAGCGTCTGCACTGTCGATGCACACTTGGCCAGCTCGATGAACATGATATATGATCAGGGATTGGAAAGGTACTTTTACGGCTCATGACGGTCTGTGGATGAGCGTTACTTGTCAGACGGGCGGTGGACAGGTGCAGATTGGTGCAGTGTCTGAAACATGGCTTATTTGCGTGCGGGCTGTGCTGCATCTGATGGTGACAGACATGTGTCAGACGGTGAGCAAGCTGGCTGCGTACCTGCATTGTGCATGTTGTGAGGTCTGTGTGAGCTGATGTCGCAGGGTCGAAAGCGCGGTGGGCGGCGCTGCGAATCGCCACAGGCCGCGATCCTTTGGGAAGGAGCCAGCGCGGATGCGGCTAATGAGGTGGGGATCGACCAAGGATTCGCAAGCCAGGCAACCTGAAACGCTGCTCGGTACCCAGGTAGGGCCTTGACGCGGTACATTCTCTGCGGCTGAAGTGTCGCTGTGAGAGGGCGGAAGCGTTGCTGCGAAAGGGCTGTGGCGGGCCATGGGTGCTGTTCTTGCACACGTGACGTCTCTGCGTCGCAGCGCAGGTTTCTTCACGGGCGGAGAGGATCGCCCAAGCGCGGCGCAGGTGCAGCGACGGCGCGCAGTCTGTGCATCCGCGATTAGCAGAGCGCGATGCCAGGCGTGCAAGTACTTCGTAGCCGGTCCTAGCGGGCGGTCTCGTCGAGACGGTCGAGCTGCCACACATCGACGACCTCGCCTCCAGTGCCTGCAGAGCCTCCCGCCGCCCCTCGCTGCTCCTATTGCTGTCGCTGCTGCGTGTGCGTTGCTGCTGGCGCCATGCGCACTTGTTGAAGCCGCCCCTCGAATTTCGCTCCCCTTCACCTCCGCTTGCTGGCCGCCCCCCATCCACCGCCAAACGACCACCACGCGCCCCGCCTGTCCGCTCGCGCCACCACCTCGCGTCGCCACGACCGCGCCCACACAGCCCGCGCCCGCCCACCATGGACTCGCCCGGCGGCTACCCAGAGTCGCTGCTCGACCAGGACGGCGACCAGGACGACGTCGTATACCCGTGCAAGGGCTGTGGAGAGGTAACGCCTCGCTCGCCGCGCTTGCCAGCGCCTGATGCTAATCCCGTGCCCAGATTCTCGAGGAGGGCAAGGCCTTCGAGCTCGGTATGCCTCCCTCGTGCCTTCGGCCACCGCGAGCCACGTACTGACACTGCACAGCGGGCAACAGATGGCACATCGACTGCTTCCGCTGCAACACGTGCGGCACGCTGCTCGACTCGGATGCTAACCTGCTGCTCCTCGGCGATGGCTCGCTCATCTGCAACAACTGCACCTACAGCTGCAACCACTGCGGCAACAAGATCGAGGACCTTGCCATATTGACCGGTGACCAGGCTTTCTGCGCCAACTGCTTCAGATGCCGCAACTGCAAGCGCAAGATTGAGAACCTGCGCTATGCTCGCACCTCGCAGGGCATCTTTTGCATGTCGTGCCACGAGTCCTTGATGGCCCGCCGCCGCAAGAAATCAAAGAAACCGCCCGCACCAGCCGCCCCCAAGGTCGACAAGTCCCTGCCCGCCCTCCCCCCACAGCTGGAAGAGTCGCAGTCGCAACGCAGTGCCTTTACCCCGGATGTCGAGACGCCTTCTGACGTGTTTTCTGAGCCCACCACCGCTGATGCAAGTCCTAGGCCACCCCACCCCAGAAGGGGCGACTCTTCCTCTAACTTCAGGCGCGATGCTTCCCCGGCCGCCGCTGACTCCTCGCGCAGAGGTGCGTAGTACTCCTCTGTGTCCCACGCAACCCATGTGCATCTCCAGCTGACATTGCCATTCCGTAGACAACATCCTACTCCCAGCCACGACATACAACAAAGAGCATAAGCATACCGAGTCCGACGCTGGCGACGACGGCATCCTCCTCCCATTCGCCCTCGACCCGAACCCGGCGCCGGGCCCTTCGCCCCTGAGCCGAGCAAGCAGGCAGTTCCCCGACCCAACAATGGGCTCTGGCTCAGCCGCAGGGGATGGGAAGAGTAGCCGCGACTACTTCAACAGACCCACAGCCGATCCTCGGGACAAACTGAAGGAGAACAATTCGAGGTCTGGCTCAGCCGAGCGACCGGCACCAGCAAGTCCTCACATTGCCTTCCAAGAAAAGGGGAGACAACCCTCTGACCACATTGTGAGCACGCTCAGGAAGCAGAGAGAGGCTTCGAGCGAGGCACCATCGGTCAACGAACGCTCCCGCAGCCAGCATGCCTCTCCAGCACCCTCTTTGGCGACGGACGCATTCAAGTTGCAAGAGGTCCCCAAAAACAAGAAGGCAGATGCGAGACGTAAGGACCCAGATGATAGCGTATCACCACAGCGACAAGGCTCTCCTGGCGCTGAGATGTCTTCAAGGCTCAGCAAGCCAATGATCGAGCCTACCTTCACGTCTTCGCCCCCAGTGGGAGCACAGGACTCGCCCGAAACTGCCTCTGGGTCTTCCTTCAGCTCCACTCAGCGCGTTGAGCGCCCGGCCCGTGGTGATTCCCTCAGACCCTCGGGTTCTGCCCAGCCCGCTCATTCACCATCAACCCCGACTGTGGAGCACCCCGAGCGAACCTCGTCGACCCATGGAGCGCCCACCCATGTCAGCGCAGGCCTTGGCATCAGTAGTCCTTTAGAGTCCTCAATATCCTTTTCTGACGTGCCTGTACCACCTGCTCGTTCTGCCGGCAGACCAGCACCGCCATCTGCGGACACATTCACCTCTCCACGCGCCCCACCTCAGCCACCAAGCACTCGCAAGACTAGTGAGTCGATAAGCAGTGTTCGTAGCGAGACTTCCCGGGATGTGTATGCACCCGGTGGCGGCCTACCCCGCTATAGTGCACAGGGTGACTTCTCCATGGATGAGGACTTCGCACGTCTTCTGGGAAGCCAGGACAGAGAAGAAAAGGAAAGTGGTGTCTTCCGCCGTGTCTCGAATGCAGTCCACAAGCACGGACGTAGTCTCAGTGAGCGCGGCTCTGTCACTTCGAGGGGTCACAAGAAATGGCCAACGAGCGGATCAATCGACATCAGCAGCCCTACAATTGCTTCGCCGGACTCCAAAGAAGAGAGCACTAACCTTCGCAATGAGTTGCGCCGAGCTCAACAACGTGTTGCTGAGCTGGAAGCTGAAAAGAACGGCCTACAAGAGTCAATGCATAGCGCAGCAGACATCAGACAAGCGAACACCGTGCTTCGCGAAAAGCGCAACACAATGGCGGTTCTTGATACGCAACGCGAGATGGTCATCCGCGAACTCGAGATCATGACCGAGCATCTCAAGCACGCCAAGGAGAGCAATGGGTCTATGGATATCAACCAGCTGAAGTCAGAGATCCTCAAAGACTTTTCTAGTTCTTTGCACAAACTCAAGGATCAGTTGGGCGGGCAGATTGAAGATTTGGTCTCCAGGAGGGCTGAGCTTACAGACGAAATCTCAAACTTGATCCAGATGAAAGACAAGGGCTTCCAGGAATACGAATCGCTCACGGCGCAGAACGCCAAGCTCTCTACCATGAACAGGGACCTCGTTGAAAATATTCAGAAGACGATGAACAATAAGAAGGGCGGACCACCCTTTGATGCCGCAGCGAACGGGCTGGGGATCTACAACGCTCAACAGAAAGGCGGCAAGTCCGAGCTTTCACTCGACGCCCACAGCCTGCCGCATGAGCCATCATTTCCACATATCCATGACGGCGACAGCGAAGCAACCCTTGCGCAACCGCAGGTTGTTAATATCCGCAAGACTGGAAAAGCAACAAAGTTCTCCAAGTTCAAGAAGGGTGGCCAGGCTTTCACCACCAACGTCACCAAGGGCTTCAAGGGTGCATTTGGTTCAGAACAAAAGCAAGAGGAGTACAATAGCATCAAGGTCATTGGAACGCCGTATGGATCTGTCCACCAGCAGCCTGATATTGCATCCATGTCCAGTTCACTCAAGAGCAAAGAGGAGCAGACACAGAAGGGTTGGTTTGGCGGTAGCGGCGCAAAGGGGGTCCCGAACAAGGGCCCCAACGATCGATTCAAGCCGATGCAGATGAACAATAGCAGCACCAACTTGGCTGCAGATGCAAGCACCGTGCTCTTCGGGTCAGACCTTTCTGCCCGATGCGAGTTCGAGAAGCAAATGATACCTGGAGTGGTCAGCCGTTGCATTCAAGAAGTCGAGTTACGAGGCATTGATGTCGAGGGTGTATATCGCAAGAGTGGTGGCAACTCACAGGTCAACCAAGTGCGCAGCGGCTTCGAGTCCAAGGCCGACTATGACATTTCAGACCCAGACCTCGACATTCACTCCGTCACGTCAGCTCTGAAGAACTATTTCCGCAGGTTGCCTGTACCGTTGATCACATTCGATGTCTATGACCAATTTTTGGAGGCTGGGCGTAAGCGTTCCTCTCTTCCCTTCAACCGAGCTATACTAACTGCATTTGCAGAACTTGAAGACCCCGAGGCACAGTCCAAAGCTCTTGCGGCCGCCATCAACGAGATACCCAGAGCTCATCGTGACACTCTGCAGTTCCTCGTCTTCCACCTGTCACGAGTTATTCAGCATCAGGATGAAAACCTGGTTTGTACCCAAGCATCCCTATACCAGAAGCAACACTAATGTATCTTTAGATGACTCCACTCAACCTTGCCGTCGTCTTCGCACCTACGATAATGCGGCCGATGGACATCCAACGTGAACTCAGCGATGTTCAAACGCAGCGTGTCGCTGTGCAGGCCCTGTTGGAGAATTACAAGACCGTCTTTGGTGAAGAGTAAAAGCTTGCTTCACCAGCCCTTGGCTCACATTTTCTTCTATAGTGCATCGTCACGCTCAAGTCTGTGAGCTGTGTAGGTACGGAATCAGATGTCAGCCGCGCACTTCCTGGAAAAGGCAACCGTCATCAGCTTCTCGGATCATGGCGTTGCAGTCTAGCGCTGGTTTGTTATGCCTCTGTTGGATGCGCCCTGGTGGATTGATACCCGGCCAAGGAATACCTTACCGACGAACGACTTTTTCTTGATACTAGGCATTCATTTTTCCTTCTCCTTCGATATTTGCGGCTCAGTAGCGTATGTGCCTTTTAGCGGTTATGGCTGGACAAAGCTATGCATTTGTGGCTGTATCCACGCATCTTTGCTCGTTCTTGTAACATATGATTGTCAAAGGAGGACTCCTCTGCTTTAAATGTTCAGGCGTATGTGGAGAGCCGGAGACTGTTAGTATACCCTTCAGGGTTGCTGGTCTGCCTGGGCGTTGATTTCGACATAGCATGAACCATTGCAGCGTGCGTTGCATCCCAACGATTCTCATAAGGCCCTGCTTGCGTTAGGCGTGATGTTTACCAGGGTTTGGCGCACGCATAAAGTTGAATGTTGCTGAAACCATGGTCGATCGACCGCAGAAAGCTCCTGTTCCTGGCATCGCGCCGCTTGCTTGCGCTAGGATGCGCAGACGTCATTCCGCGCTAACGTGAGCTGCCCAGTTTCGGTATCACACAATCGACCTTTCACATTCTCCCATCAACCCGCCCGCTCCTTTCCAACAACTTCATCTCGCACTCTCATAGACTCCCCAACTCTCGAACCATCTCCACTTCGCCATGTCTTACGCCAACGTTGCTGCCAGCGGCCCCAAGCAGAGTGCCGAGGAGGTAAGTCTATGCAAAAATCCTCAATCTCAGACAATCACTGACACACGCGCAGGCGTAAGCCATCACCTGAGTCAGTTCATCGATGCTACGACACTAACGTGGATGCAGTCGCGCCCCCGCCCTGCCCCAGGTTGAACACACGGAGGATTCTGTTTCCTCGCTTGTCGACGTTGACAGCCCGCACATCTCCTCCGTCCCTTCGGACTACGAATCGCAATCTGTCAAGACTGACACACAGGCCGCCCGTCAGGAGCGCGAAGAGGAGATCAAGGAAGCCGCCAAGGAAATCCGTGACAGTGCCGCCGCTAAGAAGGAGAAGGCCAAGGACAAGGCGAGGAAGAATGCTGATAACCCCGTTGTCCTGAGCAACGCTGTCGGGCTTGCTGTTCTCGGCGCGATCCTGGGTTTCGGCGCGTACAGGAAGTACAGCCGTGGTGAGCTCACAGGCAAGGTTGTTGCGGCCTGGGCTGGTGTTGTCGGGTTGTTCGGCCTTGGTGACTACTACGTCAGCCAGTAAGTTGTGTTTCCGTTTATGGAGGGGGGAAAGAAAGCTTACAAACGAACAGGTACCTCTTCAAGCGCTACCCTCCCAAGAACTAGGCCGTTATCAGTGAAGAGCTCACGAAGCTGACAGGCATGCTGGACACGTGTCAGGTGAAACCTGACGAGCTTAGGCTGTCGACGTGTGAGCTGCGGCAAAATGACAAAGCCCTGGCGTACCGGGCATACACATCGCGGACCGAAGCAGCTGTTCGTCCATTTTTACTTTCCCAACGCGAACCACAACGCCTGCCTCATCTCTTCCATGAGTTGTATCACCAATACAACTCTGTTGCGACCAGTTTGTACGATTGCGACGTCTCATCTCTTGTTTTGGCAGCAGTAATAGAGCAGGCATCTGATTCTCTACTCGATTGGTACAAGTCCGGGGTGGTTGGGTCTGGTCTTGTACATAGTGTACCATTCAATATACCCCTTCACACGCACTCTCCTTTGGAATCTATGGTGAACGTGTGTCTGATTGTTGGCGCATCATACGTATCTCCTTGGACGAATGGGGCAGTCCGGCACCAACACTGGCATAGGAGGTGTCACCAGTAGAAGAAACTGCGATGGACGCTCCGCTTGAAACTCGGAGCTCAGAGCTACATCAGCGCGACCTCTTTTGGACTGCCCTAAATCTGACACTCCCGATCAAGTCGAGTGCAAGATTGTGTCTCTACCGACCGGGTTTGAAGAGCGTTCACTGCAGAAGCATGCGCTGGCTCTAGCGATCGAGCAACACGATCTCGCCGCTGATGGGTCTGGTTGAGAGTTGGACTTGATTGGCTGTTAAGCAGCCAGCATTTGTTTCAGAATTCTCAAAAATTGACCCAATGAGAAATCTCATGCATTGTCATTGGTTGTCCTTCAGCAACGGCGATCAAGGCCCTACGTTCCGCTCGCAATGCGCGTCTCACGTTTCAGTGGCCACGATGGGTTGTTGTTGTCTCAGGTACATTTGCGGATCGGCAGAACACCCTTCCCGCCCCAGCATCAACCTTTCTTCCGTGCGCATTCCGTATGCATCTTCCACGGCACTCCACAATGCACGAACCCACTTTCAACATGCTCACCCCAGCTTGCCACATTCACTCTGGCATCTGTCGGTTTCAAGCCCTAAGCGCTATTGCATCGTGAGTGGCTGACCTTTGCTGCACGTCTTCGGCGGTTAAAACGCCGTCCACCCAATAAGCTCCCTCACATGCCTTAGCAACCATCAACCTAAAGCTGCCGGCTGGCGTTGCACGTTAACGACATCGCAATGCGTTGCTGCAATTGGGCGCATAATTGTGGGTAGCTACGACGAGAGGCGTCGTTCATCTATATGTTGGATGAATGTCGTCCTGTCGCGTGGTGACCCGAACCATTTCTTGAAGGCTGGGACGCAAGCTTGTCTTGTGAGGCCGATTCTGCGAGCAGACGCACAAAGACCTTCTGGAACAGGGACAGCACATCGATTGTGGATTGCACTTTGTCTTTTACCTCTTCCATTGTCGATCGTCTGCACCCTTCATCATTGCGCATTTCTCTCATTTGTTCGAGTGTTGTTGTTTTTCAACCCTGAAAGGTAGAATACCCCACAGGTTGCTTTCTTTGCTGCTTCATTTGTTTTTGCAATAGTCCACAGTCTTGAGATGGGATATTAGCTGCCTGGTTTGCAGCTTTGTACAGTATGGAGGGTCATCGAAGGAAGAACTCGTGGTTGACCATTGGGGTTGGCGGATGCTGTGCATCGAGGGATGAAGTTGCGTCAGAGAAGAAAGGACGTAGTGGTATGTTGAACAGATTTCCTTTGCCCTACAGTGCGACTTTTCAGGATTGCAACAGCTTCATGTTCCCTTTCCTTGCACCGGTGTCCTTACAACTTCATGTTGGTGGAGGTACACGGATTCGCCTTGCTGTCAGTGATCCACATCATGTGGAGCTGCACAACCACCTTGCATACCTGCACCTGGAAGCCAGATGTCTTCAATATCCGCCAGATCTTTAAAATTTAACTCTCCTTCAAGTGTAAACTTTCGTACTGACCAACACTGTCAGGGTCATCAGCTGCGTGGATAGACGAGCAACCTCAGGCAATGCCAGTCTCGCCAACAAACCCATTGGCCCCACGCCCAACAACAGGCCAACTCGTAAGCCAACACATCTCGCAATGGGTCGTTACTAGTCGCGAGTACGCGGCAAGAGCATCGTCCCGTGCAAGCCTTACTACGCTCACTCGACCGAAACGATCACATTCTCGACCAAGCATCAGCGGGCCTACCAACTTCCGACATTGTGACGGCTTTGATAGCATGGAGTTCATGGTTACTGACGCTCCATCCAATACCCGACGCCGCAGCTTCCGTCCACTCCAGCTTTCCATGTACGGCAGCGATGGCTCTGGTCGGCTATCACCAATGCCTGACTTCCAGAAGGACAATGACTGGGCGAACAAGCCCTCACCACTAAGCATGCCCGCGCAGGCGCGAGTTCGCGGAAGCGAGACAGCAATAGGACCCTACCTCTCCAACCCTTTATTACACAACATTCCAAGAAAGCCAGTTGGGTTCGGCTCAAGACGATCGAGTGTGCAAAGCATGCAGAACATGACGACCCATGAGAGGAGGTTTTCTGGTTCAACGGTCAGTACAATGGCCACACCAGGCCTTCCATCATGGAATGAAGAGCCAAAAGCTAGTGTTGAGTCTGTTGTGCGTGGACCTGCGCTATTGCGACGATCGCGGACTTCTGGAACGAACACGCCGGCTCGTGTGCTCTCGCGTCTCCCTTCACCGTCCCGTAGCCGGGCCAACACTGCACCAACACGACCAAGCAGTCTTCGCCGAGCGAACACAGATGTTGATGAGGCGATCCGAGAGCTGAACACCATCGTCGAGGAGCGCCGTGCCTCGGCGTACCGCTCTCACATCCAGGCACCCGCCCTCAGCAACCGTGTCCCTCCATCGCCGTCACACCACGTGCCTCACTTTGCTCCCTCTATGCGAATGCACGTCCGATCAGAGACTCTCTCAGACATTGGCTCCGCGTTCTCAGTCCCCTTGGCCAACAAACCTCTCCCCAGCCCTCCCACCGGTTCAACCCCCGCCCTTCGCCGAGCACCGAACTTCTCGCTCTATCCGCCAGCGCGCAACTTTACAGGCCCCTTGACATCGAACCCTATCACCCCTCCTCCCCCCAAAACCGCCAGCTCAACCTCTACAACCTCTCTGCACCGCCTGAGCAATTGGCTGCGCCGCTCCTCCTCGCGCCCCACGACACCAAAATCGACTCTCCCCAGCCCGTTCTACAAAGTCGAGTACCCACCGGTCCCCACGCTGGCTTCGCGGCCAAGCACAGCAGGCAGTCGTACGACCTACCACGGGCGCCAGGACTCGTCTTCCAGCGCGGAGACAGGCGCCACCACGGTAACCCTCGTGTCCTCGTATTCGAACTCGCGTTCGCAGTCCCCCGAGGTCGAGCCTGCGACCCACGCGCGCGTCCATGTGCTCAAGGGCAACGGGCGCCAACGCCGCGTCCCCGCGCCACTCACGCTCGATGTCGACAAGGAGATTGAAGGCGCGCTGTCCAGCGAGCGGAGCACGCGCAGCGCCCGGGGGATGCGCGAGATGTGGCCGCCTGTCAGCCCGGTGTACGACATTCTGCCCGGACAGGAGATGTTTGCCAAGGACGTCGGTCTGCACAGTGGGCGCAGGTTTCCGCCGAGTCCAACCATGGTCGGCGTCGCCTTTTAAACACGGCATCCACATGACATCCAACGCGACATGTTTGTGCTGGCATATATACGCAAGCGAGAAGGAGCTGAGAGGCTCGCACGAGAGTAGCAGGATTGTCTTCATCCGGCACCAGGGCATATACCCTCCGCAGTGGCTTCTTGAGGAGCGGGGCTGCGGATGCCCGGTGCTCTATTTGTTCACTTCTTGACGGATATACCCCTTTCCGACGACACGGTGTCGTTTAAGTAGTTTGGTAATGCGGAAGATTTTAGTGTTTGGATCGTTGCTGTGCCTCTTGTGAACATTCTTGGGTCAACGAGTCAATTGTTGGCATCAACTAAAAACATTTTGCTTGCACTACTTGATCTCTAACAAGTTCAGTATCAGCATCGATGAGAAACACGCTACTTCCTGATGATTCTTCTCCAAGTCGAGTATCTGCATGAACAGACTTATACATTCCGCAATTCTAATTCACAATAACGCCGACAGATGATGCACATGGATACCAAGATACAGCAACTCCCATATGTACCAAGTAGGGTATATAACTGCTTAAGCTTTTCCACGACGCAACGCCAGGTCCGAGGAAACGACAAACTGCTCAAGTGCTATTGGGAAGCACACCCTCTCATCAGTCCTGGTTCCAGACGTTCCGTTCCTCCCTAAAGCTGCCGTAGTTGGGACTTGGCCGATCCTCTTCAGGATTCTGAGCGGCATCTTGAGCGTCCTCGTTTTCGCTGTATTCGCGATTCTCCCATCGCTCAGCCTCCTCATTGACAGGGGGCTTGAAGTCTTTCTTGTCGTCCTCGTCTTCGTCGTCGCCCACCCTAAAGGGATAATCCAGGTTGTGGACGCGCTCTGGGTTGTGTGGTTCGGGAACGTCAGGCTCAAAGCCTTCGCGGACCTCCTCCGTCTGCCCCTCGTTGCCGTAGGTGTGGACAAAGTGCTTATTCTCGACTTCGTTCCAGGCTGGCCCTCCTTCCTTGCGCGCTCGGACCCGATCGACTTCCTCTGCGTCGTGGTCTTCGACGACGAGGTCGACGAGTTGGCTCCTGTCGGACTTTGCAGAGGAAGAGGATGTTGACTTTTGACGGAGGAGGGCGCCAGTTAGGGGAACATGCGACTTGGAGTTGGATGACTCGTGATTGCCAGCGGGGTCGCCCTTGTGCTTGCCCTTGTCATGTTTGCCCTGTTCCTGTTGGATCTTCTTGATTTGGCTCTTGCGTCTTCGCTTGTTGTCGGCGGTTGGCTGAAGCAAGTTTCGATTAGTTGAAGCGGTGATGATGGGGGGCTCTGTTGTAAAGCGGTCCTCGCGGCTAGCGCGATGTGCCTCAATGACTGGATACTGTGGGTGCGTCAGTACTGGGGCTTTGAAGTGGAATTTGCAACCTACATTCCAGTCGCCAAACTCTAGCGCGCGCGCATTGTCGAACAGCCTTTCGTCTTCGGGGTCTAGGTTCGGCTCGTGAACTTGGTCTGGGGTGCCATACTTGCCCCCTTCGAGTGCACGATGTGGACCTGGACTCATTGCCCTCGCTCGACCGCGGGATACCTTGTGCAACAGGGGTTCATGCTCAGTTGATTGGCCCGGCTTGGGTATCCAATACTTGCCCTTGCCATTTCTCTCATATCTCATGCCTTCCTGCATGCGCGCAGCACGGGATGACGAGTCTTCATGCGCGAGAACATTGTCTCGAGCGTCAAAATGGCGGTATTCGTACGTGTTACCAGCAAAGGTCTCTTTGGTGTCTTGGATCAGATCCAGGGGTCCGAAAGCGTCGCGCAAGGCATACTTGACGGGCAAGCGAGCAGCGGAGATGGTGTTGTCGGCATAGTCGTGCCACGAGAAGGCGTACCAATGGGCGACGGCGAAGATGGGCATCTCGAAACAGATCAGGGCGTCCTGGATGGCGGCGGCAAGATTATCGACGCTGTAGCCGGGCACGTCATCTGGGATTGCGCCGAGCCAGACGAGGATGGAGAGAAAGAGGCCCTGCCAGTAGGAAGCAAAGATGATGCCCTTGATGCACAAGAACTTGGGCATGGGGCGGAATGGCTGCAAGTCATGTGTCATGCAGACCCAGAACATGGCCAGCGCATACAGACATAGGGTGATGCTGATGTTGTAGATGATGCTCTCCCAAAAGTAGCCCGAGCTAACGCCGATGTAGCCCTCTTTGTAGACGCCCGTCGCCTTCATGATGATGCCAGCCAATGCGAGCAGCGGCTTGACCCATGTGTACTGAAGGATGCCGCGCTTCACGGCGAGGAAGGTATGCGGGTCGGAGATGTCGAGCTTGGGCAGCATCAGGCTCATGGGCCACGGGTGGGCGACGGGTGCTCTGCCTGTCATGAGGATGATGAGGGCGCGTTCGCCGCCGATGAAGTTAATGAGCAGCTGCAAGAAGGTGTAGATGGTGAAGGCCTCGTAGATGTCACGGAGCGGGTCGATCCAGGAGGCAGCCTGGACCGACATCAGACTGCCCCAGGAGGCGGCGGCGTAGATGGGAACCCTGAGCGCGAAGTGAGCAGAGGCGGCATTGGGCGAGGGCGGGGCCTACATGAGGAGAATGCGCACGACATATCGCTGGAGGAGCGGCTTCCTGTAGTTCTTGCTGCACGGGTGTGAGTGGCTGCAGGCATGTCTGGAGCAGCGTGCCTACGTCTGAAGCCATACGGCACTGGCGGCTACGTCAGCGGTGAGAACAGAAGCACGACCGGCGGTTCCACTCACAGAAAAGTCACCAAGCTGGAGACGAGTGCACACACGCCAGCGACGACGATGACGGCATGGCCGAGCCTCTGACCGGTGCCTGCGCTGGCGGCCTTCACCTGTTGGAGGGTTCCTGCAGCCATAGTGGACATGGCGCGGTGGTTCTCAGCGGCAGCAGGCGGCCATGGTATGCGACTTGAGCTCGGCGACGGGCGTTGTGGTCGAGTGGGTGCGGGTGCTGCCTGGTTGTTGCATCTATCGTATGCATAAATCGGGGGGTTGCTTGGCAACCTTTTTTAAAGTTTTGCGCAGGTGTGACACCCCGTTACACTTGTTCAAGTGAATAGTAACTCTTCTCTCCCACAAATACACGTAGAATTAAGATAAGCTACTATAAATAAAGTAAAGTAAGTATAGATATTTTATTTACATATTTTATATAGGATTATACCTGCTAGAAAGGTATATAATAAGAGCATATTTACAGCTTTTTAGTAACGCGTTTTGATGACGCGTGCGTGACGCGTTAGTAACGTGACATAGTGTAACTTTTGCCTATTGTATAGAAAGTTGCCCCGATTTATGCATACGATAGATCAAGCATCTACCTATCGCGGGCTGGCCCAGATCGCGGAGGGCTGGCCCAAGCTTCCAGACAGCCCGCGTCATCCATGCACGTCGCGAACCCTAAAGTCGCCGTAGTTCGTAGTTCGCAGACAGCTGGTAGCGTGCCATCGAATGCTCGCGAGCTGTGCTACCACGCCCCTAACCCTAGTCCATTGCAGAGCCCACGGCTTGGGGGTCAAATACGTTTACTTAGTAATAAAATAAACTCGGCGCTCGAGCACCTGCAACTCGACCATGCGCTCCTGCCGGTGCGCAACACCATGATGACCCACGGCCGTCTCTCCACACCGCGCTGCAACCATGGCCAGCGGAATCGTCGCGCAGCCGCTGAACCCGCGCGACGGCTTCAATTGGTAGGCTCCGGCACGCTCGCCGCGTGAGACGTTGCTGATGACGGCAGGGTGTTCCTTGTTGAGCTGCTCATCTGCGGCATCCTGACCATCTTCTTCTTCTTCTACTTCAACCGCCTGTTTGCGACCCTCGTCTCCTACGGCATCCGCGCCTACACCTGGCGCAACTTCCATGCCTACATCGACATCACCGGCCTGCAAATCTCCCCGCTCGGCGGCCGCATCTTCTTCAACGACATACGCTACCACGCCCACAACGAGACCATCCTGGTCCACGGCGGCTACATCACCTGGAACTACTGGCTGCGCCGTGTCAAGGATGCTGCCGTCTACGCCGACCATGACCCTCCTGCCGACGCCGACGCCGACAGCAGCCATGCCTCGACCGCCTCCGACACCCACTCCACCAGCCGCAGCAGGCACCGCAACCTCGACAAGGCCGAGAAGGGCGGCAAGCAGACGCCCAAGCAGCTCCCGTGCCGCATCTCGGTCAAAGTCTCGGGCCTCGAGGCCTTCATGTACAATCGCAGTCCTGCCTACGACGCCATCATCGAAGCATTCGAACGCAAAGCCCGTCCCAATGCTGAGCAAGCAACGAATCAGCAGAGCTCGACGGCCCCTGCCACGCCCCGCGGCTCTGTCTCGCAGTCTGAGGACATGGAAATGTCGCATGACGGGGTCCATCACCACAACAAGCTCAGGAAAGACCCGCCTGAGAAGGAGAGGAACCCGCTGCGAGTCGACACGAACCACTCGACTCCCTCGACGCCAAAGAAAGACAGCCTCCCCGCCTTCCTGAGGATCCTTCCCGTTCACGTCGACATCACCAAGGGCGCCATTGTGGTCGGCAACGAGAACACGTTGGCTGTGATTACGGTGCAGTTTGAGAAAGCCGCTGGCACGCTCGATGCCTCGTCGAGTGGCCCCCTCGACGTCTACCAACAGCTCTTCTCCTTCCAAGTCACCCATCCCGTCGTACACATGAAGCCCAATCCAGACTACAAATCATCCCAACTGGACGCGGCTGCGCAATACAAACAAGACTTTGAAAAAGGTATCCCAGAAGAGAGCATCATCGAAAAGGACGTTACCCACAAACGACATAAACTGTGGTCCAAGAGAGTCCCTTTCCTGTCTGGCCTTTTCTCCAAATCATCCGAGTCAGTACACACTCACTCCAAGCCTGGCCTCAAGAACAGCAAGTACTTCGCTCCTCAGTGGCAGTTTCCAGGCCAAGAGCGGTGGAAAGGCCTAGCGCGCTACCTGGACGATAGTCAAAATGACGGCCACGGGGAATGGGATGGAATTGAATATGCCAAAACCTCACTCATTGCCGATATTCCTTGCGTGAACGTCAGCTTCTATTGGGACGTCACAGGTCCAGTCCCCGCTGAAATTGACAACAGCTTTTTCCTTGACAGCAATCACCCACACGACATCAATGGCAGCGTGCCGCCCGACTACGGCATGGACATCGAGGTCTTTGGCGGAGTCATCAACTATGGACCTTGGGCCGATCGACATCGAGGCATCTTTCAAAACATATTCTTTCCCGGAGCGCGTGTTGATGCTGTTCCTGCCATACCGCTGAAGACAGGAGACGCTCGTGTGCTGTCCGTGTTCAAGCTGTTCCTTTTCATCGGAGACGATACTGTGTTGCGCATACCGGTCCGCGAACCCTCCAAGGATTGGAAATGGAAGGGAAAGGCCCACACATTGGCGGCGCATGAGAAGAGGGCAGCCGAAAAAGCCAAGGGCAAGTCCAAGTCTCGGAAACGACGAGGAAAGCAAAGAGATACGACCGCAGCGCAGAATGTCCGCCCGTTCGCCTGGATTGACGTCAAAGTGGCTGGCAACTCCACCGTTAACTACACCATGGATATGGTTGCCTCTGATAAAGGCTTTGGCAACAAGCTGGATGTGTCTATAGCGAACACTGAAATCTCATCCAGCGTCAATCATGGTTTGCTGTGGCGCTCTGGGTCCATCGCGCTGGACTGCGACCTGTCAGCACCCCTTGCCTGGAACACACTAAGAACCTGGATGTTTAACATCAAATGTCAAGATCTTGAGCTTTTCCTGCTCAGAGACCATTTATTCCTCCTGACAGATCTGGTTGCTGACTGGGGCGCTGGCCCGCCGCCTGACTATTTCCTGTTTGTACCCTTCCGTTACCTTTTACATGTTGATTTCAACAACTTCAAGCTCTACATAAACACCAACGATTCCAACATTGTCAACAATCCAGCCGACCTGGACGACAACAAGTTCATCGTACTGTCAGGCAAGCATCTGCGAGGCGATTTAACGATACCCTTAGACAAGTTCCGGCCATTGCAGAATGAGATTCAGTTCGACGTTCGCGGCGAAGACCTGAGTCTAGAGGTTCTCATGCCTTCGAAAAACACGCTTCACACGTTCCTCAAGTCACCCAGGGTAGCCAAACTGGGAGGTCTGACCCTGACCGGATCCCATACCTATGTCACCTGCACGGACCCCACGAATACGGACAGGCTGTTCATGGACATACAAGGGCACAGACTGAACCTGGAACTCTATGGATGGTTGATTCATCACTTCATGAAGATCAAAGACAATTACTTCGGTGACGACCTGCATTTCAAAACCCTGGAAGAGTTTCAAGGTCTTCCGAGTACCAGCCTCTTAAAAGATGGGCCAGGTACTGACAGCCAGCCTGTCAAGATATCCAATGATCTCGATGTGATACTCTGCGTCTCGGTGGATGATGCCAGCATTCTCGTGCCCGCCAACCTCTATTCAGCCGATCGCAGCGTGCGGGCCGATTTGCCGTATGCTTCGGCGGATCTTCGCTTCACCAACTATTACATGGATTTGATGGTCAACTTCAGCCCGATTAGCATTTCTCTTTCAGAACCAAGTGCAAGCCCCGATTCTAGCCCTGAACAGCGTCAAGGGTCTTCCACTGGACAGACCGAGCTATTCATCGACTCTATTACCATCTTCGGCCACCGTTTGTTCGGTCTCCCTCCTACTGAACCCACATACATCTGCAACTGGGATTTTGACGTCGGCAAGATTTCTGGGGAGTGTACTTCTGCTTTCATTGAGACCGCGGCGGGTGCAGCGCGATCTTTCGCCTTCACGCTTGACGATGACGAGAACTCTCTTCCACTCACTGAAATTCCAGTCATTCACGACGCTACGCTTCTTAGATTGAGAACACAGGATGTTCATGTCTGGCTGCATGTCGCCCCGGAAGCTTTGTTGGTCAAGACAAGTGCCATTACCTTGGACTTCAACGACCTTGCCGGCACAACGTTCTCTCAACGTCTGTCGGCTTGCGTGCCGGATTTGACTGTTGGTGGTGTCGATGCGCGATCAGCATCACGCCACCGCACCCGCTCTGGTGAGAAACAAGTCGTGGAAACGCATGCCTTCTTCCAAACCACACTATCCTTCAACATGCTGAAGCGGAAACTGGATTTCACGGCAGACCGCGATAAGCAGCAGGCACACATGCGTGAGCATGATCAACGCACAAATCGCGCCAGCTTCCTGTTCAAACATGATTTCGATGACACGTTCCACCAGTCAGCTAACGCGCAAAATAATGTGCGCCCACCAGCAATGCAATTCCCTGACATACCGCAGCCGATCTTATATTACGGACCACGCACGGTTGAGACTGCGTCTTTGAGGTCGACAGCCTCACCGTCAAATGGATCCTTGCCCAGAGGTCGAAGATCAGGCACCAATTCGATACGATCGGTGTCCGGCAATTCGCTGGCGAGCAGCATTCGATCCACTGTCAGACACAAGCACACCGCCCACACGGCAGATTCAAGCAGGAGTCGAACTTTATTCGGCGGCTCGTCGAACCGTGCAGAAAGTGAAGGACGTTTCTACACACCTTTGGAAGAACAGGAACGAACAAGACGGAATTTGGCTCCTTCTGTAGCTCTCTCCAGTTCTTTGGCGCCTCCATACTTTCCGCTGGATCACGTAGACCCAGACCTATCCGACGTCCCAACCATACCAAAGTTACCGCCACCCTCCAAGTCGAACCGAGAGGACGCTTTGATGTTCAATGACGTATCCACGGGGCATCTGGACGAGACCTTTGCACATACTAGCCTCCTCATCAACGCAGAGCCAGGCATTCGGATCTACCTTACTCCACACTTTGTCAAATGCATCTCCAACCTAGTCGAGATCATCCAGCCCCAACGTCCTGAGGACCTACTCGATGACTTCCAAGTCAAGGTCATGACCAAGATATTAGAGAACAGGACGCGACTAGAAGGCATTGGAAGCTCACTCGAGTTCAACGTCCGTGTACCTTTTGCTCATATCCGCTTTCAGCATGGGTTTGACTCGACTTTGATGTCCACAGCTGGGAAGGATCAGTACGACGTTATCGCCAACAGTCTCGAAGTGGCTGCTCGCATCAAGAAATTTCCAGGTGAACGAGCTGGCGAGGACTCCCTAGCATTACATACCACTTTGGGCTCACTTGGTCTCTCCGTCACTGAATGTGCTCTTCAAGGTCCCAGTGAGGGTGTTGCAGTACAAGCGGAGCTGCGAGATGTTCTGGTCTGGTCGCTGCAGAATAAGGAGAGCTCTGTCAACATTTCATTCCGATCGTTCGAGACTGCTGCTGCCAGCAAAAAGATTGAGTACCTTGCTTCGCTTGTACATCGCACTACACTTCTTGCCGAAGATTTGGCCCTTGGTTTCGTCGAAGCAGATAAGCGACAGCAACACAGATTGCGTTATCTGGCCTGGTACCTGACGAGTGTTCAGGACCATTACGCCGATCCCGCTTTCTTGATCAAGGCATCATACGCTCTCCGTGCAGCTAGAGATCACTTGCGTGGTCACGATTCGTGGAAAATTATATCTCGTTTCCGCTACACTTGGCAATGCCTGCCTTCATATGAGAAGTCCGACCTGTCCAGAAAGTGTGCTCAACAAAGTGTTGGCTGTCCTGAAGATGCAGAGGAAAATATTATCTCAATGTGGGACCAGTGGCGAACGTGGGATCTCGCGCACGTGAAGAAGAGCCTCGCTATGAGGTTGCTGTTTGGTCACCTCACCGACAGCTTGCCAACTCCTGATTCAGCACCTCTGTATCTTGACATCAAATCTGGGGGGATCAAACTAATTATTGACCCCGGACCGAGGCAAAGCGAGGTTGAGTTGGTTATACTAGCGGTGAATGTTGCGCTTCTGCCTCCAGTGAGAGAGCCAGATACGCTTGGAGTCGTAACTGCCGAGACACCCACAAAGTCTTCCACGGTGCAAGTCAGCTCCAGAGAGACCTTGTTCCACATCCACTGGGAAATCTGCGAACTGGCAGAGGCGCTTACGAATCTCTTTCTCAGAGAAGACAACGCACCCAGCACAACAGCGCTGACCAAATCATCTCCGCCAAAGCAGGCTAAGAAGCTCGCCTGTTATCAAGATGTTCAAATTGTCTTCGTGACAGACAAATCACAGATAATGCTCGATACCATCAACCTTCGCAGCGTCATGACAGGAAGGCGTCTAAGATTTTCGTTCGTTGATGCAGATAAGAAGGCGTTTGGTCTTGGAGAGATCTTGAGTGCTCACATTCATCTCGAGTTGGCTGTTGGCGAGATATTCTCTCGATCGCGGTCACTGGCCCAAGCGCAGTTTGAGCAACCGAGCCTCTACTTTGCTCTAGTTGAGCACGAAAAGGGCAGCAACATCCCTGATGAAATCAAGGCCGCTGCCGCTAGTCAAATGATCATCATCGAGGTCCAAGAAGACGTCTTAGGCTTTGTTGAAGTGCTCGATTCAGTCCTTCGAGATGAGGTTGCGTACTTCCAGCGCCAGTCAAAGGCAATACAGGCTATTGCGAAGAAGAAGAGCAGCGAGGCTGAACCAAGAATCAACAGAGCCAGGGACGTTCAACTTCCTAACGTCACGCTGGCTCTCTTCATGGATGCCTATCAAGTCGAAATCGCCTTGCTGCAGCCTCTAGGCTGGTCTATATCGGGAAAGTCAGGACGTATTGCAGTCATCCCGACCCTCGGAAAGAACGTTACTCTCCGCATCGACTATGATCTTGACACCAGCCATCACAGGTTGTATAGCACGTCTGCTGAGGGATCCCACGTCATCAGCACTCTTCAATTGCCAGCGGTAAATGGTCGATTAGACGTCTCACAAACGGATCAGGAAACCCGTGTCATGGCTTCCGGTATCATCGAGACCATCCATATTCAGGCCTCTGAGATGCAGGCTCTCGCAACGACGCTGAACAAGCCAGAGATCACACAGATGCTTGATGCTGTTCGAGGTGACGTAGAAGTTTTGAAGACGCGCGTCGAGGAGATCTTCCCACCTAATGAGGATGGACCTGCTACGAAAGCACCCACCTCATCGAAAGATTTCCTTTTCGGAGTACAACTGACATTCTCCGGCATGAATGTAGTCGCAATTGCACCCGGCAAAGACTCGAATTCTCCAACTGCGAACCTCGCATTCCGCCTGGGGTCTGTCCAGTTGAAAGCTACCAATATTAGTTCCGACGACAAGGCAATGCTTTACCCAGAGGCGATCGTTCGAATTCACGAAGTGGCTGTGGACATGACGCTGACTGACTCAGAATCTATCCGGCATTGTGGCAACATCACCTTCAGTGCCATCTTCCAAGCCACGACTGAGCAGGACTCTGATCCTCAACGAAGACTGTACCGCGTCCGTAGCTCTGGCCTCCAACTCAACGTATTTGCAGATACTGCGTCAGCAGTTGTGGACGTCATGAATCATCTGCAAGACAAGATCAAGGATCTCGACCTATCGAAAGAGAAGAAGTACTTCCGAAGATTACGTCACACAAAGAGCAAGCTCTCAAGCAAACGCGCCAAAAGTGTCAAGAGTCGTGCAGACACCGATCATGACAGCATTGACTCGGGTGCCTTATTTACATCAACATACTCCATGGAGCTGCTCGACTTGCAAGCCACTTGGGTCGTCGGAACCTCAGTCGCGCCATTTTCTAACACTGAGACTGAGGATCTTGTGCTGTCCTTTAAGAGGATCAATTTATCTACGCAGAAAGACGACGCAGCACGTCTGATGATCGAGGACATGCAGCTGCAAATAGTACCAGTCTCTGCCAACAAAAAGACGCGGTCCATAAACTCAGCGTTGCTGCCAAAGATGCAATTCAATGTAGCGTACGCCTCCACGAAGGAGACGCGGAAGCTTGCGTTTCATGCTGCTGGTAAAGCGCTTGACCTGCAACTAGACTCACACTTCATCCTTCCCGCAAATGTTATTGAGCGTTCGATTGCGCTTGCAGGCAAAAAATTGCGAAAGGCTTCCGCGAACTGGAGCGTAACACCCACCACATCTGGTGCACAACGGAAGAATCCATTTGGCAACAAGCGCCTGTCATCATTGACAGTGGATGCGAACTTTGCAGGAGCGGTAGTGCACATCAATGGCCGAGAAGGCCCGTCAACGCAAAGCTCGTCGCATCGGTCACAGCAGAAGGGGAGGTACAGTCAATTCGTTGGCGATGGCTCCAAGAGTAGCATGGCTCTTCGCGCGCCTGGCGTTGCTCTGCGAGTGGAATACCAAGACGAAGGGCAGGATCCTTCCCTGAACGCCGAGCTTCGCGTTGATGGGTCCAGCAACACCCTGTTGCCTACTGTGGTACCTATTATAATCGACATCTCAGACAGTATCAAAGCTGTTGTTCGTGACAAGGATGGCGGAGATTCTCCAAAGTCGCCCGAGGAAGAACAACCCGGCTCACAAGCCAAGCCCACCGTGAAGTTGCTTGATGAAGATAACAACATCATCAACGCGGATCCATCCACACTTCTCGGTCGCACCAGCCTCAACCTTGGCCTCAGAATCTGTAAGCAGGAGTTTAGTCTCAGCTGCCAACCGATCGCGCGGGTCGCAGCTATTGCGAAGCTCGAAGACATCTACGTCACCGTTAACAGCGTCAAGTCCCCGGAACATGGTCATTTCTTCGCTGCATCTGCCGCCTTCACGAAGCTGAATGCAACTGTCCAGCATGTCTACTCACGAGAATCGACATTTGGTCTCGACGTCGACTCGATTGTGCTGTCACTCATGAACAGCAAGCACCTGAATGGTACCAGTGGTATATCAGCTATACTTAAAATCAACCCCACCGCATTGCAAATTAATGCTCGTCAACTACAGGACTTCCTGTTATTCAGAGAAATATGGATTCCTCCTGAGATTAGACAGTCCTCACAGCCTGTGGACGCAAATGTCAGTCCAAACCCGGAGCCACAGGAGTATCTCATGCAGCGCTACCAGCAAGTAACAGCTGCGACGGCTTTCCCATGGAATGCTAATATAGCGATCGCGGACGTCAAGGTTGACTTGGATCTTGGGCAAGCCATTGGCAAATCCTCGCTTCACATACACAACATGTGGGCCTCATCAACAAAGGGGACCGATTGGGAACAAAACCTGTGCATCGGTGTTGAGAAGGCCGGTCTCGAAAGCACTGGTCGAACAAGTGGATTTATTGAACTGGCCGGGGTAAAGGTACGAACATCTATTCGGTGGCCCTCACGGGTTCCGGACAAGCGTTCAACACCACTTATCCAAGCGTCGGTTGCTTTCCGCCAACTCTACGTCAAGTCAGGCTTTGACTACCAAGCTTTTGCCGTAGCGGACATTGCCAATTTCGAGTTCCTCATGTACAATGTCCGTGACGAGGAACAAGGAGCTCAAGACCGGCTTGTTGCCATCCTGGACGGCGATAAGGTGCACGTCTTCTGTCATGCCACGAGCGCAGCACAGGCCCTTGCTCTCTACCAAGCTATCGAGCGACTAGTGCAAGAAACCCAGCAAGCATACCTTCAGTCACTTAGAGACATTGAGAAATATCTCAGGCGGAAATCATCGGTATCGCAATCATTCGGCCGCTCCCCGTCTCAAAGCATGATCATCCCCAAGCCTGACGAAGATTCTTTCAAGGCTCCGATATCGCTCTACACCGATGTAGTCGTCACACTCCGTTCTGTCAAGTTGGGCGTGTACCCCGGCACGTTTCTCGACAACCTAGTCCTCATGCTTGAAGCCGGTGACATGCAAGCGCGCTTTGCCGTAGCACTTGAGACATTGAAGATTCACTCCAACCTCGGTCTAACGTTGGGTCAGCTCTCAGTTGCACTGTCTTCGATTCCATCACCCAAGAAGAGCAAACCGGTTGCCGATCTCACCGTTGAAGACGTTGTTGAGAGCGCAAAATCCGCGCGCGGCGGCACAATATTGAGAGTGCCGAAAGTCATAGCCACGATGCACACCTGGCAGGTTCCGAAAAACAATCACATCGACTATGTGTTCAAAAGTAGCCTGGAGGGAAAGGTGGATGTGGGATGGAACTACTCCCGTATCAGCCACATCCGGCAAATGTGGTCCAACCATTCACGCACCTTGGCCAGCCGCCTAGGCAAACCGCTCCCCGAAAGTAACATTAAAATCAGCACCTCACAGACCCTCGAAATCCCCTCCAGAGATAGCCAACAAGATAAGGAAATCTCCACCAACACAGCCGCAAATACTGTTACCAATTCGGCCTCAAACCGCACCCGCGCCCTCAGCGTCTCCACATTCCCGAACCCAGATAATCCAAATAACGAGCAAGAGAAGATCACCGCCGTTGTCAACGTCCCCCAGTCCAGATACGAATATACGGCCCTCGAGCCACCGATCATCGAGACGCCGCAGCTGAGGGATATGGGTGAGGCGACGCCGCCGTTGGAGTGGATCGGACTGCATCGCGATCGATTGCCAAATGTTACGCATCAGATCGTTATTGTGACGCTGCTGGAGCTCGCGAGGGAGGTGGAGGATGCTTACGAGAGGATCTTGGGGACTTCGTGAGGTGTCAGCATCAGCCTGTGTTACACGGCGTTTAAGGATTGCATAGTAATTGCATTTGTGGCATTCGCGGGTTGTCATTTAGTACATACTATGGTATATACATGACTAGCCATTCAAAGTGGGTGTCTCCACATTGTAATGATTGAACCAATTCACATGCCCCGCACCCGCATTCTTCCATCTCTAGCTGCACATCGAAGGTTTTCTTCACGGTCATCGTCGGGCATGGCTACCGCCACGCTATCAGCCACACGACCCATCTTGCCTCACACGTAGTCCGTCTCGATTATCTCACCATGACGTCCAGAGTCCGAACATACTCCCCGCCTCCTGAGCCAGCGATGAACCAGCGCATTGATGCACATCCGACATACAATCCCAGACCAACGTCAGGCACCTATGTGCACAACGCATGTAAATTGGGGAAAACGAGGTCCAGAATGATATGGGGCTCACAGTCACTTTCAGGGCAGGCGTGCGGAGTTGTCATTCTACCAACCCACGGCTATAGGAGCAGACTCGTGGTGGAAGCTTGTCTGTAGTAACAGGGCCTGCAGAGCAGGTTAAGGTAACGGGATTGCGAAGCATGTTTGCATGGAGTCACGGCCTTTGAATGCGTGTCCGCCAGGTGCAATGTCAGGGCTAGGCAGCACATTCCTCTTGGACGATGGTCACGCGTGCCTGGCACCAGCTAAGTAGCTTGATTATGGCCCCACATGAGAATCGGCTCTGTGAGTTGAGGCTGAGCTCGTGTGGGTATGAGGCAACGAAAGATGGCCATTTGTACGACGAGGTTGGAGTTGCCTGGCCCCGCTATTTGTGTCAGTAGGGCGGCAGTTCGGGTTGCGCGGCGCGGACCGTGGCGCGAAAGCAGCAGGCAGCGAGCTGGTGGTTTCGCCTTAATTGTGGCGCAGTAGGCACGCGTATCCATGGATCTGGGAATCAAGGCGGCAGTGCGTGGGACAGTGGCATGTGTGTGAGCTCAAAATTGCATTATAGGTACGGTACCGCCAATATTGTAAAGAAAGGGGAATCTCAGTAGGTAAGAAACAAATGACACCAGCCTCCGCGCGCTCCGAAAATATGCTACCGCTTTAGGCATGTGAATGGGATCTAGGTATGCTTGAAATAGAGGAGCAAATGCATGACCCTGATGGAAGAACAGGAGCATGTTTCCCAAGCGCCACCAGCGCCATGAGATAATGTCCTAGAGGAGCTGAGGCTCTCATCGGAGAACCACCGGACGCCTGAGTGATGCAATTCCTGACCCTAGCATGCTGCACAGCCATCATAGAAGTGGATGCCTGCTGCTATCACATGGGCTGGATGTTCGTACTCCGTGACTGTGTGGATGCAGGAGAACCTGATAAGAGATATTGGAAAGTAAAGCTAACTCTCGAAACGCCGTCTTCCTGGGTATCGTGTTGTGCTGTCCAGGACCTGACCGTGAAAAGTACCAAAAATGCCCCGCCGTGAACTCCGTAAATATGTTGCGAATCGAAGTGCAAAAGTTGGTGTTTAGAGGTGTTTACTAAACAAGGAGACTAGGGAGGACTGCATCGTGGAGTATCTGCGCGTCGCACGAGGCAGTGTTGCCGTGAAGTGGTGGTGTGCGGGAACCCGAATGCGGTTAGCACTAGGTGGTCCGCATGATCGATGAGTGGATCAGCCGACGCGCATGTCCACCCACCACCCACCGCCATGATGATGACATGTAGTGTACAGTACTAGGTTCTCCACCCTCATCTTCTCACACCCTCGTAGTACGGCGTCCATATTGCTGGTAGGCATCGTCTGCCGACATCTGGCTAATGTCGGGGGCGCCATCTGATCGAAGTGCTTGCGAAGCAGATGGTACACCGGCCACCGCGGAATTACTGAGGTATCCATAGTCCCACGTTCCGCGTCCTCCTTGTGTGAGAGTCGATGGGTAATGCGACATCTGGTGAGTTCCTGCACCCCACTGAGTCATGCTCTGAACAGATGGGGTCCTCTGCGGGGTAGGCATGCCATGACCTGATGATCCCTCAAGGCCTGCTGACATCTTGAAGTTGGGCGATAAGCTTGTGGATGTCATGCTGGGTGTGTAGGCGGCCGAGACGAGCGATGAAGAAACCGATCGCGGCGAGGTATTTCGATGCATACTGCCAGATGCATATGCAAGTCCGCTTGAGCCGTAGGAAGACGTTGAAGCGATAGGAAGTGATCCTGCGCCAGCTGTTGAGGCATAGCTTGCAGACTGTGAAGTATCAGTATCTCGTCGTGCTCCGTCGCAAGATGACTTACATATTTGCTGATAATTTTCTTCAAGGCATGAGAGAGAACCTTCCAAGCGAAAACCTTGACGTCCTTCTCGATGTTCCGCGGCTTGGGCGTTGGAAAGCCCATTATGACCTTAAAGAACTCCTCGCTGTCCGCCTTAGCCTTGGACACCGTGAGAGGTCGGAATCCCTCCAGATTGCGTCGAATGCGGTTCTTCTCTTCGACTGTGAACCGCACATTCACTAGTTGTTCCAAAAGGTATATCGTATCAACACTGGTGATATAGTGGTCTTCCTTCTCTTCCCACCAGATACAGCTCACACAGATGCTTCTCTGTGGACGAGCTTCAGGAGTGATGGGTGCAAATGTTGCCGAAATTGTACTGCCTTGCTGTGATCGCTCGAAATGTACGAGTCGTCGTTTTGCATCGGTCTCCTCTTGCGACCAATCCTCACACATCTTTGTGAGATCACCTTCAATCTTCAAGACCGCCTTGGTCTGATACATAGAGTATGGGTTGAAGGGCTGTCCGTTCGAGGGAACCCCGCTTTGTGGAATCGATGTTGCCCGGACCAAAACAGGAGCTGGGAGCGTGGTCGGCGATGGCAGGACTGATAAGCCTGATGGTGTCGCAGTCATGGAACCTGGGCTGCGACTGGACTGGGCAAGGGAACTGTAATGGCTGTAAGGCTGAAGCCCGGGCGACATGTGTGGAGGCTTCAAGTCGCTTTGACCCATGCTCGGAACCGCATACAGCCCTTTCTGTGACAATTGTGAAGAGTAAGTGCTGCTCCTGCTCATGTCGTATGCTCCGGTCTGACCAAATCCACCAGATAGTGAAGACTGCGCAGGCAGAGGCGACAGCTGCGCTGACGAGTAGGCTCCAGCTATCGAGCGTGGTTTCACCTGAAACCCGAGTGTATTCTGACGCTTTGCAGCTATGGTGTCAAAATCCTGCTCGTCTGAAAATTCTGTGGAGTACTTTCGTTTCTTAGAGAATTCGGGAGCAGACTGATAAGCAAGATTGGGCGACATGTCGGTGAATGTGAACTTGCCAGCATCAGCTTGATGGCACAGTTGGCCATTTTTGTCCATTTGCAATCTCAACATCATGGTGGGATCCCATGAGTTTGTCAACGGAAAAGGAGGGACCTCCACGCTGAGAACGTAGTTGTACCAGTCATCGTCGTAGTCCATATTTTGCAGTCCCGCAACGCAAGCCTTCTTACCAAACATGAGGATAAAGGTGTACTGCTCTGCAGCGAGATCGTAATTCGTTCGGAGTTGAAGGCTGACGGTAGATCCAGCGGTGCCTTGCGCAGGCGTAACGTATCCCGTTATTTCCGTTTCAGTGGTTGTGTGTGAAGCGGGATGACGAGACCTTGCATCGATAAATGAGGTTGCAGGCAGAAGATGGCCCGGGCCGCGTGACTCGTACGTTGAGCTAGGAATATAAGGCATCTCTGCGTTTGAATGCTCATGGACCAGACGCGTGGATGCATCCGTGTATGGAGAGGCGAATGATGGCTGAGTAATACTAGGGTAGCTCGGAACCTGATTCGATCTTGTGGCTTCGGCGTCTGGAGGGGTGCGCGGTCAGTAAACCTTGCTAATAGTTCTCACGTGGCACCCCAAAGGGTCCATCCGACCAAAAGTGTGGCAGCTGCCACATAATTACATCAGATGAGCGATAGATAAATCACTTACCATACACATATTGCTGACTTTTGCCGTAGTCGGACATGGACAAGGCACTCGTGCCTAGGGCAGAATGTATACCTGGGAGGCTATTTCTGAAGCCGTGACTGTACTGCGCCAGGTACTGTTCAGCGGGATCGGATGCGATGCCTCCTGAAATGGGCGCACCAAAGCTATCAGGCTATTCCATTAAAAGTTAGTGATCCGCAGAGTGGGGTCTGAATCGAAGGCAGCAGTAAACAGATGATGGACAGAGGGCGTAAAGACAATGAGGCAGCTTCCGACCAGGATTGAGGGACGTACCTGATAGCTAGGTTGGATAATACAGGCCAGTTTGACGGTCCTCCTAGAGCTTCTAGGAGAAGACACAGATGTGTTCCTCGTGTTTCTTCGTATCGTGGTGATCCGCACCTCGGGTTTGTCAAAGCTCGAAGATGCGAGACGAAGTGTGACCACCAAAGAAGAAACAATGTAGGTCTGTTACAAGATGTTGCAACGAGTTGACTTGTCAGTTTGTACTCGTAATGACAAGACTTGGGTTCGAAGACACTGAGAGTGGGCCTTGTGACCAGAGATAATGACGGAAGAAGGATGCGCAGAGACAGAGGATCAAGATGTTTGGAAGGTCGATTCATCCGGGAATCAGGGCAACTTTGAATGTCGATGTCCTACACGACAAGTTCTGTTCTTCGCCTAGCGTAGCCTGGATCATAACAGATCTGACGTGCCGAAAGAGGGAATGAGAAGCGTAGTGCTGGTAGCAGGCAAGACTTGATTCAGAGCAAATGCCAGGACCTAAGATGACAGTGAGTTCCCGAGCTTAACATGTCGCATAAAGCGACCCGCATTTCGATGTGACAGCCGTTTTGACTTACATAGTAGACAAAGAAGTGGGAAACAAGGCCGGGGGCTGGCCAATGTGGTAGAGGCTAGGCAGCCTTACCGTACGGGAGGGCAGACAGACAGCTGGTTATGAAGCTTTGGTAGTGGAGTAGGCGAGTGTTAATAGTGGGTAAGTATGAAAAGTGCGAGAGGCTACGACGCAACCCAAGCCAACGGTAAGGGGTGAGATTGGCCAGTGTAGAGGATGAAGAGAGGCGGCAATGCAAGGACGAGCGTGCACACTGGGCTCTGGGGGTTCGGATGACTCTTGGTGATGACCGGACCCGAGGGCGCGGTAGCCTAGTCGACCAAGAGTGCAGGAGCACGCCCCTCGAACTGCTCAAGCTCCTGCCGTTAAGCACTACGTAGTGCAAGCTCCGGTAAGCCTAAATTGCTAAGTTCGTTTGCAAAAGGTAGATGGAGCTGGCTATCAGGTTATTGGTAGTTTCGCGGGTTTGGCACAATGGACAGCCTTTGAACTTGGCGTGGTGCTGCGAGCTGAGCAGTAAGCTGAGGTTCAGGGTGGCGGTTGGGTGGTCGATACGATCAGACAGCTGTGGCTGCGAGCGATGAGCAGGCAAGACAGCTCCAGAATGCAGACTCAAACGCAACAAAGTCCCGAGCCCAGGGTTTGCTGAGAGCGGACAGTTCCTGAGACGTGCAGTGGGGTTCTAAGACCTCTGCAATGGAAGGAAGCGCGGATGTCAAGGGCCGGGGCCAATGCGTCAAGACACAATCCGTGAGGCGTCAATTGTGGAGGGGAGCGTAATTGTATAGGAAATGCAAACGAGCACCGTGACGTCGAACAGATGGGCAGCGCAAGCGAGGGAGATTTGGCTGAGATGGGACAGTGTAGTAGTCAAGTTTGACGATGTTGTTGTTGTTGTTGTTGTGTGAGCTGGGCATAGGAAGTCGACGAATGCGCAGCGCGGCCGAAGCCTCGATGATGTTATACATGACAAGCCAGCTTAGATGGCCACATCATCAGCGTCTACACGGCCTCTACCGTGGACATCTGTCAGGGTCGGCCATGAGCGTCCAGCCTGGTGGGAGGCGTGCACAGACAGCCGGGCACTGAGTGGCTGCCGAGATGACGGAAGACGGGCTGCTCATGGCAGCCAATGCACGGCATTTGTGCGCAGCGCCCCGTCAGAGCGCCGTGGTGAGGGCAGAGCGGTGCAAAGGGAGGCATTAGATGGAGTGTGGTGAGCAATGAGATGAGCTTAGGCGGGTCAAGCGAGCGATCGGGACTGCTATTCCTGGAGTGGCTTGCAGCTAACCTTAATCCCAATCCCGGCCTGCGTCTGCGCATCGCCCAAAAGCCACGCTCGCCAGCCTCTATCCAGGCACAGCGCGGCGGCCGCGACCGCTGCGATGACAATTACAACACGCCAGCAAAGGGAGCCGTGCCTGTCCTACGTGGGCGCGTTTCGGTTTCCTCGAGAGGCGACCATGCCATGGCGTGAATCCTCCCCTGCGCTGCACGCTCTTGCCCTCGCTCGCGCATCGCTCCTGCCGCTCACGGATGGACTGTTTGCATGTAACAGCCATGGGAGATGAGGCTGTTTCGCGCAGCGCTCCCGCCTGCTGTTCACTCTACCCACGGTGACCAGGTCCACAGAGCATGCTCCACAAACGCGAAGCACTCCGAACAACTGCGTCCCGGGCACTCGCAGACTCGCAGACCCTTCCGTCTCAGCAAGCTGATCGAAATAGTCGGCAGCGGTATTCTTAGAACGCGGACGCCGTATCACTCAAGGCCCTTGCCCCGAATGGGAGCGTTGGCGGTTTGTCTGCGGCTGTGTTGTGCTCAGAAAACCAGCCGCCCCACTTTCCCACAAGCAGGGCATCGACACCTCAGCACTCTTGCGCAATCCCCCATAATTCCCTCCCAAGCGGCTTAGACCTGCCGGCCTCATCACGTTCTTGATCCTTGTTTTGTGGACTGCGGAGCAAAAGCAATGCATGGCTGATGATGGGGGCGCCATGACTGTGCACCTACAACCGGAGCTCTGCAGCCCTGCCTCATGGCGTACAAGGGAATGGACCACTCACCGTGTGATGTTAATCTCCGCGACCAATAAATGGGCGGCATCCTCAGCGTCGGCGGCCCATCCCTAGCCTCGACAAGTCTCCTTCTTGACCGGCTCTCGCTACAACTTTCACTTCGACATCACCTCACAGCACAAATTGCATCCAAGGGACCGATACAGTCGCTGAGCAAACGGAGGGACGTTCATGCACACCTCATGGCCTGATACCGCACAGCTAGGAAGCTGGGGATCGGTGGGAAGGGCAGAGAGGCTTGCTCTGATTTCCGCGACACCATCAGCGATACAGACATCGCCGCTGGAGTGGAACCACTTCCCAGCTTCTAGCTTGCCTTAGTGGCACATCATACTGAGCCCTTTTCTACGCTTGTTCTAAATGAGATGCAGGCTGCCGTGACTACCTAAAGTGGACCATTATACGCAATGCATCCAAGTACACAATGACCGCGGTCCGCGTCGCCGTATTGTTCACACTTTCTGTTGCATCGCTATTCAACTCTCAACACAGCTTTGGAAGACGTCGATGCCATTGAGCTTCTGGTACTCTCTGGAGGCGTGTTCTTTGCCAGGGTTCGAAATCTACAAGGGGCCCACGCCATGGGGTCGGGAATCATCGCCGGCATCTGAAACGTGCCTAGCGGTCACCGACAGCACACAAACAGTTGAACCTCTGCAAGTACCCGTCGACACTTTCATGGCAAGGCCTTCAGGGCTGTCGGCCGTTGACCGACACAATCACACCAGAACGGGTAGTGTTGTCATCGCCCTTCAGTCGCAGTGCCAGCAGATCATCTGTGCAACCTCCGCCAGCTGGATTGGTGCTTGCCATTACTTTGAGGCGCCGTCGGTATTGACTGTGGTTCCACAAACCAAATGTGGTTCCTTTTGATCGTTACATTTGCTACACCCAAACGGGTTTTGTCTGCCTCAGCTCATTCACCGGGCCACTTTATCCTATCCCGACCTCGGCCAACAACACTTGAACTTGCAATGCCGAGCATACGGTGTACACCATTCGCATGCAAGCGCCAACGACAACCCATATGCGCCTGTCTATCTAAGGTATAATTGCCTACTGCACCTAGCTACATTGACTCATGAGGCTTCCCGTGGATTCGGTCCTTCCGATCAAGCAACTGCAAGTCTCCATTACTTCACGACCAATTCGCAGCCCCGAACAACGATCAGAATGGGTGCTATTGATGCTCGTCATCGTACATTCCTGGCTCGGTTGAGGCCGAGACGGTCGTGGCGGATGTCGGCTTGCCACTAGTCCCTCAAGACCCGGTTGCTGGGTGCTTCGTGCAGTCTGTACTACCACCTCTCACGTAGTTCCGTAACACGCAAGGGTGAGATTCCAGCTACCTGGGACGAGGTTGTTCGATGAGCCGGAAACGCCGTTGTGGGGAAAAGGATCGTTCTTTGATCATGCAGCTACACGGGTGGCCTGCATGCGCTGGATCAGGTTCCGACTCATTGGCAAACCATGGGAACAGGATTCCTCTCCTCAAGCCCAAAGAAATTTGCCGGCTGATAAAGCAGATCGTGACACAGTGCAAAGCTTGACCTCAAGTTGCGTGTCCAATGTCCTAAGTCATTGCCTCCCTCAACGCTCTGCGCGTGTCGCGACAAGACATTCACTTCTTAATGACCGAAGTGCAACACCAACAACGGCTCTGTTTCACACAACGCTTTGTCTCCCTCGAGGAGCAACGGCTATCTTCGAGTGCAAACCCTCCTTGCATCCGGTTGAAGTCGGCATGTGATGCCTTTGGTATCACAGTACAACGCATCTTCCAGCGCGACTGCACGTGATACGTGCTACATTTGGTAATTGTAAGCATTCCTATCTAAGCCATTGACGGCGTCGACGATGCCGAATGAGTACAGAACACGGTCTCCCACTACGCCTTTAAAGTGCCGAGGTGGGTGTTCGAGTAAAGAATGCAATTCGCATTGACATGGAAAGCATGTTTGAGAACTGGATTTTGACCGTACAACGTCAGGTTAGGGATATGCTCGTGAACGCATTGCTCAAGCAGAATGGAAGGCATTGACTCCATTATTTGAAGCCAAATACCAAGAATCCCTTTCAGCCGCACTGAGCAGCCATGTTGCAAATGCACTGGGAATACTGCACTGGCGTCGTCTAAATAGGAACTTCCGGAAATAGTAGTGGTATCACTATCACACTTGTAGCACCCTTGAATTAAACCCTCAATGACCTAAAATGTGCATCAAGCGCATGACGAGTAGCTGAGGCCGAGCCAGACATAGTGTCGAGGCCTCATCATTTGGCTATGAGAAAAGCGAAAGCTTTGTCTGAATTACATGTGTCAACCTGCCTGGTATTCAGCAGTTCTTTTCGTTGGGCACTGACAGAGACATATATTGATTTGTAAGTTTCAGATGTTGAGACGATCTGGTTGCGCCCACCAGGGGCCGAACTTTATGGTTTCACAGCCATGTTGCCAGATCTTATACTTCTAGCCACATCAATTACGACAAGGAGAAACAACTTTCGGTGGCACACATGTGAGGCAAATAATTTAAACGTGAAAGTTGACATATGGTGACAGTATGTATTCTTAAGAGTTGCAAACACCTGTCAATCGGCGCCGAAGGCTCTCCAAGAGAGGATCAATTGACCATCAATCATCCACACGACCACGCGCTCACATGATTATTCACAAATATTATACCTTATTCCGTCCCACACCCCCAATTTAGCCCTTGTAACATTCACAGAGTCGTGGGGCTTAGTTTGCGAAGCAGAAGATATCACGGGCTATGACCACAGTCCACGGGTCCATTCACTACGAATTCACGGCCGCCATGATTACGCTACCCTGCTTTTCACATGGACCCCGTCTTTCAGATCAGAGCAGATGTACGTATTTGCTCAGTATACGCGCATATCGACGGCTAGTCCGACGGCCGCATATTTCTCATTGTGCCCAGGTGGATCTTGCCCGATCTTGGAATATGGTGGACGACCTTGCGCACTCTCTGCGTCCGAGACGGCAGCCGGCAATTGGCTTTCCGCCCCAGAAACATGATGAAGTCCGTGGAACTGATGAGTGCTCTAGTGAGAGCATTTCTAGGCCTCGTGACGTGTCAGTAGCTGCAGGCAGGAAGTAATGCTGGGGCAGATACTAGTCGTGTTTACCACGTATACTACACCTCAAGGCATAGCAGTGCTAATGACTTCGCGTCTATCATTCGATCCTTTGCAGGTTTCATTAAAGAGTAGCAGTTCGGTTGGATTATCTCGGGATTTCTTTTAGAGATTTTGGCTTTTCAAGTGCGATTAGAGCTCAATCCGTGGCCATACTGGGACGTCCACATTCAAATTCATGGCCATATGAAGAATAGCCTGGAGTCCTGTAGGATTAGGTCATTGCGCATAACGTGTTGAAAGTCGCGAACACTCTTGGAAGTACTCGATGACTGAACAGGACTCGCCCAGAATTGCGATATTGAGGATTCGATACCTTTCCAGACGACATGAACATCCTTTCTTAGGCCAGAGATTGATCAGAGAATTTACTGTCGACTCCTTATCTTTAGGTCAGCTGCTTTTGCGATGGGCATATGGAAAGTACAGTCAATGTCCAGAACAAGTGCAGCGGACGTTAACCCACTCTTGTGCAACCGAAAACAGAGTGACTTACTACGATTCATGTATCAGGTGTTCGAGAGCTTCGTTATCATGCCTGTGAGTTTATCATACAGTAATGAGGATGTCCGAACTGTCAAATTCCGCATATATTCCTTCGCAGTCTGATTAATAGACTCATATGTGAGGAAATCCAGCAATGATGGAAACTGTATTGACTGCAGCTGATTGTGACTGATTAGTGGATTTCAATATTGTGTATCTATTGTCTAAGGACGCAAGTATGACGAATAGAAGGAGCTGGTAAAAGTTGGTGACGTGAATCAGGTGAGTTCCAGCCTGAGGTCTCATGGGTGGAGGTGAGCGAAGGAAATTAGAGGTTAAGATATATAGATTGCAATCTCCCAAGCAAACATAGCATTTAAGAGAAGTGTCAGGCAATTCACGACAACCTATCTGGTTCGCGATCGAAGCTAGATCTTTTCCATCTGGACTTGTATTAGACTGAAGAGTGAGCTTAGCACCAGAAATTGTGCACTCCAGGGCTGTGAGGAGTCGGACACTCAGGTTTGCACGAGAAAGATATTAGAAGACTGAATCTGAAAGTGACAATAGCATTATGAGACTATGATCGAAAATTTAACCACCTATTTTCGGCGCTTCCCAACATTGCAACCAAGCTCTTCTTGTGCTAACCACCTGTCAAACACCCAACACACACGGGCGATTCCACGTGCTTACTCCAAAGACGTGGACAGACTGGCCCATCAAGATTCTCGTTTGTGGACTGCAATACTTCTTCTTCTGCCCGTGCAAGCTCTTCTCGGGGAGTATAGACGCGAGAAAAATAACGTGGCTGTGACAGAGAAGGCGATGCGGTGGATCCAACATATGTGCGTTCACATCGCTGGAAAATAGGGCTTGGAAGTAGTTGAAAGCGCAACTGACAGGGTTTGAATACAGTTTCGGGAGGGTGGGCGCATGTGTACGTGTAGTGGACAAGAAGGCACATGGAACTACGTATAGCGTAAGGCAATTAGCAAAGAATGTTACAAGCTTTCATGAACTGAGGTCACTGCGCATAGCCCCAACTTATCCCGGGGCTACCTGCACGCTCGGCATCGCGTTTGATTCTCAAGAAATCATCGACCGCAAGGTCTTGCGGAGCGTACACGTCTTGCACACACGACCTCTCGTTAAGCTTGGCAGGCTCGAAGCTCGTTTGGGGGACCAGCTCGGACCTCCAAACGTACAGATGGGCCAGTTAAGAAGCAATGATCATTGTGCGCTTGCGCAAGTCTCTACATGACACGTGGATTGGGTGGCCGTTGATGAGCGTGTAACACTATGCAGTGTCAAGCTAGAAACGGACTTGACAGATCAGTTGTCCCCGTTGGGAATCCTGATTGGTGTTGAAGGAGATGCAGCTAGTTTGCGCAACGCAGGAGCAAACTTACGCGGAAGGAGCAATGAGATTTGTTCATCGTTGAATGAACATGTGGTCATAGTGAGGGTGGTCGGGAGAAAGCGGGATAAATTGCTATTGCTGAAGACGCAGCATAGGAAATTATGAGTTCGAGTACATGTTCGTGACCTAAGTTGATCTAAAATCTTGAGGTCCTTCTTAGGAACAAACGTTGGGGGACGTATCTGTGACCATCATCTTCCTAATCATCGTAGTACCTATTGTAGGGACTCAGAAGATCTAAGTCACCATAGCGCCCGTCAAACGCAGACCATAGACGAGGTCGTTGCATGCCTGTTGTGGTAGTGCCATACCACGGTGGTGACGGTGGAAGCCATGGTGAAGGGTATATATCATCGTCCGGATCGGAGTCGTCGTCATAGCAGAATGGTACGCTGAACGGAGGTCTTTGACATCCTTGACCGAATAAGCTTGGGAGCCTAGGATGCCCACGATGACCACTGAACGGCGGCTGTCCTCGTGGTCCAAAGCCATACATGCCACCCGGCATACCTCGTGGCCCACCAAATGACAAACCATGGCCGTATCCTCTGATTCGTCTGAGAAAATTGTGCGCTTCAATCTCTTCATTCAACCTGTCGCGGTTTCGACGGCGGTTTTCGTTCCCACTCGCATATGGGTCATCCCCTTGTTCATGGCGACAGGGATACATGATGTCGTGCGTCGTCGTCGTCCCTCAGTAAGAGCGACTGTCAAAAGTATGTTCGGCGTGTAACCACCTCTCAAGTGAAGGCGCCGTGAAAGATGGTGAACGATATTCGACCGACGGGAGACCACCGATGGCAGGAGCTCGCTACACCAGATGGCACATGCAAGCTTACAGCGAGCAACTCTGAGTCTCAGGACGGGCAGCAGACGGTTGAAGTGACTGATGTTGTAAGTTTGAAATCCTGGCGGGACAGAGTTCGATACATATCCAAGCAGTGGCCTGGTCCCACTAGCCTATGTAGAGCATCCAGTCTAGACGTGTGTCATGTGAGTTTCGCCATTGTCAGTGAATTCAACGTGCCCATCCGAGCGGGATGGGGATCTTCGGTAGTGTAACACGTTGTGACGAGTCAACGTTGACGTTTGGCTGAGCTTGCTTTGTCGACCAATGATAGTGAACAATTGATACTGACCGTTGGCGTACCAGCTGCACCCCACTAATTGTATAGCAAACAAACCTTACCTAGGTAGCTAGTCGGCGTTCCTAGCAAACAGAAAAAGTTTTTGTGCTGCAGGCTGTAGTTCAACAAAACCATGGATGAACGACGAATGACCAATCTTGGTCAGCGGGGCACTTATCAGACCGGTGATAATTGTGTCAGGAGAGTGATCGCCTTAGGTCACGTGCCGTCGTTGTGTTTTGTGGCTGCGTGGCCGCGAGCATCATATAGTCTGGCATTGAAACGTGTCAAGTGAGCACTAAGAAGCAGCATGCAAAATTCAGACAGCTGCTGCCGGAACATGTTGCGATTGGCAGAAACAAACTGGTCCATCAGAGGCAAAGGAACGCGTACAAACGTCGATGCAAGGTGCTGCAAAGCATCAAATCTGGATTGCATTCTGTAAGGGAATAAGAGCGAAAAGTGGCGTTGGCCTGACCAAGGCTTCGAAGGTTCTGCGTCGCGTTAGACGCGGGTATCCAGACGCGTCGTTGGGCTTGCGGAGGTTGGGGCGTCATAGGATCAAAATTAGTGTGAGGTCACGTGTTTGTTTTTTTCGGCTGTTTCGCTGCAGGCACAGGTATCCTTCCGCCAGTCGCCATCCCACGACTACCGCTCCCGTTTCGCCTGTACTACTATTCTCGAGTGCCACTCCCCTCGCCCGCTCAGCCCGAGTAAGCTTGCAGCTTGACATCACCTTGGACCTTTCGCAACTGCCCCCAATCAGTTTGCCGCACTCCACCACCACAAAACGCAAGGCCTCGACTCCACCATCGGACCTTCCACAACTCTCCACTACCACAATGGCACCTGCTTCTTTCGCTTCAGCAGCTGCAGGAAGTAACGCTGGCTCCGCGCGTACAGAATCAAGCGGCGACTGGTAAGTGCACCCCTTCGTGCGTTGCACGTCTGGCAACTATACGGCATATTTCTAGCTATACAGCTCTACGACACTGTCTCAGGTCGCGACAAATATTTTAGGCTACCCCACTGTCACCCTCTACTTCACTCGCTTGCAAAATGCGCTCTTCTGCACACGACCAGCCGCATACTAATGATGGTACCAGGGCTCGACGCACGAATGGTGCTACGCAGACATTCCGCCGGCCTTCACACGCGACCACGCCCTCTGGATCTGCACCTGTTCCCACTTCTCGAGATGTGCCAACTCCTCAAACTTCGACAAATTCCGGAGGAGTCTATGTACCGCCACATGCGCAAGCCGGGCGCAATGGTGGCGCTGTCGAGGGCCGTTATTCTCGAGATCAGCTAGTGCAGCTCTTCCAGTCCCAGCGAGATTCTGACAGCATCAAAGAAGGACTTTCGCATCTGTACATGGGCTCTTGGGAACCTCAGACCACAAACGGTGCCTCAGGCGCTTCGTGGGGGCGCAAGGATGATCTTGGAAGGGAGGCTCAGAGCGGGGTTGACCAGTGCTGGGACAGGGACGGCAGCATACAGCCCCTGCATCTAACAGAATTCACAGACGACGAAAGAGAGGTACTGCACGCTGTTCTTAGATCCCACTATGTACCTCCATGCTTACCGTTGGTATAGATCTTCTTGTCTTCTGTCAACTCGCCGCTCAAACCGCCGACCCAGAACACCAACAAGGATGGAACTCCTAAGGAGGGTCTGTCCTTGCGCAAGACTTCAATTTCGCAAGGTTCTGGCACACCGTATGGTCTGTCGTCGCCAACAACTGCCCGGCCTGGCAACCGCCGCCGCGACACGGGCGAAGCGTACCCTTTCCCTGCGTCACCCGCAACGTCTCGATTCGCGCGCGAGGAGTCTAATACGGTGACGCCACCCCCTTCACTCATACGCCGCAGAACGGACTACAAAGAGCCTGCAACAGGAACCATTGGCGAGGAAGGTGAAAACGAGAAGGGTGCTCCCGAAAACGCTGGCCCGTTCGGAAATTTAAAGCGCACAACAACTGCACCTTTCAGCCCAGGTGGTACTTCGCCATGGGCTGCTTCACAAGGAGGCGGATTCTCGGGTCCTATGGGCGCATTTGGTAGTTTCGGTGTTCCGCAAGCTGAGAAGAAGTCTGGACTTGGAAGTGTGCGAGGTGAAAGCAGGTTCAAGGGATTGATGGGCAAAGCCAGCAACGAAGAACTTGAGAAGGTTCCGAAAGAGAAGGCATCACTCAGCAACCTCGGCAAGCTCGCTGAAGCAGAGCCCTCCAAGCCGAGTTCATCATGGATGGAGACGCGCTCCAACCGACCCATGAGCAGCGATACTGACCCTTGCCTGGATGACGACCATCCTACCGGTTCAGCAGCGCTACGAGGCGAGGATGTCAGTCCGCCCAGGCATAGCTTGGGCGGTTTTGGCACCCCGCACCGACCTGATGGACGTGACGATGGCGGACTTGCTTCCTTCGGCATGACAACCGACAATACTGGTTTCCGCGATATGTTTGGCAACTTCAGCCAGACACCCCATCGCGGAGGAGAAAGAGGCAACGATCCGATGAGCCCCACAGACACCAATCCTTACAGAAGCCCTGACCACGCGCGTGAAGAACAGGAGGAGGACTCGGAGGGATCAGACGTCCCCAACACGCATTATCCAGGTATGGGTAGTTTCCAGGTAGACTCGAGCATGTCAGGTCTACATAATGCGTTTGGTGGTCTTGGCGGTCTTGGACGAAATCCTGGGGCCTTCGAAACTGCTGCTGGAGATAGAAGCCAGACATCCAGCGTCGGACCGGGGCGCGGATTTCCTACCCTACCGGGACTTGGGGGTCTTCCTGGGCTGGGAGGCTCCTCGGCTTGGGCTGCAGGTCCGCAAGCCCTAGGTACCCCCAGTCGTGAACGTCCGTTTGGGTTCGATAGTGCCTTCGGAAACGTAGGCGAAGTCCAGTCACCCTCGCTCGCCGGGCTCGGTAGCAGCTCATTGTTTGGAGGCGCGTCAGCTCTCGGCCATGGCTCGATTGGCCGTGCCAGCAAGTTGGGTTCTCTGTTCCCGGCCTCGATGCAGGAGCAGATGAGATCTAACGACCAGCATGTCGATGATGGCTCATCGCATGGCGACCGCCAGCAGAGTATGACTGGAGCCTTTGGTAGGTTTGGCGCACAGGCCCCTGGGGGCGGCATCCCCAATCGTGACACAGACAGCCCTTTCCGCGCGAACCGCAACCTATTCGAAGATTTCTCGGGAGCCTCTGGTGATGACCATGCCGCTTTTGGACAGACTCCTGGTGCCCAGTCCAATCTTGCAACTACCTCGTTGTCTATGGCTGCTCTCAACCAGACCAGGACAGCCCAGCCATCCACACCCGGTATCGGAAGTCCAGCCTCTAGCCAGCCTCCTCAACCTCAGCAGCGTACCATGGTCATGCCTGATCGCATGAGGTGGATCTATCGTGACCCGTCAGGCAATACTCAGGGCCCGTTTTCGGGACTTGAGATGCACGACTGGTACAAAGCTGGGTTCTTCTCCCCTGAGCTCTTAGTCAAGAAGCAGGAAGAGCCAGATTATGAACCACTCGCTCAGCTCATCCGTCGTATCGGCAACTCCCGCGAACCCTTTTTGGTTCCTCAAATCGGTATTCCTCATGGACCAGCTACTGCTCAGCCCGGTAATACTTGGGCTGGTGGTGCTGGCACTGCTCCAGGGGCTCAGCCGCCGTTTGCCAACAGCTTCCCCAGTTTCGGCACTACCTTGACTGCGGAGCAGCAGAATGCCCTTGAGCGTAGGAAGCAAGAGGAGCAGTATCTCATGGCTAGACAGAAGGAACACCTAGCTGCGCAGCAGTCAGTGAACCTGAGGTCAGCTCAGTTGGGAGGCATATTGCCAAACCAGCTGCAGCACCATTCCAGTGCTCATAGCCTGCATAGCCAGCCGAGCTATGGAAGCATTACATCGCCTGGAGGCTATCAGCCATCTCCCACTCAAGCCCCCGGTGCCGGTGCGTCAGTCTCAGGTCTGATGGAAAATGCATTTAGGCCTGGAATGGTGCCTGGTCTGGGTCCCATCGGCCCTGGCATGGACATGATGGGCGGCCTCAGGGATGAGGAAGTCTCTGGTCTCATAGACCGTCTTAATCTTGGCCGTGGAGGACAGCCTGCTTTCGGTACCGCACCTGGGTCTTTTGCACCGCAGCACCCAGAACCCGCCTCGCATGCTCAGCAAGTCGTTGCCATGCTCAGTGACCGCGCCCGTCTGCAGCGTGAGCAGGCTGAGCATGACGCCTTGCAGAGACTCGGCCCGAATGATCAGCAAGCTGCCCAGGCTTCCGCCGATCGACTGCAACAGTTCAACGACTTGCGAGTGCAAACAGACTTTGAACAATCTAAGGTTGCACCTCCACCGGAGGGAGTGATCGGAAAACCTTCTGTCCCAGTCACGCAGGCACAGGAGCATGAATCTGACCCCTCACCTCCCGAGCATGATGACAGTCATACTCAGACACTTGAGTCCAATGTCGAGGTACCATCCGCCACCCAAGAAACACTTTCTTTGACGGAGCAGGTCCAGAAGGCGCAATCGGCTAAGCAGTCGCCTCAACCTCAATCAGCTTGGAAGCAAGTCGAGCCTGCCATCTATCCCTTCCCACCGCCACCTTCACAGTCTCCTCTCCCAGCGCCCGCTGCGCAGAGGAAGGCCATCGTTCCCGGCGACCTGCATGCTGACTCTCGTGCTGCCACACCGGCGGCCGATACGCCAAGCGCTTCCGTCGCACCATGGGCTAAGGAGCCTGCCGAAGCCTCGAGGGGCCCCTCACTGAGGGAGATTCAGGAAGCAGAGGCAAAGAAGGCTGCTGAGCGCGAAGCCCTTGCTGCTGCTGCGCGTCGCGAAGCCTTCGAGAAGGAGCTCCAGGCCCAGACACAGTCACCTGTCATTCAGCCCGGATTGCCCTCCAGCTCCACTTGGGCGAGCGGCACTGGTGCTTCTCCAGCTACTCCAGCGCCTGCTGGTGGTGCCTCGGCGTGGGCTAAGCCCACCACTGGCAAGGCCCCCGCTCAGCCAACTCCTGCGTCTAAGAAGACCCTTCAGCAGATCCAGAAAGAAGAGGAAGCTCGCAAAAACCGTGCAGCGGCCCAAGCTGCTGTTGCAGCCAGTGCCCTCAGTGCTGCCGCGACTGCTGCTCCGGCCATTTCAGCTGGAAAGCGCTACGCTGATCTGGCCAGCAAGCAAACGCCAGTACTCCCGGCTGCAGCTCTGGCTGCTGGTGCCAGTCCGTGGACTACTGTAGGCGCCAGCGGCAAGGTCAAGACCCCGGGTGGCACTGCTAGTCCTGCTCCCCCTGCCGTTCGCTCTGTCAGCTCCACTGTCATGCCTCCGATTCTCAAGAAGCCTACTGCCATTCGCACAACCACCATCGGAGGTGTTTCCGGCAAGGCTAATGCCGAAGAGGAGTTCCGCAAGTGGGCTGTGAACGAGCTTCGTTCTGACCTTAACAAGGGTATAAATGCCGAGGACTTCGTATCTTCTCTGTTGAGCTTCCCCGCAGATGCTGAGCTTATCACTGAGTCCGTCCACTCTGCCAGCAACACGCTCGACTCTCGCCACTTTGCTGAAGAGTTCCTTCGACGCCGCAAGCTTGCCGATAAGGGTATCATCGATGACCGCAACACCTCCAGCCCCGCCGAGAACAAGTCTGCAGGTAGTGGTTGGTCCGAGGTCGCCAAGAAGGGTGGCGCGAGCACCCAGCAGCAGCAACAGCAGCCTGCACTCGACTCTGGCGCGTTCAAGGTTGTTCCGTCCAAGAAGAAGAGCAAGAGGTAGATTCCAGTCATTCGCGACAGGTAGACGTGGGGTTGTAACTTGACTACTCTACACAAATTTGTACTGGAACTGCCAGGCACTGAAAACACCGACAACGGGCAAGGGCTTATACCACGTGTGTTCCCCGTAGTATAGTTCAATTTAAGTCATTGTTGTCAAGACTACTTTTCCGCAGTATGAAGAGAAACTCTGTTCCTAGATAGTCCAATATTTTGCATCGAATAATTCCGAGGGGGTATCACATATAGTATTGCAATCCTGGTAACAAGACCTAGTGTTGACGCCATTCGCTGCAAGAAATTGTCTTTACATGTGTCATGATTGTACTAGGATCCAGACGCCAACAATCAAAGGTATCTTAACAAACAAACAAATAAAGCCATCCTATTGCCAATCCACTCATACCTCTCACATGGTCCTCCAGAAGTAGTTTGTGTAGAAGTGTCGCGAAAACTTGGGATCGATGTTGACGACATGCACATCGCCCTTCGCTGCGTTTCGAATGACGGCTTTATTGTACTGTCCCGTTGTGGCGTCGGCTTCGACATCGATGCCGAGAGTACGGTAGAGTTTGAGCTTCAATCTGTTGTAAATCTTAGTACGCGCTACTTTGCACCAATGTGACGTGCTCTGCCGTCGTGCAGAGCGCATTGCTGTTGTAGAGGCAGTGCTGCCGTGGCCGAAGCAGATATGCGGGAGTAAAGCAACTTACATGGTAGCATCCTCGCTCTCCACCTTCTCTCTCTCTCCGCCCTCAACACCCTCGGCCTCCAAATCCTGCGCTACAGTTGCAAGCCTCTCCCTCTCCTGCTGCAGCCTCTCACCTTCAATTTCTAGGTCTGACGCCTGTTTTGCGATCTTGAACTTTTCTGTATCCAGGCGCAAAATTTCTGCTGCATGGTTCGTTGGGTTGTGCTGGGAAAGTGTGTGGTTGTGGTTTGCGCTGAGTGTTTGGTGGGTGCGGGAAAGCTGGGAGAGCGAGCTTTGTAGAGTCGAGAGATGTTGCGAGCGGAATTGCGAGAGAGTCGAGAGACTGTCGGATATACGTAGGAGGGATGCTGTGTCGTTGGCGATCTTGAAGTGCGATGTGCATTGTGCGATGAGCTGTGTGGGGGTCAGTGTGTTGTTGTTTAGAGAAGCTTGTTCTGGCGTACAGCGGCGGGATCTTCGTCGAGCAGCATGTTGACGGCTGCGTGTAATTCTTAAGCGGTGAGAGTAGGGTTGGAATGTTTGGTGCAGGTTGTAATTGTTTGTTGATCGTAATCGTGGTTATTTCCATGTTGAGTCGCAATGCGTCGATGATGTTGGGTTTCGGTTTGTTGTGGGTGGCCTGTGCGCGCATGGCAACGAAAGGACCGCGGCTGCAGCTTCCGCCACACATCAGCAGTGCCACCGAGGCGTACGTCACAGACGCCGTTTTCACGAGACGATCCTAGCTGTTCACTTGTGCGTCTTCTTCAATCCGTCTACGCCATCGCATATACTTGTACGCCTCAAATTCACTTTAGCGCCATGTCGCCGTCCCTACCTTGTGAGTCGCGCCGTTACTCGATGGTGCTGTGGACAGGAGCTGACACGCGATAGATGCCGCCGATGTCGAGTCGCCGCTGAAGCCCGACGAACTGCAGGTCTTGCGTGCGCAGTACGAGAAAGAAGGCGAATACGTCGGCCTACAGACCAAGTTTAACTACGCATGGGTATTGCCAACCCACATCCATCTCACCCACTCTACCAGCTAACACCACCTCAGGGACTCATCAAATCAAACAACCGCCCTGACCAACAAGAAGGAGTACGCCTGCTGTCCGAAATCTTCCGTGGCTCGCGTGAACGCCGTCGCGAATGTCTTTACTACCTCGCCCTCGGAAACTACAAACTAGGCAACTACGCGGAGGCAAGGAGATACAACGAGCTGCTGTTGGAGCTCGAGCCAGCGAACCTGCAGGCAGGGAGCTTGAAAGGTCTTATCGACGAGAAGGTCGCTAAGGAGGGCTTGGTAGGCGCTGCGATCGTCGGTGGTATCGCAGTTGCTGCGGGGTTGGTGGGGACGTTCTTGCTGAAGTCCAGCAGGAGGAGGTGAACAGCGCGAGCACAGTTGGGCGGACCGCGTGAGCAGTTAATTTGGCGAACATGAGTGCTGTGAAATTTCTTTAATACGCGGGCGTTGATAGGTGTGGATATTACACTGGTTTGAGGATGACTTGAGGTTCACCAAGATTGTACGATCATGGATGGACGTTTATCGGGAAGCACATATACTTGCAAGTTTTTTCCGAATTCGAAGAGCAGGAGCTTGATACAAAACCTTCGACTTGGTGCAAATGCCATGGTTGCACGACTGTGCCAATGCAATTTGACCGAAGCGCGTAGAACGCTGTAGAAACCGAGACATGTGTTGGAGCAAACGAAAAATCAAGGGGAAGCAATCAGGCTACTCCACCTGTTATGAGCTTGACTACGAGTTATGCTTTCTGCTCCACCCTCCTCCACAGTTTTGACGTGTTCCTAGCTGAACTTGTCCGTCAGCCTGTACCGATTCGCTGGACCCTGCGCCAACCATCTTCAAGACGGCTGTGACCGACGTCACAGCCAGCAATCGACCAGGACTTAGATTCCGCCGCCAGCATCGCAACTTCTCCACGACATGTGTGCAACCTAAGACCTAGAACTATCCACTATAGCAACCTCTATCCCCATCACCCTCCTCTCAGCGATCTGCGTCCGGCCATAGCAGGCCAGCCGGTTACTTCAGTGCGGACCACCGAGCTATCGCCAGCGCATAGCTCTCGTCCTCCTGACAGCTCCTCGTGAGTCCCTATCTGGCAAAGACGATGCGAATCTCTTGTTGACCTGTCTGCAGCTGTAATCTATCCACAAAATCAAGCTCCAGCTATCCGTCTGCAGACATGGACCAGCCAGCAAATCAAAATGCGCCCGCGCCGGCGGGGAGTCAGAGGCCCGGACACCGCGATATGATGTTTTGCCACGAATGCGCCGACGAATGGTACAGAGATGAGCGCGGCCTCACATGTCCGGAGTGCGGTTCAGACTTCACAGAAATTGTGAGTTGACCGCGAAACCTTTCTTCAGCTCTACAGTCACCGGGCTGGACATGGCGGGCATGCGCTTACACCCCCCAGATCGAAGACGACAATGACCCACGGGACAGCAACATGTTCGGCCACGATGGCGACCAAGATGACGACTCTATCCCCGACCTCGAGCGAGCCCCGCCGCCACACGTGAACCCTCACCAGTACTCATTTGCGAACGACGACCCAGACGAGACAGATATCAGTAATTTTAACTTCGTACGGGTTGGGCCTGGTAGATTCAATGTGCAAGCTACCATAACACGGTCGGTCTCTCCACAAGGCCATGGGGCTGCCAATGCACCCGGCTCGATCGGCGGCTTCATGTCAATGCTGAATGGTCTAACACAAGCTGCTGTACAAGGACAAGCGCCAGGCCAAAGTCAACCTCACGGCCAGGGAGAGGGTTTGTTCTCGGGTGCTGGCCAGTCAGCATACCAGGAGGCACAGGGAAATGGTCATTCTGGAGCTCACACTGGACGGTTTACGTACCACGGCGGAGCGCGACTGGCACCACGCGGTGATGGCCCGGGTATGCGTGTCGAGCCCGTGGATGACATCTCGAAGTAAGTTAGACTCTAAATGACTACACGTGCTCTGTACTAACTATTGACAGTGTTATGACTGGGCTGATGGCAGCACTCGGAGCTCAGAACATACCACAAGGCGGCGATGGTTCCGGCCGCGGTAGGCCAGGCGACGAGAACTTTCAAGCACCATTCTTGAACCTCTTTCAGTCGCTAGGTCTCATTCCTGGAGGTGGACAGATGGGAGACTTCGTGTACTCCCAGGAAGGCCTCGACCGCATCGTCACCCAGCTCATGGAGCAAACAGCCACAAATAACGCCCCTCCACCCGCAACACAAGCCGATATCGATGCGCTGCCAAGGAAGAAGGTCTCCGAAGATATGCTGGGGCCTGAGCATACGGCTGAATGTAGCATCTGCATGGACGAAGTCAACATCGGCGAAGAGGTCACCGAACTGCCCTGCAAGCACTGGTTCCACCACCCCTGTGTCTCTGCATGGCTGACTGAGCACGATACCTGTCCGCATTGTCGGAAGAGCATCACCCCTCACCCAGAACGTGGAGCGAATGCTCAAGCCCCGGCATCAGACGCGCAAGCCTCTGCCGATGCTCGGTCGTCAGGTTCACGACAGATGCCTGGCGCGTTTGACAGCGTATCTGGTGCGGGTACTCCGCAAGACCCATACGTTGTTCCTTCAGACCTTGGATCCGCAGACGACCAAGCTACTGGTACCTCTACCGCCACCGATGCCACTTCAGGTGGACTCGGCGATCGGATACGCAGGGGTTGGTTTGGTCCTCAGTCGTGAGGCTCCACGCTTCCTGCATTGATGAGCTGACGTTCTCTCCTACCACAGGTCGGAATCGACTGCGCGAACGGCACGAACAACGTCGTGAGCGGCATCATCAACGTCGAGAAGAACGGCACCGACAGCTTCTCTCCAGACTGACGGGTTCTTCTCCTGCATCCTCTCCAGAAATTGTTCTGGTCTACAATCGATCTCACCCATTGTTTCGAAATATCATGCGGTCGTCTGACAATAGTGATTGGCCAGGCTCTGCGTATTGATCTCGTGCACCTGCATTTGGCGCAAATGGGTTGGATTGGGCGTTCGATTTTCTCCTTCGTTGATGTGTAGATACTCTCGTCCCTAAGAACATTGGACACATCATGACCACGGCGCTACATTTGGGTATTCGTTGGGCAGCCTTCTGTAAAACACCTTGAATTAAGTTTTGATGAGATGTCGAAATCTCATCATCGACATGCAGGGTTATGCTTGTCCAACATCAAAAAGTATTCCGGAACGGTGACGTCGTCCCCCACGACGAAAGACCCCGACGGCCTTCACCGCTCTCAAACTGTGATGATCGTTTGGCTCGCAATTTGCCGAGGTCACCAGGACAACGAGAAGTTTTTGTTGGTGTCCGAGTGCACAGACGCGATCTGCCAAAGACGCGGTGTGAGCACGGAGGGAACTTGTACTAGCGGCCGAACGAAAGATGTGACAGCGCATCAACCAGATGCCGCGAGCCCTGCATTTCAACAACCGTGATTCAAGGCGCTAATTCATGCGCCTCGTCCAGAGATGTAGGGCTCAAGTTGCAATTGCTCAACAACCCTGGGTGTAATGTCTCAGGTTGCTCGAGGCAACCTCTCACAGCATGCATGTTCATCAAGGAGTCCTTGTCCTGAGACAGTGTTCCTGCAGCGCTTTCGCGTCGTGTTGTCGCCGGACTTGAATCGACACCGGGTATGGCGCCACAGCAGCTGGCGCGTAGTATGCGTTACACGTATCCGTGCTCAAGCTTGAGCTGTCGACATCGTGTCAACGCGCTGGCACCGCGACACCGCAATGATGTGCCCCTCCATTGATAATCTGGAGTCAGGATGAGGTTGAGTACAATTGAACCAGATAAAGAGCCTCGTCGGGAACGTAGTGCTCATCCTGCTTTCCTCGATGATAGACTTCTACTCTCACGCGACGTCGACGTGGTGGCACTACGTGCAGTGATGTGATTGGATGCCCAGCTTGACGTCTCTTGGAGCAGGGTTGGTGCTTCAACCTGTAATGAATACCTAATGATATGGAGAGTCGTCAAAAGCAGAAGAAAAACGCAGGCTTAACCCAGGCTGCGAGCTCAACACCATGATTGCCCATCGACGAGAATGTGTGGTCATCCAACGTCCCCAGGCGCCAGCATGGATGCTGCGATTGTTGTCCGTACTTTCCGAACCCTGGTCGAGGCGGTAAGATCGAAGTGGAGCCACGCCTCGGGCACGACCCATCCTTCGCCTCGGACAACCCTTACAACGGGATCTTGTTGTGCTTGTGTGTTGTGCTTGCATTAATCGGCGTGTTAACTTTGCCCCATGTGAGGTGTGCAACGTGCAAAGCGTCTACTCAGCGCATCCTGACTGGTCTGCCACCATCCTTGGTGCTGCGGGCTGCATACAATTGCAAGCACGCTAAGATGCACGCGTTGTGCCCGTACATAAAGCTCATGCTGGGGGACCAAAAGCGCCCCCGTCCGCTTGACAGAATCGGTAAAAATCTTTTCATAGGAGGAGCAGGCTAGCAGGCTACTGGACCCCGTGTGATTGATAGCAGAACTGAATCATGCCTAGCTGGCGCTCGAGAGAAAGCTATGAGTGAGTGATCCCGACTTTTTTTTCATCTTCACCGCACCTTCGCATCCACGCTTCACGCCCCTCACGCTTGGCCCTGGTAAGAGACAGCTCCTTGCCTGACATCCTCCTGTCAACACCCGAGTCTCACACCTTCCTGCTGCCCAAAAACCAACAGTTCTGGAGTTCCTGCCCCTCCTACTTAGCCCACCGCCATTGTTTACGGCGCCACAACAGTGTACTGATATCAGATCAGTGCAACGGCCAAAGAGCAGAAGCAGATCCTCGCCGATATACAGTCGGGGTCCTCCAAATTCGGTCGAAAGCTTAGTCACGCTCGACCTCCTCCAGCCCACAGAAACCAAAGTGGTCAGAGTTATAGGAGCTCTGAAGATACGATAGCTGCTGCTACTGAAGGAGCCGTTCAGCAACAGGAATCAAGAGGACGAAAATCCACGAACACTTCTCGTCCCGGACTACCCAAGCGCACGAGCAGTATGCGTAGAGCCTATAACTACTTCTTCGGCAGTGCTGGCGCTCCACCGACTTCACCCACAACTGCAGTCACCACAGCAGAAGCACATGCACCTGCACCGAGCAAGTCCAGGCCTACAACCGGCGACAATGGAATCGATACCCCGCCCGAGACGCCGAGAGATGCCCTATCTGGCGCTGACGCAGGTAAGCAACCATCTCATTCATCTCACCCCGCCTGCCCGATAACCCATTGTGTCAGGCTCGGGTCCGTTCTACCCGTTCTCACTTCACGCTGCTCCGCTGCATGCTCCAGCCTCCTCGCTAATCCGCCGTGTGCACACAGGCGCTCAACCTCCGTCACCCAACCCGAACGACTCGTACGAAGTGCAGCTCGAAGCTCTAAAGAAGCAGCTTGCTCACGCCGAAGCCCAGCTCGATGACGCGAGAATCATTGCAAACAAGCAGGATGAACACGTCAAGACCCTCGAGGACGACCACAAGGAGCGCGAGCGGACCTTTGAAGAACGTGAGGCTACGCTCATGCAAGACAAGAAGGATCTCGAGGAGCACATGGTCAGTGTGGTCGTGCAGCAAGTGCGCGAGGCCAAGACCAAGGAGCGTAACGCTGTTCGCGAGGAGTGTGAGGGCGAGTTCAACAGCAAGATGGAGTCCGTCAATGCGGAGCACGAGGCACGTGTCACCGAATTGCAAAACGAGATCGACACCCTGAAATCAGAGATCGAGAAGCTGAAGAGCTCCATCACTGGTCTCGAAGCTAAAAGCGATGGCTTAGCCCCCAAAGCAGAACTCGAGTCCAAGGTCCAGGAGATCAAGACCCTGTCTGAAGAGAAGACCGCCGCTGAGCATTCGCTCGCTAAGGCTACCGCCGAGCTGGAACAACTTACAGCAGACAAGAAGAGTGCCGACGACGCGCTCTCGAATCTCAATGCTGAGCTGGAGAAGCTCCGCGCCGACCAGGCTTCCCTCATCCCCAGGACCGATCTCGATTCCAAGGACGAGACCATCGCCGCCCTTACTGCCGAGAAGGAGGTCAGCAGCAAGAATGTTGAGCAGCTTCAGGGCGAGGTTGCTTCGCTGAAGCAACAGATCGACGAGCTCCAGGCCAACCACACCAACGCTACCGAGAAGCTTAATGCTCAGGCTGAGGCCCACACCAAGCTTTGTCAAGAGCACGAGGCCCGCGGCCTAAAGCTTTCTGAGCTCGAATCATCCAATGCTTCCGCATCCGAAGAGTATACTGCCAAGGTCTCGGAGTTGGAGAGGGCGCTCACTGATGCAAAGGAGGAGCTGTCCAGCCGCACCTCCGACCTTGAGTCAGCGAAAAAGGAGCTTGCCAGCAAGACTGAGGAAGCTGCTAACGCTAGCAAGGAAGTCATCGCTGTAACCGATTCAAACAAGAGTGAGATTGAGGCGCTCAAGAAGCACATCAGCGAGTTGGAAGAAAAACTTGCTGCTGCCGACGCATCAAAGGGTGATGCTGACGAACTCTCAACCAAGATCTCCAAGTTCGAGGGTGAGCTTAAGGAGGCACAAGGCGCACTTGCCACCAGGACATCCGAGCTGCAAAGTCAAGTCACTGCCCTCACAACCGAACGTGACAACGCCATCGAAGCCACTGAGAAAGCGAAGAGCAACGTCGACACTATAACTGCCCAGATCACTGAGTTGGAGAAAACGCTGAAGGATGCTCAGGATGGCCTTGCCGCGAAAGAGACGGAGCTTCAAAGTGCCCAGAAGGAAGCTGCCACGGCATCTGAGGCTTCGGCTGCTCGCGTTGCTGAGCTCGAAAGTGCTCTCACCAAGGCGAAGAGCGAGGCTGAGAGCGCTACTGGCTCCGCTGATGCACGCGTCACTGAGTTGGAAGGTTCTCTCAAGAAGGCTCACGATGATCTAACCAATAAGGAGCAGGACCTCCAGAAGGCAAAGAGCGACGCGTCGACAGCTACCAAAACTTATTCTGCGAAGATTTCAGAACTTGAGTCATCTCTCAAGGAGGCACAAGACACTCTAGTCGCAAAAGAGAAGGATATCGAAAGCGCCCGCAACGATGTCAACGACAGCACTGCGGTTTCATCTGCTAAGATCGCAGACTTGGACAAACTTCTGAAAGACGCCCAAGCCAACCTGGCCAAGAAGGAGTCGGAGTTGGAAGCAGCGCAACAGGAAGCCAACAAGAGCACTGAGAGCTCATCGTCGAAAATCAGCGAGCTCGAGAGCGCGCTGAAGAAAGCGACCGATGATCTTGCTGCTAAGGATGCGGAAATTTCAAGTGCGAAACAAGATGCCCTAAAGGCCACAGATGCCTCCACTGCCCAAGTTCAAGAGCTAGAGCAGAAGTTGGCTTCTGCCATGGCCGACCTGGACAGTGAACGATCCAAGAGCACCGCAGCTCACGCAGATGCCAGCAAGCTGAAAGAGATCACTGGTGCCCAGATTGCAGAACTTGAAAAGAGCCTCGAAGCCGCTAAACAGGACGCTACCAATGCTACGGAGTCTGCTAAGGCCGAGACCAGTGGTCTCCAATCCAAGGCCTCAGAGCTAGAGTCTTCGTTGAAGGAATCGACTCAGAAGCTCCAAACCAGGGAAGCTGAGCTCAATAAGGCCGTTGCAGCTGGTGAAAGTGCCAAGACCGAGGCTACTGACCTTTCCAACAAGATCAAGAGCCTCGAACAGGACCTTGCCGCTGCCAAGCAGCAAGCCGAGCAGGTTGACACTCTACAGGCTTCCCTGAAGAGCAAAGACGCCGAAATTTCGGACGCACAGCAAGCTGCTAAGTCGTCGAGCATTGCTGCCGATGAGAAGATCGCTGCCTTGGAGAAGGAGCTGACCGACGCGAAGCAACAGGCAGAACAGGTTGCCGAGCTTCAGTCATCACTTAAGGACAAGAATGCTGAGCTCTCAGAGGCTCAAAATGCCGCAAAGTCATCCAGCAGCAAGGCTGACGAGCAGATTGCCACCTTGCAAAAAGACCTTGCCGCCAAGGAAGAGGCTCTTAAGGAAGCTTCAGCAGCAAAGGATGAGGTTGAAAAGCTCAACCGCCGTATCGCCGAGTTGGAGGCAGCCCAGACGGCCAGCACCTCTGGACACGAAGAGACGAAGGGCCAATTGACTGCCGCGCAACAAGCTCAGGCCGATGCTGAGAAGGCACTGGATTCGACCAAGTCTACCCTTGCGTCTACCCAAGAGGAATTGGCTGCTCTCCAGAAGTCCAAGGACGACCTCGACAGTGAGTTGAAGGCCGCTAAGCAGGACGGTTCAAAGGTTGCCGAATTGCAGAGTCAGCTTGACAAAGCTACTGCTGACCACAGCGCCGCTCTGGAGAAGGCCCAGTCGTCGCACGAAGAGACCAAGAAGGAGCTCACTAGTGCGAAGAGTGCTCACGATGATGCCGTCAAGAGCGCCACCGCTTCTCACGATGAGACAAAGGCCAGCCTTGCAGCTGTTCAGGAAGAGGCTCAGGCTGCAAAGTTGGCACAAGAGAAGGCCCAAAAATCGCTGGCGGACGAGCACAACGCGGCTACTGATGCCCAGGCCAAAGTATCCACCCTGACCACCGAAATTGCAGAACACAAGGCCGTAGCTGAGAAGGCAACTTCGGAAAAAGCGAAACTCGAAGAACAGATCAAGGCAAACGATGCTAAGGTCGCTCAATTGGAGGCCGCAGTTGAAACCGCGACCAAAGAGAAGGCTGCCAACGAGACTCAGGTGACAGAGCTCCAGGCTAAGCTCGCTGAGTCAGAGAAAGCCGCTGAAGCCGCGAAGGCCATCGAGGCGCTGAAAAAGGAATCGGACACTAAGCTTATTGAGGCTACCAAGGCTCTCGAGCTCTCACAAAAGGAGACAAAGGAGGCCGAGGAGAAGGCTGCGGCCAGCTCAAAGGCTGTCGATGATGCCGTCGCCGCTCGAAAGGCCCAGGAAGAGAAGTCCGCACAATTCGAAGCCGAGCTTGCAACCCTGAAGGCCTCGAGCGAGGCTTCCAAGGCTGAGCTCGACACCTTGAAGAAGGAGGTTGCAGAGGCGAAGAAAGGCCAGGAGTCCCTCAAGAGCCTGAACAAGTCTGTCATGGACAAGATCAAGGAAAAGGACGCCAAGATTAAAGAGCTGACTGCCGCTGCTGCGGAAAAGCCCAAGGAGAACGGTGTTAAGGCTGAAGCTGTTGAAGCCTAGATTCCCGCTACCTCAGGGCTAATGCCTGGGTTTGGGTGAGATTGTACAGATTGTGTTTTATTTTTCGCGCTGTGTGGCATTATACCCCGTCCGGTTTCCGTCGTTCCGTGAGTGAGCGTAAGATCGTGCTGGTCGGATGTTTGGATGTTTGGATGAGAGACTGGTTTTTTGTCTTATTTTTGTCTTGACGCGTTGCGCTTTTAATGAGTTTCTTTGTTTTGTTAATGACGAAACGGCAAATCTGCATGATTGCATGATGATGAAAATATGAGAGATTGTTTGAACAATGAACGCACTGGTACATATTTATTGAAGAACTTTTACCTAGAATGTCTTGCATCTGATGTTTTATTTTGCCTTTCCTATCTACCTACAGCAACAGTTGACTTTCCTTCACACACCCTTCTCCCAAGAAGATTGCATTGCGAGACAATCAATGCGGGAGTCAAGAATGTATTGAAACCAAGTGATTGGTGACCTATTTACATGCGAATTGTAGCCTTGCAGCCTTGCAATAGTTGCAGGCCTGCAATCGCGCTTCAATTAATGCCTTCATGGCCCTCTACCTATGTAACTGCGTGAGCAGTGTCGGTCGGAGACTGTAGATCAACGCTTGTATTGCTATCTGTTGTCGTGTTCTGATGTTCGTCTACAGGAGCTCTCGACTTATGGGTAAGTGCACTTGCCCACCAGGCAGTGCCTGCTACAATAGGATGTCATGTGACATCAGCCACGTGGTTACACACCCCCTCAGCTGCGGTGCCAACCAAAGCTGATCTTCCTAGCTGATCAATGTTCCATATCTCACTCAGGATACCCGAGATGATAGTCCTCCCATAGCTCCCACTGCCTAGTACCAGTGAGTCAAGCTAGCTGGATCAGGGCTGTCCTGCTCTTCAGACTCAGACAGGCAGTCTTTGACGTCTCTCAATCCAAGCTGTCGGATGAACTCGGCATGCTTCTGGCGTACAAGGATCTTGGTGAGTCCATTAGCTGGCATGAGATTGGTAGGCTTCCACTGAACTGATATACGTCCATCAGCCACCTCCTGTCTCAACCAATGTTGGTGAACGTCTACATGGCGCAGACGCGTGAACAGCTTATCCTCGTGCTTAGTGACAACGCCCACAGTCTGTAGGTTGTCGCAATAGATTGTCGGTACCATCTCTAGGTCAAGCTTGATGTGCTTAAATAGTCGATTCCATGCCTGCAGCTCGCTGGCTGCTGTCGACAGAGCTAGCAGCTCTGCCTCGGTGGTCGATTTCGTGACGGAACGTTGGAGTGTCGCCTTCCAGTCGATAGGCATGCCATACAGCATGAATAGATATCCCTGAGAGCTGCGCCTTGTCGGCAGGTCGTCAGCAAAGGCTGCATCAGAGGCACCGTAGAACAGTGGCTCTGTTCCAGCATCCCCCAGGTTTGAACCCATATATATCGTGCGGCTGCTCTGATCTCCATGAGCACCAATCGCCAAACGCTTCTGGCCGATCAAGTACTTCCAGGCGTGGTACGCTGCGCTGACATGCTTTTGACCTGGATTCTGTAGATATCGAGATAATTCGGAGTGGGCTTGTGCAACATCAAGTCGAGTGTATGTCGCGATGTAGGCCAGTGATCCAACCAACTCCTGGTATAGCTTTGTGCGCTGTTCGTCCGGCTCCTCCTTGCTTGGGCCGATATTTCCATCTACCAGCGGTACTGCTGGATATTTTGTGCACTCTTGAGCAATGTTGTATTTTACTACTACCTTGTCGATAAAGCTGTCTTGCATCAACCAGATCTTCTTCTGGCTGCGATCTCGGATCACGCGTATGCCGAGGAACCATTTCAGCTCTCCCAGAAAACGCACGTCGTATGCAGCTCGCAGGTGTTGATCGAATCGGCGGTAGATGTCCTTGTTCTTGGAAGCCACAGCTACGACTATATCGTCCACAAAGAAGAAGACGATCAGGGAATTGTTGCTGAACAGGCAGGGCACTCCTGGCACCTGCTGAAGGCCCAGCTTCTCGAGCGTAGTAGTGAGGTGCTTGTACCATAGCCGCGGTGCATCTCGAAGCCCGTACAGAGCTCGCTTGAGCTCAAGCAGTTGGCCAAGCTCGCTCTCATATCCTTCTGGACATCGTACGTAGGTAAGTCGGTCAAGTTCAGCGTTGAGAAAGGCGTTTAGAACGTCGTACTGGTATAGCTCAAGGTCGAAAGCAGCTGCCAAGGCGATTAAGCATCGAAATATCTTCGCAGCCAGCGTCGCCGCGTACGTATCGCCGTAATTCTGCTGCAGGTCTCCTCTCACTACCAGTCTCGCCTTGAACTTGTAGAGATACCCGTCCTCGTCGAATTTGTATGTGAATACCCACATAAGTGGCAGTATCTCAGCGTCTATCACTTCAGACGCTCTCGCTGCTCGTCCAAAGCAGGTCCTCTGGATAAAGCTGTCAATCTCTTTGCGGCTTGCCTTCTTGAACTCAGCTCCAAATGGATGCTGATCCAGGTCCTTCCATCTCTTTGGCTCAGCTGGCAGCTGGTCACGATGGAGTCGGATCTTCGGCGCTTCGCTGAGCAGCTTTTCTGATGCTGTAGGATTGATACAGGCCGCAAATGTCGCCAGATAGGTGCCAAACTTTGCTGGCTTTCGACTCCGCTTGCCCTCTATGATAAAATGTTCTGATACCTGGCTGCTGATCTCTCCTCGTCGTGCAGCGTTGTTGGACGTTCGGTCTGGCTCTTCTCCTTCTCGAGCCAGAGTATATCCGCGTCCCCAGCCAGTATCGTCCATCGAATGATCGGTGAGTGACTCGCCTGTGAGCTCGATCGGCTCTGGCAACTGATGTCGCCTCTGGAGTCATTGGTGCTGTGGTATTCTTCTGCTGAGTACGACCCTGCTGATAATTTGGCGGTAGTTGAACATGAATCGTATCTCCGATCTCCTCAGTGTTCTTAGGAGAGGATAGTTGTTCTGTCAATATATTGCTGTAATCGGGCGTCTCCTCGATATCCAGCACCTCTGCTGCCTCTCGAACGTAGCTCTTCTCTGCGTACTGACCTTGGCTGTCACAGAGCTTGCCTCGAACGAAGACAACATCTCGGGTTCGTATCACTCGTCCAATGGATGGCAACCACACTCGGAAAATGTTGGTAGAGTCGAAGCCTACCAGGTGGCCAATGAGAGCTCGAGATTCGAGCTTGGCTCCGCGTGGTAGCTTCTCATTGAGCACATAGGCTCTCGCTCCAATCACCTCAAGGTGAGCAACTGATGGCTTGATCCCCTTGACTTTGGTGTATGGGCAGCTCCAACCGATCGCTTCGACTGGCGTACGATTGAGCAGGTATATCGCTGACATGACGCACTCGTTGGCATACTCCTTGGGTAGACCAGCGTACAGTCGGATAGCTCTGCCTCGAATGACAATCGCCTTCCCTGCGCGCTCGATCGCTCCATTCTGGGCTTCCGTCGCTCTCGGCTCAATCGCAATTCCAAGGTCTCTGCATATCTCGAACAGCTCAACGTATCCAGTCTCCATGTCTAGCCTCACGATGATAACTTGGCTGCCAAACTGGCGCTCAATCTTGGCTAGCAGTCGCTTAAAGACTCGTGTCAGAGTAACCTTTGTCTTGTCTGGCATACAGCTTCCTTCATGCCACTTCGTGTCCTGGTCAACCATATGGAAAAGGTATTGGTCGCCGTTGTAGCAATGCTCGCCTCGCTCTAACAGCTGCACCAGGTCGATGCTAATGCGCTCAAATGGTCGAGTAGCGGGCTCGCGCGGTGGCCTGCGGCTGACCAGCTTCGTTAATTTTGACTGTATACAGATCTCACAGTCCTTCCACTTCGGTGCTGGATCACTGTTTATCAGTTGCAGTCCATCCACGTTATCCGGCAGTCGATCGATCGCCTGTCGGCCTGCGTGACCCCACATGATGTGAGCCTCCTCTGGTGTAAGCTGTAGCGGCTTCCTCGGTTCGTACGAGGGCTTCTTGTGGGCATGAGCTGAGGCTGCAAGCAAGGAGCCAGCGTCTGGTCGCTCCATGCTGTCAGCGTCTATCAGCCAATGACCGCCCATGTACTGAAGCTTGCTTATGACGTTGTTCCATCTGCGTTGGTATAGACAATCTCGGCCTGAGTCGAAGTGGATGCCGACAGATCGACAGCGAGAAAGGCCAACAACGTTGGTGAGAAATCCTGGCACATAAGCCACGTAGATGAGCTCTATCTGCTCTGTGCCCGTGGGCGTGTTGGTGAGCAGAACCACGTCTCCCCACTCTTGTATCTGAAGCTCCTGGTTGCCAGCTTTGGCAACCTCACCTTTCCCATCGGCTCGCTTCTTCCAGCCGTAGGCTCTGGTGTTGGTGACATGCGTGTTCGATCCAGGATCAAGGATCCATCGATTGATCAGGCTCGGCTTGATCGCCTGCTTGTTCGTACAGTCTGTGCTCATGGTGAGCTGCAGTACACAGCTGCCGAGATCTTCGATCGTCGGGCTCTGGTCATCAAATCGACGTGGGGTACTTGAAGCCGCTGTCAGAGCTGCTGTGCCTGTGTTTGCCTTGAGGGCTGCCTTCATAGCTCGTCCAACTGGTGACTGACTCTCTATCGCTTTGCTGAACTTTTCCTGAATGTCAGGCTTCGGCGTCCAGCCTTGCGGCTTACCCTTCCCTCCAAGGTACCAGCAGTCCTTGAAGCGGTGCTTGAGACCGCACTTGCATTCAAGCCTTCTGTCTTTGCCTTTGTCGTCATCTCGGGTCTCTGCACTGTCTGGTTGCTTGTCGGCGCTCTGATCGATACCCAATGTCGCGAATGTACCAAGGGATGATGCCACTGGCCTGGTTGAGCGCCAGTACATGGCAAACTCAGCCACAAGGTCGTCCAGCGTTGGAATCGGCTGAGTATTCAGCTGAGCTCGAAACAGCGTAGCTTGCTGGGTCGTCGCCCAGGTATCGTCAAGGCCCTTGATGGCTAGCAGGAAGTCGCGTTGAGCTCGTGGTGATGTGACGTCAGGCAGACAGACTGCCTCGCACATCCTCACGACGTGCAGCCATTCCTCAAGCCAATTGTCAATGTTGTTCCGTGGTCGACTCTGTAGTTGTCGATACTTGGCTATCAGCTGCAGCTCCCTCTCGGCCGTCGATGGGCAGAGGTGCTTCTTCAGCTTCTTCAGTCTAGCGTACGCGGTATTGTCGCTCTGTATGAGATGTATGTGGCGGCGGCTAATCGTTCGGCCGATCTCCTGGGTAAAGTCGTTCAACGCTTTCCTCTTGATCGTGTATCTGGCCAGTGCTCGATCGTAGTTCCTCTCCGCCTGCTGGTATCGCTGGAACTCCTCGGTCGTCATGTCCTTGAGCACGACGCCAGTGTCCTCTTCAGTCTCGTCATGGTACTGCTCAGGCTCGACGGCTGCTGGCTCCTCAAGCTTCTCAAGGTCCGCCTCGTCAAGATCTGGGTTGACCATGGACCACAGGTGATGCCTGTCCGCGCTATCCTTTCGTAGGAAGATCCATTCTTCCCAATCTGCAGGCTTCTCAAGTATAACCGTCGTCCTCGTAATCAGTCCATCTAGCTCGGTAGTAGCCATCCTGAATCAGGCTCTATCGGCTCTCAGATCGACTCTCGTACGGGGCAGTGCACGGTGTGCTCGAGGCTCGGCAAGGTAAAGGTGAAGGTAGCGGTTCGATGACGTAGCTCTGTTGACAGCAGTCAATAGCTCGTCGGCATGCAGTAGCGGATACAGCGTGTGTAGTCGACAGCCGGGCTCATAACTGTAACTGCGTGAGCAGTGTCGGTCGGAGACTGTAGATCAACGCTTGTATTGCTATCTGTTGTCGTGTTCTGATGTTCGTCTACAGGAGCTCTCGACTTATGGGTAAGTGCACTTGCCCACCAGGCAGTGCCTGCTACAATAGGATGTCATGTGACATCAGCCACGTGGTTACAACCTAGGTACTGTCCCTGATCTGGTACCCGCATGCACTGCCTTGTATTCCGAGTATTACGCCTGTTTTTCCTGCCACAAGGCATTTTTGCTTCTTTTGAGAATCGATGACGGCCATTTTGGCTGTGGTTTCTGCCTGGCTGAGGCCCTGTCTAGGATCACCAGGTGAGCATTATGGCGTAGCTCTCCTGACCACGGTCGCTGAGCCACAATGAAGGATGTCTTGGCGAAAATTACTATAAGTTCGAGGCCATGCCGTCAAAAAGAGCTCTTGCGAAGCTCTTTGGCTACATCACCACTTTGGCTTTACAAAGTTGTCTCCCAGTTCAGCCGCGCGGCTGATGTTGAGATAATCACATACAGCCTTATTCGTACACGCAAGATACCTCGAGATTGATGTGGAAACTGGATGTTGAATGCTATTTCACATTTTGACTGCTACGAAGAAGCTCGTTTCTTTTAGCCGATTAATAGGAACACTGTTAGAAAGGTATATGTACCAATCAACGCAGGGGCAAAGTGTGTTCAGTGTTCACATTTTGTCTCAACAAACACCCTAATAACGTACTCCACAAGCGAGCCGGTCACCCAAGCGAGCCGGTCACTCAATTTTACACCAAAAATTGAGATTTTTGCACCTTAATAACTCCACAACCAGATGATAGAATTGTCTAAAAATCAAAATACTATGCTTTACCTATGTCAAGATCAGTTGCCCTGGAGATCTAAGCTCTATCCTTAGCGTGTGTAGAGTTATTAGAAAGTACGCTAAAATAATCCCTGTATTTTGATTTTTGTTTAATAACTCCGGTGCGACTGATACAGGATCCTAGCGCTTCTATAGAATTGATCTTTACGTAGATGCAGCATAGTATTTCAAGTTTTAGACAATTCTATTATCTGGTTGTAGAGTTATTAAGGTGCAAAAATCTTAATTTTTGGTGTAAAATTGAGTGACCGGCTCGCTTGGGTGACCGGCTCGCTTGTGGAGTACGTTAGCAGTATGTTTTAGTAGGGTCTTGGCAGAGTGGCCCACTCGCCCGTGAGGTACGTTATAACTTTGTATAACGTACCTCACAAGCGAGCTGGCCACACAAGCGAGCTGGCCACCTGCGCCAAGACCCCACCAAACATACTATTGCGCATAGTATAATCGCGATGAGCCAACAACCAGACAATCTACTACCTTCAAAAGATGCTCGACTACAGCTTGCTCTTGAGGCTATCAAACGCGACGCGACGCTATCCCAGAGACGTGCTGCAGCTATCTACAACGTCTCTCGAGCAACACTCAGTAATCGCCTTGCTGGAACACCTTATCGACGCGATTGCACGCCCAACTCAATAAATCTCCTTAAGACAGAGGAGGATGTAGTTACTCAGCATACCCTTGACCTCGACGCGCGAGGATTTCCGCCCCGGCTTGCTGCTGTGAAGGATATGGCTGATTCTTTGCTGGCTGAGCGTCACCGTGATCCTGTTGGCCAGAACTGGGCTGCAAACTTTGTCAAACGTCGCCCTGAGCTCAAGGTCAAATTCAATCGCAAATATGACTATAAGAGAGCTCTCTGCGAGGATCCTGAGATTATACAAGGCTGGTTTCGGCTTGTAGAGAACATGAAGGCTAAGTATGGTATCCTTGATGACGACACCTACAACTTTGACGAGGCTGGCTTCATGATGGGCATGATATCAACTGGAGCAGTAGTCACTAGTTCTGAGCGTCGAGGACGGCCAAAGAGCGTTCAGCAGGGCAATTGAGAGTGGACTACAGTGATCCAAGGGATCCATGCGATGGGCTGGTCGATCCCACCCTTCATCATCTTCTAGGGCAAGCAACACCTCTCAAGCGTAGATCGCATAAAAGGAAGCGTATACAGCAGCAGGGTATCTTAACGATTGAGGAGGGCGTACGACTGACGACCCTTAAGGAGTTTGAGGCGCGTAGTGATGGGAAGAAGGCAAAGAAGAGGGTGCGCGTTGAGGCAGGTGAGCCTAGCCAACGACGCTGTGGACGCTGCGGCGAGGCAGGGCATAACGCACGTACGTGTAAGCAAGAAGTATTAGTAGATTCTGAGTAGAATAGCCTATTACGATTCTTAATTACTATCCTTGACGGTGCTCTACGGTCGTGTACAGTACTGATTTTGGTAGGGTCTTGGCGCAGGTGGCCAGCTCGCTTGTGTGGCCAGCTCGCTTGTGAGGTACGTTAGTGCTTCTTCTATTACACTATCTGTTAAGTTAATAATCTACGTCCTCCTTAACATAGCAATTAGTGGCTAACACCAGAGTTTAGAGTAACAAAGTCATGAGTCAAATCGCTGGTCCAATAAACGCACTCTTCTACATTCCTTTGGAAGTCACTGCCATCGTCTCTTAGGTCCACAACCATTTCGATATCCTCGGCGGCCATTAGATCTTTGGCTTGGACCGCGTCAACATCTACTGGGACTCCTCTTTCTAGGAACTTGGTCAACTGCTTTGGGGCGTCTGGCTGAGTGAAACCGATGGATGTCAATTCGGGTACAATGAGACCTCTTCCTGCGAATTCGGTGTCTACCAGCGAGTACCCAAGCGCAGCCAGCACGTTGCCCCAAGTTGGCCCCTCGCCGTAAATACTGGTCTTAACAAGTGCTGAACGCGCGATCGTAGACGCGATACGGTGAGCAGCCTTCTCATCGGTGCAACCACGTACGCGGATGGTGATGAACTTCGAGGCGCCCTCAGCGTCCCGAACGACGAGTTTGGCCATCTCGGCCATAACATCGTCAAGACAATGTTGCATGGCAACGAAGTCATCTGACTGCAATGCCCCCGGTGTCGGATCCCAGTCCACAGACTGGGCATGGTTCATGGTTTGCTGGCCAGGAGGACTGGTAGCAGCGCCGTTGGCAAGAAGAGTCACCATGTCATTTGTCGACGTGTCGCCGTCAATAGAGATGCGGTTGTAGGTCTTTTCCGTAGATACGGAGAGTAATTGCTGCACTGCCCGCGGCGTGATCGGAACATCGGCGCAGATGACTCCAAGTGTGGTGGCCATGTTGGGGTGCACCATACCGGCGCCTTTTGTGATGCCTGAGAGTGAAAAGCTAGTGCCAGGTCCCCAGCGAGATAAAGTGAACTTGCGGGATACGAGCTTAGGGAACGTGTCGGTTGTGGCTAGACCCCAGGCAGCTTGCATCCAATGCTGATGGGAGCTGCCTATGCTGTTGCTAAGCCGGGACATGTTTCCGAGAATGGGTTCCATGGGAAGGCGCTGGCCGCCAAGACCGGTATGCATGACTAAGAACGAAGGGGATCGCGCGGTGTCGGACCTGGTTTCGAAAAGACTGTTCTCAGCCGCTCTACTCATAGTAATCGAGTCCTCCAACCCCGCCGCGCCAGTAAGAGTATTGGCGCACCACGAGTTGGCGATGATACCCCGGATGCCACGCCCCTTATGTTCTCGAATGATGTCTCTACTAACCGAGATTGAGGCAGCCGGAAATTCATTCTTGGTGAAGACGGCAGCTGCTGAACACAAGTGGCCTGGTGACACGACCATGACCAGGTCGGCCTGGGAGTGGCTGGCAGGTTTAATACCGGCGTGAACACCGCCAATATCAAAGCCCTTGGGATAAAAGCCTGACGTTGGAACGAATCGCTGCTTGTTGGCGGGCACAGGTTTATCGCCAAACAGGTCAAACTTGGTGGCATAGGACCGGGTGGGGAATGCGGATCGGCGCCATTTGTAGATGGCAACGTCGCGAACAGGACATCGCGACTGGGCAAGAAGGGAATTGAGCTGAGGTTTCATACTCATGAGGATACCAAGATGTAATTCAAAAGTGTAGGCTGTTGTTATGATCAGAAGAAGGGAGGTCATCGACTAGGCAATGACAACGCATGGGCGGGGCGGCGTCTTGCGAAGACTGTGTCATCATATCACGTGACAGACAGGAAACGCCAAAACGCAGTAGAATTTGAGTAAGCCTGGGCACAACGCCCGCACGTACAAGATGCGAATAGCACTCTAGTTCAGTTTAACATGCCGTGCAACATTGTAAAATGCCGTTCAGCATCGTAGTGTTGCAAAGTTGGGATGATTTTGGTGCGATCTTGGCAAAATCCTGCCACTCGCTTGTGCAATACGTTATAACGTACTCCACAAGCGAGCCGGTCACCCAAGCGAGCCGGTCACTCAATTTTACACCAAAAATTAAGATTTTTGCACCTTAATAACTCTACAACCAGATAATAGAATTGTCTAAAACTTGAAATACTATGCTGCATCTACGTAAAGATCAATTCTATAGAAGCGCTAGGATCCTGTATCAGTCGCACCGGAGTTATTAAACAAAAATCAAAATACAGGGATTATTTTAGCGTACTTTCTAATAACTCTACACACGCTAAGGATAGAGCTTAGATCTCCAGGGCAACTGATCTTGACATAGGTAAAGCATAGTATTTTGATTTTTAGACAATTCTATCATCTGGTTGTGGAGTTATTAAGGTGCAAAAATCTCAATTTTTGGTGTAAAATTGAGTGACCGGCTCGCTTGGGTGACCGGCTCGCTTGTGGAGTACGTTACGGATTTCATAATAAATATACGTTAATCTCTTCAGACACACAGAGCACACTTTGTACATGTAACGTGCATCTGCAGTTATACTCTATTAGTTGTATACCAACCTACACGGCTCTAGTCCAGAAGCTTTTAAATATGGTCTCCTCCCCATCCAGTCTTGAGGCGCACGAAGGTTTAGCGAAAGTATGGAAAGCAAATTCTGTCGTACCGCAACCCATAGACGACTGTATACATGGCGTCATAGAAAAGATCACCGCCACACAGCCCAGAGCACTGGCTGTGAAAGCATGGGATGGAAACCTGACGTACCAAGAACTCGACGATTTGGCCTCACAGCTTGCCTCGCGTCTGGGTGATCTTGGCATTGAAGAGGGCGACCTCGTGCCCTTGCTCTTCGAGAAATCCATGTGGGCAGTCGTAGCCGCACTGGGCGTCGTCAAATGCGGTGCTGGCTTTCTGCTGTTGGACCATAACTTACCCTTGGAGCGGCTGCGGATTATCGTCGCTACCTCGCAGTGCAAGCTTGTTCTTAAGTCTTCCCTGAACAATGACCTTGGAGCCAAGCTGTGCGAACAAAGTCTTCCAGTTGGGACCGACCTCGGGCAAAACGACAGGCCGCGTCTTTCGCGAGCGTCCCGTCAGCCAGACCCCTCCTCTATCGTGTATGTTGTCTTCACGTCCGGCAGCACAGGCGTACCCAAGGGATGCGCCCTTTCACACCGAAACCTGTGTTCTGCAATGCACTACCAGAATCAGGACCTCGGATTCCGACCGGGCGCGATGGTGTTTGACTTCGCGTCCTACAGTTTCGACGTGGCCGTGCACAATATCTTTGCGACCCTTACGAGCGGCGGCTGTCTCTGTATTCCAAGTGACACAGAACGCAGAAACGATATAGAAGGTTCCATGGCGCGCATGCGCGTCACTTTAGCCAACCTAACGCCAACCGTCGCGCGTCTCTTGAATCCGTCTGCCGTTCCCACCCTGAAAACCCTGATTTTACTCGGCGAACCGGTGACGGAAATCGAATGCAACACCTGGTGTGGCAAGGTACAGGTGATAAACTCGTACGGTCCGGCGGAATGCACACCAATCAGCACATTTAACCACACCGCCTCTACGCCCAACGAACTAGCCCACAGCGGGCGTGGTAAGGGGGTCACGCCTTGGATTGTCAACACTCAGGACCACAATGCTCTCTCCTGTTGGGGTGACGTTGGGGAGCTCCTTCTTGAAGGGCCGATCGTCGGACTCGGGTATCTCCACAACGCCGAGAAGACAGCCACGGCCTTTGTAGAGGACCCAGACTGGCTTGTCCGTGGGGCTTTTGGAGTTCCGGGTCGACGTGGACGGCTGTACAGAACGGGCGACCTGGCACGTTACGACGCGAACGGAAACATTGCCATTCTTGGACGCGTGGACACGCAGGTTAAGATCCGCGGTAATCGTGTCGAGCTGGGCGAGGTTGAGTTCTGTGTCCGGCAGTGTATGCCCGAAGTCGTGCAGGTCGTGGCCGAAGCCGTGCTACTGACCGGGGCTGAAGCCGGGGCCCGAGTCCTCGCCGTGTTTCTAGAATGGCCTGCCGCGGAAGTGGGGGAAGAAGGCATTCCCGCGAAGCTGATCGATGTGGGTGATAGCGTACGCGACTGTCTGTTCCACAGCTTGCCTGTATACATGATTCCCACTTTGTTCTTCGCCCTGGCCGAGTTGCCCTTGACGCCGACGGGCAAGACGGACCGCAAACGACTGCGCGAGATCGGCTCGGCCTTCTCGACCGAGATGGTCGCAGAGGTGGCATGGCTAAAAGGACCGAAAACTAAGCCACGCACCGATACCGAGACCATGCTCCAGGAGCTGTGGGCGGGCTTGCTCAATATTAACCGCGATTTGATTGGTGCCGACGACAATTTCTTCCAGCTCGGGGCCGACTCCATCACAGCCATGAAGCTCGTTGGTGAGGTACGAAAGCTCAACTTCCGAATCGTCGTGGCTGAGATCTTTCAAAACCCAGTGCTGGGGGACCTAGCCAAGGTCGTGAAACCCGCCGATCCAGAGCACGCGGAGGAACTCGAAGCACGGTTAGCTGAGCTAGAAAGGGCACATTCCGTTATTCGCAATGCTTTTCTTGAAGATTTCAAGTCTTTTTCTGGTGTTGCGTTGCGCACAGAAGACGTCGCAGATATTATCCCTCTGACGGATCTGCAGGAGACCCTCGCCGTGGAAGGTCTGCTAGAGAATCGTCAGATTGTGGACTATTATTACCTGGAGCTAGACGAACATGTCCACACCTCCAAACTAAGGGCCGGTTGCAGTCAGCTTCTGGAAGCATTCCCTATTCTCCGCGCTCGTTTATTTCTGCACGAGCGCAGACACTGGCTCATCGTTCCGAGCCAGCTTGAAACCCCATTCCAAATCGTCGACCTGGCTCCCGGATCCAGCTTGGACGCTACACTGAGTGCCCACTGTCTCCACGATGTGGTCACCTTCCCACGGGACCAGACTCTCGTGGCTTTCACGCTGCTCCGATACCTAGGTCGAGGTAGCCGGCTAATCGTCCGACTCTCTCACGTGCAATACGATGGGATGTCGCTACCCGTCATATTTCAAACCCTTGCCGACAGCTACCGTGGGGAGCCTTCACCAGCACGTACCCCTTTTTCGGCGTACATGGCGTACATTGCTCGTCGTCGCCAGGCTTCCATGAAATACTGGCGAGAGACCCTTCAGGGTGTGCGGCCGCTCGAGCCCGCCTTTCTGTCCACACCTGCACCTATCGATTCCCGACCGCGGAGCTTCCGCGTGGAAAAGGAGATGGCGTTTCCCACGTTGTCCGCATCTATAACCGTGGGGTCGTTCATGAGCGCAGCCTGGGCCGTGTTCCTTGCACGACTCTTGAGGCGCGGATCAGCCAGGGCGGAGGGGGACGTGATCTACGGCCAGCTGGTCAGCGGCCGCAACTCAGCAGTGCCGGGCATCGAGGACATGGTGGGCTGTTGCATCAACGTTATACCTCTCCGGATCGGTCTAGCTACCCTCGCCTCTTCTACCATGGCCGATATCGCTCGGTCGGTGCAGGAGCAGCTCGTCTCCGTTGGGGATGCTGATTCGCTGGGTTTCCAGGACCTTTTGGACAACTGTGATATATGGCCTGCCGGCCATAAGATAGTCTCATGCGCGCAGCACCAGAATGTTGAGACGCGTCCAGCCTTCGAGATGGATGGCACCGCTCGACAGCTGCGCCGTTTTGAGAATCCCGATCGCCTACCCGTCTTTCTCTACCTGGTCTCGTACCCTAGGGGTAAGGATCTGGGCGTGCAGATCTTTGCGCATACACATATTGTAACTGCTGATATGGCGCGAGCACTGCTAGAAGAGTTTTGCCCGCTGGTGGAGAAACTCTCTGCAATGCTGAAGATGGAATCTACGGCAAAGCTGTCGGGGTGTATATAACTTATTAATCAGGATTGCTTTACTGTAGCCACGGGCGCCGAAATAACAAGTGAAAATAACAGTAGCATGCAGAAATGTTGATTGTTCTTCGTAGCTTGGTGAGGACCGGAGGTTAGAGCCCGCTGCCAAGGTGCCAGTGCCATTAGGTCCAGCAATAGTTAACTTAACTCATGTACCATGTGTCAGCAACGAACAAATATGTACTTTTCGCTTTAGATGCTGTGAGTGTTGATAAGTTCTTTAGCTCTGTTGCTTAGTATAGTAGCGAAAAAGTATCATATCAATCATAATATAATAATTTAATTTAGAGTGCTACCTGGTTCCCTTTCGGGTCTATAAACACTATGTACTCGTCTCCGTGTACAGGGCCAACATGCTCTAGTCGAGCTAAACACCCCTGCCTCTTCCCTCGCTGCGTTTCTCCGTGCAAGTTCCGCTCCTTCCTCGTCGGTGCTGCCCTGTTGTAGGGGAGCAGTCAATCATAATATATTCCTATAGTCTATCAACGAAGTAGTAGATGTATATTGCGGAGGATAAGAACTAGACCCAGCCTATAGTGGCCTAAAAGATAGACTTCCCGAAAAGCAAGCCTTATTAAGTTCTTGGCTCGATAACCTTGAAGCTTGATTGTTCGATTAAGTCAAGCTGCCTCATAGTACCTAATCAGCGAAGTCAAGCTGTGACGGAAGCCGGCTTGACTAGTTCGATCATCTCGAACAGGAGGAAGGGGGCCGGCGGCAAGGAGCAGGTGGGCCTTTTAGTCTCGCCGTAGGAGCGATCCCGCGATAGCTATTTCGTGTTGGCGAAGTAGCCTCATGCCGCGCTCACATGTTCTATCTCATTTTTCCTGTCGCCGTCAGCCTTATATACCACACTTTTAGTGTTGCTTTTTACTTTCAACAACGTGAGCAATAACGACTCAGTGGTTCTCGCGATCCCGCAGAGAATGGACTTTAGCGCGACGAATCGCCACCTCCGCTGCGGCCCTCACATGCCCAACCTCATCGGCAAGAGGCTCCTTTGCGGCCAGGACGCCTGCAAGCTCGGTAGCGAGTCCGAGTCTATGTGTAAATGGAGGCGCGATGAGTCACTAGGCGTGCTGCTAAGCGTCGTTAACTACATTAAAACACCGCAACAGTACGAACTTTTTGGCTCTTTCAGACTTTCGTTCATCGCCAGCTGTCTACCAACGTGCCGGGAAGAGGAACGCAAAGTGCTTGAACCCGTCAGATCTTTCATCATACGCTAGGACTCATACTCTTCGTGCTTTGAGCGCGCTGTGAAGGTGCAATCAGCTGTCAACGCCTATGCCTACCACCCTATACAGCTAGTAAAAGATCAGAACACGTACCCTGAGTGCCGCGGTGGATGCAATCAGACGGCGTCACTGCAGTCGAAAGCGCAGCGACCACGCAAGTAACCCGGTTAGATACTGAGTAGAGCTGCGACATCGCTTACTTAAGCTTAGCAAGCTTGCGCTTGGCGTACTCGCTATCCTGCGTCATACTGTGAATGTCAGCGCTTGTTCAGTGTCCTGGACGACCTCATAGAGCCGCGTCGACGTGCTCTAAAACCGCGCCTATTCGCGGCTATACAGTATGTAAGACGCTGGCCAAAAACTGTCTTAGGAGACGCTGAGGCCGCTGTCAAAATGGCGATAACGGAAAACGAGACGGAGCTTTTGTACGACTTCAAGAGCTGGAGTGGTGACTATCACGGCTCTTAACCCAAAGAACTTTTGTAATTATAGGCTTACAGGATATCAAGTCAAAGTTCAATCAAGCCAAGCTCCTCAAGATCTAATTGAGCCCAAGTCAAGCCGACCCGTCGGTTTGTCCTGACTTGCTTATTGGTAAGTCTGTTAATAGAGTACATCACCTTACACAGAAAGGTAGTTTTGTGTCCAGTTGTGTAGCGCATCTGATGTTGCATGAATTGTTGCCGGATTCGACCGTGCTTGGTAAACAATATCTTGATCACATCATAACTTTTGGAACAAGGCTTTTCCAGGTTTCCCTAGTATGATTTAAGATGGGTGCTATCTAACACTTCTGTGCGACCATATGCGGGAACAAGTACAAGAGGCGAGTGCCATCTCTCCCAATGACTGTTTACTCCTTTTTCATGCCCTTTCCAGACATTTTCTTCAGTCCAAAACCTCCTGCTAGGCACGTCAAGATAGCCGCGCCAAAAAGAGTCCAAAAGCATGCACGATACCCTTCGAGAAGATCCGCTGGAGCATGAGATTGTTTCGCCACGGTGGAGGATATGAGAGAAATAGAAGCCAGGCCTACCGAGGCACCAAATTGAGAGATCGTGTTAAAGACGGCACCAGCCAGAGCGTGAGTGCTGTCCGGGAAGCTGCCTGTGATAATGAGTGCTGAAACGACAAACAAGACTATTATTTAAGAAACAAGTCAGCCATCCGGACAAAAGTCTATGTTGGGGGCTGGTGAAGACCAAGGAGGATAGATCATAAAGGAAGGATATACTCACTATCACCTGAAATAGGGGACAATAGTACAGCCCAGAACCCAGCGTACCAGTAGGTCCAATCCGGGTCGTTGAGAGCCATCAGAAGCGGGGACAAAGCAGTTAGTAGACATGATATGAGAACAACCCAATACACCGATACGCGATGGAGGACCAGGCCGACGGTAAGAGTCTGGACAATGCCAATGACTACATTGGGAATGAAGCGGACAGACGTTTCCACGGCGGATAATCCCTGCACCTCTTGGAAACTAAAAGTTCTATCAGCGACGAATAGCATTCTCTTGGGGGATATTGTGACATACAAGAGACTGAATAGGTACTCCAGACTGTGCACGATGGCCCAGGTGAGGAAAACCATAATGCAAATAGAGGAGAAGGCCAGGTCCTTCCATAGAGAATTTGGGATCAAAGCTGGTTTGCCACGCTGCTCTTGGCGCCGTACCCAAAAGACGAACGACGGCAGGCAGGCTACGCCGATACTGAGCAAGGCAATTTGCGGGGCATCATGGATGCGTTGACTGTCGTCTGATACGACCCTGCAAATCGATGTATAAGCTTTTGGACTAGATGCAAATCGCGGGAAGCTAAGTGGGAGACCTACGCCAAAACATAAGATAGCATGCCAAAGCATGCGCTTGCTAGGATGGCGCCCACCCAGTCGATGTCATAGATGAAGCGTTTCCATGTGGGGCTTGAAAAAGAGGCTGCAGCTGGTTTTGGAATGCCAAAAATGGCGGCTAAAAATACGACAAAGGAAGCGATAGCACTCATGTACCAACCGTACCTCCAGCCAACAGAGTCGACGAAGAAGCCACCAAGAAACAGGCCAATCGAGTAACCGATCGGTTGACTTGCACCAGCAAAGGCAAACCCGACGTTGCGGCGCTTGCCAACGGGCAGAGACGAGGCCAGCAGGCTGATGGCTGTCGGCAGGCACATAGAAGCAGCTACGCCTTGGCCGGCCCTGAAGGCGATGAGCTGGGCGGAAGTTTGCGCCAGACCGCTACCAAGTACGAAGCCCGTCAGGAGAAGGCAGCCGGCGATGTAGACGTAGCGGCTCCCGACAATGTCTGCGACCGACCCTGAGATGAGGAGAGAGCAGCCACATGTAAGACTAGTGAAGACATGTTAGCAAGATGCAGCAATCTCCGTGCTTAGGGGAGTCCGGTATGATAAGTACGTGCCCATAGATAGAAGCAGGCCTGTCAAAGGTTATCGTTAGTTTTTGAGAAGCACCGCTACGTGGGGTAGTAATTCCGGCTTACCAGAGCAAGAGACCGTCAGAAATGTTTAATTCTTTAGCCATAGTGGGGATTGCAACGGCCAGGAGACCAGTCGTCATGCTACTTGCGAACGTGACGCCACAGAGAGTGGTAATCAATAGCGTCGTGGCCCAGAGAGACTGGTATGCGGGCTGCCCGACAACTTCGGCATCCTCCGCCCCAGCATCCACAATCGCAAAAGTGTGAGAGGGGACCGAATTTTTACTAGACAATGGCCGGACTGGACCACCTATGGTTGCTGTGGCTTTCATTACCGCGGGTGGATCTGTACCTGTCGTCACATCGGATTCTGATGTGGCGGTGATGGTGGTCATAATTGCTGTCCTTGCCGCTTTCCCAGTGTAGACTATCGATGGCGGGATGCAGATAAGGTGGAAAGAAAAATGGCGGTCTGGTCTTTTACTTATTTCAGGAGTAAATGAACTGGAAGCCAAGCAAACAGTGTGGGTACAGGCCGAGCTAAAGGAAGTACGGGGCGGACAGCGTTGACTGCACAGACCTGCTAAGATATGTACCTACTAACTACGTTAGGCAAGGTGGCTACTAACTACTTTAGGCAGGTACTTAGACTGTGCATCTTTGCGACATACAAAGGGTGGAAAAAAGTGGACTATCGCTCACGTGAGTAGCCAAGACGCTAGCGTTTTTATCGATAAGCTCTTGTGGCCCGTGCCTGAGCTCGTAACTCAACACCAGGACTCTATCACCAGCTCGTATACACTGTTTTTCCCACCCTTCACACTCACCATGCCGCCTAAACGCGCCGGAGGCCGCCCAAAAGACTCCCGCAACCTGACAGAAGCTCAGAAAGGTGCTATTGTAGCCCTACGCCAATTCTCCGGCACTGAGTTTGCGTTCATCGCCGGAGCAATGGGATTGAGCATTTCAACACCTCAGAAGGTCTTCAGCCAGGTCAAAAAGGCCTGTGCGGAGGCCTCACTCGAGCCCTCGCTCACCAACCTCCTAGCTACAGTAAACTCAACTCCTATTGGCCCCCCTGGCGCCCAGCCAAAGGTACGCAACGGCAGCACTCTCAGTGCTTGTATACGAGATGCTATCATACAATTTGGCACTCACAACATTGAAGATGCCACCCGCCACGTCCTCCAAGAGGTTGGGATCACAGTAAGCCAACCAACGCTGATCAATATTGCTCACGATCACCGTGATCAAGAGCACGACTACGCTATCGTTAGGGGCGTACGGCCTAAGAAACCTGAGCTTGACGACGATGATATTAGGAACAGAGAGCGCTACTGTGCCTGGATCTTTTTTACGTACGACCGCTTTGCTCCCCAGCTTATATTTGTTTGCTACGACGAGACTAGCAAATCTATCGGAGGCAGGAACAATCGTGGTGGCAAGCAGTACGTTTGGAGGCCTCGTGGCGCCCCAGCCAATCAATACGCCCTCCCATACCGTCCACCTGCGTTCAATCTCATGATCTGCGCTGCTACATCCTCTGATACAACCCTCACAAGCCCAAAACGCCCTTGTTTAGTATGGGTAGCAGAGGAGGATGAGGATCGTGAGGAGACACTTGAACGCGTACGCCGAGCAAATGAGAAGGCTCGTAGGCTTATCGACAATAAGAGGGCGCGTGCTGAAGTTGCTGGTACTCAAGAGGAGCGCGCTCTGCGTGAAATCAATCAAAATATCACCCGCAATAACAAGGTTGCCAAGGCTGCTAACAAAGCTGCTGGAGTGAAGGGAGGAGCCATCCGCAAGGGCGTTAAGAACCCTGTAACACCTGCTAAGTTCTTCAAATATAAAGACTTCATATACAAAAGTGGGAAAGGCATGAACGGGATCTGGTACGCTGAGCGGGTGCTTAAGGACGTCCTTTTTCCATACTACGAAGCCGTACGAGCCAGCAATCCTGGTGCTCAAGTATTCTTAGTACAGGATAACGTCTACCTTCATGGACTTGGCCTAAGGTACTGCGCACCCAAAATTGAAGAGAAGGACACCCGCTTCGCTCCGCATTCCCCCAACTCACCTGATCTACACCCAATTGAGCGCTGTTTTGGCAGGCTAGAAGGTTTCCTAGGGGACTATGAGGTGAAGAGCGCGTCCAAACAAGCCAAAGCTGATGCAGTAGCCTTTGTACAGTCAATCTGGCAAGAAGACGAGACGATGAGGCAATATATGGCCCATCAGCTCCATCCTGATCACTTTCGGGACGTTGCAAACGCCTGCAAAGCGGCTGGTTATAGCAACAACTTTACTGCATAATTTAAATACCTTTTGTAGCGCTGAAAACGCTGTGAATCAGCTGTTTCCGGGGGTGTTCTCATGATGCTGCCGGATTTTGGTGTTCGGCCAAGAAATTTCACGTGAGCGATAGTCCACTTTTTTCCACCCTTTGTACACTACAGAAGCAACGCTCCACCGCAGATCCGGCTTTCGGAACGTTACCTTGAGTTTTCAAAAGTGGTTTCATAGCGCAAGCATGATTCAACCCTGGTTGCCTAGGATTTCCATCTATTTACAGGACTTCGTACTCGAAGGATCGCCTAACAATCTCACCAATGCCGCTAACCAAGTCCCTGCCTGTCTCGCCACCACACCTCGCCGTCACTCCGAAATAAGCCAGGAAATGCCACCTTCCCTCAGTAAAGGGATCGCCCAGGACATCGCCGTTCTGTTTATATACGGTGGAATGCGTGATGTAGCTTGCGAGCGGTTCCGGGAGCGGCTTGGTGGTGGCGAAAGTGCCACCACAGTTCGCTGTCACATAGACAATATGTGTAGCATGCCGGGCGGCCGGTTCGAGCGGCTGACATAAAGCGTGAATGAAAGGATACACGTCTTTATGTGGTCTGTCAGTCGACGGCTGGCCGATCCTCTCTCTCGCGAGGGCCATCAGCATGTGCAATGCAAAGTAGTCGATGCCGTACGTATACTCGACGGAATATGACTCTTGGTGTCCCGGGAGCCTGGCGTTGATCTCTATGAGGAAGACGCTGGGTTTCTTATTTGAGCATTCAGCCTGGCCAGGGGAATCAATAAGCTGCATGCCCCGGTCGGTCATGGCATAGGTCATGGTGCTGTCTTTGACTCTTGCCTCCACGTGGAACACACCGTTCTTCAAACCTAGCGAAAGTAATGTTTTGGTCAAGAATGACTGCAGCAAGGAGCATTCCGAGGCGGGAAGTACAGACGGCAGGATATCTGAAGTCTCAGCAAAAGACTGTGGGAGGGCCGACGATGTCTCATTCGTGGCATGCGAAGACAATTTGACGTCGGCGGAAGAGGGGAGGTCGTCCACCACCTCGCTCCAGATGTTTTGTCCATCCCATAAAACAATATTAACGTCCACCTCGGGGCCGGACACGTATGGCTCTATGAGGGCATCCACTCCGGGAAAATCCGTCTCGTGATGTTGAAGCACCCTTAATAGTTCCTCCTCGGATGTGATCTTCCTGACCCCATCCGAGGCGCATCCGACCACCGGCTTGATGACCAAAGGATACTCCAATGGCGAGTTCAACGTTTTTAGACGCGCCTTTAGGCCAGCAACTCCGCTGACCGAGAGAGTCACTTCAGTCATGATTGCGTCGCGCATTTTACCTTTGTCGTGACATAACTCTAGCGCCTCGACCGGGTTTGTAGAAAGACTCAATCTCTTAGCTGCCTCGGCCGCCTCTACTATGTAGTAGTCGTTGAATGTTGTGATACCGTCGATGGATCCTCGACTTCTCGACAATGCGTCAACGACACGATCGGATAAGCCCCCATCCAGCGTCATGTCGCAGGCGAGAAACTCATTACAGCCACTATCAGTGGCGTACTTGCGGGCCCAAGCCACATCGCGTTCCAGTATGACAAGATCGATGCCCAGGGCGTGGGCAGCTCGGTACATGCCTGCCCCGGCCGCCTCGGCCACAATCGGATTTCCTCTACCCTCAAGCACGGCAATGCGAAGCTTGGGTAGAGGGCTTGGGGAGATCCAGGGGAAAGAGAGCCGAGCCGAGACCTCACTTTCCAATAAAGACAAAGCAGATTCTACCAGCTGAAAGTACAACCCAGGAAGGGGATGGACTAGGATAGCCGCAACTGCGATGTGTAGGATTCCGTGAAACTCATCGTGGTGGGTACAATCAAAGGGTTGAATAGGCTGCCGGGGTGTAGTAAAGTCTCCAACCTTATCAGCAAGCTCGCAGGTGAGAAAGCGTCGCTGAACGATGTCGTTACGTATAGCGTAGCCTTCCTTCACAGGCAGCAGTAGCTTGAACACTGTGTAGGTGGTCCGGTAAGCATCCATATTCTGGCGGACGGCATTTTGAACAAACACGCCGGCCTTGGACGTCGTCCAGGCAGGCAGATACGGAATATCTTCTTGATTGGTACTGCCTACTGGTGGCGAGGTTTCGTGGTCAAACCGAGGCACCGTGACGATCGGACAGAATATGACATCCACAGTGCAACATGGAGTATCTGCATTATGTTCGCTGGGAAGGAGCCGTTTGTTGACTTTCCAGTGACAGAGGAAAGAATCTAAAATTCTATCAGCTCCTGTTCTACTAGGTAGTCTGGCGGCCAGTAGCCCGTCTAGTTATTCAGAAACACTAACATACCTCTTCTCTCTCCTACATTGGCCTGGAAATACTGAGTAGTATACCCGCGTACATGATGTTCTTGGTCCATGGTACGGATTTTGGCGAGTTCTTGAAGATCGCGTCTCGACTTTGACGGAAAACACAACTTGAATGTTAACGATATATCAAAAACCAGACGCGATTGTTTCACTTACATACGCGTGCTTGGCAGACTTGTCAACAAGCCGGCCGATCGGCGGCTTGATTGGCGAACGTGCCACAATTAGGGGTTTGCACGCCTTCACGGAGCACGCGGTACCACGTGCATACCCAAAGAGGAATCAGGCCGCTGATCGGCCGGCTTGTTGACAAGTCTGGTGCTTAGTCCCCAAACTAAATTGTTACATTTACTAACGTACTCCACAAGCGAGCCGGTCACCCAAGCGAGCCGGTCACTCAATTTTACACCAAAAATTAAGATTTTTGCACCTTAATAACTCTACAACCTGATAATAGAATTGTCTAAAACTTGAAATACTATGCTGCATCTACGTAAAGATCAATTCTATAGAAGCGCTAGGATCCTGTATCAGTCGCACCGGAGTTATTAAACAAAAATCAAAATACAGGGATTATTTTAGCGTACTTTCTAATAACTCTACACACGTTAAGGATAGAGCTTAGATCTCCAGGGCAACTGATCTTGACATAGGTAAAGCATGGCATTTTGATTTTTAGACAATTCTATCATCTGGTTGTGGAGTTATTAAGGTGCAAAAATCTCAATTTTTGGTGTAAAATTGAGTGACCGGCTCGCTTGGGTGACCGGCTCGCTTGTGGAGTACGTTACAGTATTGGGCAAAAGCAATATATAACGTAAAGCACCACCGAGCCGGCAACACCACCGAGCCGGCAACTTTTTCTTGGCATTGCGAACACCACGTACAAACAACAATGGCTCAACAACGCAAAGCTAAGCTACTCCAGCAAGAAGGCAGGATAGACCTCGCACTCCAGGCGTACGAATCAGGTCAATTTAAGAGCGTGCATCTTGCTGCTCTAGCATACAACGTCCCACATCAACGGCTCTCTGATCGGCAGAACAAAATCACCTTCCGGCTGTCTGCTACGCCCAACGGCCGAAAGCTCTCTGCGACAGAAGAGCAAACGATCGTACGATACATCCTTGACCTTGATTCGCGTAGATTTGCCCCCCGGCTGTGTGAGGTGGCAGATATTGCAGATAAACTGTTGGCTGTACGTGGTTGGTTGGTTGGTTGGTTGGTATTCGATTTTCGTCCATAGGATGGGGATTAAGTCCACCATCACCGCCTCCCGAAGGGCATATAGGACGTGCTAAGCTATGGAATTACAGTGCTGCCACACTACCTTAGAAAGCATTTCTTGCCTGCGCGGGTATTGCTACCATTTCAGAACTACAGCTCCCCTTCCAATTGGGGAGACTGAGCAGTGTGTGTACATCAGGGTGGTTCCCTTGTGTGTATTCAGAGGCGGTTTGAGTGCCATGAGAGGGAGTAGGAAAGAGTAGGTGGGTGTGAAGAGCCGGTGCCCTGCCGAATCGAAGCCGTGGCTCTGCGCGAGGAGAGCCTTTGTACTAGGCTTGGCCATGCCTGTGTCTGAGGAGATAGGTGTAGTAGGTAGGCAGAGCCAGGCCTGTCCTTCTTCTTTATCCCCAAGGGTCGTGAAATCTAAGGCCATGCTGGCTGCCTTGTTTGCGTGTTGTGTCAGGTCTGGGACGCTGACAGTCGGTCTTCAGAGAGCTGAAAGCAGCTCTCATCGTTGTGGGTGTGGAGAGCCGGTGCTCTGTCGAATTGCGCCGTAGCTCTTCGCGTGGAGAGCCTTGCGGTAGGCCTGGCGATGCCCTTATACTGCAAGAACAAGGAGTGGCAAAACTGTCTCCTTGTCTTGGTGGTGGTTGTGGCCTTCGACCGAACGTGAAAATCTGAGTAGCGCACGGGCCATTTTGAAGAGAATTCAGCTCAGCGAAGAGCTGAAAGACAAAAGAGGGCAGCGCGCCTGCCACAACGCCTGCAGCGGGGAGAGGACGTTGGGAAACAGATTTAAGAAGGCATTTGAGTCGTGTTTGAACGAAAAATCGATGGAAATCGACCTTTCGCTGACCTGGAAAAGTTGATGTTCGGGTGTGGCTGTACGTGGTGGGACACCTATTGGCAAGAACTGGGCTGAGCGATTTGTGTCGCGTACGGAAGAACTCAAGATGGCTTTCAATCGCGCAAAGGACCGTCAGAGAATACTCCAGGAAGATCCAGAGGTTATCAGCGCGTGGTTCAAGCTCGTACAGGAGACAAAAGACAAGTATGGGGTCCTAGATGAGGACATCCACAACTTTGATGAGACCGGCTTCCAGATGGGAGTTATTGGCTCAATGAAGGTTGTTACAGGCTCAGAGAGGCGTACAAGACCAAACCTTATTCAGCCAGGCGATCGGGAGTGGGTTACAGTTATCCAGAGCATCTGCGCTGCTGGGTATGCTATCCCACCCTTCATTATCTACAAGGGGCGTGTCCACATCTCTGCCTGGTATGAGGAGACTAATATACCGTACGACTGGAAGCTCTCTGTCTCTGAGAACGGATGGACAAACAACGCGCTTGGTCTTGAGTGGTTGAAGCATGTTGACGTGCATACAAGAGCGCGTCAGAAGGGGTTGTGCAGGCTGCTTATCTTGGACGGCCATGAGAGCCATCTCAACCAGAATTTTAAGGACTACTGCCTGGAGAACAGAATCTTAACCCTCTGTATGCCTCCTCACTCATCACACATACTTCAGCCACTTGATGTGGTGTGTTTCTCACCGTTGAAACTGAAGTACTCCCAACGCGTACGAGCCTTGGCATCCAAACGCGTCTTCCACATTAACAAGGAAGGCTTCCTCCCAGCCTTTAGAGACGCGTTTTTCGACGTGTTTACGTACAATAACTGCAAGAAGGCCTTTCAGGCATCAGGACTAGTGCCTACTGACGCGCAGGTAGTCATTGATCGGCTTGAAGTGCGATTTCATACCCCTCCACCAGTACCTCTACTAGAAACACCATGGCAATCCCAAACACCAAGCAATACGTACGAATTTGGGTCGCAGTCAAAGCTTGTAAGCGAGCGCTTCGTACGGTCACCAACATCTGCTCAGGAAGGGTTCTCAAAGCTAGTAAAAGGAGCTGAGGAGATGCTGCATGAAAATGTTCTTATTAAGGCTCGTGTACGAGAGCTTGAGGAGCAATTAGCAGAGGTTACTAAGCGCAAAGGGCGTAAAAGAAAGCAGATTCAGTATGGTGGGACAATAGAGTATGGTGCTGCAGCGTTGTCTGTAGCTGAGAGCGCAGCTGCAGCTCGTACGGTGTCAAAGAGAGCGCGCAGTGGTAGTGGTCAAGAAAGAGCCCAGCCAGGTCAACGGCACTGTGGCAACTGTGGAAAGACTGGGCACAACGCTCGTACGTGCCAAAAAGATGCAGAAGAAGATTCTGCATCTAATACAAGTGCGTCGTACGCGGGTTCTGCAGAGGGTAGTAAGTAATTGCTTGTTTTGTACATGGTGTTCGCAATGCCAAGGAAAAGTTGCCGGCTCGGTGGTGTTGCCGGCTCGGTGGTGCTTTACGTTATAGTTAGCGCGGTAGCTGATGTTCCGAGCCCCTCTACTTTTTTGATTCCAATGAGTGCACGGAACAAGATTGAAGTTAGTAAGTAATTCATAAGGCACCAGTTTATGGTTGACTTCATTAGCCGTGATTTTCCTATCCCTGCTTGATCCCTGTACGCTTTGGCCATGTATGCCTCTTCCGCCCCATACTACAGGTGTGTGCTGCCGAGTGACGTAGCCCTTCCCTACGTTACATCGCACTACGCGCCCCTTCTTCGGCCCTGACGGGGAAACGACGCGCCTCTTCCGCGCAACCGCTGGTCACATTTAGGAGCTAGCGTTCACATCAGGTGCTTAGGGCGGGGGCCTGTAGCTGTCCACGCCCTTTCGCAATGTGAGAACCGTTTTGGAATCTCTTGCTGAGTCATACGCCCTCGCCCGAAGTCTTGCACCATGCGCAGACGTGTCTGCCGTCGCTTGCCTGGCGCTTTTACAAGGCACTGAACATCAGCCATTGAGCGTGGACATCATCAATCTTGTTTTCTAACTGTTATTTTCTTCTTAGACAAAAAGTGTCATCTCAAATATCATCGCCATGGAGGCCGATATCATCAATCGACAACTGCATTTTCCACAGCCGAAGACTACTTTGTTCACTCTTTTCCGGTATGCGACCACCGGTGACCTGATCATCGTAGGAGCCAGTACTATCTGCGCTCTTGCCGCAGGGGCACTCATTCCACTACCCCCGGTGCGTACTTAGGCAACGACAGCATCTTGGGATCCGGCAGACTCACTAACGTCAAGGTGTAGATTATCTTTGGCAGACTGTCCTCCATTTTCGCCTCCATCAGTAATGACGGCTCTGCAGAGCAGCGCGACAAGCATCTCATCAATGAATATTCATTGTACTTTGTGTACATTGCCATCGGTGCCCTGGTCACCTGGTTCCTGTCCACAGCAGGCTTCGCCTACATCGGAACCAAAATGACTAGACATATTAAAGTCAAGTACATGGAAGCAGTACTACGCCAAAACATGGCTGTATTTGACGATATGGGTGCCGGTCAGCTTGTCTCCCAGCTTGGCACAGACATGAACGTCATCCAGGACAGTATCACGCAGAAGCTTTCTATTACCATGAGTGCGCTGGGAACCCTTCTGGCCACCTACATTGTCAGCTTTGTGCTGTACTGGAAGCTTGCCCTCATGCTCATCTGGGCCTTCTTCCTGGGCCTTGGGCTTCTCTACATGGGCAATCGCATTGCCGTTCGGTACTCGAAACGCTCTATGGAAGCTCAGTCGACGGGTACCTCCCTTGTAGAAGACGCTCTGGGCTCGATCCGTAGCACAACTGCCTTGGGCATACAGAAACACGTTGCCAATGCCTACGACCAGTGTCTCAAAACGGCTGAATGGGCCGGCTTTACCCTGAAAAGCCTCATGGGCACCATGGTCGCTGTCACGGTCGGCACGGGCTATTTCAACGTTGCTCTTGCCTTCTGGCAGGGCTCACATCTCTTGGCAAATGGAGAGACGACATTCATGGCCGTAGTCGCCATTACATTGATCACGAAGAGTGCTGCGTTTTGCGTCCTGGGTGTCGGCCAAAACGCCGAGGTTTTCACGTCGGCCGTCACTGCAGCGCAAAGAGCTTTTCGGATGATAGAACGGTCAGTTCCCATTGATGGCGCGCCTGAGAAAGGCCTGACGCCCTCTCAAGTTCGGGGCAATATCGAGCTGCAGAATATCAAGCATATCTATCCGACAAGGCCCACTGTCTCCGTGGTTCGGGACTTGAGTTTGTCTTTCCCTCACGGAAAGACCACTGCGGTAGTCGGGTCCTCAGGATCGGGGAAAAGCTCCATCGCAAAACTGCTCATGCGCTTCTATGAGCCAGTTGAGGGCCAGATCCTCCTCGATGGTGTTGGAATAGAAGAGCTAAACTTGAAGTGGCTACGCCAGCAAATTCGATTCGTCAATCAGGAACCATTTTTGTTCGACACGACGATCCAGGAAAATATCGAATATGGCCTCGTCGGTACAGCACTAGAGGACATACCTGCTGGCGAGAAGTGGGAAAGAGTGCAACAGGCCGCTATCGTTTCCAAAGCCCACGATTTCATCACAAGTTTCCCGCAAGGTTACGATACAACAGCCGGGACCCGAGGCACCAAGCTGTCGGGCGGGCAGAAGCAAAGAGTTGCTATAGCGAGAGCGCTTATCGCAGAGCCCAAGATCCTCATTTTAGACGAAGCCACTTCAGCCCTAGACGCTAGGACCGAGTTGGCCGTCCAAGATGCGCTGGATGTCTCAAGAGCGGACAGAACGACCATCATCATAGCGCACCGCCTGTCAACCATTAAGAAGGCCGATAATATCATCGTTCTCAAGGATGGGTCAATTGTCGAACAGGGTCCTCACCAGGAGCTCATGAAGAAACAGGGCACTTATTATGATCTGGTGCAGTCGCAGCAAGAAAAAGAGACGAAGGAAGAAGAATCAATCGACGAAAAGATGGAAATACTTCCAGCGGAGAACTCGAAAGAAATCCCACAGCTAGAGGACCAGGTTTCAGAGATTGCGCTGACGGTTGAGAGAGACGTTTCTTCATTTTCGCTATTGTCAACCATGAGGTTTGTCCTTAGCCTAAACGCGGCAGAGTGGCACTTTGTCGCCTTGGGGGTGATCTTCTCGGTGGTCGCCGCCCTGGAGGAACCCGCCTCCGCCATTCTGTTTGGGAAGGCCATCGTCGCCATCTCAAGGCCGTCTTCTGACAATTCTCAGATGCTTATGGATGCCGCCTTCTGGTCGTGGATGTTCTTTGTTTTGGCCGTCGTCATGACGTTGGCCTTCGCCATCCAGGGGTCCGTCTTTGCGTACTGTTCCGAGCGCCTGATTCGTCGTGCCAGGAGGCAGGGTTTGACCCAAATTCTCCGGCAGCCTATCGCGTTTTTCGACGAGAAGGGTAATTCAGCTGCCGCTCTGGCTACTTTTCTCTCCACTGAGGCTGCTGACCTGGCCGGTATCAGTGGTGGCACCCTTGGAATGCTGATCATTGGCATTGTGACCTTGATTACCGGTCTCGTGGTCGGATTAGCCTTTGGATGGAAGCTGGCTCTCGTCTGCTCTTCAGTCACACCAGTTTTGTTTGTTAGTGGATTCATCGGCGCTTGGGCTGTCGCTAGATTTGAGATGGTTAACGAGAAAACGGCCAGAGTGTCGTCTGCATATGCTGGTGAGGCCATATCTGCTATCGAGACTGTCGCCGCCCTCACCATGGAATCGCAAGTACTGGCTCGATACCAGAGCGCCCTCATGACTTCGATGATACAGGGTCTCAAAGCAAACGTGAGGTCCTCTCTTGTGTTTGGCTTTGCACGATCCGGAATCTTTTTATGCATGGCCCTTGGCTTTTGGTACGGGGGACAACTCATCCTGAGTAGCGAATATTCGCTTTTTCAGTTTGTCGTCGTCTATTCATCCATCATTACCAGTGCCTACTCAGCCGGTATCATTTTTTCCTTCACGCCTGATGTTGGTAAGGCCAAGCGAGCGGCCTTCGGTCTCCAGACACTGCTCACACGAGAGTCTAACATCGATCCAGACTCACAGTCAGGCCAATCACCTGGAAATTCATGCGGTCAAGTCAATTTTGCCGATGTTTCATTCGCATATCCTACTCGGGCTGAGAGCCTTGTTCTGCGAAACCTCACTCTAAACATCCCGGCTGGTTCGAGCATTGCTCTAGTTGGGCACACTGGCAGTGGGAAGAGCACTATCGCAGCCCTGCTTGAGAGATTCTATAACCCTACAAGCGGCGCTATTTTCCTTGATGGCCAGCCTATAACTTCGTTGAAGCTTTCTGAGTACCGCAGCCGTATTGGGCTGGTGAACCAAGAACCAACTATGCTTGGTGGGACTATCAGAAGCAACCTGCTGATTGGACTTGACGAATCACGAATCACTGAGGTGTCCATGTATGAAGCATGCAAGAAAGCGAACATACTCGATTTTATCACATCACTGCCGTGAGTCTATCTGATGGCCGCTGTTTTGAAGGATTCAATAGCTAACACATGGCCACAGTGAAGGTTTCGACACGCAGGTGGGCAATCGCGGGAGTCAGCTCAGCGGAGGCCAAAGGCAACGGCTTGCCATAGCTCGAGCACTGATCCGCGACCCCCCCATCTTGGTTTTCGACGAAGCGACATCGGCTGTCGACTCGGTTTCTGAGAGCCTGATTCAAAGCGCAATTCGAGAGGCGTCCAGGGGTCGCACCACGATCACCATCGCCCACCGTATGAGCACGATCAAGAATGTGGATGTCATCTATGTTCTTGATAGAGGCGAGGTGATTGAGCATGGATCGCATGGACAGCTGATGGCCAGGAAGGGAAGTTACTATCAGTTATTCACCACCAACTTAAGTCTTGATGAAGGAGCGTAGGACCTATTCAGGCGCTGCGTTTTTCATTGCAGATCACTAGCCTCACTATGATGGCGACTATGGTAGATGCCCCCGGCCACATGACATAAACTCGTAGGGAATCTAGAAATGGAAGCAGCATTTGCTTCTCAAGGCACCTTGTGGATAATTACTGAAGATCCCTCTTGATACCTTGAGCCGTTCGAAGTATGCTGAGTTGATACAAACATAAAACCCATACTCCGATAGGCCTCCTCTCAGAACCTATGGGCCGTAGAAGTTTCATTACCCTGATGAGACCGCGTGGATATCTCAGGATGAGGGTTGGCTCGCACCACTGTATCTGTTTGTTTGTGGGGTTATCTGGCGCTTCTAGCGATGGCATCAGCAGCTGGAACCAGATCTGCACGGAACACATTTAGTGCTTATGCTGCGTCTTTCGGAGTTTTGAACTGTTTCGTACTATTAGGGCAGACCGGGTCGCCGTTCCATAACCCAAAGCATCGAAATCCCCCGCTTAGACCCGTACGGTGTCAGGCCACGCAACAACTACTTCCCGAAGGTCACACAAGGCACTTGCTCTGGACCGACTCGCTTGCGAACCGAGGTCATTACATTCATTCCTTCATGAGAGGAGTCTGACCCAGCCGCTGGGTGGGGTGGGTCGGCGAGAAAGATTTCGCAGCCAGCGATATCGGCACGCACAGTGACGCACTACTTGTCGTAGAGTCAGACTAGAGATCTGGAAGCCGAGTGCATCCTCTCTGCAGCTCTGGATGCCTGAAAAAAGCAAAACCAACACTTTCTGAAGATATGATCATCGTGTACGGCGCCACGGCCGGCATGTGCTCGCGTATGCTCCAATACGCAACAAATCGGACTAAGCTACCAAGGAAAAACTTCGGTTCGCAACGGAGAACTAGGCTCATTGGGTTACCACCAGGGCTATCAGGGCGTTCCATTGGCCCCGGCAAAGTGCTTGTGCGTACTTGGCTCCACAGTCGATATGCTTGAGCCAACGTCGATAGCGATTAGCAGATGTAATCGTGTAAGCATGTACGATCTTTTGGAGGAGTTCGTTATGCAATGTACATGTACGATCCTTCAGCGAAACTAGTTATGCATTATGCATGTACGGTCCTTTGGAGGAATTAGTTATGCAGTATGCGCACAAGAAGTCTTCTGCTGCAACTCCTCGGCATCCTTTGTACATAAAGAAGTATGTCACACTAGTTAGACCCTTGTAATGCTAGGTCAAGGGCTATGCGCTGTACCCCTGCGCTAACCCCCTAGAACACGGTAATGCGGGAAAGGTCGGGCAATCTATACCTTACATAGTATAGATCCTCTTATAAGAGGAGTCTCTCTTCAACTAACGTAATCCACCACCGAGAGCGACATAATCTCTTGGCACGACCAACTCATGTTACGCATCTTCAATTCCATTACTATTAAACAAGGGACCTATGTACGTCGTGCTCGCATCTGATTCGAAAGATATCTCTGTATCTTTTTTGCACGTGCGTGCGTTGTGCCCAGTCCCGCCGCAGTTCCCACAGCGCCGTACAGTTGGTTGGGCTCTTTCTTGATCACCACCACCACTAGCCTTCTTAGACCGCCCAGCAGCCACAGAGGCCTCTGCGGCTACCTGGGCTGCTGCCTCACCATACTCCATAGTACCACCTTGCTGGATCCGCTTGCGTTTGCGCGTTTTCCTCTTGGTTATCGCTGCCAATTGCTCTTCAAGCTCAGTAATCCAGCCCGCTTGAAGCGCGTTTTGGTGCAGCATCAGTTCACCACCTTTTATAAGCTGGGAGAAGCCAGCCTGAGCTGTGACAGGCGACCGAGTGAAGGAGTTGCTAACTAGCTTTGACTGAGATCCAAACTCGTGCGTATTGCTTGGTGTCTTTGATTGCCATGGTGTTTCCTGTGGTGGGGGTGCTGGAGGGGTACGCAGCTGTACTTCAAGGCGATCCAAAACCACCTGCGCGTTGATAGGGACTATTCCTGACGCCTCAAAAGCCTTTCGGCAGTTAGCCTCTGTAAACACGTCGAAAAACGCGTCTCTGAAGGCTGGTAGGAAGCCTTGTTGATATGGAAGACGCGTCGGCGTGCCAAGTCTCTGACGCGTTGGGAGTACTTGCGCTTCACCGGCGAGAAGCAGACCACATCAAGCGGCTGGAGGACATGCGATGAGTGAGGTGGCATGCAGAGGGTGAGAATCTTATTTTCAAGGCAGTAGTCCTTGAAATCCTGGTTGAGGTGGCTCTCATGGCCGTCCAGAATGAGCAGCCTATACGCCCCCACCTTGCGCGTCTTTGTATGCGCGTCAAAATGCTTTAACCACTCAAGACCAAGCACGTTGTTGGTCCAGCCGTTCTCAGAGACTGAGAGCTTCCAATCGCGCGGGATATTGGCCTCTTCGTACCAGGCAGAGATGTGGACGCGTCCTTTGTAGATGATAAAGGGCGGGGTCGCGTACCCAGCAGCGCAGATACTCTGGATGACTGTAACCCACTCGCGATCGCCTGGCTGAACAAGCTCTGGCCGAGCACGTCTCTCTGCGCCTGTAACGACCTTCATTGAGCCAATGACGCCCATCTGGAAGCCAGTCTCGTCAAAGTTGTGCACGTCGTCGTCATGGACGCCGTACTTGGCTTTAGTGTCCTCCACCAGCTTGAACCACGCGCCAATTATCTCTGGATCCTCCTGGAGTATTCTCTGGTGGTCCTTTGCTCGATTGAACGCCATCTTGAGCTTATCTGAACGCGTTACGAATCTCTCAGCCCAGTGTTTGCCAACTGGCTCACCACCACGCACACCTAGCACTTTATCGGCCATATCTGCTACCTCGCACAGCCGGGGCGCGAATCCTCGTGAATCGAGGTCGAGTATATATCGGACGATTGTTTGCTCTTCAGTCGCTGTAAGCTTATAGCCGTTTGCAGGTGATTCGAGTCGAAATAGAGTTCCTTTGACGCGTTTGGAGTATGGTGATTGACGTTGAAGGCAGCAGCGGCAGCTCGATAGCTTCGAAATTGGCTAGAGCGATAGGCTTGAAGAGCAAGCTGAAGCCTTCCTTCGTTTTCCTGTAATAACGCGTTTTTTCGTAGAGACATGATGAGATGATGGGGGGAGTAGCAGTCTTGGCAGATTTTGTCACTCTCGGTGGTTTGTCGCTCTCGGTGGTGGATTACGTTAGATGCAGCGCAATAGGCTTTACACAGCTTGTTGGAGGATCTGCAGTCAGTCTGTACCCAAACGCGCTGATGAGCTTTTGGATCACAAAGCTCGAATAACACACTAAGAAAAGATAGAGGGCTCTTCTGAATCACACGTGGGTACAAAGTGCGCGGGTTTATTGCTTGATAGCGATCAATCCAGTTATTTGTAACATGAGATGGTCATGCCAAGACAAAGTGGCCAGTTCGGTGGTTTGGCCGATGGCAATTCTAGTGAACATCTCGTTACTCTCAAACTTCTAGAAGTATGATAAACAATCAACGATTAGTAAAACGCCTTTCTTGATGAAAACGTAACTTTTAATTATAGTAAGACGTTGCAAATCTATAGGTTTGTCTATTGCCCATAGATTATTGCCTATATGGGACACTGTCTAAGAAAATATACCAAGCTGGCAGAACCCTCCGTTGCTTTCGAATATATGCATTCTATGCTCAAAAGCACGACAGTGATACATCACAACCTCTAGTTCTTGTTCAATGGTCGAACAGATACGTCACAGCAAAGCCCTTTCGGCAGTGCATCCTGCGTACCGAGCTGCTCCATAGTCTTAACATTCGTCCGACCCGCCGGTTCCTCGCTGATCGAGTACCGCAACAACAAAAATGCGACCAAAAGCTTGACCTCAAGGGTGGCGAAAGGCTTGCCGAGGCAGAGACGAGCCCCGAAGCCGAAGGGGATGTAATGAGCCTGCATGGCACGCAAACTCTCCGGATCTGCTTGAAGCCACCTGCCCGGGTTGTACACCTGGGGCGAAGGGAAAACCGAGGGGGTATGCTGTATGGCCACCGTCGATGTGGAAACGATAGTCTAGAAGCATACGAAGGAAGGTCAGTCTGGAGTAAACTTTTGGGTTTCAATCGGGAGTAGTGGCATGCAACTGGCTTATACATACCTGGGAAGGCACGAATACCCCATCGTATTCTTTTCCGACAGGAACAACCCTCTCGGCACGCCCGCTCGATAGGGGGTTGAGCCGGTACGACTCCTTGATGCACGCGTCGAGGATCGGAGCGGCGTTTATATCTGCGAAGGATGGGAACCCATCGTCTTGACAGGACAACTGGGCAAGCTCTCCTCTGATGTGATGCTGCCAACTGCTGTTATGTGCAAGATTCCACAGCACATACGTCAACGCGACTGTGACCGTAGCCTGAGCTGCACTGACGTTGTCGAGAACTTCGGCATAGATCCAGGAAGTGCTGAGAGGCTCGCCCATCTTGGCCCTGCAAAGGTTCAATCGCTTGACAAGGTGATCTTCATTTCGATCCTGGTGGGCTCCGATGTCGCGCATCGTCGACGTAATTCGAGCCGTGCACCACTCGGTCAGGTCCTCCTCCGCGGACAGGAAGCGGTCGTCCCTACGGAGCCAGGTCAAGGCGGCACGGGCGAAGCGGTGCGCCCAGGGAACGTTGAAAAGCAGCGTGTTCCATATCTCGCAGTCCTTAAGGCCTTCTAGCATACAGCGTTCCGGGCATGATGGTGTGTCCACGGTAGACGTGCTATACTTTGAGCCAAAGAGTAGCCTGGTGACGTTGTCGAATGCATAAAGATTAATGCGATAGAACAGGTCTATAATAGACGTGACATGTATATCGCGATTGATCTGGTTTACGAAAGCAAGGGCCCGAGACCGCACTGGGTCGATGAATGTAGGGGTGTATATCGTAGTGGCCTGAAAGAAGGCGAAACTCAGTTTTCGCCGCTCTCTATGTTCGTGGTAGTCGAGCGTGTTGAATGTGGCTCGCTCGCCGCCGTAAGAGAGGAAGTTGTCAAAATATCGGCTCTTAGGGTGACGGCCATTGGCACCATAGATTTCACGCGTGGCAGAAGGGCCCGAGAATGAGACCTCGCCTGGCGCGATGAGAACCACGGGTCCGTATTTGTTGTGCCATTCGTGGATCTTGCGTGTTCTTTGTTGTCTGATGTCGTGATATTTTGTGAAGAGGGCTGTGATCTTGCACATCCATGGGCCTGGGATATGGCAGTAGGGGGATAAGCGTAACAAATATGTGATGTGAAGCGCGGCTGCTATAAATACAATGAGAATTCCGATGGAGAACATATGTACATGAGAAGTACTCTTTCCTGCTTCCGTTGAGATGATGCCCATTTCGAAGTACCGTTTCTACCTCTTGATCAGGATAGCTTTCTGGTCTTTCGGGTTGATATTTGTTTCATAGTTCGCGAGAACCTATTTAAGAATAACGGTTTCTCTGAGGCAACTACGCCGCTTCAACTCGGGTTAGTTTCAGGCCGTCCAGTGTTCGATGTAGCTTATGGGGTGGGCTGATGTGACATTGGCCGCCGGCATGATCTTACGGCACACATAATTGAGCTCTTATGAGCTTTACAAGACTCTAATTCTGTGATCATAATGGGATGCCTAGGCACGGTGCGATTCACCTCTTCTTGTGCAACACTGGATACGGAATGTGGCTATAAAAAATGACCACCCCATAGTTATGACTACTTATTGTCTATTCACAACTTAAGATGAACCACGCAGAATCGAAATGCAGTGATGATCTATCTGGAAGACCGATACGGAAATGACTTCAAGTCTGCTTAGCGCGTCTTGGCGGGTACAGTGCACGCAGAACGCACACATGCAGACATCTGCGCGCCGAACCGAACCGAACCATGTCGCCGCAGTAAGCGGCAGCGGCAGCGGCAGCGGGTTACCAGCTGCCTACTATGGTAAAAGGTAAAAGTATTGTATGTGGAGACACTAACTTGGTAGGGCTTCAGATGACTCCCCACTGATAAGAAGTGTTTATGAATCGGGTCGCTGTATTACGACTCACGGAGAAACTGGTGTGCACGCCTTTGCCAGGCTTAATCGTATTTGGGCATAAGTGGTGGCTGTACTAGGTTGTCGATCAGGAGACAGCTGTGGACATCCTTGAGTTTCCTATCAGTAACGTACTCCACAAGCGAGCCGGTCACCCAAGCGAGCCGGTCACTCAATTTTACACCAAAAATTAAGATTTTTGCACCTTAATAACTCTACAACCAGATAATAGAATTGTGTAAAACTTGAAATACTATGCTGCATCTACGTAAAGATCAATTCTATAGAAGCGCTAGGATCCTGTATCAGTCGCACCGGAGTTATTAAACAAAAATCAAAATAACGTACTCCACAAGCGAGCCGGTCACCCAAGCGAGCCGGTCACCCAAGCGAGCCGGTCACTTAATTTTACACCAAAAATTGAGATTTTTGCACCTTAATAACTCCACAACCAGATGATAGAATTGTCTAAAAATCAAAATGCTATGCTTTACCTATGTCAAGATCAGTTGCCCTGGAGATCTAAGCTCTATCCTTAACGTGTGTAGAGTTATTAGAAAGTACGCTAAAATAATCCCTGTATTTTGATTTTTGTTTAATAACTCCGGTGTGACTGATACCTGATCCTAGCGCTTCTATAGAATTGATCTTTACGTAGATGCAGCATAGTATTTCAAGTTTTACACAATTCTATTATCTGGTTGTAGAGTTATTAAGGTGCAAAAATCTTAATTTTTGGTGTAAAATTGAGTGACCGGCTCGCTTGTGGAGTACGTTACAGGGATTATTTTAGCGTACTTTCTAATAACTCTACACACGTTAAGGATAGAGCTTAGATCTCCAGGGCAACTGATCTTGACATAGGTAAAGCATAGCATTTTGATTTTTAGACAATTCTATCATCTGGTTGTGGAGTTATTAAGGTGCAAAAATCTCAATTTTTGGTGTAAAATTAAGTGACCGGCTCGCTTGTGGAGTACGTTAAGTTCCTTACCATAAGTCCTAATTCTTAGTAGACCGGCTTAAATTCGCTCTGAAAGGTGCCGGCAGCCACGTATTTAGTATGGTTGGCGTCTTGCGGCCCTGGCGGAACAAGCTCGCTTAGATAGATCCTAGCCCAAATAGACTATCTTAACATCGTGGCCATGTCGACGCCTTCGTCTCTATCATCTCTATCTACTATCATCAAAAAGGCGTCGCGCATCACTTCCTGCATCACAGAGCTTCCCTCGTCACCACCTGCCGAAGACCTCCGCCCACCAAATCGCAAGTGCGCAAGGACCAATGGTTCGTCCAAGAACTCTGCTCGATTATAAGTAACTTTAAAGCTTTAAGTATTGCCGCATAAACGATGTATCGCGTATTTGCTCTCAATTCTCAAAAATCAGAGTTTTCCATACTAATATGTCCGTGCGAGGGAATAACCCGCAAGTCACCAGGGGGGGGGAGATGTTTCGCAAATAGTTATGTCCCAACACCACTAACGAGGACCTATTATCGCCATTGCCAGATTTTTTGATCTAAAGAAAGTGAGTCAATTAGGTTCTCGCTGGTGACAGAGCTGACGGAGGCTGTCGAGCCAGACAGTGTAGAGCTAGTGATTGATTGGTAGGGCTTGTATCGCAGCTGTAAACTCTTATTATACATTTTTAACTCAAGTGCATCTTCCTTTCATTCGTTGCAATCCTGCACTGCCACTTTTCAATAAATTGAGTGCCATTATCCCTTAAAGTAGCCTAGAATGGCAGCAGCAGCATCTTAGATAGCTGATAACAAAGAGTCTCAAAGCAGCAGCATTGCTTTTGGAACTGATTGGTAAGCCCCAAAGGTACATCACCTAAACGCTGACCTTCTTAACACTAGCTCTCTTCTGCAGTTAAAGGTTGTTATGGATCTCCGATATCCATCCCACATACCTGCCCGTTCCCCGGTCACGTGCTCTGTCACGTGATTAGCTTAGTCATCAGGGTCTTGGCAACACCTCGCGACATATTCGCGAGGTTACCAAACCCCCCTAGCTCTTTGTACTTACTTTCTGGTTACCGATCAATCAATCCAATCTCTCTCAATTTGACGTCCCTAACATAAAGTAAGTACCACACATCTACGGACCGTCCAGCGCGACGATCACAGCCCGACAGCGACAGCGACAGCGAGCGCCGCAGCATCGGTACCCCGCAGTAGTGTGGTGCGACAGTCTGCCCACCAACCCAACTAGGTTGCGAAACCCGGCGCTTATGCCACACGAGCGCAATCCATCCATTCACAACCGCTCTACCTCCGACGCTACTATGGCGGGCGCGGGTGGACGGATTGGTACCTTCGGGGGCCTAGGCCGCCCGAGTGATCAGATCACCCCGGGTACTTCCCAGACCATCGGTCGTTCCCAGATGGGCGGCCCCGAGCTCTCCGGCACGCAGCGCCGCCCGGGAGAATTCTATAACTCAGAAAACGAAGAGGACGACCTCGACGCTACACACCCCAAGCCTTCATCTCTGAAGCCTCCCACAAGTCATAAGACCAAGAAGCGAGTCACGCTGCTGGTTGACGAAACTCCTGGCTTCGCCCACGATGAGGCACGTGACGTTGAGTACCCACGCCTCCGGTCCTCATTGGGTAACCAGTCATTCTCTTCCTCCCGACGCGTATCTGTCGCGCGCGCGGAGTTCGCAGTAGACCAGACCGAACTCACGCACGCCATTGACGATGCTGGGAACCCCATTGAGACCATCTACTTGTACACGCCCAACGAGGAAGGCACCATTACCTCCGAGAATCGCATCGACCGAGTGGAAGACCCTACCGCCTTAGTGCAATCAGTACACAACCATCCAGACGCTTGGTTCCGCGTCATCAGTAAATACATCGATGGCCGCGAAATCGCTGAAGAAGACCTTCAGAATGCAACCGCGCTCCTGGAACAAGCCACTGAGTCTCAGGTCAACTCCCTTCATGCTAAAGCCAAAGCAGAGCGCTCCTTGAAGGAGTACCGACACAACTGTGACAAGCAGCATGGCAACCTCCAGCAGAAGTTGACTGACGCTGAGACCGAGATGGACAAGGCGCGCGAGGCCGTTAGACGCCTGCGCGACGACCGAAATCAACTCCGTCGGGACAACAAGATGATCAATACCAAGCTCCACGATGCTGAAGATAACATGCAGGCCCTGCAACAAGCTCTGGAAGAGACACAGAAGGATCTAGAGAAGGCCCTTCGGAGCAAACCTCGCCCCAAGAAGGCTCGGGGTGACTTTGACCCATCCGATGACTCCGGCTCGTCCACCGAGGACGACTCCGAGGACAGGAGGGACACCCGCACTCAACGCAGCGCTGGTCCAGCTCTGGGTCCACGTGGCGAGACGCCTATCACGATCCGTTCTGGTCAGGATACCCACACCACCGATCCCAACGCCAACAACCCTAGATATCCTGACATCAAGGATTACAGTGGCAAGCCCGATGAGGATCTTGAGCAATGGACAGCGTCTGCTCTCACCAAATTCTCCCGTTCATGGGGTAACTTCCCTAATGAGTGGAGCAAGGTAGAGTATCTCCGCGACCATTGCAAAGATACCGCGTACAGTGTAGTGAAGCTTCGGGCCCTTCCCCGCTCAGAAGAACCGTATGAATCCGCCGATCAGCTCATCGCAGACCTAGAAGCCAACTTTGGCATGAGCTCCGAGGATAAGAAGGCGTCAGCCTTACAAAAGCTGACCTCAGGCGACTGCCGACAGAAGGCTGGTGAAGGAGCTGGTGAGTGGCTAGCCCGATTCAACCTCATCGCGGTAGAGGCCCAGCTTGATGCGGCCACCCGACGATTCTACGCCCTCCAGAACCTCAACAGCCACTACAAGTCACCCGCCACCCAAGGCGCGCGCGTCGGTGAAACCTGGGCTGAGTTCACAGCCCGCCTCCGACAACTGGAGAAAGACTTTAGCGCGGCTTACGGTCATGGAGGAAACCACACTCGAGATAAGAAGCGTGATGTGAAGGGAGGACGCGGCGACGACCGTGGAACAAAGAATAAAGACTCCACCAGGGACTCTGGGTACAAGCGCTCACCCGCTCAGTTCAGGATCATCGTATCCAAGAAGCTGTGCGCCCGCTGTCTCAGACCTGGTCATCTCCCCCATCAACCTGATGCTCCATGCAAGAACAAAGCCACTTCCACTTGGGACTCCGCGTTGGAGGTTAACGCCGCGGATACCCTTTCCAGTGAACCATCCAACCCGTCGGGAAACGAGTAGTCCTTGATGACAGTCGCCGTCAAGGACACATCGCGCAACTCCAGGATGACCTCACTAGAGAAGAGGAGTCCCGCGTTGCGGCACGACCAGCGGTTTACATATCAGCTGTGTCGTTGAGTGAGGATTATCAAACTAGGCACCAGCGCGATGTCATCGAGCTCGCGCTGGTTGATGATCCGGGTATTCCAAATCGCCCACCTCACTCGCCGCAGATGAAGTTCTCTAGCCAAGTTACCACCCCGTTGGGGCACCCCGTGAAGGCCAATACCTTACCCGATGATGGGTGCTCGGGGCAAGTCGGCAGTCGACAATTCACCACACAGCACAAGCTACACACTGTGAAATCATCGCAACCAGTGCAACTCCGACTCGCCAATGGCAAGATTGCAGCGAGCATGGATACCATGGCGCTGGTGAAGCTACACATCGGCGATCACTATAGCGAGGACTGGATGTGGGTCACGGAGCTACTTGGATACGACCTCATCGTAGGACAGCCATGGCTGGAGACCCACGACCCCGTCAAGAGATACAACGACCGCACCATCACGTTCTGCAGCGACTATTGCACAGCGAACTGTTTGACCCACGGAAAGTGCGTACAGGTCACCTGTGCTCGTGATGGGAAAAGCCACGTCACCAACATCACCCCGGCCATGAAAGACAACATCGCCCTCATCAGCGCTGATGCTGCCCTGGCCTTCGGACGTCGCGATGAGTCGACACTCACTTGGGTGTACCCGGAACACTGGGAGAAACTCAAGAAACCAGACGATCCTATAGAAGCATCATTCATGAGCCTGTTCGCGGCTGACTGCGCCGCCCTCACCACAGAGGACTTCCAGAAGTTCCACGACAAGCTGACCCTACCAAAGATCACCAAGTCCGAGCTCTATAGGCTGGTACCACCGCAGTATCACCGCCTGATAGACGTATGGGACCCCAAGGAGGCGGACACCGTCCCCTTGAGCAAGCCTGGGGTAGATCACGAGATACGACTCATCGAAGGAGCCGCGGCACCACACCAGAGAGCGTACGGCTTGTCACGTAACGAGATGATGGCCTTGAAGGCCTATATCCAAGAAGAGCTGCGCAAAGGATTTATTCGCGAGTCAACCTCACCCTACGCGGCGCCCGTGCTGGTAGTAAAGAAGCCAGTTGGCGGGCTGAGGATCTGTATCGACTATCGACAGTTGAACGCCCTTACAGTAAAAAACCGCAATGCGCCTCCTAAGATTCGGGATACTCTAGCGCGTCTGAACAAAGTCAGATTGTTCTCAAAGTTTGACGTGATCGCCGCGTTTAATCGAGTGCTTGTTCGCAAAGAGGATCAAGAAAAGACAGCATTCCTCACCCGCTTTGGGCTGTTCGAGTACGTGGTGATGCCCTTCGGACTCTGCAACGCTCCCGGCACGTTCCAGTCATTTATCAACTCCACCCTGCGAGACTATTTGGATGATTTCTGTTCTGCATATCTTGATGACGTGCTCGTCTACAGTTCATCCGAAGAAGAACACGTGCAGCACTGCACCAAAACCCTCACGCGTCTGAGAGATGCCGGTCTTTACCTAGATATCCGCAAGTGCGAGTTCCACGTCACTCGAGTCAAATATCTGGGCATGATACTCACCTGCGAAGGCCTACAGATGGATCCAGACAAGATCAAAGCGATTAAGGACTGGAAGGATCTTCGCACCGTCAAGGACGTACAGGCGTTCATTGGCTTTGCCAATTTCTACCGACGCTTTATCTTCAAGTTCTCACTCATTGTACGACCGCTTATCGAGCTCATTCGTGACACAGCAGTGGGCCAAAAGCTTAACTTCCACGATAAGGCTCGCGCCGCATTTGAACGACTTAAGGAAGCTTTCACCAGCGAGTCAGTTCTCGCCCATTTTGACCCAGACCTTAAAGCGATCATCGAATGCGACGCGTCCGATTGGGTGGTCTCGGCAATACTCTCCCAGTGGCACGACGACGTGCTCCGCCCTGTGGCATACTTCTCGATGAAGATGAAAGCTGCTGAGTTGAACTACCCAATCTACGACAAAGAACTCCTTGCGATCATCAAGGCATTTGAAGAGTGGAGACCCGAACTAGCAGGGACTGAGGACCCAGTGGAGATATTCTCAGACCATCGAACGTTACAATGGTTTATGAGCACCAAACAACTCTCGCGCCGACAAGCCCGTTGGGCTGAGTTCTTAGCTGAGTTCAACTTCATCATTAAGTATAGGCCTGGTAAACAAGGTACTAAACCTGATAGTTTAACCCGCCGAACCGATGACGTGCCAGACAACGTGTCTGATGATCGAATACAACAACAACAGCAGCAACTGCTCAAAGACCACATGTTCGAACCTCCCCCACCGGGCGTGGAGGCGACGGCCGTACTCTCCCTCACCCCCGACGATGGTTGTCACCACGCTATCCACCTAGCCGACATAGTCAACGATCAGCTCGAACTCAGCGTGATGGACCTGACACAATGGATACAAGCGTTCAGTGAAGAGACGGGCTGTGGCGATGAAGAATCGTTGACAGTCGCCCTGGGAGAGGAGGTCGACGGGGAAGGGAACGATCGGGAGCCTGGCCTCTCTGAGGACGGGGACGATCGGGAGCCCGACTCTGAACACCAAGACCTCCCGGATACTGAGTCGCTCATCCAGCGTATCCGGGTCACCGCAGCTGAAGATCCGCTGATGAACGACATCATCAGGTGCAAAGAAGAAGGCCTACGCCGTCTCCCAGTGTCCTATGCCAAACAAGGCGTCAAGGTAGAACTATCCTCTTGTCACATGAAAGACGGTCTCCTCTACATCCACGATAAACTGTACGTCCCCGACGACGAAGCACTGCGGGCCGCTGTGGTGAGCCACGTCCACGACACCACGGTAGGAGGCCATAGCGGCAAGCATGGTACATACGAGAGACTCTCCCGATGGTACTACTGGCCATCCTGCACCGATACCGTCGCACGTTACGTAAAGAACTGTTTGGTGTGTCAACGGTCCAAGCCCCACCGAGAAGGCAAACATGGTCTACTCAACCCGCTCCCCGTCGCAGATCGCTACTGGAACAGTGTTACTGTGGATTTCATCACTCCACTTCCACCCTCGACCTGGAGAGGATTGACGTACAACCACCTCATGGTGAACGTCGACCGCCTCTCCAAGAAGAAGAAGTTTATCCCATTGGAAGACCTAGAGGTAGAGACTGTAGTCCAGGCATTCTTCGAGTACGTATGGCGTGAGGAAGGCTACCCGATGGAGGTCATATCCGACCGCGGCGCACAGTTTACCTCACACTTCTGGAAACGCTTATGTGAACGCATTGGTACCAAACCAAAGTTATCCACGGCGTTCCATCCAGAAACTGATGGTCAAACCGAAGCAGTCAACAGTGCAGTCAAACAGTACCTCCGCGCCTTCGTGCACTATGACCAGAAGAACTGGGCTGAGCTACTACCTCTCGCTGAATTTCATGCCAATTCCACAGTCACTGCAGCGACAGGAGTGTCCCCATTCTACGCAACGAAAGGCTACAACCCTCGCAGTGGTATTGAACCAGTCACTGACACCTCATTGACGTGGAAAGCTTCGCGCGACTCTCGAGCGGCAGACAACCTCATCCAACGCATTGAGTCAGTCAAAGTATTCCTCAAATGGAGCCTCGCGTGGGCGTCAGCCAAAATGGAGGAACAAGCAAACAAGCACAGGCAACCAGCACCTGAGTTTCACCCTGGTGACCTGGTGATGCTTGATGCTCGCAATATCCGCACCCGTCAGCAGAACAAAGGTCTCTCCCCAAAGAACTTGGGCCCCTTCACAGTGAAGGAATCATATGGTGGTAAGGCTTACCGACTGGACCTGTCAGACCACGGTGATCTGGCCCAAATCTATCCGGTATTCCACCCATGGCTCCTCCACCCGGTTGACAACAACCCGCTCCCGGGGCAGCGTCAAGACCCACAAGGCCCTGTTGAAGTTGATGATGAAGGCGAGACTTACTACGTTGACGATATCCTTGACGCTAAAGTTGATAAGCGCTGCAGGGATCCCGCTACTGGTAAGAAAGGTGTCCTCCGCTACCTCATCAAGTGGACAGGTTACGACAAGCCAGACTGGGTCCCATACTACGACGTCACGGGCTGCGGAGAGCACCTAGCCCGCTTCCACCACAGACATCCCGACATCGCCATGCCGACACCCCTCCGGGAACCTGGTCAACATGAGGAGCGGTTAGCGTTCTTGTGGCTTGACTAATCACGTCTACTTGGCTGGAAGTATACTCGCCCGTCTTAGTGCAGAAGGTGGTAAGCTCACCAGCAGTGGGGATGGTCCCCACGGTTGCTCTGAACCCACTGAGGAAGCCTTTGGCGACGTGGAGTATACTCTCCGGGTGGTATGACCGCTGACAAGTTGACGATCAAGGACGCCTTCGCTCCTCACCAGACCAACCGACCGACCGACCGATGACCGACACGGTATTCATGGATGGAAGGGAGGACAATGGACATACTGGTGGGTTGTGAAGGATTTTATGAGCCTTAGCGCGCAGGAGCTGCTTTTTGGGAGGGGGGAGTGGTGTTATGGATCTCCGATATCCATCCCACATACCTGCCCGTTCCCCGGTCACGTGCTCTGTCACGTGATTAGCTTAGTCATCAGGGTCTTGGCAACACCTCGCGACATATTCGCGAGGTTACCAAACCCCCCTAGCTCTTTGTACTTACTTTCTGGTTACCGATCAATCAATCCAATCTCTCTCAATTTGACGTCCCTAACAAGGTTAGCATTGCTGTTCAACACTCTTGGAACGACAATAGGACCCGAATTTTTGAGCTTCTTAGTGCATTAGGAAGTAATACAAGAGTGCAGCTTACCTTTAGCCCTAAGCTCGCAGCGTCTAATAGTACTCCGAGCTATATGTCTGTTCACAAATACCTCTCTTGCAACTCTCACAGAGCTCGGACTTATGCGGTAGTCCCTTTTTTAGACCAGAGTACGGCCTCGCCAGTTGAACTCCTGCCCACTTCTTGAGCCTGTATGCGACTCGATCGACATATGACTCCTCGTTCATTTTCAAGGTGCCTAGCTTGTTGCAAGACTTGCAGCGCTGATTGAACACTACAGCGTTGTACCCATTCGTTGGATACCCCCTAATTAATATAGCACCTTCTTACTGACCCAGCCACTGTTGAAACACGTACTGTTATTGCACAAAGTGTCACGTTCAAGGACATACTCGGACTTCGTGTAGAGCTAGATAATTAATTATGTTTTTTGTTGGAAAGTGGAATTGCACTGTCCTAATCAGGCTAGCACCACGTGACCGATAATCCTGTATTTAGCCCCTGAGTAGAGCAGACTCCAATCTACACATACATGCCATGACTGAGAGAGTCATTCTTTCTCAATAGTTTATATAATTAACCTACTGTAAGCGCACGTGACGCTTAACCCTGCTAAAACAGCACCCTGCTAGTGTCCCACGTACATTACTTTGGCCTGATACCATAATAATCTCCTCAGGTGCGGCAGACAGTACTGAGGCTGACAGCGTATGCAAATCTTAGCCCGTCTAACCTATTGTAGTATCAAGCATAAGTAATGTCGGCAGTCCTTCGGAGAACAGGGTTATGGGGATAATGTAACATCATCCACCCCTTGTACTTATTCAAACCATCAACAAGATCCTGTAGGATTCGATAATACATGAGGCATGGCCTTTGCCGCAGTACCATGTTTCGTAGGGGTTAGCAGGGGGACGGAGCATAGCCTTGATCAGGCATCATAGGGATCTAGATCAGTACATCTTGCTTGCTTACATTACTACCGAGGAAGACTAAGTTCGGACGTTGTTTGCCCCCCCTGTGGCCTGAATCTTGGCTGATAGGACACGGGACCTATCTGGCTGTCTTTTGGGCCGCTTTCTCACCGATCCGCTACTGGCGGAAGTTGTGCTGATGGGCGGCAGCTTCTATGGTAGTACTCAAGTGGAGTTGTATATCGTGCAACATGGAGCGGGCCGGCAACGGAGGCGGCCACTGCCTATTTCCCTTAGGAGAGAAAAGTGGTAAGGCCGACGGCGCATGCGAATCTCAACCCGTCTAACCTACTATGGTAGACGTCCAAAACTCTCCACACTGTGTACTACGTGGCACGTATCAACTTCCTTTTACAACAATGTTCAAGCGGGGATCGTAGAGAGTGGAAGCACTTGCCGGGCAGGCAGACCGTGTACTAGGCATGTTGCGTAATCGGCCGTTGGGGAGCGCATAGCGGCATAGGACAGAGCGAAAAATACATGCAGCACAAGGGCGCCTTGAGCAACATTGAGAAGATCTCATGTGATATATCTGAAATGTTAAATATAAGTAACATCTTCAACGAGAGCTCCCCTTGCAGAATCAATCGGCTCGTTCTCAAGAGTGAATTCTTATCTCCCCCTACCACCTTCTTTGCCTCTCCGAATCGAACATGCTACACTCAGAGGCGAATGGCCATGGTGCTGTCGATGGCAACGGTATCAGCGTCGACGGCAACGGTCTCAGCACCAATGGCAATCATGGGAAGGAATCACCACAAACGAGTCTTACAGTATCCATTGACTCGGGCGTGGCCGTGATTGAGTTCTCCGGGGGTCACCGTACGAATCCCTTCAGCACGGCCCGGATGGTTGAACTCAAGGCCCTGCTGAAGGAGGTCGACGCCAACGAGCATGTCAGGTGCATAGTCTTGTACGGTGGACCAGGTCGGTTCTTCAGTGCTGGAGGAGACTTCAACGAAACATCTTCTTTTACCGGAAGTGACGAGATTGACGCGTGGATCGACGCTGCCACGAGTCTTTACATGACTATACTCGGCGTCTCTTCTCCTGTGATAGCTGCCATTGACCAGCACGCCGTTGGCGTGGGCTTGCAGATTGTGCTATCCTGCGACTACCGTATTGGATCGGACCGGTCCTGCCTCATGATGCCCGAACTCAAGATGGGCATCTCTTGTAATCTCGGGTCATACATGCTGGAGACTGTTGTAGGGAGACCCGTCATGCAAAAGATGATTTACACGGCGGGCAGATGGCTGTCCCAGTCTGCCCTGCGAGACGGTCTCCTCCACGACGTTGCGTCGCCGCAAAAGCTACTTGAGCAGGCAAACGAGATGGCCCGGAAAATCGCCTCATGGAATCCTACCCCAGTGGGAGCAACACGAGGCCACATGAATGCGAACTACATCGCAGGCATCCGGGGACTTGGGGGGAGGGCCAAGGCCTCTCATCGCGCTTCCTTTGCCGACGGCGTTGCCCAGACCAACATGAAGCAGATCCTGGGCAAGAATAAACTTGGGTCGCCCTCGTGGATTATGGTAATGAGCTGTCCGGACGCGGGACTGTCCAACGTCCTACAGAAAACCACATCCTCGGGGATCCACGTCTACGGTCAGGGAGCCATACTGAGTTCGGAGGCGTTTGTTTGGAATCATCATGATGATCACAACGACGTCGATACGCCTTCCGGAAGTCAAAGCCCGTGGGCGAAGACGTCTATGGAGGTTCGCGATGACGTTGTCCGCATGCGGACTGGGGCTTTGAACGATCCGCCCCTGTACATGGTCCAGAACACAGCGACACGAGCCTGGGCAGTGGGTACAGACGTGTTCGCATTGAACCTGATGCGTGCGCAGTGGGGAATGCCTGTCGGCTTCTTGGACCCCACTGTCATCGGTCGCGACGGCGTGACCAGCTTCATCGGCGTGACAAGGCTCCCAGCCCACGCGAATTTTGAGCTGCGAACCAATGGCTCTACCTGGAGCCTCAACACCCAGGTGCTTTCGGATCCTTTGGCCCAGGCCGTCTTCAATCCCGACATTGAGGACTTCACCCGGGCTGGCAAGCTGTTTGTAGATACTCTGCGCGACGCGATTGTGGAATTGACAGGCGGGACAGGCCATGTCGCTATCATGCTCTCGGGTGGTATCGACTCTGGCGCCGTGACCACACTCGCTGTGTTGGCGGGACTCAAGGTCACGGCGTACAGCGCGGGTTCGCCCTGGGGCAACGAGCACGCCGATGCCAAAGAACTGACGGACTTCCTGGGGATCCCCCACATTCAGGTAGACCTGTCGGCCGACGAGCTGCTCGCTGCCGTACCCGAGAGCGTACGAGCTTTGGGCACTGCCGACCACGAACGCGTTGACATTGCGCTCAACATCACCGCCCTCTTGCGTGGCGGCTTCATCAAGGAGAACCACGTCCTAACCGGCTACGGTAACGACCTGCTCAACTTGGGCTTGCCCCCCGACTCACAGGATATCGAGGTTCTCAATCAAGACATCATTAACGGTATCGACATCACTCGACATAGCGGAGAGTTCACTGATTTCGTGGCGCGGCAGTATGGAAAGAGGTTGAGCCACCCCTACTGGCACAGCAGTGTCGTGCAGGCGGCACTGCGAGTGCACCCCATGCTGAAGATCCAGGGCGGCCGTGAGAAAGCTTTCTTCCGCGCCGCCATGGAGCCATACGTGCCGTACTCGTCGGCGTGGCGCCAGAAGATCGGCATCCATCTTGGCGGCGGGCTACAAGGCGGTCTCGACGCACTGTTTGGCGGCAGGGCCAACAAGGCAGAAGCATACTGCGACGTCTTTAAGGCCATCTCGATGCGCCTACTTCACGATCCGTTTGCTACTGTTACGGACCTGGCTCCTCGTCCGGATGGCCATCGGTTCTGTAACGTGGGCAAAACAGCAGCGTATGCCAGTACAACTTCGTGGACTCCCGTCCTGAAGAAGGGCGTCATTCCCTCCGGCGCAGGACTCATCCTCGACGGATCCTTGGTTGGGGAAGATACATCTAGTCTAGCCGCCCTGGGCAAGGCGATTCTGCGTCACCTGGAAGATGCGCGGTTCGTCGTAGTCAAGAAGCTCAAGCTCACCGAGGAGAGCTACCAAGAACTCGTGCGGCAGCTGGGCGAACCTGTCACTCACAAGTTCCTGACGGGCACATCCAATTTGATGAAACTTCCTGCCTCACGGGAGAAGGGCCAAGTCGTGCTAGGCCGTGAAATGCTCCCTTTCCACACTGACGGCCTTTTTGTCGGCCACCGACCCGACGTCCTCAGTTTGTATGCGGCCGAGTTCAGCGACATTCCCGGCTCGGGCGAGACAACAGCTGTGGACCAAGTTCGTGCCGTCGAGGAGATGTCACCAAGCCTCAGAGATGCGCTGAAGAATAGTGCCTTCGAATACCAGATCGTTGAGGAGGGCCACCTGAAGAAGAGCCAGGAAGACGAGTGGTTCAGCGTACCGTCCATGACTCACGAGCGCGGTCGTAACTGTCTGGGCGTGTCCATGCCGTTCCCCGATGGTACAGAGAGAAGCTGGAACACCCGCGTGAAGGGATTCAGCCCAGAGGAGTCAACGGCCTTGCTGTGCGAGTTGGATGAATTCCTCTCCCAGAAGCGGTACTACTACTCTCACCCCTGGGAGGTTGGCGACATGTTGATCCTTGACAACTACCGCACATTGCACGGCCGGACCGCCATTAGCGAGGAAGGCGAGCGGTGCTTGTGGCGGGGACAAGTCAACCGGAGGCAGGCAGATGGGGAATAAATGGTTGAAAAAGGAAAATTGTGCCTAACGTTACAGGCCTAGGGCACCTGCAAGGTCACGTAGATTATCTACTAACTAGTTAGCCTACCACCCTATGTATATGAGCTTACATTACGGGCATCTTAGCCTAAGAGACATAACAATACATCTGCACTTGTAATAACTTTATTTCCTTAGTAGACGTATCCTTGCAGATACTGCCCTAGTTCCTCGAAGCAATAATTTGTCTCTAGATACTAACTAGCACCTAAGATAACAGCATCATCCCACGTTCAGTTAGATGTGTCACGACAGGCACGAGCAGTGATCTCAGAACTTATGAAGAAGCTTGATTTGTGTGCTACGTACAGTACTCAAGTGTAAATACAAGACGTTGCGTGAAGAAAAGAAGTGGAGAGTGTCACGATCAAGGTAGATCAACGACCTGCAACAGGAAGCTACAGGACGAAGGGGAAATCGCGGGGCAGGACGTGTCACAATGTCACGTGACTGCCATCCAGCCTTGGCAATCCCTCCATGGACGACAACCCCTCCATGGACGACAGTCCCTCCATGGACGGCAGTCCCTCCATGGACGGCAATAGTATTAGTGGACGGCCCCTTTAGTATATAACAAGTAGGAACACAACCCTTAAGGTTCGTGTTCAACCTCGTCAATCAAGTTTGTCTTTGGAATCTCAACCTGCCCTCGAGCCAGATAGTACCCTCTATACTACTCAGTGCAACCCCTATCATCACGAGCTTTGCTTAGCTGATAACCCTACCGATCCAGATACCTTACTCATCCCCGAGAACCAATAGAATCAGTGCTTACGGTCTTTGACTAAAGTACGACTTCAACACAGCGCTACAGCGTAGGCTAACTAGGTACAGTGACCGTGCACGCCGTGCACACCTTCGCGCCGTGCACACCTTGGCACCCTCCTGCACACCCGAAAAATGAGGCTGCAGAGCCACATACAATAGATATTATTGCGAGGTTTTTCGTTATAACAGTCTACTAGGTCCTACAGTGCATGCCCTGCTCCCATTTCTTATTTGGCCTTGTTGCGCGGCCGCTGCGCGTGGTAACTGGTGGAGGTGCTGGGGACGGCGACGCTTCAACTACAACGCGAGTTGCACCACGCTTACGCTGTTTTTTGGCTGCAGGCTCTGTACAAGGCTTACTTAAAGCCTTGCGCTTGCCTCTTGAGGGCAATTGGATAGCTTTGGCAGCGTCGCTCTCTTGTTTCTTTTGTTGTTTCTCAGCCTTCTTAGCAGCCTCCCTGTAGGCTTTCTCTTCCCTCACCCTCTCTCGTTCTGCCTTCCTCTGCTGCTTGTCCTGCTCATCTTGAAGCTTCTTCTGGGCCTGAAGCTTCTTCTGATGAGCCTTATCTACCTTCTTCTGCAGCTCTTGCTCCTTGTTGGCTTTATAGCGATCCTCGGCTTGGCGGATCTTGTGAGGGTTCCAAAGAACAGCTGCACTACAGAACTCCTTATCATGCTGCAGGTCAAGCCTCCTCCTCTTGTTTTTAGAGGGCTTAAGCTCTCCAATTACGTTGCGCAGGCCTTCATTTTCAAGCTGTACAAGCTGAGTGTGGGCGGAGAGGTGAGAGATAGTACGCCGCAACCGCTGCACCTCCTCTGCGTCCTGATTCTCTACCACCTTGCCCAGAATTTGGATAGCTTGCTTCCAGTTATCTGCTGCAATTGGTTAAGGTGTACGAGGCAGCTGCCTGTGCTTATTCCGAAACCTATCGACGATTACAGCTGCGTTGGGTGGCGATAGGCCTGTGACTTCGAAGGCCTTGAGGATGAGGCTTGGGGTAAAGGTCTCCGTCCAGGACTTATAGAATAGGTGGAAGAAGTCACGCTTCTTCACACCTACTAGGCCTTGAGTTGTGTAAACGTGTTTAGTGAGCTGGTTTGTATAGCTTGTAGCCAGAGGTGAGAAGAGTGCTACATCAAGCGGCTGCAGCGTGTGGGTACTGTGAGGAGGGAACACTAGTAGCAGTATCCTATTCCTATCGCAGTACTTGATGAAGAACCAGGTTATATGCGAGCCGTGGCCGTCTACTATAAGTAGTCGCCAACTTCTGCGCGCCTTCTCTCGAGTATAGCGATCAAAGATTTGTTCCAGCCACGCAAGGCCGACCTCGTCGTTCGTCCAGCCTGAGGGCGTTGCAGTAACAAATACTGAGTGCTTTTCTGCTTCTATATCCTCTACCCAGGTCGATTGTATCTCGTTAGGAGCGCCTGGATAGATGATGCCTGGAGGCAGTGCCGAACCATCAGCGCAGACGCTTGCGAGTATCGACACCCACTGCCTGTTGCCGTCTTGCATAGGCTGGCGCCTTGTTTTTGACTCCACAGAAGCCCTACTGAACACTCGTTTGGTGCGCCTATTGAGTACGCCAATTGCGAAGCCCTTCTCATCCATATTGTACGTGTGCCGTGGCTCAATCGAGTATTCGGTGATCTTGGAGTGCACAAGCTTGAAGTATCGTGTGTACTTCTCGCTGCTATCGGCGTGGAGGCGCTGTGCGTCGATAGCGTTGGCCCATTTGTATAGGAGCTGGTCGCGGTGACGGTCTAGGAAGCGAGTAACCCACGAGTTGGAGACCCTATCTGCAGCCAATTCAGAAGCCATGTTTTGTACCATCTGCCTTGTAGGAGGTAGGCCTCGCTCAGTAAGCTCAACTATGAACTCACAAAGCTCTCACTCTTGTGTAGGGTGGAGTTTAAGCAGTTGTTGATCAGCGTTAGCACGCGACGCGACAACGTGTCGGTGGTGTCGCGACAAAGTTGTGCGGCACACATTGTATTTTTTTGCAACCGCCTGGTATGAAAGTTTGCCTTGTGCATCTGCTACATCTGCCTCTTTAAGCGCTTCTTCTAACGACATCGTGGTGTTGAGTTATGGGGTTGAGGAGTATAGTGGATTTTTGGTGAGGGTGTGCACGGCGCGAAGGTGTGCATGGCGTGCACGGTCACTGTATAGCGCAGTATATAATACACGCAGCTTAAGCTTTACCTTACTCTACGTAAGCGTACTTGATTACCACGCTAGCTAATATTATCCTTAGCATTATTTATGCCTAACGCAGAGAAACTGCCGGAAGGGAGTGTTCCTATAACTGCATATACTCAACACGTAGGAGGACGTGCCTAAGCTATTAATCTACAGTATTATCACTCTAAGGTGAGAAAATGTTAAGGTAGCTATAGTAATGCAGGGGTGCGAGGTAGAAGAGGCAGCTAATATCGCGCAAGAAACAGTTAATAGCATAAGTTAGCGAAGATAATTGTATTTTTTATGCTGCACGCGGCCTAGCGGAAGAGAGACGTGTAAAGGGTAATTCTACGTTAAGTGCAGCTTGACAAGCTTATGGGCATAGGAGATAGAAGCCTAGGTAGCAAACGCATCTCGGTGAGCCGGGTTTCTCGGTCATACGGGATGGACGTTACAGTTCTTCCGGCGTTGTGAAGGTGCTGTTGCGCACCTCTCTCATCTCAACGTACAATGACTAAACGTAGCGCTACTCTACCAGCTTCAAATGAAGCAGATATTCAGCTTGCGACCTCCTCTATCAATTCTCATTAAATACAGAGCAATCGCGGTCCTGCTACTATCTATAACGTGTACCTGCCCGGCGCGATTGCCAGCCCAACTCAAGGATGTTCACCCAGAGAGAAGAGGAGGTGATCATCAGCTATATAATCAGCTTAGATCAGTGTGGGTTTGCGCCTACGTACGCAGCTATACGTGATATGGTTGATAATCTGCTGGCTGCACGCGGTGTAGGCCAGGTGGGCGTCCACTGGTCTTACAACGCGTTTCAATCGAGCGTACGATAGGCAGAGAGCTCTATGTGAGGATCCTGTATTGATCAGGAGCTGGCTTGAGCTTGTAGAGCAGACAAAGGCCAAGTACGGCATCTATGATAAGAACGTCTACAACTTTGACGAGGCTAGCTTTATGATGGGTAAGATCACGACTCAGCTTGTCGTGGCAACGTCAGAGAGGAGAGGCAGGCCAAAGGCTATCCAGCCAGGCAATCGTGAGTGGGTGACGTTGATCGCTGCGATCGACGCGGCTGGCTAGTCAGTCCCACCATTTCTCTCATCTTTGCCGGCCAGTATCACCAATCTGCCTGGTACGAGGACATCCCACGCGACTGGGCGATGCGCAGTTAGTGACAACGGCTGGACGAACAACGAGCTAGTTAGGAGTTAAGTGGCTAAAGCACTTCAACGCTCTCACAAAGACTCGTGTTATAGGTGCGTGTCGCCTGCATGTCCTTGACGGCCACGAGAGCCACCACTCTCTTGAGTTTCAAGAGCTCTGCAATGAGAATAGTATCTACACGCTCTGTATGCCACCTCACTCATGCCACCTACTTCAGCCTCTTAACGTTGGCTGCTTCTCGCCGTTGAAGCACGCGTACAGCCGTGAAGTTGTTGAGGCTCTGATCCGCCACCACATCAACCACATCACCAAGCTCGAGTTTCTGTCAGCGTTCAAGGCAGCCTTTGATCGATCGTTTAGGTCAGCCAAACGCTGTCCTTTCAAAGCTAGACGTGCAGCCCCGTACGCCTACTCCAGCTGCTTTTACAGAGGCTCTCCGGGAGGCTCGTACGCCGGGCAACGTACGTGAGCTTGAGGCTCAATCAATGTTGATACGTGATGGCGTGCGACAGCATGAGAGCTCATCACCAGCTTCGATTATTGAGGCGATCAACTAGCTCAAGAAAGGGGCTGAGGTGATGGTGCTCTCAGCTGAGCTGATGCGCGATCGCATCATCAGCCTTGACAGAGCCAACGAAGCAGCGCAAGGAAAAGCGACTCAGAAGCGTGGGGTCCTGACAAAAGGAGCTGGAGAGGATACTTGAGGCTGACCAGCAGATTGCTCGTGAAGAGCGTCAGAGAGGAGGGCGATCAGGCCTCAGCCGCCAGGCCCTGGCGCGCTGCACAGTGCAATAAAGTTGTGAATAGATTGCAGAATCGTTGAACGGGGCCGTCTAGCCAGCGTGCTCGCAGTGGGCGCTTGCCAATAATAGTTCAACCACTTAGAGAGTCCTACTCGCGCCCGCATCGCTGCCATTACATTAGCGCTTACTTTTTCTCCTTGGCGCATAATTCTTTAATCTGGTTTAGATTAGCGCTTACTTTACAGCCCCACGCAAACAGGAGTTAATATACCGGATTCAGGACCCCTTTACAGTGGACGGTGCCGTCAAGCTTACCGTATACAGGAAAATTAAGGGGTTTTGTGGCAGCCGCGAGGGAGAAAACAAGGCTTCCCGTTCACTCAGCCCTATTTAAGCAATGTACCGGCGGATTAGTAGTTAGGTGGGTGACCACTAGCGAATACCCGCTGTTGTTTGTTTTTGCCTTCTGCTTCTCTGCTAGCATTCTTCAGTGCTTGTTGTCCTAGGCTGCGATGCTATTGCTCGTAACTTTATTCGTACAAGGGGGGTGCCTGAACGGACTGGAATACGAACCTGTTGGCACTGAGCATTCGGTGATCTTTTACAAGAGAAAAACCCCGGGTGTGGCAAACTCGTATTCCAATCCGTTCAGACACCCCCCTTGTAGCTTTGTACTCCTCCACCCCATCTTATCTCATTGACACTGAAGAAAGCATACGTGCATCACCGGAAACAAGACACGTGATTTAAGCTGGTGGAGGACACCAAAGCCAAGTACGGCATCCACGACGATGACGTGCACAACTTCGATGAGACAGGCTTTCAGATGGGCGTTATTGGCTCAATGAAAGTGGTTACAGGCGCAGAGAGACGTGCTCGACCAAATCTTATTCAGCCAGGCGATCGCGAGTGGGTTACAGTCATCCAGAGTATCTGCGCTGCTGGGTATGCAACCCCACCTTTCATCATCTATAAAGGGCGCGTCCACATCTCTGCCTGGTATGAGGAGGCAGATATCCCGCGTAATTGGAAGGTCTCAGTCTCTGAGAATGGCTGGACTAACAACGCTCTTGGTCTAGAGTGGTTGAAGCATTTTAACGCGCATACAAAGACGCGCAAGGTGGGGGTGTACAGGCTACTCATTCTAGATGGCCATGAGAGCCATCTCAACCAGGATTTCAAGGACTACTGCCTTGAACACAAGATCCTTACTCTCTGCATGCCACCTCACTCATCGCACATCCTCCAGCCACTCGATGTGGTCTGCTTCTCACCGTTAAAGAGGAGATACTCTGAACGCGTTAGAGTCTTGACATGTCGACGCGTCTTCCATATCAACAAAGAAGGCTTCTTACCAGCCTTTAAAGACGCGTTTTTCGACGTGTTTACAGAGAAGAACTGTCGAAAGGCTTTTGAGGCATCTGGATTAGTCCCTATCAACGCGCAGATAGTGTTGGATCGTCTTGAAGTGCGGCTGCGTACCCCACCTCCACCTCTACTACAAGAAACACTATGGCAATCAAAGACACCAAGCAATACGCACGAGTTTAGATCCCAGTCAAAGCTAGTAAGCAACTACTTCACTCAGTCACCTATTACAGCTCAGGCTGGCTTCTCCCAGCTTGTAAAGGGTGCTGAGCTGATGCTTCACCAAAACGCGCTTCTGGCTGCTCGGAACAAAGAGCTTGAAGAACAATTAGCAGTAATCACTGAAAGAAAAACTCGCAAACGGAAGTATATCCAGCAGGGTGGTACTATAGAGTATGGTCAGGCAGCATCTCAGGTAGCTGGAGAGGCTTCTATAACGGCTAGCCGATCGAAGAAGGCTCGTGGTCGTGGTGATCAAGGAACAGCCCAACCAGGTCTACGGCGCTGTGGAAACTGTGGTGGGACTGGGCACAACGCTCGCACGTGCAAAAAGGATACAGAAGAGAATTTTGAATCAGAGTTGAGCTCTATATGCACAGAGCTCTAGGTTGATAGTGATGAAATTGAAGAGTAGTAGAATGAGTTGGTAACGTACTCCACGGGCGAGCCGATCACACGGGCGAGCCGATCACTCTGCCAAGACCACACCAAACCTCTACCTTACCACACAATGCCTCAACAATAACACAAATCTAAGCCCTTAAAAGAAGCTGCGATACAGCTTGCGCTCCAGGCAATTAAACAGGACGCGACACTTACATTGCGACGCGCTGCAGCTATCTATAACGCGCCTTACACCACACTACACGATCGATACACAGGACGACCTGCACGAGCTGATTGTACGCCGAATCAACCGATTATGGATCAGACTGAGGAGAATGTGATTGCTGAGCACATTCTTGAGCTAGATGCACGAGGATTTGCCCCTCGGCTGGCTGCTGTAGCTGATATGGCCAATTCTTTGCGTGCTGAGCGCAATATGGGCCATGTTGGCGTAAACTGGCCCAATACGTTTGTCAAGCGCCGCCCTGACCTCCAAGTAATGTTCAATCGCAAGTACGACTACAAGCGAGCCCTCTGTGAGGATCCAGAGATTATACAAGGCTGGTTTGGGCTTGTAGCGAATGTCAAAGCCAAGTATGGCATCCAGGACGATGACACATACAACTTTGATGAGACAGGCTTTATGATGGGCCAGATATCTACAGGAGCAGTTGTCACAGGTTCAGAGCGTCGAGGACGGCCCAAGGCAGTGCAGCAGGGCAATCGAGAGTGGACCACGGTCATACAGGGCATCAATGGCACGGGATGGGCCATTCCACCCTTCATCATCTTCAAAGGCCGCTACCACCTCTCTGCCTGGTACAAAGAGCCTGATCTGCCCCAGGACTGGATTATTGCAGTCTCTGAGAACGGATGGACCACCAACAAGCTTGGTCTGGACTGGTTGAAGCACTTTGATGGCCATACAAAGAGGCGCACCCGAGGAGGGTACCGGCTGCTCCTTATTGACGGCCACGAGAGCCACAACTCCCTTGACTTCCAACAATACTGCAAGGAAGCAAACATTATTACACTGTGTATGCCTCCACACTCATCGCACCTCTTACAAGCACTAGATGTGGGTTGTTTTGCCCCTCTAAAGAAGGCGTATGGGCGCCAAGCCGAGAATCTCATGCGCAACTACGTTACTCATATTACTAAAACTGAGTTCCTACCATGCTTTATAGGCGCCTACAAGGAGACATTTACTTGTAGCAATATCCAAGGAGGCTTCCGAGGCGCTGGATTAGTCCCCTTTGACCCAGAACAGGTCATAATGGGTCTTGATGTCCGCCTACGTACCCCACCGCTACCTACTGTGGAAGATACTCCCTGGCAGTCCCAAACCGCGAGCAATACCCTGCAATTAGGGTCGCAATCAACGCTGGTTCGAGAGAGGATTCAAAGGCATGCAAGCAGCTCACCAACTTCAATGGTTGAGGCGCTTGAAAAGCTTGCCAAAGGCGCAGCTATGGGGCGAGTCGGACACTGTGCCAAGCCCCCACCAAAACCATCTTAACTACTACTATACACGCGATGTCTCAACAACGCCACGATTTACCAGCTTCAAAGGAGGCTCGAATACAGGTCGCAATTCAGGCTATCGAACGCGACGCGACACTATCTCAGAGACGAGCTGCATCAATCTACAACGTCTCACATACAACACTAAGCGACCGACGCGCTGGAAAGCTGTTTCGACCTAATTGCACGCCCAATTCAATGAAGCTACTTAAAACAGAAGAGGATGTGATTGTCCAGCATATACTCGACCTTGATGCGCGAGGATTTCCGCCTAGGCGCGCAGCCGTTAAAGATATGGCTGATTCCTTACTTGCTGAGCGTCACCGCGACCCAGTTGGCCAAAACTGGGCTAAGACCTTTGTTAAGCGTCGGCCAGAGCTCAAAGTCAAATTCAATCGAAAGTACGACTATAAGAGAGCCTTATGTGAGAGTCCTCAGCTTGTAAGAGACTGGTTCCGGCTGGTAGAGAATACGAAAGCCAAGTACGGCATCCAGGATGAAGACACCTATAACTTCGACGAAGCTGGCTTCATGATGGGCGTTATATCAACTGGCGCAGTAGTTACAGGTTCTGAGCGTCAAGGGCGGCCAAGGAGCGTTCAGCAGGGCAACCGGGAGTGGACTACGGTAATCCAGGACGTCAACGCAACGGGGTGGGCAATTCCACCCTTTATCATCTTCCAGGGCAAGAACCACCTCTCTGCCTGGTACAAGGAGGAGAATCTACCTCACGACTGGGTTATCGCGGTCTCTGAGAACGGCTGGACGACGAACGAGCTTGGTCTCCAGTGGTTGAAGCACTTTGACAAGCATACGAAGGGGCGCACTGTTGGCTCACACCGACTGCTTATAGTTGATGGCCATGAAAGCCACGACTCGCTCGAATTCCAGCAATACTGCAAGGAGAATAAGATTATCACTCTCTGCATGCCTCCTCACTCATCGCATATCCTGCAGCCACTTGATGTGGGTTGTTTCTCGCCGTTAAAGAAGGCGTATGGGCGCCAAGCCGAGATCCTGATTTGCAACCGGATTAACCACATCACCAAACTTGAGTTTCTGCCTTGCTTTATCGCTGCTTTTAAGGACTCAATTACTAAAAGCAATATCTAAGGAGGCTTTCAAGGCGCTGGCTTGGTCCCACTTGACGCGGAGGCGGTGATATCGAAGCTTGACGTCCGCCTGCGTACACCCACACCACCCACCACCGACGTCGCGCCCTGGGTGTCTAAAACCCCAAGCAATACCCTAGAATTTGGGTCGCAATCAAAGCTAATTCAAGAGAGGATTCAACAACATGTAGATAGCTCGCCAACCTCAATGGTTGATGCCCTTGCAAAGTTTACTAAAGGCGCGGAGATAATGGCGCATTCTTTGGTGTTAATCACTAAGCGCAACGCTGAGCTTCAAGCCGCTAACGAGGCCGCCTCACGCCGTAAATCGTACAAAAGAAAGCGAGTACAGCAGGAGGGAACCTTAACAGTTGAAGAGGGCATACAATTAACAGCGCTCAAGGAGTTTGGGGCGCGCAGTGATGGGAAGAAGACGAGGAAGAGGGCGCGCGCTGATGAGGGCGGCCAGCCTTTAAGGCGCTGTGGACGCTGCGGCGAGGCTAGGCACAACGCGCGCACGTGTAAGCTAGATGTAGAAATACAAACTTCAAAACCTCAAATAATTGCTCTATCACGATATTTTGAGCTTCAATTGAACTGCAAGTCTACCGTGCAACATTCTAGCGTTAGGTTGAGATGCCGTGTGATAAAATTTTGTTAGGCGTGCCACCTGACGTTGCATTGCCGATCATTTAAAAATACCCGGGGATGCTAGCGTTCGGCCACTCTTTCTCATTTATACGGTAACGTAATCTACCATCGAGTGAAACAACCCATCGAGTGAAACAGTTTCTGCCAAGACTACCTACTCCCTCATCAACGCGAAATGTCTCAACAACAAGACGCGCAATTATCTAACAAAGAAGGCAGAATCCAACTTGCGCTTTCTGCCTATACTAACTATCAATTTAAGAGCCTCCGACGCGCTGCGCAGGCGTTTAACGTACCTCACACAACCTTAGCTCGTCGATTCAACGGAATCACACATCGCTCAGAAACTCGTAACGCCCGACACAAGCTTACTACAACTGAAGAGCAGACAATTATCCAATACATTCTTGACCTTGATTCACGAGGATTTGCACCCCGGCTGTGCGAGGTGGCAGATATGGCAGATAAAGTACTGGGTGTGCGTAGTGGAGAGCCTGTAGGCAAGCACTGGGCTGAGAGATTTGTAACGCGCTCAGATAAGCTTAAGATGGCCTTCAACTGAGCCAAGGATAGGCAGAGGATACTGCAGGAGGATCCAGAGATAATTGGCGCGTGGTTTAAGCTGGTAGAGGACACCAAAGCTACGTACGGCATCCACGACGACGACGTGCACAACTTCGACGAGACTGGCTTCCAGATGGGCGTCATTGGCTCTATGAAAGTCGTCACAGGCTCTGAGAGACGTACAAGGCCTGAGCTTGTCCAGCCAGGCGACCGCGAGTGGGTTACAGTCATCCAGAGCATCTGCGCTGCTGGGTATGCGACCCCGCCTTTCATCATCTACAAAGGACGCGTCCACATCTCTGCGTGGTACGAGGAGACAGACATACCGCACAACTGGAAGCTCTCAGTCTCTGAGAACGGCTGGACAAACAACGCGCTTGGTCTAGAGTGGTTGAAGCACTTTGACGCGCATACAAAGACGCGCCAGGTGGGGGTGTACCGGCTGCTCATATTGGACGGCCATGAGAGCCACCTCAACCAGGATTTCAAGGGCTACTGCCTTGAACATAAGATCCTCACTCTCTGTATGCCACCTCACTCATCGCACATCCTCCAGCCGCTTGACGTGGTCTGCTTCTCGCCGTTGAAGCGCAAGTACTCTCAACGCGTCAGAGACTTGGCACGCCGACGCGTCTTCCACATTGACAAGGAAGGCTTCCTACCAGCCTTTAGAGACGCGTTCTTTGACGTGTTTACAAAGGCAAACTGTCAAAAGGCCTTTGAGGCGTCTGGACTAATCCCTATCAACGCGCAGGTGGTGTTAGATCGCCTTGAAGTACGGCTGCGTACCCCACCAGCACCCCCACCACAGGAGACACCATGGCAGTCAAAGACACCAAGCAATACGCACGAGTTTGGATCTCAGTCAAAGCTTATAAGCAACTCTTTTACTCGATCACCTGTTACAGCCCAGGCTGGCTTTTCTCAGCTTATTAAAGGTGGTGAGCTAATGCTGCACCAAAACGCGCTTCAAGCTGCCCGGATTTCTGAGCTTGAAGAGCAACTAGCAGTCATAACTAAGAGGAAAGCGCGTAAACGCAAGCGCCTCCAGCATGGCGGGACTCTTGAGTATGGTGAGGCAGCAGCGCAGGTAGCTGCTGAGGTGTCTGTGGCTGCTGAGCGGTCAAAGAAGACTCGCAGTAGTAGTTATCAAGAAAGAGCGAAACCAGGTGTCCGGCGCTGTGGGAACTGTGGTGGGACTGGACATAACGCGCGAACATGTAAAAAGGATACAGAAACATATTCTGAATCTAATGCAAGTAACGTACTCCACAAGCGAGCCGGTCACCCAAGCGAGCCGGTCACTCAATTTTACACCAAAAATTAAGATTTTTGCACCTTAATAACTCTACAACCAGATGATAGAATTGTCTAAAAATCAAAATGCTATGCTTTACCTATGTCAAGATCAGTTGCCCTGGAGATCTAAGCTCTATCCTTAACGTGTGTAGAGTTATTAGAAAGTACGCTAAAATAATCCCTGTATTTTGATTTTTGTTTAATAACTCCGGTGCGACTGATACAGGATCGTAGCGCTTCTATAGAATTGATCTTTACGTAGATGCAGCATAGTATTTCAAGTTTTAGACAATTCTATTATCAGGTTGTAGAGTTATTAAGGTGCAAAAATCTTAATTTTTGGTGTAAAATTGAGTGACCGGCTCGCTTGGGTGACCGGCACGCTTGTGGAGTACGTTAAGCTTATGCTACATATCTAGAAAAAATTACAGCGTTTAATAGGTGTTGTAGGTGTTGTTGTAGTAAATTTGTGTTGAAGTCGTACTTTAGTCAAAGACCGTAAGCACTGATTCTATTGGTTCTCGGGGATGAGTAAGGTATCTGGATCGGTAGGGTTATCAGCTAAGCAAAGCTCGTGATGATAGGGGTTGCACTGAGTAGTATAGAGGGTACTATCTGGCTCGAGGGCAGGTTGAGATTCCAAAGACAAACTTGATTGACGAGGTTGAACACGAACTGTAAGAGTTGTGTTCCTACTGTTTATATACGTAAGAAATATGCACTGCCATCACAGGCAGTCATGCCATCTGTTAGAATCCAAGATGGTTCAGCCATCTCTGATGGTCAAGCCATCTCGCCAAGCCTGAGATGGTTTGGCCTTGGCGTGATGGTTGCAGTGTCACGTGACCCGTGACACGCTGTCATCCGAGGCGCTGTCATCCGAAGGTCTGCCCCGCTTCCTATCAATACCTGTTCGTTCGAAGATCGTAACAATTTGCTACATACACTTTGATAGGGAACAATCATGCACTAGCTGTTTTAAAAAACGAGCTTCTTCGTATTCGGATGAACACGAACCGCATAGAGCTTGGCAAAGAGGATGCGATGGGTACAATGATGATCCTTCTCGTCACGCACCCGAACGCGGCTGAGCCAAGTGACTCGGATGGTGTTGTGCCGTGTTGCAGACGAGAACTTGATCAAGCCCGCAGCTGATGTGACATGCATGCTATCAAGGACGTGCTGCAGGACGCAGCCTCTGAATTGTCCATAATTCAAAGTCGGGAGCCGTGTGTAATATACCCAGGTAGGACAGGGGAGATAAATAAATCTCCAGCGGCACGCCACGCTAGTGAGCCATGTAGGATTCGGGACCGTTTCATCAACCTTGCACATCAACGAGCTTACCGAGGCTACCGTAGAAATGAGAAAGAGTGGCCTCACGCTAGCAGGCAGCGGCCGGGTAACATTGGGGCCCGATGCTTAATTAAGTAAGAGCCCCTGAAGAGCGTAATCTCGGGCCGGAGCGTAATCTAAAGATATCCGGGCTCTGCCGTGCGCTGCTAGCGTTTATCCACTCTAACTTATTTCTACGCTATCTTGCTGCAACAAGCAGGTGCCACGATAAGCCAAGCAATGGGGCCTCGATTCAAACACCGCGCTATGCTGGAACAGGCATCTGTATAAGCGGTCCTCGCATCTTGGTCAATGGGTTTGCCATGGTTACAAGGGGGGTGCCTGAACGGCGTGGAATACCGGGGGTTTTCCTTTGTAAAAGATCACTAGATGCTCAGTGCAAAGCAAATCGTATTCCAGGCCGTTCAGGCACCCCCCTTGTAGGATTGCTAAGTGAGCAACTTGCAGGTCGATCGACAGGAAGGCAGGCACAATGTGCGCTCTGCATTTAAGCCAAGTTGCCGCCGTCTTGTCTGGTCACCTTGCCCATTCTTCGAGTTGGTCGGAGAACAAGTCATTGTTCAGCGTTTCAGTACCCTGAACAACCGCAACAATGGCAGCCAAAGGTCGTTCAGCAACCATGCTCGTGCTCGCGGCAGCAATGCTCGACACTGCATCCGCTTTCCCAGCCCACCTCTTGAAATCGAGGGCAGCGTCAACGCCATTTGCGCCAATCGATCCTCAGAATTGGGTCAACCCGGACAACATGACGTGGGATGACTTTGTTGAACCACCCAGCACGTCGTGGGGGGACCCTGATCGCCCAGGAAGGATCCGCAACTTCAACATTGCCATGGTCACGGTGGACTACCCTGGTCAGTGGAAAGTCGTTTTGTAGTTCAAGTGGCGCATGACTGATTTTTTTTCTTCAGATTCGCCGTTTGTCGTCACACTGGCACCCAACTCTGACCTCTTTGGGAACCCACAACCAGCTGCTGCTGGTCTGGCACGCGAGGATGTTCCCAAGTTCTACCATGATCTATTGAACGTACCAAACGACCTCAACCATGGTCACACGCTGCACGAGTACTGGATGGGCGACTCGTTTGGTAAGTATGGCGTCAATCTAACTGTTTTTGGCCCCTACCGGATGCCGGCCAAGAGCTACCAATATGGCATCGACGACAAGGAGGGCGGCTTTAACGAGAATGCTTGTCCAGAGGGTCCGTCATGCTCGGTCGATCTCCGAACAGATGCGCTTGGTGCGTGGCGCAAGGATGTCGGTAATGCAACAGCTGATAGCTTCGAGTTGGCCTTTATTCTGTCCGCTGGACAAGATGAGTCTTCGACATGGCAAGAATTTGGAGAAATGAAGTTCTTGACCAAGGAAGATATTCCTGACGAATTCGGTCCCCCAGCGAACAGCTCGCTCCCCAACTACGCCAAAACCCGCTACGTCGAATGGACCTCTTGGGCTTCAGCCTCAGCTATCTGGCCCGACGCGAGTGGTGGTTCGTCGACGCAGGCCGAGTCGAGTGGTATGGCGACCTTTGCCCACGAGCTGTCCCATCTCCTCGGCATCGGCGACAACTACAACAACCCGTACAGCGTCCCTCCTCGCCGCGCATACACTGGACCCTTCAGCATGCTGGATCGTGGTTCCTTCAACGGTCCGGGTGGTCCGCACAAACGCTGGCAGATCCCGCCTGTGCAGGGCGCGTCCATGGGTTCTCTCCACACGATGCGTGACAAGCATCAGATTGGGCTTATTGTCGACGATCCGATCCTCCACAGTCCGATCCTCCAGATCTCTCGGTCTGGCCTCGCAAGCTCGGGTCCTGTTATTGCTGAAATCACGGCACGATCCGTTGATCCTGGCAACGGCCTCATGGGGTTCAACATCAGCTTTGGCAGCCAAGGCGACCTCGCACCAGCGTGCAGCATCTCGACGGACGTGCTCTGCGACGGCCGCGGGTACAACAACTACAACGTCGAAGTGGTGGATCGAATGGGAGCGGACAGTTTCTGCCCTGACTCGGGCGTCATGATCAGCAAGACCAAGAACAGCGACAGCTCGCAGCCGTTCCAGTGGGTGATTGACGCCAACCCGCAGGATGCGCACGTGGTCGACTTCTACTTGCCCAACGGCACGGCGCGGTACTGGAGCATCGGCGACTACCGCCAACTGGTGGACGCGCTGTTCCACGCGGGCACCAACTCGGGCAGTGAGTACGAGCACGTCGACGAGGCCAACGGGCTGCACTTATACGTGCTGGACGTGAACCGCGACGCGTCGGGGATTCTGCACTACACAGTTGGCGTCCGCTCGACAAACGACACGTCAGCGGCCAAGCACGGCGTCCAGCTGGGGCAGGGCACCGTCTCCGGCACGTCGTCGTCTGAAGGGCTGTACTGCACGTTCCAGCTCGACAACACGGGCAAGGGCGGCGCAAACGCTACGAGCGCCCACCCGCAGGATCTGTCTGCGTACCTGGGATCCGACATTTTCAGGCTGGAGGCCAAGGTCGAGGGCAAGGGCTGGGAGGTGGGTGTCCCGAACGCTGTTGCGCACGCCAAGTTTGGGGAGAGCACGGAGGTCAAGGTGGCTGTGAGGAGCGGGCATGGGGCGGCTGACAAGGCGACGGTGAAGTTGACAGTGACGAGCGAGAGTGACAAGGGGGTGAAAGCGCAGACGAGCTGCAAGGTGCAGGCGTAGATTGAATGTGAATAGCCTTGAGCATGAGACTTGCCAAGATTGACACTGTCGTCAGCCTTTGGGTGTTGCATGTACTCATGAGATGTAGGGAGCTGGGGGCAAATGGACGTGAAGAGTAAATAATGGTATGTTGGCTCGAGCATGAGACTTTGCCAAGACTGCGGAGCTACTGCAGGGGAGACTTTGGCTGTGAACCCTGCATAGTGTTGTCGAACGTCAAGGATGTGCTGTAGGTGTTGTTGACGTGCAGCCTCGTGGTTTTAGAGTTGTCAGATGTCCGCAGTACACATCTAATGCTCCAGCGCCTGCAAATAGACTCAGGACGGTGAGCAACAGGTTGTTCTTCAAGCGTAGTCTATGCAGGTGTGTAGTGCAGGTGTGTAGTGCATGCAGTGGGGTGCAGACATGCCAGCAGATGCCAGCAGATGCCAGCAGATGCCAGCAGATGCCAGCAGATGCCAGCTTCACCGCCTCGCTTAGCGTGGCGAGCCGAAGCGCGCATCTCCAGGGCTCGTCTTGCCCGCGCTGGGACGGCATCGCAGGCTCATTCCCCTCGGCGCACAAACGCATGACTGCGACTGTGCACTGGTAGGCGCAGAAGAAGAGGAGGCTACAAGACGACGACGTGCCCAGCTCTGGCCATCGCGAGACGATGGCGACGCTCGACCAGATTGTCAAGGGCGCGCCGGCCCAGGCGGCGCTCCAGTACCCGCTCCCCCACCATGTCATCGACGTCAAGCCAGCGCGCGCGCCCACGCTCAGGGACCCAACCGCGCTCCTGCCCAGCTCGCCGCCGCAAATCTACCTCAACCTGCTCATCCTCGAGGCCAGCCTGCGCAGCCAGTACCTGACGCTGCGGGCGCGGCGGCGGCAGAACACATTCGTGCTGACGCTGCTGGCGGTGTGGATCGCCGTCTTCTTCTACCTGCTGTGGCTGCGGCCGCGCGACGACGGTAAAGGCATGGGCGGGTCGCAGTACTGGGTGGTCGACATGCTGCAAAAGGTGGGCTTCATCACGGGCGTGGTGACGGCGCTGCTGTTCTGGGCGACGGGCCAGTGGGAGCGCGGCGTGCGCTGGCCGCGGCGCTGGATCGGCGTCGCGAACCGCGGCCTGCGCGGTATCAACGCAAAGATTGTCGTCCTCCGCGGGCCCTGGTGGCGCGAGCTGGTCGAATGGGCCCGCTTCGTCGTGCCCTTCTCCGGCGGCCTGTGGGGCGCCGAGCAGGGCGGCAGCTCCTACCACTTCATCAACGCCGTGCAGGAGAAGAGCCACGCCCTTGACTCGGGCCGCCCGCGCCACCGCATCGTCGAGGACGGCAAGGAGTACGCCGAGGAGGACATTGCCCCCGGCGGCGACTACATCAAGCTGCTGCTGCTGCCGAAGCCCTTTACCCCGGACTTCCGCCAGAACTGGGAGCTGTACCGCGCCGAGTACTGGGAGCGCGAGAACGAGCGCCGCCAGGAGCTGCGCACACGCGTGCGCGCCCGGCAGCGCGAGCTGGCCCGCGAGCACGGCGGGCTGCTGTGGTGGACGGGCTGGCGCGGGTGGAAGCGCGCCCGGGGCAGCGCCGACGTCGAGAAGAGCGGCCACACCCACACCCACAGCCTCAGCGCATCATCCTCGCACCGCCGCCGCAGACCCAGCACTTTGCCACCCGCGCGCTCCGACCGCTCGCGCAGTTCCTCGCGCAGCACGACCCCCGGGCCCGACGACGAACGCTTCCGGTCCCCCTCGCCGCGCGAGCGCCGCTGGAGCACCAGCACCGCAAACAGCACCGCGAACAGCACCGCGAACAGCACCGCGAACAGCACCTCCGGCAGCACGCGCTCCGGGTCCGGTGCGCGCAGCAAGGCCGTCACCCAGAGCCACGCCGCCAGCGCGCGCCAGCCGCCGCGCCCGGGTCTGACCGCGGGGAGGGAGGCCGCGAGCCGCAAGGGGGCGCGGGCGGGTTTGTTGAGCGGTGTGGGGGGTTGGAGGGGGAGGAGGCGGGCGAGAGGGCGCGGGCGAGGAGGGGGAGTGGGAGTGGGAGTGGGAGCGCAAGTGGGAGCGCAAGTGGGAGCGCAAGTGGGAGTGGGAGGGAGGCGGTTAGTGCGTAGTGCGTAGTGCGTAGTGCGTAGTGAGTGGTGATGCATGCGCTTGATAGCTTGGTGGGGATGGTGTGTTTGATGGCGATGAGAATGCATTCATGAATTGATTGGTCTTGATCTTGATAATAACTTTTATTACACCCTGGCCTGTCTTGTCTTGTCTGCACGCACACTTCCCCTCTCTCGCTCAATGGATTGACTGGAATGAGTGTGCTGCATACAAGATCATCTCAAAAAAAAAATAAAAAGAAGAAAGGTGGTTATACATCTTTGTACACTGCATGCAAGGTTGCTTAAAAGGAGACTCGAAAGTATACAACACGCCTATACAAAGTGAAGTGATGTGTAGAACAAAGTTAATCTAACACCCAACAACCACGCCAGTCTAATCCTCCAACCCCCCCTTGGCACTTACCGCCCCTTCCCTCCCCTTCCCCCTCGTATCCGCCATCTCCTCTCTCACAACGCGATTAAACTGCTCCCAGCCATCGAGATAAACATGGTGGCCGGCCTTGTGAATAATAACCACCTCTGCGCGCGCGCCGTCCCGCTCGCGCTCCGCACGCGACTTGCCCGCGAGGACGCGCTCGCGCTCGGCGGCGATTGTGGCCGCGGCGGCGTGGCCGCCCGCGACGTCCATCCAGTCGTTTTCGCCGTACAGGAAGAGGATGGGGATGCCGGATTCGCGGGCGGGCTGGGTGGAGGAGGGAGACGATGGCGGCGGGGCGATGCATTGGCGGCCGACGCCGTGGATGCGGCGGATGAGGGGCGAGCGCGCAAAGGCGCCGGGCGCGAGGAGGTAGCCGAGAGCGTACTCGCTGCTCCCGCGCTGGCGGAAGAGCGCGTAGCTGTAGTCGTGCAGGGCCTGGGCTTCATCTTCGGGGAGGTGGGAGAAGCGCCGGCTCGTCCAGCCGGAGACGAGGCGCGGGCCCAGTGGACCACTCCAGCGCACAAACGAAAAGGGAGAGAGGACGTTGGCCTCCCACAGGTACGTCAGCCAGCCGGGCATGCGGCGGCGCGGGGGCTGGTCGGGCGCGGGCTGGTCGGGCGCGGCCTGGTCGGGCGCGGCCTGGTTCTTCTTGGCCTGGTTGAGGAAGTTGTTGTTGTCTGGCGTCGCGGCGGCGTCCTGGGCGAACTCGTTGGCCAGGGTCGAGTCGGTCGGGTCGGGCAGGTCGTCGCTGACGGCGTAGGGGTCCTCGGGGATGCCGACGGGGCTGGCGAGGATCAGCTTGTTCAGGTGGCCGGGGTACTTGAGGGCGTAGGCGACGGCGAGGTAGCCGCCCAGGCTGTGGCCGAGCAAGGTGAAGCGGTCGAGGCCGCGCTGGATGCGCCACTCCTCGAGGGCGTCGACGAAGAAGGACTCGGCCTCTGCAATTTTGGCGTCCTTGTCCTTGGCGTGGATCTTGAAGGGCGAGCGGCTGCTGCGGCCCATGCCGAGGAGGTCGAGGGCGTAGACCTTCCAGCCCTCGGCGCGCGACAGGGCCTCGAAGTTGCGGTAGAAGAAGCCCAGCCCGGCGCCGTAGCCGTGCAGCATCACCAGGTTCTCCTCGACGCGCTCATCGACGCGCTCGACGCTGAATTCGTTGAGGGCCCGCCCTTTGCCGCTGAGCTCCACCATCTGCGAGTTCCATCGGCGCGGGCCGTACGGGTCGCTGGCGTCGGTGGTGGTGTGTTCCTCGGCGTGCCGGGGCGGCGCGGCGGGATCGGCGGCCCCATGTTGTGTGTGCGTCGTCTGCGTGTGTGTGGGGGGACTCTGCAGGTAGGGGATGAAGGAGAGTACACGGTGCTCGGTCGCCATGGGCGAGAGGCCTGCCCACTGTCACGCTTTAGCCACACCGCCACGCCATTGTAACTCACCCATGTTGTAACTCACCCATTGCGAGAAGCCCTCGGAGGCGCTCAGCGGGAACCACTTTGCAATGCGGCCGGGCGTTTGGCCGTCGGCCCTCTGCGACGCCAGCGGGCTCTGCTGCGTCTTACCGCGCGTCTCCGCCGCGCCCTCGTCCTGGGCAGCCATGGTGCTGGCGCTCTTGTCCCCAATGCGCATGGGCGTCGACAGGCTCAGGCTGATGTAGCTCGCGCCGACAAAGCCGACCGTCTTGTGCAGTGCGCCGCGGGCGGCGGGGTGAGTGCCGAAGAAGAGCCGCAGCATGCGAAGCCGGGCAGCGAGCGCGTGTGGAGAGGAAATGGTGGCGGGTCCGTTCAGCACAAACACCCCAGGACGTTGCCCGAGGCGCTGCTGCGACAATGCGACAATTCGTACGTGCTGACGTAGCGACGGCGGACGAGCACCCGGCGAATCACTCTGGCACCTGCTCGCCCGGCCTTAGGCGTTAACGGAGTCTGGGACGGTCCTACCTTCCTCTCAACACACGTCAGAAGCCTCTCATAGGCCGCAATAATGCTGGTTACGACGCACGCTACCTCACAGATGCGGTGAGGTTGGATCGCGCCTCAGACGGCCATGTTCTTGGTGTGCTGCACCTCGCGCGTGTGATTGGCCAAGCGCCGACACTCACCAGAATCGACCGAATGGCAGTCTACACATGCTGATCGCTACCAGAACTTGTACCTTCGTAGTCACCGTCATGCACATCACGTCACAGGATATTTTATATCATGACAAAATGTATTCCGCATCTTGTCACGAGTTATTTACATCATGTTTAAAACATTGTCAGCTGCAGTCAAACATGATCAATTCATCCAGTCGTCACTCAGGACGCGATTCATCTCGTGCGCACTTCATCTGCCGTTGCGGTGCCCAGGCGGCATCTGCGCCATATATCCATCTACGCCCCTTGAAACCCAGGCACCGCTGTCGCACTTGTGGCCATGATACATATCCACGCCTCAAATCCTAGGCCCTGCACTTGCCGCTTACGCCGCCCGGAGGCAGCCAACTTCACCCTCACCACTACCATTGTGAACAGAGAACAATAATCTTGCCAATAGTCCAGACCCGTCGACTTCAGTGAGAACTGCTTGTCTGCAGTCATCCCATCCAACGCCTTGCTATGCTACCGCAGAAGGTCTTGCTCCTGGACGTGCTTGTCAATGTCTTGTCGTTGGTGCTGGAAGAAACCTCCAATACATGACACGCCTTGTCGGACCGTTCCAACGACTGCGGATGCAGCGCTCAAGCATGCCGCCAAAACACGTGTCGAGCTTTTGAATCCCTGGATATCCCTCCTTCACACGAATCGCGTGGGCTCTTGCACAATAGAGATGGTGCTATTGCTGCTCCACTGGCTCTGCAGACTCTCCCGTGGGTTGTGCTCCTTCAGTATTCCCCTGCTGTCGCTTGGTCGCTCGGTGGAGTTTCCGCTCTCGGTCCTGTAGGCAGTGGTAGGCCTCTGTGGCAGCGTGTAGTCGGCCTTTTCGTTCAACGCCTCTGCGCTGGAGACAGAACTTGCGAGCATCTCAGGCTCTGCGCCGTCCCTCTTGCGCCGCATGCAACAGCAGTTGCGCCCCTTGCCGTAGAAGAATAGAAGCCATATGCAGACCCAGATAAGTGCAATCACGGGGATCACGCCCACACAGATGAGTAACGCAATGGCGGTTCCAGAGATGCCTCCAGATGTAGATCGCGCCAGGAGGCGGGGGGCAAGACGGTGGATGGCGGGCATCATGGTAGTAGATATTGGATTATGTTCCGTGGAATAGTAGCAGCAATGGCGAAATGATATTGAATCGTCGGCGGCTGCAAAGGTCTTCAAGTGAATATAGTAGCGACAGGTGAAACACAAGCGACTGGAGGATTTCGTTGAAAGCGGGTCTTGGAACAGCGAGTCCGTGTACAAAGGCCGTCTGTGAACTTTACAAGACCATGGATGCAGACCACAAGGGAAGCCCGCTGCGCCATTTGTATCCGGTGCGTCCGCTTTGGGACGTCATGAGACACCGAGACATCTTCGAAGCCGCCAGCGCTTGGGAGTAGCGGGCGTCGTAAACCTCGTTGCCGCTTGGCTGCACATCGTTAGCCTGAGGCTGTACGCGTTTGAAGAACCAGCACAGCCCGTACACCATGCGGTGGATCGCTTATGGGTCGAGCCAATGGCTGATTTCCGGTGGATTCAGTGGCGAACAAGGGCCTCTGGCCAATGAACGATCTCACTTGTTTTGGTAGCAATTTGTATAGGAACACCACCATTACTTCGAGAAGAAGAGGGTAGCTTTCATAGCCATTTCTGAGCTCAATTTTGATCGTTTATAGATAATTTTTGGTGTTTTGAACAGCTAGAGAGACGCTTACTTCATCCATGATACTTTTTGTCGCCATTCATATCTATTACTTGCTGCAATTTGCCGCGAAAACCCTGACAGAATTGGTGGGCTTTTGGCCCAATTCTTGCCCACTCGTCTTGTATAAGAGCTCTACCTTCAAGTACTGCGTCTTTACTACTTGATCGCTGAAAACGCCCATCTAATTGGTCTTTCTCGTAGTCCCAAAGAGGCTCTATCTGGTTCAAGTCAGGCGAATTTGGCTGGTGTGGAGCCTTGATGATACCACGTAACGCGTACTCAGCAGTGCAGATTTCAGCTGCTTTTGTATGTGCTGGAGCATTGTCTTCTACGACGACTATCGGCCGGTTAGGGTTCAGCTCTTGAAGCTTTCGTAGGTATGGGAAGAGGCGATCGTGGAGGACGTATTTACGGTATAGAAACCAGTCTATACCTCTGGTTTTTACACCTCGCGTAAGCTTTGTGGGCTTGAATATTCGTTGTGGGCTGGGGGCTCGCTTCATGCCTCTTGTACGGCCGGCAGCCCGTCTGGCTTGGTTGTGAAGCTCTACATTGCTACTGATCTCGCTGAGTATCGTACGCTCAATTGTATCGTTTTGGCGCGCTCGTAAGCCTTGATAGATGCCGATCTGACGCTCGGTGAGGTTCTCCAGGTCGAGTTCTAGCTGGTGTTGAGCCTTCTCCTCTGGTGTCTCCATCTCCCAGAGCAGCAGAGGGAAGGGGACACGTAGATCCTCACAGACAGCGCCCCATTGCATGATACTGAAGTGTATAGGCTCTAAATACTGGCTCCGAGTCTCTGTAGGCTGGCCCTGTACGACTGTAACTTTCTGACGTTTGTGTGGGCGGCCGCCGGCGCGGATGAACGTTTCATCGGTAAAGACGAAGAGAGCGCCTTTGTCGAGCCAGAAGATACACCAGCGGCAGTAATCGACACGTAGATCCATGAGATCGATCGAAAGAGGTGGCTTATGGACCTCTAGCACTCGAGAGAGCGGCTGATCGCGCGAAGGATGAGGGTGTAGGCGGCAGATTCTAGCTATCGTGGTGCGATCAAGCTCTCCGAACGGCGTGTAGTTGCGTACGGCTTCATGCCACGTCTCGCGCGGATACCAGTAAGCTGCGTCTTGGATCAGTACGGACTCTGCTGAGTACGGCCATATCTTGGTCGAGGCAGTGCCAGCTACCTCACGATTGTTCTCCCGGGCAGTATAGTCAAGTAGCTCGTTGATATCCTCGTTCTTGGTGGCATCAGTTGCGCGTCGGACAATACCAATACAGGTGCTCTTCGGGATGCCGAGCGCGCTGCTAATCCGCTCAAAAGTCCACTCTGCGACTACTCGCAAGGTAATAACTGCAGCGCGCTGCGTACGGGAGGTGTCGACAGAGCCTCTCTGCTTTGGTGGAGGTACAGGCATCGCGTGGTGGTTGAAAAATTCGAAAAGTTCGACGCCTTGAAGCATCATGAAGGTGGGTGTATTGCATTGCAACTTCGAAGATCTGATTACTAAGCAAGTTTCTAGCTCTCTGATTGGCCGAGCGATCGGATTGTCAGAAAATCCACTCATTGGCTCGACCCATAAGCGATCCACCGCATGGTGTAGAGCCACGCAGCCGTCGACGTTGCACAGGCTGATTCTCACCACCGCGGAACAGTCGGGCTGGTGAGCAAAATATTACGCAAATAGATCTAGATCCAAGACCCTACAAGCGCGTGGTCGAAGCCGTCAATCCGAAAGTCTGGAGAACAGCAAGGGCGATTGGACTCCATGTCATCATCTGGTTATGGTCTAAAAATGCAGTTAGCCCAGTGTGGTTAGTTGCCGTGCCGGATGCCGCTGGTATGAGCTCGTGCGCCGAACCCTTGGTGAGGCCGTGTCGAAGCCTCAAGAGCCCCGACTTCTTGTGCTCGAGTACGAGAACTGTAGCCTCAGTTGCAGCATCGTAAACGGAGACAACAAAACAAAGCCGAGGCTGGCACTAAAGTTTCTTGGGTAGCCCGCGGATGATCGCCAGGTATCGACGATCCCCTAGGTGCCATCTCGAAGAACCGAAACGCGCCACGAGCACGCCAACACCTTGGTTCTCTTGGTGATGGGCGGGGAAACGCTTACCTCCATGCTTGGCTATGAGCTTCTCGATGCGCGCAGCACCGGTTTCCCAGATTTCCTGTCTGCCAGCCTCGCCAAGATCGACCGCCTCATGTTTTGGCGTCGGCGCGCTCCAGGCATCGTCATCTGCACTTGACTCGGTCGCAGCACTGAGTACTAACTTGAACAGTTCTTCCGTCTGACTTGAAGGCATCGTGCCATCATCCGCAGCATGTACGAAGACTAGCCGAAGTTTGGAATACTTGCCTATCGATTACACCGTTAGCCTCTTTCCGGTCCTCAGGCTCGTACTCGTAGCCTTCAACGGCCCTCCTGCTCCCCCAACTTACGCATAAGTGCTGCTAAACGGATGTCAGTGCGCCAAGTGTCCCGCATCCTGCGACTAAACCAGGTCTGAACAGTTGGGAATATCTTGACGGGCGCAAGCACCGGTATGACGCCAGCGATGGAGTAAGATGCGAATGCATTGCCTGCGTTCGTGAAGGCCGCACACAGGATGATGCCGGCAAATTCAATGCCCAAATCAGCATACTGCAGTGCGACAGCTGTTGATACAGCGGTCCCTAGAGAATGGCCCAGCAGCACAATGTGACTTTGTGGAATTCTTGCAGTATTCAACGCCCAGTCAATGACAGCTTCTGCGTCGCTTCTGAGGCCTGTCTCTGAGGGTACGCCACCGGACTTCCCAAATCCACGATAGTCAAATGCCAGTACGAACACTTTCTCGCAAGCGCCGGATGAGTAGGACCTGTATTCCTCTGTTCGTCGCTGCTGCCCCAGCGTTGCCGCATTGCCGTGGAAGTAGATTAGCAGGCGTGCATCCGGATCTTCTCGCAAAAGTCGGAACCCTAGCTTCTCGGACATGTCTTCAACACCAGACTCCTCACATGTGAACTCGTTGACATGTCTGGCATATACACCCAACGGTGTGACAAGCCAAGTGAATAGTCTGTGGCCATCCTTGGTCGCAATACGGAAAGGCGTGACCTGATTTTCTGCAGCGCATGAGCCATTCGTCTGATCTTCTGTCAATGTGACCTAGCACGCACTCAAAAATCCAGCTCTTTCAGGCTCATCAAGCCATTTGCCGGGGAACATCGTGATCCAATGTAAGTACAACATCTCTGGCTATGTTTTAGCTGTTGCACGTGATCGACCCCTGCAGTCGCAGCTGCTCGACCCACTCACGTCTCTGAACCCATGGCAAGCAACACAGGAGAGTGGCAGGCAGCCATATGCAGCTAATGAACGAGAGCGTCACCGCGATCCCGCTGCCGATACCCATGTCGGCGGTTGTGTTGCAGCGAAAGAGGGCGAGGCTCGACAAGATCTTGGACGCGATTGCTGCTTTGGGCGAGGGTGCCGGTTTGCTTGGCTGTCAATCACCGAGACCCTGCCGCTGCTGCGAATCAACGAGCCAATATTGGCAGATCGTCAGATATTGTGCAGGAAGGTATCACAACGACTGAACGCAAGCGCCGAGCGATCTACGGAACGTCTGCTACATTATTGGAAGAATTCGACCAATCACACCAAATGTATACACGTGCTTCCCGCGCCCTCAGCAACACCAACCCCTTCCAATCTATCTCGAAGTAAGCGAGGCTGCTACTGCCTGTTCTCGCGTTCAAGCCACACTTGGTACCGCATCCTCATATCTGTCACCGACAACCCCCTTTCAAAAGCCTGCATTCCGCACTGCAAGATAATTCCAGCATCCTGCAGTATGTCGTCCTCAAAAGCATATCCAGGATCATGTCATTGCGGTTTCGTAAAATATCAAATCCGCCTTCAATTTCCCCCGGTGCACGATCCCAAGGCCAAATCAGTCCGCCTGTATAAGTGCAACTGCTCGACGTGCCAGAAGATGGGCTTCTTCCACTGCCGACCCATCTCGCCTGCGGAGGACTTTACTCTGCTTTCGCCTGCGAATCCCGAAGAGCTCGGAGACTATCGAACGAACACCGAGACCACCGGCTGGTACTTTTGCAAGAAGTGCGGTGTGCGCGTCTTCGGAATGGCTGGAGTGTGGGAGCAAGTGCGTGCCGACGGTGAACGCAGGCCAGGGTTGGAAGCTGGGGAAGAGGAGAAATTGCAAGTGGTGTTGAAGACGAAACCCACGATGAAGACAAGGAACGTGGATGGGAAAGAGGTGACTGAGCCATATCACTATGTCAGCGTGAACGCAGTGACACTCGAGCCGAGTGAGGATATCGACCTGAGAAAGTGGCACGAGAATGGCTGGGTTCTGTACGTGGATTGCAGGGATCGCGAAGGGCAACCTCGTCCAGCGAAGCCGTATGGGGGAGGCATGTACTGAATCAGAATACGTGATTTGAACTACACATCATTCTTTCGGCGCACATGGCAGTAGTAAGTAGCATGTCGTTGACATTGGCACGTCACAAGATCAATTACATTATATGTCATTTCTTCACATCTCCCAGTGGTGGAAGGCTAAAGCGTTCGGTAAACCGCGAGCTATTGTCTATCCGAGGCGGAGGAAACCGATGCGTCACAGGAGTCACATCCTGATCTTGTTGCCTCTCATCCTTCCGTTCCTCCCGCGCGACCACCATATCGTTAAGCTTAGCAGTAGCACGTTGCAAGACAGACTCCCGATTGTTCGGATTCCGCACGACATTCGCCAGCTTGGTAAACGCCTGCTCTTCCGCCTCTTGCAGCGAACGCTTCGTTTCTGCCTCGCGCGGCGCAATCACGTCGCGTTGGTAGATGCTCCATGTCGCCGGATGCCCCGTGTTGTTGACGAGCGTCTTCTCCGGGTCCTCGCTGACGGGCCGCGAAGTGTCGATGTGACAACCAGAGTCGCGATGCGCAGGGAGATGCGCAGGCGACGGTTTTTGCGGCTTAGTTTCGACCTGGAAATACTCCGTTATTTTAACCTGCTCACTATCAAGTGTACGCTCAGACCGTGCGTCCGACTGCCCCTCAAGGCTGGCCAAGGACTGCATTCGATCCTTGTACATCCTGACTTGCAAATCCATGCCGCCCTTCTCTAGATCCCACGCTCGCATACGTTCCTGGACCATGGACGGCGTGATCGACTTCAGTTCTCCGCGTTTCCACTTCTTCAGTTGGTCTTCGAAGTCGGGACAGTTGGGACACTTGCCGCGGAAACGGAGGAAGATGAAGTAGCAGAATGCCGAGAGGAGGATAATGCTGCTTATGATGACGGCGACGAGAGTCAGGATTGCCAGGACGGGAGTGTCCTGCTTGTAGTCGTCGTGGAGTTGAGGCAAGTCGAATTCTGTGGGCAAGGGTGGGATTGCCGTTGATGTCGGGAGTGAGACCGGGGAGTCCGTTGTGGTTGCGGTTACTGTTATTGTATCCGTGATGGTGGCCAGCGACGTTGGAGCTGTGGAGATCTTGGAAGATAACGTATAAGTTTCTGTGCGAACTGGCAAAATGCTGACAACTGTCGGCTCTAAGAGGGTGTGGACAACGCGTGAGTTCATGTTTTATTCTAGGGGGAAGATTCAAGAGCTCGAGTTGTTCACACCTGAGTTTGGTTTGACGAGAGACAAGATGCTTAGCAGGGCAAATTGATGTTATATTCCGACAGGAGACAGTGGGAAATGGCAGCTCGTGCATTGTGGGCAACCTATCACATTACAGGCTTCGACTTGAGTGAACAATGCTGAGATTGAGGGACTCTCACCAAGTCTCACCTGTCGAGGAATCAGTTCGTCGGCTTTCACCAACAATGCTTCAGAACTCGATTCGGACAGCTTTTTTCAAGTACAGTGCAGACTGACTGAAATAAACCTTGCCGTCAGACCCAATACCTCAATACCCCACTGAGCCACTCTGACGGTACTGACCACGCCGATGGCTCCAACCCTCCCATCAGCACCAGCACCAGTCCTACTCACAGAGCGGCTCAGTCCTCCTTCATCAAATGGTACTAACCCCTCCGATCCCATCGATCTACCGATACCCAATGCCCACAAAAATGACGTTATAAGAGGAGCTGTAGTGTTCGGCTTTTTAGGGTTCCTCCTCGCACTCTACCAAGTCTACCGCTGTGTAGTTGTTATCAAACCACAATACAGACTGCGGAATCTTCGCGACAGGCGCTAAAATCGTATAGCGCGTCAACTATCCATTGCTCTCGAAGGTCGGCCCGAGCCCCCGCTTACGGGAGATATTAGAAATGATTATGAGTCGCGAGAGGGGCCAGCTGGAGAGGTTGTGCACTATGATTCGCAGGGTACCACACTGGAAGGGTCCGGCTCGGAAGCTTCGAAGGCTACGACTCCTCCCGATAGTGTGCGTACGGGTCACAGCGTAAATGTGGGGCAGACAGTTGGGCTTGAGGCGTTTCCAACGTTTGATGATCGGTATTATGTTGATGAAGAGGGGACTACGTGGGTGCCATTGCAGCCTCCCGAGCTCAACGACCAGACAGCACAGCGTAGTAACGAAGGAACTTGATAGCGGGTCCAAGTTCAGTCAGACTATGGGTGGCTCATGTCATAGTCTAAGTGTACATCAGGCACGGAAGCGGGTTTGGCATGAATACCTGTCTGTGAAGCTCCTACACCATGCGGTGGATCGCTTATGGGTCGAGCCAATGGCTGATTTCCGGTGGATTCAGTGGCGAACAAGGGCCTCTGGCCAATGAACGATCTCACTTGTTTTGGTAGCAATTTGTATAGGAACACCACCATTACTTCGAGAAGAAGAGGGTAGCTTTCATAGCCATTTCTGAGCTCAATTTTGATCGTTTATAGATAATTTTTGGTGTTTTGAACAGCTAGAGAGACGCTTACTTCATCCATGATACTTGTTGTCGCCATTCATATCTATTACTTGCTGCAATTTGCCGCGAAAACCCTGACAGAATTGGTGGGCTTTTGGCCCAATTCTTGCCCACTCGTCTTGTATAAGAGCTCTACCTTCAAGTACTGCGTCTTTACTACTTGATCGCTGAAAACGCCCATCTAATTGGTCTTTCTCGTAGTCCCAAAGAGGCTCTATCTGGTTCAAGTCAGGCGAATTTGGCTGGTGTGGAGCCTTGATGATACCACGTAACGCGTACTCAGCAGTGCAGATTTCAGCTGCTTTTGTATGTGCTGGAGCATTGTCTTCTACGACGACTATCGGCCGGTTAGGGTTCAGCTCTTGAAGCTTTCGTAGGTATGGGAAGAGGCGATCGTGGAGGACGTATTTACGGTATAGAAACCAGTCTATACCTCTGGTTTTTACACCTCGCGTAAGCTTTGTGGGCTTGAATATTCGTTGTGGGCTGGGGGCTCGCTTCATGCCTCTTGTACGGCCGGCAGCCCGTCTGGCTTGGTTGTGAAGCTCTACATTGCTACTGATCTCGCTGAGTATCGTACGCTCAATTGTATCGTTTTGGCGCGCTCGTAAGCCTTGATAGATGCCGATCTGACGCTCGGTGAGGTTCTCCAGGTCGAGTTCTAGCTGGTGTTGAGCCTTCTCCTCTGGTGTCTCCATCTCCCAGAGCAGCAGAGGGAAGGGGACACGTAGATCCTCACAGACAGCGCCCCATTGCATGATACTGAAGTGTATAGGCTCTAAATACTGGCTCCGAGTCTCTGTAGGCTGGCCCTGTACGACTGTAACTTTCTGACGTTTGTGTGGGCGGCCGCCGGCGCGGATGAACGTTTCATCGGTAAAGACGAAGAGAGCGCCTTTGTCGAGCCAGAAGATACACCAGCGGCAGTAATCGACACGTAGATCCATGAGATCGATCGAAAGAGGTGGCTTATGGACCTCTAGCACTCGAGAGAGCGGCTGATCGCGCGAAGGATGAGGGTGTAGGCGGCAGATTCTAGCTATCGTGGTGCGATCAAGCTCTCCGAACGGCGTGTAGTTGCGTACGGCTTCATGCCACGTCTCGCGCGGATACCAGTAAGCTGCGTCTTGGATCAGTACGGACTCTGCTGAGTACGGCCATATCTTGGTCGAGGCAGTGCCAGCTACCTCACGATTGTTCTCCCGGGCAGTATAGTCAAGTAGCTCGTTGATATCCTCGTTCTTGGTGGCATCAGTTGCGCGTCGGACAATACCAATACAGGTGCTCTTCGGGATGCCGAGCGCGCTGCTAATCCGCTCAAAAGTCCACTCTGCGACTACTCGCAAGGTAATAACTGCAGCGCGCTGCGTACGGGAGGTGTCGACAGAGCCTCTCTGCTTTGGTGGAGGTACAGGCATCGCGTGGTGGTTGAAAAATTCGAAAAGTTCGACGCCTTGAAGCATCATGAAGGTGGGTGTATTGCATTGCAACTTCGAAGATCTGATTACTAAGCAAGTTTCTAGCTCTCTGATTGGCCGAGCGATCGGATTGTCAGAAAATCCACTCATTGGCTCGACCCATAAGCGATCCACCGCATGGTGTACCGGTGAGCATACTGATATCTGCAAATTTTCCTACCATCATAATGACGAAACGCTGCAGTTGTACGAAGAGGCTTTGAATCACGATGTTACACAGGTTCATGTCGACGGCTTTCAAGATCCTATGGTCTTCAAACACGCCGACTGCGATTCTTCCTTCGAGAATTCAATTGATTTGGTGACCTGGCATAGCGTTGTTGCATTCTTGTGAAGATCTGTAATGCGAAGTGGGAGCTGGATGGAAGTTTGTAGATGTGCTACGTTAGCGGCAGGTGTGGGGTAACCGCCAGAAGGACCCACCTGCCCACCCTGCGTCATACATCGTGCCTTTTCTCAGTGCGATACCTTCATCTACTTTAGATTGAGATATCAAGGCCATTGGTCTGGGTTCCCAATTCATAACCGACAGCATGACTGCAAATAGCAGCGACGACAAGTCCTTCCCATGGCACCTCGGTGTTTACGACGCCCACTGTCATCCAACGGACATCATGTCCAACGTCCCAAAAATTGAGAAAATGAAGGCACGCTGCCTGACTGTCATGGCAACGAGAGGCGAAGATCAAGATCTTGTTCTACAAACAGCATCTCAGCACGGCATCAAATCTGCAAGCGTCGAGAACTGGTCAAGGGAAGAATGCATAGTTCCATGCTTCGGATGGCATCCGTGGTTCTCACATCAAATGTACATCTCGGATGAGAGCAAATTGAACGGTGATGAGGAGAAGGAGCTTACGGGTGACGCCAAGGTCAAGCACTACCAGAAAGTCCTGCAACCCTCGAGGCAAGACCCAAGCGAAGAAGATCTCCGAATCTTCAACGCTCTACCGGACCCAACACCCTTCTCCTTATTCCTTTCGCAGATGCGGAGAAATCTTGAAGATCATCCATATGCGCTCGTTGGCGAAGTAGGCCTGGACCGTAGCTTCCGCATTCCAGAAGCCTGGGTCCCTGATCTTTGGGCAACACGCAATTCCACCCTGACGCCTGGAGGAAGAGAGGGCAGACGCCTGACACCGTTCCGATGTCAGCCTGCGCACCAGAAAGAGATTCTAAATAGGCAGTTGCAGCTAGCAGCGGAGTTGAGAAGAGCAGTTAGTGTGCATGGTGTCCAAGCGCACGGCCTAGTCTACGAAGCTCTGCATGAACTATGGAAGGGCCACGAGAAGGAGGTACTCAGCAAGCGCGAAAAGAAGAAGCGAGGGAAAGACGATCCAAGTATGGATGCCGAGAACAGCAACACCAAAAAAGAAGAGAGCAGTGAGCCAAAACCGTACCCGCCGAGGATTTGCCTGCACTCTTACTCTGGAAGTGCGAGCAATTTCAAGCAGTATCTAAACCCGGCGATCCCCATACGTATCTTTGCGAGCTTTAGCACGGCGATCAACCTGGGTGATGCGCTAGACGAGGAGACGCCGGCTGAATTTGTGGAGATGATCAAGACGGTGCCCGATGAGATGTTGCTTGTTGAAAGTGATCTGCACACAGCAGGCGATGAGATGGACAGGAGGCTGGAGGACATCACAAGGAGAATATGTAAGATCAAGGGGTGGGGCTTAGAAGAAGGTGTCGGGAAGTTAGGCAAGAACTGGCGGGCTTTTGTGTTTGGAGATTGAAGGGGATATTTTTTATACCAGTAGTGCCTACGCGTCGAGATACTCTTTCAACGGGTCAAGAATCCACTGATCCCTCAAATTCCTCAGATCATCCGTATACATGTAAAGAACAGCTCCAATAACAATCACCACACCCGGCAGCACAACCATCAATACCAGGTATCGAACCATTGACAACCAAGTCTGCTCCAAACCAGCTCGCATCGCCGTATCCTCCTTCAACCCCGGATACTCCACCTCCGGCCGCTCCTCCCCCAGAAACCCGCACAACTCACCCCATCCACTCTCATCCTCAGCATCAATCTCCAACAGCCTTTCCCTCGCCACTAGCTCCCTCACTCTATCATTGTGCCTCTCATACGCCCTCCTCGTCTCATACCCGCCATACTGGTTGCCATTATGCACACCAAACAACGAGTGCAAGAGCCGAATCAGCGGCGCCATCTTGCTCAAGCCAGTCAGTCTGCAGAGCTCAAACAGCCGCCACGTGAACAGCACCCAGATACTCTCCTGCATGCTCTTCTCCCACTCCTGGTACCGGCGCGTCGTCAGGATGACTTTCACGCCGGGATACGCTGAGATGAGCTGCTCGGCGAACATGCACCCAGGCAAATCGGCAATGGCGTCGTAGTCGGCGAGGATGTCGTTGATGGTCAAGGGGAGGCCTGAGGCGTATTGTGTCGAGTTGACGGCTTCTTGCCACACGGGCATGTGGGTTGGGTTTGTGACAAGGGAGCGCATGGTGTAGGGATTGTAGCCTAGGGTGCGCAGGGCGGATATTAGAGATGATGTGTTGGTGCGTGGAAGACCTAGGACGAGGACGCGCATTGGTAGACTGCGAGTGGACCCATCTTTGGGATTTGGGTTCTGCTCGGTCATTGTTTTGGCGTTGTGTCGGATGTCAAGAGTTCAAAGAAAGGATAATGGAAGGATACTGGAAGCAGGTTTATTGGTGATGACCTTCGAAGCGTCTCTCGAAGTAACAGCGATGTGCTGTGGTTCAAGGGTACGGCCTGCCAAGCAGGCACGTGTTCTCGAGAGCACCAGTCCGTATCGAGCATCCTTAGTAACTTCAAGCTTGGCCATGTAGTCGCGGTTAACACCCGATGCAGAGATGGATTCTAGAGCAACCATGATCTATTTTGACGTTTTTCCTGATGACTGATTTCTCAGCTCGTTCTCCCAACTTTGTATGAAGCTACTAGTGAGTGAGTACATCTCGGCCGTGTACGGAGACTCAGGATCTTCCATATGCTTTAACATATACCCCTTGTTGGCGAATATCGTGGCTGGTTGCCAGTCTTCGATCCTCGCATGACTGATGGCCGCGATCCGGTAGGCTTTGGCGTAGTAGTCTGCAAGACCCTCTTCTTCGACGAGACCAGCAAGTTGCGAACTTGCTTGAGCATTCTTCTTTGCTTGACGCTTGGCTGGCTTTGATGTGGGCACATCAAGAGTCAACTGTGGCTCGAAATCCACGAACGCTTTGCTAATCTCAAGACGTCGCCGGTCGCTGATCTGCTTAACGGCCTGCTCTGCCGCACATGCTTCACAGGTGCACTTGAAGCCGTAGCGATCAAGTCGTTTTTGGCGTTCCTCATGGGTCGAAAGGAGACCAATATATGATACGAAGAACTCCTCGCCTCTCTTGATCTTCTTGCTGGCGTACACCACCCTCTTGTTCAGCTTCTTGCTCCAGTAGTAGCTGGTGTTCGGTCGGCATGAGTGATTGATCCTAGCTATTTTCGGGAACAGCCCAATCTGATCATCTGTGTTGTATGCGTTCGTTCTGAAGATCAAGCCGAGCTTGTCCATGGTCGCTTCTTCTGACGCGGTCGCATGGTATGTTAGCGACATCACCTCTGCCTGTGCATCGCGGGACAGCCCCTCGAACTCTTCCTGAACAAGCTTCGACACTTGAGTCATTGGGTAGCCTGTGCCTTTCACGTATTCCGGTGGGTTGATCTTCATGATAGGTGTTTCCCGCATAACAATATCGCCAACGTCGAGATCGTGCAGCGCAAAGACACCCAGGCCTTTACCGTTGCTAGGTTTGACAATATAGACGTCAGGAGGCTCCTGACAGCTGTAGTCGCTTGATTGCCATGATGGAACGGAAATTAGAGGAAGTTTGCACGTGGACTGGGCAAGTGCGCCCACCAGGAATGACGAGAGGATGAAAGACAGGCACGAGAACATGATGTCGAAGACTGGTGATTGGGGACGAGTTGGAAAATTGGCTTGGACCTACAATATAACTCCTTGTACGTTCTGTCCAGCCTGCACTTGCTTCTGCGTGAAACGCGTTTCAGGCTGTTGATGTCGCAGCATCTTCCGGGGCGCGACTTGCTGCCTCAGATGCAAGAGCAGAGCAGATCAGGCGTAGGACATGATCAGCTCCAAGTGTGCGCGATCCAGATGTTCAGAAATGCAGCATATTTCTGTATGCACTCGCTCATGTAGATGACGATGTCAGTGGTGTTGAAGGGGAAAGGGAGTTCGTTTTCGCTATCGCACAGCGGAATGACGCTCGGACTGCCGCAGCCATTCATATTCCCGAAGTCGCGTCCCGTACCAACCAACACGCCAGCCTTCCCCGCGTTATGGTGGGGCAAGTTCACAGGGCGTATACAGCAATGGGCAGCTTTGATAATCATTCCGTTTCCTATAGCCGGTGTATAAACAAGCTAAAAGAGCCGCCCTGAACGTCTACGAGCTACCCTCGGCGAAATCGACAGCTTCAAAGCTTGAGAACAGCCAAGATGGTGTAAGTACACCCACCACATACAGCCTATATCTTCTTCGTCTGACAAGGTGCCAGATACACTGCCTCGTTTGCCTTCTTTGAGGCTCTTTGGGAAGCTGGCGTGACGAACGTCTTCGTCAATCTAGGGTCTGACCATCCATCCATCATCGAAGCCATTGTAAAGGGCCAGAACGAGAAGAAGGGCCAGTTCCCCAAGATCGTAACATGTCCAAACGAGGTGGGCACCTTTGTGTATGATATCAAGAGCCTAGGCTAACACCGCCAGATGGTCGCTCTGTCTATGGCAGATGGCTACGCTCGATTCACCGGCAAACCCCAATGCGTAATCGTACACGTCGACGTTGGAACACAAGGTCTCGGAGCGGCCGTACATAATGCCTCATGCGGACGGGCGCCAGTGCTCATCTTTGCCGGCTTGTCGCCGTACACGATCGAAGGCGAGATGCGCGGAAGCAGGACAGAATATATCCACTGGATACAGGACGTGCCAGACCAGAAGCAGATTGTGGCTCAATACTGCCGATATACTGGTGAGATCAAGACGGGAAAGAACGTCAAACAAATGGTCAATCGAGCACTGTCCTTCGCCATGAGCGATCCCAAGGGTCCAGTCTATCTTTACGGAGCTCGAGAGCCCATGGAGGAGCATCTTACACCTTATCAACTGCAGCTCGACTACTGGCGTCCTGTGGAACCATCAGCGCTTCCTCCTAGCGGCGTCAAGAATATCGCAGAGGCTTTGGCCAATGCGCAGGAGCCACTCGTCATCGCCGGATACACAGGCCGCAATCACGCTGCTGTACAAGAGCTGGTCAACCTTGCAGACAACATCAAGGGTCTGCGTGTGCTTGACACAGGAGGCAGCGACATGTGCTTCCCCGCGAACCACCCAGCATGGCTCGGACTTCGATACGGCAACGATCCCAGCATCAAGACAGCGGACGTGATTCTGGTCATTGACTGCGATGTACCCTGGATTAACACCCAATGCCACCCCAAAGACACCGCCAACATCTTCCACGTCGACGTTGACCCTCTGAAGCAGCAGATGCCCGTTTTCTACCTCAACGCCATTCAACGCTATCGCGCAGACTCCTACACCTCCTTGTCCCAGCTGAACGCCTACCTCGAGACAACTCTTAAGGACAAGCTTTCCAGCGAACTCTTCACAACACGCTGGTCAAGCCTGCAGGAGTCCCACAAGAAGAAGCTCGAATCAATCGCCAGCGAAGCCAAGATAGACGACCAAGGACATTTTGCCACACCGTATCTATGCTCTCAACTCAAGGCCCTCTGCCCCAACGACACAATCTGGGCTATCGAAGCAGTAACCCAAACCGGGTTTGTCGCCGACCAAATCCAAGCGACCCTACCTGGGTCATGGATCAACTGCGGAGGAGGCGGTCTCGGCTGGTCCGGCGGCGGTGCTCTCGGTATCAAGCTCGCCACAGACACAGAAGGCAAGAAGCAATTCGTCTGCCAGATCGTCGGTGACGGAACATATCTCTTCTCCGTGCCAGGCTCAGTCTACTGGATCTCGCAGCGCTACCAGATTCCCATCCTAACCATCGTGCTGAACAACAAGGGCTGGAATGCACCGAAACGATCGCTGCTGCTCGTACACCCGGACGGCGAAGGGTCCAAGGTCAGCAACGAGGAGCTGAATATCAGCTTTGCACCCACGCCAGATTACTCGGGCATTGCAAAGGCTGCGTCTGGTGGTGAGATCTGGGCTGGGCACGCGAGCACGGCCGAGGAGTTGGGCAAGTTGCTCCCAGAGGCTATCAAGAGCGTGTTGAATGGAAAGTCCGCTGTTCTGGACGCACATCTCGAGGGGCCGGAGGGCAAGTATGGTGGGGGCAAGGCTAGGCTGGGGTAGTTCGTTTAGCTCAACGGCCGTCCTCACTATATTAGCTATAATACATCTCATCAACCTTGCAAGTCTTGCGTTCGTACACTTGATCCAGACTTTGGAGGGTTAGAGACAAGCGACTAGTGCCACGGTGTTAGATTTCTGCAACAGCTCCTGAGAATGGATACATGCACATGGCGGGAGTTTTGAATACAACAGCACATCACTGATACCATGTTTTTGAGCGCACATCAAGCCAGAGTGATTCGTTGATTATCCCTACGACTCAAGATAATGACCGTCATTATGGCAAATGCCTGCAATCGTTTACAATTACAACCCATTGTGGGCAACATCCGTCGAAGGCAGTAAAGGGCATGACCACTGTCATGTTCAAAGACCTTACGCCTCAAAGAGCAGCGCGGTATGACTTATGTTGAATAAGCCAATGAAACTGAGTACAGTTCTATACCGCCTCAAGCTCACATATCGTATTTCTTCCTCAAGTCAGGTGAGGGGCCTGGATACGGTTAGCACCTTTCAAATTCAACTCTTTACACTCACACGAGCAGAAGCATACCTGTCCGCACCAGATCTAGAATCGTGTAGTTACTGGCTTCCAAGAAACCTTTGCCGCCGTTCCACTGGTGCTCACAGCAGCCTTTAGATCGTCGACAAAGGAGGCCTGCGGGCCTGCGTCGGGCTCGGAGACGAGGTCGCCGAATTCGTCCCTGTAGTGAGTGATGCGGCGGTGTATAGTGTCATACTGCCAGTCGCCGTAGAAGATCATGCGCGTGTCGAGGTGGTCGTTGTAGAAAGAGAGCTTCTTGACGAGCTTTGCGCCGGACCAGCCTGGGATTTGCTCGCCAGCCTCAAGCTTGCGGACAGTGATAGTCACAAGGTTGGGCAAGCGTTTGAGCAGCGCGGCGAGCATCGAGCGGTATTGGCCTGTGATTATGAAGTCGCCATTCTCAATGACGTCGTCGGCATGAGCGACGATGATGTCATTGATGATCTTGATGTCGTTGTCGGTGAACTTGAGGTTGCCCCAGATCTGCAGGTCCTCCCATGCCCATTCGTAGCCGTACTCGTGCTCCTTCAGACCCTCTGCGAGCAGTGTGATGTTTCGCACATACTTCGCTACATCTTTGTCTTGAGAGATCTTGAGCAGAGCCTTCATGGAGGCATACCTCGGGTAGACTGTAATCTTGTCGGAGATCCGTTTGCCCATGGCATACTTCGTAGCTGCATATAAGCGCTCATTGACGAGACGAAGATTTTTGAAGTCTATTAGATCGTCTAAGAGAACTGCGATCTTGCTCAAGATCTCGTCTGGAAAGCGTAGCAGCGGCTGTTCGCCGCGTTGTCAGTGACTCCTTACCCTAAATATGCATAAAAGAACAGGGTTGCGAAAGACAAAAGCACTAACTGGCGAGGTATCATGCTGAAGGAAGGGCTAAATCTTACAAAAAAATTGTCGGCTTTGGTGTCCAACATCTTGGATGGTGATCGCTCGGGTGCCAAAGGCAATTCAAGCACAGTCTCAACTAAAGGAGTAGCTGCTCGTGTATCCGAACGTCAGACGCGTATGAATGCGGTCCCAACGTAAGACCTATCCAGTGCGTACAATGCAAAAAGAGGGTTGTCAAAACTGGAAGCGGTGGTGTCGTGGTAAAGGTTTGAGGTAACGACAAAATTGGTGCAAAAGAGTGTAGGATCTTGGCGCATGTGCACGGTTGATGTGGCGTCGATGAAGTGAAGATGAATTGAATGTAGGTGAACAGAAGTCTGAATAAAGACAACATTGCGTTGAGAGTTGCCGGTCGCTGTGGCCTTCACCTGTGTTTTTTGGGGGGGATGTAAAGCAAGCGAGAAGAGGCCAAGCAGAGCAAGACAAAAGGACTTTCAGAGTGTTCAAAGCGTGGCAATTCCGTGATAATCTCTGGATTCAGAAGGTTCGTAGCGAAAGTCGTGGTTGCTCTCTTGTATATCTGGACACTCTGCAGCACTATATCCATGAACAGATCAAGCGTTTCCAGGCGCGAGCACAGCAATCGTTGTGAGTCAGCATCGCCGTTGATTACGATATGCTCAGCTGGCAATGTCAGCGGGAATCTTTCTTTGATTAACTCAAACAGCTGATGGAGTGTTTATTGCCTTCAATGCGTGCAGGTGCTATCACGTTTGGCGCAGCGGTGTCTTCCCTTCGGAGGTGACTTCATGGGTACTCCGCCATGAAAGTTGGCACAGCAGGCGCGCTGTCGATTCCCAGTGAAGGGAGTCCTGGAAAAAGCGCAGGCATCTTGAAGCCGGAAGAAAGTGTCATGGACGTGGACAATCACTGACGTTTGGACAAGCGCGAAACGGACTCGGCGCTAAGCTCGGCAGCACGTGGGTGTGCAAGGAGGCATGGCCGTTGCGACCCTTCGCTTACATGGGATTGAGCTGCAGACAGGAAGCCGTGACACTCTCTGAAGATGCTGCCAAAGGGTGCGGCATTCGACATCGAAGGTGTTCGTTTAACAGCTGCTCACCGGACGCAAATCGAACTAGAAGCAGTTGACCCACTTGGCTTTCTTGTCCTGCAGCAGAACACCACTGCCAATCCCACCTCAACAACAAAAGCTTGCATGCATGCACCTCGTCGGCACTTGCCGCGTACTGTTATAGCACATTTGCTTGCAAGACCACCTTGCCGACTCGAGGCAGAAGCGGTGCAATGGCTTCTCAGTAACACAAGATAGATAGGGCCTCCAACTCCGTATCGGCCGGATCCTGGCGGATGGCATTGGATTAGTCCTCAGTACGATGCTCGCACCCCCTGGTGACGCCAGAGCCAAGTATTCCTGAGGTATATGCAGGGAAATAGGTAGTTGAGCTGGACTGCAGCAATCGCTCTGATCAACCAGGCTCATTCATTATCAGCTTGCAAGAAAAGTCGAGACCTCCGCGCCAACGCGTTCAGCAACCGTGCTTAGGCATGACTTCGACGCTGAAGTTAATCAAGGCTCCGAAGCCCCTAATGAATAGTTGTCCTTTGGTCTATGAGGCGGATCGATCTTGTATGGACTCTAAGATCGTCAATTGAGTGCCGCTATGAGCGGCGAGTCAAACCGATACGGACTGAGATTGAGACAAGTTGAGTCTGATTTACAGCCAAGCACTCATGTTGTTGTCGCCAACTAGAGGCTCGTGGGTATGAAACTTGCCGTAAGGTCTGGGCGAAAAGGCAATATGAACGGCGATATTAGACTCTAGCTAGTGCAATGTGTGCCTTTCACAATTGTCAATTGAAATGGCGCTTTCATTACCTGTCGTCTATCATGGTGAGAGGTTGCACCTTCCCCTGCGCGATAAGATAGCAGTCGCTCGCCGGCCCCTGCGCAGCTCTCCGGTCGTCCATTCCTCTTCTATCACACCATGGCGCGATCATGCATTTCATCATCTTGTCCACCAGGCTAGGTATCTTCGGCTTATTCCTTCATCCGCGCTCATTCGCACCGAATCGCGAGCGGACCCGTGCCTACGGCCAACACTAGACCCCCGCAAATGCGACGCACGCGCCCTTACCGCCGGCTAGCCCCCAGAAATCGTGGCCAAAACAAAAAGGTGCTCACATGACTGCGCCCTCGTGGGATTCGCAAGCAAGGAGGCTTATGCGGCCTCGAGGATCATCACGATTAGCACCTTGCTGGAGCCTATCGCAGTTGAACTCGCGCGACGTGCGGCGTTAACGTCATTTCCTTACAATATGCACTGCGACGCATGCGTCGAATTATCCCACGACCACAGAGACAGCGAGCTGGACGAACGTGGTAGTTTTACTAACTTTGGCCCGCTTTCGACGCTTCTAGCGCGTACCATCTGAATGTGTGTGGTCACGAAGGCTGTCAACAAGGTGGGGTCTACGAGATTCGTTCTCCAATTTTACCCCAATTTTCTATATGTAAGCATACGAGTCTTCGCTCAAGCTTTTGGTGTTGCATACAGTATCTGGACCTCGTAATCGCTGGCATAAATCTGGCCGTGCATATTCACCACCTTCTTAGGCCGAACCCTGAATCATTGTCAGAAGCGCGCGTCCCCCGTCTTTCTATTCCAGCTCTAGACTCGCTCTTGGTTCACTGTCAATTCTCCGTTGTGTATCACGAAGTCTCCACTCTGCCGCGTCAAACTTCCCCGCCAAGCAATTGATCTTCCACCAAGAGATTCAAAACAGAAACCACAAGCAGCTGTCCCAAACCTTTCTGGAACTCAAAGTCGACCTTGAGCCTCCGCCACTCTAAAACACGAAGATCACAATCCGTACCGCTCGTACGTCTTTGCCAAGGACGATCGAACCCAGCAGTGCCTCAGACCGGCACAAGAATCCACAGATAAGAATTCTGAAGTACTTGTTCATACACTAGCCGATACGCAAGTACGTATAGCAGCTTGCGCATTCGATCAAGCACATTCTGCCAAGTACTGCCGCGCTCCGCCTCCTGCATACTACCCGCCATCTACACCGGACGACCCCCAGCGGTCCGGACCACTAGGATCGACAGTACTTCACAAAGCTCCACAGCCAAGAACACAGTACGGAAGGAACTGCGACATCCCGCGCTACAACCCCAGGCTGCACATTGTTTGAGGAAACTCGTACCTTCATGCAAGGCTAGTTGCTCCACTATCGTCCTCGCTACACAACTCGACTAGGTAGGCATCCAAGGCAGTATAAAGTCACCGGAGATTTGCTCCAACCAGATCAGCACAATTGGACCGTCCACTCACAGCAGCCAATTACCACACGCACCTACCCGCACCTCTCCTGCACACCCACCCACGGGACCAGCGGAATCCTGGCATTCACTCCACAACAACCCACACACAAACCCCCACCATACATAAAGGGACGGCCGCCTTACTCTCACCTCATCAGACCACCTCACCTCAACTCACTTTCCAATACTCAACCACTTCTTCATAATACTACCCACCCATAACAATACCAACCACCAACCTGGCGCAATGTCTACTTCTAGCACATACCACATCCCGTTCCCCAAGAACTTTCTCTCTCTCAACACGCCCGTCAAGCGCACTGGCGGTGTCCCCTCAAGCGCTCTCAGCAACAGCGAGCTATCCAGTAGCGCCGTCGCTCAGCTGCCCGAGCAGCCTGCTCACGGGTTTCTTTCCAACCGCAGCACCAGCATGCCACGACACCAGTCCGTCTCTTCGGTCAGCAGCAGCACGGCCACAGAATCTGTTGGTGGCTCGCCACCTTCTGTACCCGCAAAGGATGCCCGCTCACCGAGCATTAGCGAGGCGGTTTTCGCTCCTCTGGCGCTTAACACCAAGCATACGCCGCTCCCTCCGAGCAGCCACCGCGAGATGGGTGAGAGGGGTGTGAAGAGCTGGTTCCTCACCAACAGGCGCTAGACTGCGCGTGCGTCGGAAGCCTCAAAGTGCGCAGCACGAGGCGCTCACCCCCAGGAAGAGACGCGGGAATGCATCAATTTGACTCAGTGCCGTTGAGGGCCCAGCGCGGGCTCGCGGAACAGACAAGTGGACACGGGCGTTATGACTTGACGAGACTTTTTCCTTGCACCGAAAAGCCACACGCGGCGCAAAACCCAGACTACACGGCCTTGGGAACGGCGTTTGGCTTTGAGCTTTCGGTCTTCAGTACATACATAGCATCTTGACTACAATGAATGCTACATGATATCCCCCAACCCCTTTGCCTCCTGCTCTTCCCATGTCCCTGCTCTTGCCCATGATGCACACTCACCACTCGCCTCCCATGACCCACCCGCCCCCAGCACCGCCATGCACCACTCACACACCAACGCCGCGTTCCCCGCTCACCCGGCCCTCGGCACCGCGCGCTGTCGCGCTCGGAACCGCATCCGGGCGTGCAGCAAGGCTGCTCCGGGGAATCCCGCGCCCACTACGAGAGCACCCGAAAAGCTTGTTTGGTGGCTAACGCACCCCGGATTCTCGTTTGCCGCTGCTGTTTCCGAGGCGGATGAGCGCGTGGACTGGGCCGGGCCTGGCCTTGGTGTTGGGAGGGGGTGAAGGGGGTCATGTGATGTGTTTTCTCATCTGGGCTGGGGGGAGGGAGGGGGGATGGGTGCTTGTTGTGGGGTTTGGAGGGGACGGGATTTGGGTCGAGTTTTAGTCGGATTGTTCAATTCATGAGTTGTCACCATGGCTTCGCCTATGCGCATCACGGCTGAGACCGGGAAGCGTCACGACAAGCATGTGAGAAGGCTGTAGACAGCAAGATTTCGTGGACTGGGACATCATGTTGTATATCACATGTCCTGAATTATAGTATCGTAGAGCGGACATTAAGAAACGGTTTGAAGGTACAGATGCAGGCATCTACCGAATTACAGCCCAACACTCACCTAGCCCACCCAGCCCTCTTCCACCAGCTGCCCGTCTCGCGCCATCAGGCCATCACCACATCGCCACACCTACAGCCCCGGAAAAACAACGAGTACCATGCACCCTTCCCTGCCGTGCCTGCAGCAATCCCCACCTACCGAGGACCCAATTTCCAGTGCAGCACATCCGGCATGACCCCAACGCTGCCTATACAGAAGCTGATGATTCGAGCAGTGAGATGCGTAAGGTGATGATGCAAAACAGCCGCTGATAGAGAACGAGTCGACAATAGAGCTGGATTGAATCGTCGTGCTGTCAATTGATTACGTAGGTGGTAGATGGTAGTAACAGCAGCGTCCGCGCGCGCCACTGATGGCCAACATGGGCAGGATATAGCTCAAAAAGACATAAATGACAAGGTCGGAGCCCATGATAAGGAGAGACTATAACGTACAAGTCATCCTAGCCACATAGTTCCCCAGTATGTACGGGGCAGATGCCTCATGCCTCGGTACCCAACTTTTGCTCCCAGCAAACAAAACAAGGAACAAGCTTCGACGAGAACAGCAACAGCAAAACAACGAGGCTGACTGACCGACTGACGAACAGACGGCTCGCAGGAGCAACAAGCTTGGTATGACAGACATTCCGACACCAACAAGAACAGGGCTGGGGGTAATAATATACGCGTTCGCGTCCAAAATAAACAATCAACAATTGCCAGGGAATCTTCAAACGCCGGTGAACTCCAATGCTGCTGCGCTCTTATAAATGGCTAGAGGCAATAATATCTCCAAATCCTGATGTCGTGGCCGAAATGAGAACGATGGGTTTCGGGCATGGAGCGATCGGAGCAGTGATCGTAAAAGGCTCGTATATTATATAGTAGGAAGGCGCGGTATGCACAGCGGTCGACGTGTGGCGCCAGAAACGGTGAAGGGCATGGTTGGACGGCGCTATAATATACCGGAGTCTTTCAGGGCGTTCTGCAGTATTGTTTCTTTGACAGCGGCGAAGACGAGTCGGATGTTGGAGGTGTCGGTGGCTTGTGTGAGACTGGCGGGGTCAGCGACGATCATGTACAATTGCGGGGGGGACTCACTGAGGGTATAAATTGAGATGTGCGCGGTTTACTTGGTTGAACCGCCAGAGAAGGTACTTGGCGGCACGGTTGACATCGTTGCCCCCTGAGTAGTCGGGGAAGTAGTTGCCGAGCGGTGATCGTGCAAGCTTCGCCTTGAACAAGTCGACCTTGTTGAGGAAGAGGATGATCGATGTGCGCATAAACCATCGGCTGTTTACAACCGAGTCGAAGAGTACTAGACTTTCCATCATGCGGTTCTGGTGCACGAGTCAGTGGCGAGATCAGCGAGTCAATTAGTGCCCTTACCTGTGAGCTCTCTTCCAACAACACCTGATCATATTCGCTCAGCGCCACGCAGAAGATGATGGATGTGACGTTTTCGAAACAGTGTATCCATTTCTTGCGCTCGCTTCTCTGCCCGCCAACGTCGAACATGCTGTTTCAGGTTAGCCAAGTGCCTCAGTGTCGGCAAAGGCCGGGCCACGTACTGGATGCTCAGTTGGCCCATTGTGAATCTTGTCTCGTATATACCAGTCGTCTTGGTACGTGCTCGTAGGACGTCAGACTCGATGGGGATGTAGTTGGGGTCTGATATTCGTTCGACCTCGTCAAAGAAGCTGGGCAGGGTTAGTGGTGCGGTGGGGAGGTGGTGCAGACCAAACGTACTATGGCGCCGAGTCCATGAGGTAGAACTCGCTCGAGTGCTCGAGCACCCTTTGTATGCAGCCGTCGCGCCACAGCGAGGTGATGGCCTGGCCGACCCGGACGTGCAGCGGCTTCTCGGGGTCGGGGTCGACGGTGTATTCGACGAGGTAGTTGCAGTACTCGTCGTTGCCGGGGGTCTCGGGGTCGATGTCGAATTGGCGCATGGCGCCGATGAGGGCCTTGGCGCAGTCGATGACGTTCTTGTAGATGGTCAGGCGGTACATGGCGAGCTCTTCTTGCGTGTAGCCGTTCTGGTGGATAATCTTCATCTGCTTGACAATGGTTGACTTGCCGCTTTCGCCAGAGCCTGTGGTGCGTGTTAGCGTCGTCTTGTGTGCAGGCGTGGGTGCTCGGCGGCGTACCCAGCAGCAGGATCTTGCACTCGCGGCGCAGGCGGCGCGAGTCCTCCTCGAGCTTGCGGTCAATGGCCTGGCTGCGCTTCTTCTGCTCGCCATCCTCGGGGCTGGAGCTCATGCAGATGCCCATCGTGTCTGTGGGTCGCAGCGGCGTGCCGCCGCAGGATGATGGGGGAGGGCGGAAGGGTTCAATGGGGCAGCACTAGGCCTAGCGCGTCGTCGCAAGGGAGCCGGCTGCAGGCGTTGCTTGGGCTGCGAGACAGTGTCTCAGGGCTGGAATTGGCGTGGCAGAGGCGATGCGGAGCGGCCGTCTTGGTTGCAAGTTGCAAGCGTGCGCAGGCGACGGCGGCGGTGCACGGCGGGCGGCGGGCGTGCAGCGTTGCAGTGCGTGCAGCGTGCGAGAGACGTCCTGGGCGAGGGCGAGGGCGGGCGGCGAAGGGCGGGCGGTGCTGCGTTGCGTGGTTGCTCTCGAAGGGTGCAGCTCGCGCCGGGGGAGGCCTGTGCTGGAAGGTGCGCCTTGCTCGTCAACCGCAATCAGCAAGATTGCTGGGGCTTTCAGGCGCCGGCCGGCACGGGGTCGCGCGGAGGATACAATAGCGGCGGCGGCGTGTGAGGCTGCCCGCAAATACGGCGGAGTCGTCCTCTGCGCGCGTCGTGCAGGCGTGCCGTGCAGTGCAGGGCGGCCGTGGAGGGGATCACTCCCTTCACGCAATCGTGCAGGCTAGGCCCCAGGTCAATGGTTAGCAGAGCTGGCAGCCGTGCATCGACGGGCAATCGGCGGCAGGGCGGCACGAGCCAGGAGAACGGCAGCAGCAGCAGCAACAACAACAGCAGCAGCAACAACAACAGCAGCAGCAACAACAGCAGCAGCAGCAACAGCGGCAGCAGCAGCAGCAGAGCACGGCAAGGCGGCGGTGTTGGGTGGCAGGCAGGCCAGCGGGAGCTGATGATGATGCGCTGAACGTCGCCCGCAGTGGCTTACTCTCGGGCTCGATGCCGAGATGACTTTGCTTCGGACTGTCTGTCCGCTGCAGAACCTCCTCTCAATCTCCCCCATGCACCCTGGCCCTCGTTCTGCGATAGGCGCGACGACTGTGCCCCGACGGCTGGTTAGTGCGCCTGCAGGACATGCCACATGGCTGTCTCCAGGGGCCACCATCAACTGCCCAACTTGAGCCTCTGAGCGCCCCGGCAACCGACCCAGCTAGTGCCCGCCAGAACTCAGATCGTCAAATCGACCCAGCCCAGCGCGACGCTCTGGACGCTCGTCGCTCCTCTGCAGCCCCAGCACGGTTGATGTTCTTGCATGCCGTGTCGAGCTAGCCCTGCATCTAATTAAAGGGCCACTACATCAGCCCCGTGGGTTTGAGGACGCCTGCAGCCTGAGTTTGTGCAAAACTCAAAAGACGCTGAAGCATGCGAGGAATCAGGGTACTTTCCGTGTCTTGCTACTTTTACTATACGCCTTGGTAGCTATCACGTCTGCGCTGCCAAGTCCAGCTGCTTCTGCCCCAAAACCTCCTTCTCCATGAACAGCGTCTCGATGCAACTCTCCTGGAGCACGTACCGGACAATTGCTGCTCCACTGTCATATCCACCTCGGTCGGGCACTCGATCAATATCCATGGCTGCACTTCCCACCTATCAGAGCGTTCAGCGCTTGACAGCTGCACGCCATCCAACCTACCTCCGTGATACCCACGCTAGCGCAGTACACTGGATGCACAAGTTGTCGTAGACCGTCCAATACATATGCCATGTGCAGCCCCAGATCTGCCATCTATCTTCGCCACGTTGCGATCCCAGACGCGGAAGGCCCGCGATGCTGCAGGGTCATTCAGATAAGAACATGGCACGAAATTGTGTCTGCAAGACATACAGCGCATCATCTGACACCCTGTTGTTGGTCGCGCCTTGCACTGAAGCACTTAGTATGGACACAAGTGTCTATTGCTCCCATGAATGGGTGCGAGATGTCAATTGTTGCTGGTGCAGTCTCTGTGTGTTTGTTCGAATGTCTGCAGAGCAAGCTCCAAAGACATGTAGTGCAGGATAGCCCCGAGGTAGACGTGTTGGTTGGCTGTGGCCTGCTGGACCTACCATATTGGGCCTCCAATAGGCGAGCCTTCCCTAACAGCGTGGAGTCTGCGTGTTGCAGCTGTCGAACCTCTCCGTGTTCTGATCTATAATTGAAATCATTGCCAGGTGATGATGCTGTTCCGGACCTGGCACTGTCGGTATCTCTGGTCAATGTGTCATGTCGTCTTGAAAGCTGGTATTTGATGAATCATAGCCCCAGCGTTTCTTCTTCTTCCAAATCGACTGAAGCTGTACCAATGGCAGTTTGTCCGAGGCCCTGTTGGAAGTGCATTCAAAGCACTCTGTGACTACTGCGTAAGGGCCCCAACTACACTCGATGGTGTTGAGCCAGGCCAGCGAAGGCATAGCGTCAAGTTCGGCTGGTCCGGCATTCCTTTTCCAACTCTTTGCTCGACTCGAAACCACTGCATGTTGGACGATGTGTGCTCGCTGAAATTTTCATCATCTGCGCATGTTACACCTTTGAATAGTTTAGGCGCGTCAGTGTCAAGAACTTGTTGCCCGCAAAAGGACCGTGGATAAGCACGGCGGCTTTGGAGATCGATCGAGGTTAGTCTGGGAAGAAAGCGGAAGGCACAAACGAGGTACAAAGCACGAGGAAGGTGGGTGAGAGAACAAGAAACAGCTACAGCCCCCATTTCGTAGCTTGTCAGTGGTTGTAATAAAGATACTTGGTCGCTGCAAGTGGTGAGCTGGCAGTCCAGGGTTGCATCAGCCATGAGATTGCGCTGTTGCAGATTGGGTGTCGGCTTTCATGGAATTTTCGCAGATTGCGATGGTGACGTAGCTGCCGACACTTGTCGGTGCTCTGCTGCCAGGGCACGAGCCGTGTGAATGGGCCATGCACACTGCGCTCGCTGCCCCTCGTCTCCTCTGTCCTCCGCAAGTGTTGATTTAAAGTACGTCTTTGCCCCTGACCCGGCAGTGATCAGCATCCCGCCATACGCTCACTCGTCGAGTCTTGATCCCGGCCTGCGCCGTCCTTGTGTTGCCCATACTCGGCCGCTCTATTTCTCCTTACCGAGCGCGTTCCCTGCTGCGTCCAACTTTGCGACACTGCTGAGCAGTACTAAAAAGAACCCCTCCAGATCCTGCACCTGCTCCTCCTCCTGCGTAGACTCCCGTCGTTGTGTCCAAGTTCAGTCGTGGTTCCGCGGAAGACCTCACCGATCCAGTAGACGAACGCAGCCCTGTCTTTGGTCTTGTCCGCATTGCAAACCTGCTAGACGCTACACGCCAACCACGCCACCACGACCCTCACCCTTCCGAAATCTCCCTCATTTGCGCCTGTCGCAGAACTCACACGTCTGCAAACCACCATGGCTGAATTTGTGCGCGCCCAAATCTTCGGCACGACGTTCGAGATCACAAGCAGGTGCGGCCACTACCCCACATTGCCTGTTTGCGCACGACTGACAACGTGAAGATACACTGATCTGCAGCCTGTGGGCATGGGAGCCTTCGGTCTCGTCTGGTACGTCTGATCGCTGCCCGAATTCAATTACAGACTCATTGGTGATGCAGTTCAGCCAAGGACCAGCTCACCAGCCAGGCGGTGGCGATCAAGAAGATCATGAAGCCTTTCAGCACTCCGGTCCTGTCGAAGCGCACCTACCGCGAACTGAAGCTGCTCAAGCACCTGAGGCATGAGAACGTATGGATACCAGACAACATAACAAGTGCATAGCGGACGGATTCTGACCGCAGAGCAGATCATCAGTTTGAGTGATATCTTCATCTCCCCATTGGAGGACATGTAGGTTACACACACAGTTCGACCTGGATCGCTCACTGACCCGCACAGTTACTTCGTCACTGAGTTGCTCGGAACCGATCTTCACCGTCTGCTCACCTCCAGGCCGCTGGAGAAGCAGTTCATCCAATACTTTCTCTACCAGATTTTGGTACGTGACCAACATACAATACTGGACATGCTCGGCTGACTTTGGACAGCGTGGTCTGAAATATGTCCACTCCGCTGGTGTCGTCCACCGTGACTTGAAGCCTAGCAACATTCTTGTAAACGAGAACTGCGATTTGAAGATCTGCGATTTCGGCTTGGCTCGTATACAAGATCCCCAGATGACCGGATACGTGTCCACCCGTTACTACCGCGCCCCAGAGATCATGCTTACATGGCAAAAATACGACGTCGAGGTCGACATCTGGAGTGCAGGCTGCATCTTCGCAGAAATGCTCGAGGGCAAGCCCTTGTTCCCTGGAAAGGACCACGTGAACCAGTTCTCCATCATCACAGAACTTCTGGGAACTCCTCCGGATGATGTTATCCAGACCATTTGCAGCGAAAACGTAAGATGAGAATGTACACATTCCCGCTGCAGCATGTGCTAATCTCCTTCAGACACTGCGATTTGTCCAGTCTCTGCCTAAGCGCGAACGCCAGCCTCTGGCCAATAAGTTCAGGAACGCTGAAGCTGAGGGTAGGTCTTCCTCCGCAACCTTGACACGTATCCGCTAACAACATGCAGCTATCGACCTGCTCGAGAGCATGTTGGTTTTTGACCCAAGGAAACGTGTACGAGCCGAAGAGGCGCTCGCTCATCCATACCTCGCCCCCTACCACGACCCGACCGACGAGCCAAAGGCAGAGGAGAAGTTCGATTGGTCCTTCAACGATGCCGACCTCCCCGTTGATACATGGAAGATTATGATGTGAGTCTTGGTACAATATCAACATTACACACGAAACTAATAGGCGCAGGTACTCGGAGATCCTCGACTACCACAACGTTGATGCCGCTGCACAGGACGAGCAGAATGGCAGCTGAGATACCCAAGAGTCTTAAACACAGAACCAACGCCGTGCTTGTATGGACATGATTCACTTCCTCGAGAAGCCCGCTTCCCTCGAATCCAGTGTCGCGACCTGCCTTGCACCGGCGGGTCTATAGTTTTTCTCTTAATATTCTTCATTTCATGGACCACTGAAATTACAAGCGCGGTAGAAGGGGAAGTGACATGGTGTTTCTTGGATTCCAGTTTGGCACTCAAGCGGGTTGATGAGGAGGCGATTGATCATGGTGAAGTGACGGGTAGCAGCAGACTGGCATTGTCTCTGGCTCAATGTACTTCCTCCTCTTATGTTCAATCCTGAAGAATAGAACCACAAGTTACGACGTAAACAACTAGCATGAGGTGTAGACGATGTTTGGATGTCAACAAGCCCAGAGACTAGGGTGCCCTGCCAACATCATTTCTACGTTCTGACCATCCTCCAGTCCTGCCCTCCAATCACGACTCTGAAAGCTCCTACACACCGAGATAAACGCACTCGTATCGCGGAACACCAATGTGCGGTGAAAGGCATGATCCACGGCCCGTCATGCCCCAGGGCTTGCCGAGGCCTGAAAGCAGTCTAGTTCCACAAGGCTGATGATCCATCGTCACCGCCGACACCACCGCGTCCCGCACCTTTGAAGGACGCGAGCCTGGCTTATGGCTTCCCACTTTTGCTCCCAACGATCCTCCTCAAACCTCGACTGACAGCAAGATGGCGACAGTAGCTCCTCCGGTTGCGCTCGCCCCGCTTGTCTGTATTATTGACTTCCATCACGCGAGAGGTCCAGAAGTTGAGGCTTGGATCGGCCTCGAGGAGGGTGAGGATCCCGCCGTTGAGCATGACTGGCCACTGCTGCCTTTTATGGCTCTGAGCGATGGTGCGCATGCGTGAGTACCTGTAGCACACACTCATACTACACAATCTATAATCAAATTTCTCATCTCCATCTTCACATGCTCCCTTTTGTTACACGGACACGGAGCTAACAGCAACAGCTCTACAGAAGACTATTCCTACTTCACCCTGCGGCGCTCCGCTACGCCCTCTCATCCTGCAACGAGTCTTTTCGGCATATCATGCACACGACAACTACCAGCGAGCGAACTGATCGATCGACCCGCCGACGTCACAAGGAGCACAGTACAGAAGGCAGTGGTGGTTGTGACGGACAGCCCACAGCATTTTGGTGCGATCAAGGCACAGCTTGGTGTTGTGACTGCAGCGTGGTTCGCGCAAAGGTGTGTTGGGGCCGTCTGGGTCGGAGGAAGATACGAGATCTTTTAAGCTAACCTCTGCTTAGGGACTTCACCGATATCGATATACTGCAGAGGTTTCACGAGAGCTTGCCACGCTTGCTGGAGAACCAGGAGGGTCAGGTCGAACACTACTTTGGCATATCGCTCCGAGAGTTCATTCACGAGTTTAAATGGCAGACTTTAGTTCTCTTCAAATGCGCTTTACTCCAACCAAAGGTTCGTATAAAGAGTCGTGCCACAGGAGTGCCGATTTCAGAGTGAGAGCTACCCAAGACAGCGCTGACAACTTATAGGTTCTTTTCTTCGGCTCTCATTGCGAACGATTGTGCATGATGCAATTTGCTCTGATTTCTTTAATACCCGGCCTTATGCGCCATCTCCAGGACTCTGCAGACCCAAAGTTCAACTCGTGTGAAGAAAAGATTGTTATGCCTACAAGTCTCAAAACTTCTGAACGATCGTCTTGTGGGTCATGTCCCTTTCCGTGCCATGCAGCAGACTGACTGTTGAATAGTACTTGCATACATGGGCCTTCCACTTCAGCTGTTCGGGACAGGCTCGCTCTTTGGCCCATACACGCCGCTACAACAGCTTGATATGCTCGCTGATGCAAACACGAAATCGTATATTGTTGGGTCGACAAACTCGCTGTTGCTGCAACAAAAAGATCGCTACAGCGACATACTGATTAACCTGGACGACCATACTGTCAATATTACTTCGACCTCACTACGGCACGCATCTATTCTTTCAACCCCAGACAGGAGGTGGATAGACTTCCTGACACAAACGGTGAACGACTCTTGGGACGAGTCAGACCCTGCCCGACCTAAAGATCATGGGTACACCGGCAGCGAAGAGTTCATCCGCATGCAATTCGAGGAGTACCTACTCGCAATGCTAAGCTCGGTCAAATACAAGCTCTATATGGACAAGCATCCTAGTCATGAACCTCTTATGCCTGAGGTTCATGGCGATCCAGCAAGCGAGTTCTCAAATGACTGGGTGCACGCATGGATGCAAACCGAGAACTTCCGGATATGGAACAAGTTCACCGATTCACATCTTTTCGATATCGTCGACCCCAAACATCCCTGCTCAGGAGGCCTGTCCATCGAGGACGTCCAAAGAAGACTGGCAGCGTAAGTCTCAATTTTCCCTTGTCCCTCCTCGCAACTAAGCGTCTCAGTCTTTTCAACGACACCACGTTTCAGGTTGTCACCATGGGTGTCTGTGTGCTGATTCTAGCGTGGCGCATAGGCAAGTAGCAGAGCTACATCTCGACGAGAGACTGGAAAAGTCAAGAGAAGTGATCGGCAAGAACGTCGCTGCTGGACAGGCGAAGGTCTCTACAGCATACAATAAGCTATGGGCGGACATGGAAGCCATGCGCAAAGCTCAGAAGGAGCGGCAAGAGGAACAAAGAGCTGCAGCTGAGAAGTTACGGCTCGAACAGGAGAAAGAAGGAAAAGTGCCTGCAGAAACAGGCAAATGTAAGTCACCTCCAGCATTTGCGCAATCACGACGTCTAACATCTCTAGGGAAAGCACAGGCCCCAGACTTATCCAATGCCCGCGCCAATGCCGGCGCCTACTTCTCCTCCTGGGGCTCATGGGCGAGTGAAAAACGCAAAGGCTGGGGCAATCGCAGCACGTCCGCGAACCAAACCCCCGCCACTTCGCCCCCGGCCAGTGCAGGCCCGCTGCCAGGCGATTTGAAACGAGCCGAGGAATGGAAACGAGACAAAGGCGCGAGTCTGGACGGCTCAACACTGCATAGTTCGAGTGCGGGATCAAGCCACAAGAGGATAGCGAGCTACGACGAGACTACCGACGGGGAGAAGCGCAACAGCGGAGCCGTCTTCTTTGACGCAGAGGAAGCAGAGAAAGAAAGCAATGCGTGGAGGACGGGTTGAGATGAACGTCCAAGGGAAGAAGAAGAATTTATTGGTATTGGTACATTTCTATACAGCATCAGACAGGCTCTTTTGCTGGGTTGTACATGAGCACATATTCTTGGTGTGCGCCGCCTTGTATCAAGATACACATCCTTGCATGTCTTGCCTTCCCGCCACGTGTCGTCTGGTACTGAAAGTTGCCCGAGTGAGCGTTCGCTAGCGTGGCGATGAGCATGAAAAGACAGGCCACGAACCAGCTCCGTCCCTTTTCCACCATTTTCGAGCGCAGTGGTTGCCGTTCACACGACTGTGTTGGAGCAGAGATGGTACCTGCTCCTTTCCTCGACTTCACGGCGCGACGTGCAACACGCTTCTCCGCAGGGCTGCAGGCTCGTCTACCGCCGGAGTCGACTATTTAATCTCCTTTCGCGCTGTTGATAGGCGCTACATTGTTACCATCTCGCGCGCACCAGGCACGCAGTGAAACTCGCAACCACAAAACGAGACCAAGCTGCGAGTTGAAAGACGGGTAATCAAGCGGTGTCATTGTAATTGATTTCATTTCATTGTTTGACGCGCCTATATCCACATAGTCTGCGCCCGACCACCGGCTGCGCAAGAAGTGCTCCGAGCCACATAGTTATTTGATTCTCACAACCGTCTACACATCGGCATCCGGCACAGCATTCGCCCGAGCCCAGTTCTTGATGTGGTCAAAGTTGCGACACACGTGCTCGCTCTCGTAATCGGGCCAGTAGCCGCCCATGCCCTGCTTGCCGGGCTCGCTTGTGGGATGGAAAGTGAAGACGTTTACGTCGCTCAGGCACATGAGATTGATTCTCAGAATCTCGATGCAGTGATCTGGGCATAGTTAGTATGCGTTCAAAAGGGGATCTAGGGGTTGGGAAGGACATACCCAAGTGGCCCCTGACCTTCTCGGGCGCATCGTTGGTGTCGGACCACGAGATGGTCTTGTAGTGCTCCGGGTACGTGCTCATACGCAGAAGATTCAAGCAGTGCAGCTGGTGGAAGACTTCGATGCCGACACGGTACCCGGTCTCGCCGGTGTTGGGGTCTGTGACTTGCATAGCGTCGTCTGGCTTCTTCAACTTTGGGAAGTCAGATTTGGAGACCATTTGATCAGGAACTTGACCTCATTAGCTGGGGTTTCGGGGTTGCTGTTTGAAGACGTGGGTGGGGTACGTACGGTATGCGATATCCATCCACGCATTCTCCACCTCTTCCGTGAGGCCGACGTACTTAGAAGTGTTAAGAGGCTTTGCTAACGAGTACTTGATGTGCGAGTATTCGACTTCGTGCATGGCAGGCGAGAAGATGTCGAATTGGTCCATCAATTTCGCTGCTGAGTGGCCTGAGCTGTCCTTCTGGCTCATGACGGCGCAAATCAGACTCAGCATGGACAATGTGAAGATGAAAAGATTAAACAACGTGAGGTAAACGTAGTTCCGCCGCCGTGTGGTGTCGGATTCTTTGAGATATGATGAGTTGAGGAAGGCGGCATTCTCGTAGTCGTCGTTCGGAGAAGGAACTAATGTCTTTTTCTCCATGATGGCGAGATGTGATATGTTCGAAAGATGTCGCGGCGCGGGTTGAGGAAGAAGGGATTGATGGTATAATTGTAAGTCGGCCTGCGAAAGTTGGAAGAAGGTATGCGCTCAACGCTTGGAATAATGGAGGAAGCCTGAGAAACGAAAGGAACAAGATCTTTGCGCGCCTGGCGTGCTGGAAGCGAAGGCAAATCGATTATCGCAAACACGGACGAAGCGCAGTCGTGCCGTGTGTTGCGGCATATTGGTGCATAAAGCATGAGGCATCAGCGGTACTTTACTGAGGCAACAATACCCGTCTGCGACAACGCCAGGCCTCGACAAGCAACTGACAAGCCTTCTGCGACGCTTCAAGCGGAGGGCGTATCACTGTGCCGTTGGTTGCCGTGGTGTTTGAGTTTCGCGATCCGCGCTAAGCCAAGACTTGGGGGTCTCAGTCCTTCACCATTGTTTCAGCTTGGCGATCGAACAAAACTGGGGCTGTTTTTGCAACTTGACACAAGGTCTGTATGACTGAACGCACTCGTGTGTTGGATGAGAGTACGGGTAATGCTACGTGCCTGATTTGCCTGCCAGTATCTGGTAATCCGTATTTCTGCAACAGGAGGACACGGGCTGCAAGGCAGTCAGGGTATAGGGCGAATTGTGTTGGTGCTCGACCCACGACCTGTCTCGTATGTCAGCGTTTATTCGATTTGTCCGACGGCGATTGGGAAGTCTCGATGTTGCCGCGCGGGAATACACCGGATATCCTACAGTGCTGTTTGAGGCTGCCACCAAATCTTGACGTCTCTGGAATAACCGAACATTGGCAGGGCTTGTCAGAGCAATTGATGTGTCGAAGTGGAGATGCGAATCGCCGAATCCACATATCGCATTTTGCGCCTTCCCTCCGAGAGCGATTCCGTGGCGCACCGTCAGCAACGCGGGTCGTGTGGCAGGGATGGTAGCTTCCTTCATGTTCCGCAGGTCAATGCGAGGATGTCTCAGGAACTCACGTCTCCCACAAGCATCGAAGCGAGTGAAGTCCCGGGGAGTGGAGTCCCGGGGAGTGGTCACCCCATATAAGGTGAGCGTGTTCCAGAAAATATGTTGGCAGGCGTTGAACGTGCTCATTCCTTCTCAGACCTTCTCAGCCTGTTTCATCTCTTCTCATCTGCTGGCAGAATTCCATTCGTTCGCGGATTCAATATTCAAACCTAAAGCTTACTCAACATGAGATTTACCGCACTTACCCTTTTGGCACTTGGTGCCTCAGCCACCGCCTACGTTGTCAATGACAAGAAGGTCGTGACTGATAATGCTGTCGAGGCTCGTGTGGTGGTAAGTCAAAGCAATAGCCTCACATGGAGACTGCCTGCTAACAATTCAAAGGGAAGTGGTCCCGTCCGTGCTTCAGCTCTCGTAGCTGCTATGCAGGCTCGTGACCCCGAGCCCTACCCCAAGGGCAAGGGAAAGAAGGCCAAGAACAACAAACGCGAGAACGAAGCTGATGACGTTGACGTTGACGAGGACGACGAGGAAGATGACTTGGCGAAGCGTGAGCCTCACCCCAAGGGCAAGGGAAAGAAGGCCAAGAACAACAAACGCGAGAACGAAGCCGATGACGTTGACGTTGACGAGGACGATGACGAGGAAGATGACTTGGCGAAGCGTGAGCCTCACCCCAAGGGCAAGGGAAAGAAGGCCAAGAACAACAAACGCGAGAACGAAGCCGATGACGTTGACGAGGACGAGGACGATGACGAGGAAGATGACTTGGCGAAGCGTGAGCCTCACCCCAAGGGCAAGGGAAAGAAGGCCAAGAACAACAAACGCGAGAACGAAGCCGATGACGTTGACGAGGACGATGACGATGACGAGGAAGATGACTTGGCGAAGCGTGAGCCTCACCCCAAGGGCAAGGGAAAGAAGGCCAAGAACAACAAACGCGAGAACGAAGCCGATGACGTTGACGAGGACGAGGACGATGACGAGGAAGATGACTTGGCGAAGCGTGAGCCTCACCACAAGGGCAAGGGAAAGAAGGCCAACAAGAAGCGTGAGAACGAAGCCGATGACGTTGACGAGGACGATGACGATGACGAGGAAGATGACTTGGCGAAGCGTGAGCCTCACCACAAGGGCAAGGGAAAGAAGGCCAACAAGAAGCGTGAGAACGAAGCCGATGACGTTGACGAGGACGATGACGATGACGAGGAAGATGACTTGGCGAAGCGTGAGCCTCACCACAAGGGCAAGGGAAAGAAGGCCAACAAGAAGCGTGAGAACGAAGCCGATGAGGATGATGAGGAAGATGAGGAAGATGACTTGGCGAAGCGTGAGCCTCACCACAAGGGCAAGGGAAAGAAGGCCAACAAGCAGCGTGAGGTTGAGGTTGAGGCCCGCCAGGAGTTTGACCAGGCTGCCGAAGATGCCCACTGGGCCGACCTTCACACCCGCGATGCTGAGGTCGAGGCTCGCGAGCCCCACCACAAGGGCAAGGGAAAGAAGGCCAACAAATAGCGTGAGGTCGAGGTTGAGGCCCGCCAGGAGTTCGACCAGGCTGCTGAGGACGCTCACTGGGCTGACCTTCACGCCCGCGAGCCCCACCACAAGGGCAAGGGTGGCAAGGGTGGCAACTAAGTCTTCCTTCTGATTGTTGAGGTTCTGAATACACTGGTGTAGTCAGGACGGTATGGTGGAGCTCGGTGTTGTTGTGAGGAGAGGAGAGGAGAAGTAGAGTCGCAGTCGCGCTTGGAGTTATACCTACAAATTGTAAATGCTATTAGCCAAAGCTTCTAATGATACAACAATGCTTTTGCGTTGAAGCGGTGCCATGGAGTGGAAGCAAGTGATCTATTCTGTTGTGTCACTTTACAGCGAGTGTGCGTTGGCTGATCCGTTCGTTCATGAGTGACTGCATTAGTTGTGACAGAGTGAACGGAGACTGTTGTCGCATTGAATTGTCGAGCCCATAAATAAACTTCGCTTCGTATGAAGGTCTGCTCACTAACTTGCAATATCGCATCCTGAACTATCTCTTTCCGTTATGGATTCGCTGTCTCAAGAGCTCCTCGAGTTAATCCTTGAGCAACTTGCTGAGTATGAATTCCCTATCACCGCACGCTTCCCGGTACTTGACGACGCATCACGACAGGCCATATTGGATGCTCGCCTGGTTCAGCACTGTTTCCGCGACTCAAAGGCTTTGACGCATCTCTTCGTGGCAGTGCTAGAGGATACACCATTTATGTGGCACGGCAACCAGATGCCACGGCTAGGCGAGGTTGCTGCATCGAAATACGCCGCAACCATGACAACGCTTTCACTTAGTGGGATGAACCTAAAGAGATGGTATGAGTACTCGTCCATGATTACAGCAACGCCGATGGACCTCGCAGCAGTTTTACGCAGATTTGTGCGCTTAAAGCACCTTCGATACTACCCGATGTCGCCCAAATGTTTCAAAACGGACTTCCCGATCGGCAAATATAGAGTTGAAACCGGTCCAAGAGCGCATTATGGGTATCCGTACGACGACGACCGTATTCACTCGTGGCTGCATCGACAGCAGGAGGAGGGTGCTTTCAGATTCGATAACACAATGATCGGCATTAACAACGCGGATCTGGCTTTGGACAGTGTAACGTTTCCCATGTTTGGAAACAGAGCTTCCTATTGTGGTATGCAGATCACCACCGACATTTTCCCTGTGGCACTGAAGCGTCTTTCCATCTCGCTGACGTATCGCTTTCATGATACTGCCATATTCGAACCTTGGCTCAAGACCTTGAAGAACCTGACATTCTTAGAAGTTGCCATCTCGAGGAATCCAGAAAGCCTGGGAACTTGGAACTCATTCACAAACTGTCGACCGCTGACGACCAAAGTTGAACCGACTGACAATGACCAGTTTCCGCGGCTCGAAGAATTGCGCCTGATGTCGGACAATCAGAACTGCTTCAGCGAAAGTGAGCTACTCATGGGCTTGGAGCTATTCCCCAACCTGCGTAAGCTCGGACTCGCGCATATCCTGATCAGGTCGCAGAACAACAATACGGATTCTTGGCGCAGCTTTGTCAAGCGGTTGATTCCCAAGGATTTGAAGCGACTGTGGCTGTTAGACCCTCGCGATCTTCGGATCGAAGTGATAGTAGGCCATCCTAATAATTACGCGATGTCCAAGTACTGGGGTGATGAAAGCTACAGAGCTGCGGCGCATGAAGTCCGGTTGATTGACACTGAGTCGCTGTGGATGCAGAATACGGAGCCGCAGAAAAGGCGGGACTTTGAATATCCTGGGTTTGCCATCTTCGAGCAAGTTTTGACTTAGCGACCACAGAGATTTGTGGGAGGGCAGTTGTAAAGTAATGATGCAGGGATTGCATGCCGGGTATCTTATTAGTCCTGCTAGCGTGCCGAAGCATAAGTCTCATCGCTTCCTTGTCCGCCTCGGTACGGGCTTTGCTTTTGCCCTGTTGGTCCTCCGTGTGGTAGGTGCGCTGTCTTCCTCTTCTTCTTGTGACGAGTCGGAGCTAGATTCATCATCGTTATCCTCATCATTCTCCTCTTCTTCGGAATCTGATACTGCGGACTGGGCCTTAGTGTTCTTGGCAGCGGTGGCTCCAGCTTTTGTACCCTTTCCGCCCTTGACAGCTGATCTGCTTGCCCTTGTGCTCTTCTTCGGTGGTGGTGTTGCCTCTGCTACACTTTCCGCCTTGTGCGAGTGCACACCATCGGGCAGGTCCTTGAGCAGGCCAAAGCCAGGCGTGTACAGCGCTTTCTCGTCGTCGACAGGTATCATGGGCGGCGATGATGCCTCCGACGACTCGGAATCACGGAAGCGCGACTGCCACATCATCTCGCCGAAGTCGTCTTCAGGGAGCTCGAAGTCAGGAAGCGCTTCAGCCTCGGTGGGCTTCAAAGGGTCTGGCTGGTCTGAAAAGGCAAACTCATTCTCACGCGCATCGAGAGTTTCGAGGTCGTACAGCTGATCCAACTTTTTCCAGATGCCGGGAATACGCGTGTGGGGGGCTTTCTCAGTCGCGAAGCCATGTGAGGTCATGTCGTTGTGTATTGATATCATGCGAAAGTGCTTGTGGAGGCCTGTGACGTCAGCTGCTGCATAGTGAGTCTGTCCGTTGTCGAAATGGCGGCCTACCAGTGGGCTTCCACTTCATCATGCTCTTGAGCAGCTGAATCTCCTGCTCGTCTTCCCAGGGATCATTGACAAGCTCATCCTGCGCCAGTGTGTTCGAGGCCTGCGGCGTGGCAGGCTGGCCGTCACCGAGCGGCGTCGAAGCTGCACTGGCTTTGGCTTTCTTCCGCAGCGGCATTGTGATGACTAGACGCGCGGGTGGTGTGAATGCATGTGCGAGTGATGAGAGATGTGCGAGTGATCAGAGAAGTGCGGAGGGTGACGCGCTGCAGATACGATAGGGCTGAACCCAGTGCTTTCCCGCCCCACCCTCACTTTCTGCCCACCGTCCAAGCCATGGACGACGACAACGATGCATACAGCCCTTTCTCGAGCAGTCACGTGTGGAAGCAGACTGCATCCTCTGACTATGTGGCCACGTACGAGTCGGCGCTCTTCGCGCCCCTGGAGCTAGACAGTGTGTTTGGTCGCGTCCACTACGTGCAAACGCGTCGCACCTCTCTGACCGTGTGCAGTCACCTCGATCAGGTTCGACCACCCGTATGCGCCGAAAGACGACCTTGACCGCGAGCTTCGGCTGCCCGATTTGGACACGTTCGAATTTGGCCCACTACCAGAGCTCGATAGCCTCGACGAGTCCAGCGTCTCCATTGAGACCCCAGCCCTCGAACCAGAAGAAGATGTCTGGGAGGTGGCACTCGAGCTAGGGCCCGCGAATAAGCATGTGTTGTTCTACACATGGGAGGGCTTCGAGCAGGGCCAGCACGTCGAGAGCTGCACGCCCTACATCACCGAGCGCGGGCCTGGAGTATTCGATGCTGCACTAGCCCACGACGATAGCCAGACTCCCTCTGGAAGGGTGGTCAAGGGCAACGTCCTTCTTCAGTCGCTATGGAACCTTGGTCTCGGTCGTTCGTCCATTCTCTTCCACTTCAACCCCAAGCTAAAGAGCTTCGAGCTCACTATTGCCGACGGACGTGCTTCAGGCATTAGTCTGCCAGCAGCACAGAGTCTGATCGGCCGCTTCGTGCATATTGGGAATACCTTCCTGTACCTACGAGCTTTCGTTGAGCGGACGTTTGCTTCAGCCAACTCCATCCCAGCTCGAGTCGCCCTTGCTACATCGATATCGAGCATTCTCGGCACGCTGGAGAGCCATTTGGGCAGTCGCTCGGGACGTGTGGCGTCGTTGCTTGAGCTGCAGCGCCTGTTCACGAGACCCCGCGAGATTCTCACACACATTGCTCGGATGACAGACTCCGTGAAGCACGCGAAGACTAACGAGCAACTGGCGTCTATCCTCCATCACCGAATACTCGAAGTTGAAGAGAGTGATGGCTATCTCAGACAAATCTCAGGCAAAATCTTAAGCTATGTTGCTGCACCCAGCCTGCATCTGATGGCTGAGTGGATTGGCATCAGGCAAGAACAAGGGCCGTTGCCCATACATGAAAGGGGCAGCTTCGTGGCAGTCGAAGACGATGCACCGGAACAGGGCCCACTGGAGTATATCTACCGCTCTGAGATGATGCCAAGGTTCATCACCCCAGAGGACGGTAATCTGATTTTCGACACAGGAAATAGTCTGCGCTTCCTCAAATCACAACACTTGAACCATCCACTATCGAATCTTGATAAGTTCGACGTTCAGGCTCCGGAACTAGAGTGGAGCTTTGCATGGCAAGACATCGAGACGATCGCAGCAAAGGCCAAAACGTACGAAGAAGCGCTTCGCTCAACGATCCTCGAACTTAGCAGAGACCAGAAAAATGCAAGGCCAGGGTCAGTACGCACTCTTAATAGCGATACAAAAGAGCACGGGGATCAGCATCGCTCAAGCCTTGACACTTTCTTCGAGGAATCCATTGAAGAAATGAACACGCTGCCTGGACAGTCTGTCGGTGGGCTACCAGACGAACTACACATCTTACTGAACGATGTGCTTGCACATAAGCAGGACTTCACCTCGGACACATTCGCCCCACCTTTGTCGATCACATCCGCACTCTCTTTTCGCCCACTTATCACCGCTCAAGCAAAGCTCGTCAACGCAGCGACTCTCCGCTTGTTCTTCCGTTCACATCAGTTGCGACTTCATCTGTCTCTACAACGGCAATACCCTCTTCTCGGTGACGGTGTCTTCTCGTCACTTTTGGCCACCGCTCTGTTCGATCCCGAAAGAGAAAGCGCCGAACGTCACAAGGGCAAGATGCGTAGCGGTGTGCATATGGGCCTTCAGCTTGGCTCGCGCACCGCTTGGCCTCCAGCAAGCTCTGAGCTGCGTCTTGCTCTCCGTGGAGTTTTGAGTGAAAGCTACTACTCTTCTGCTTTGTATCTCTCTACCCTTGCCTCGAGCCCGCCTCCTTCAGCAAGCAATACATCGTACGGCAGGGACACTGACTCGCTCCCTGGGCAGCTAAACTTTGCGATCCGCAACCTCGACGAAGCCGAGCAAACCCTGGTCATGGACCCATTCGCCCTGCCAGCTCTCGACTTCCTACGCCTTCAATACGTTGCTCCTCCGCCATTGCACCTCGTCATTACAACCGCATCTCTCGAAAAGTACGACACGATATTCAAGTCGCTCCTCCGCCTGTCGCGCACCCTCTTCGTCATCTCCCATCTTCCGCGTCAGTACAGAGACTCTACCGCCCGCAAATTCAGAAACGAGGCGCATCACTTTGTGACCACGTACACAAACTATATCTTTCAGAGTGGAATCGCTGAGCACTGGAATGAGTTTGACGCGTTCGTGTCTACACTTGAGAGAAGGCTTGACGATGAAGACAAGGCAGGTGAATTAGGCACACGTGTGACAGAGGGTATCTCCACGCTGAGAGATGCACACGAGAAGTGTTTGGACAGTATCATGTTTTCTTTGCTTCTTCGACGCAGGCAACGTAAGGTAGTTGCACTCGTGGACGAGGTCTTCGAGTGTGTGCTGGCGTTTGCGAAATTGAAGAGATATGGGGCAAGTGCGGATGATGAAGGCAATGAAGCAAGTACCACAGTTGAGGAGCTCTATGCGAAGCTCAGAGGCAAGATCAGGGTGTTCCTGAGTGTCTGCAGGGGGTTGACGGGGAAGAAAGGATATGGACGGAAGGGCACAACGGAGGAAAACAGCATCGAGAGGTTGGTGGTTGCGATGGAGATGAACGGGTATTTTGCTGGACCCTGATGGAGTTTTGTCCGTTAGACGTGCGACCTACGATACTTGATTTGGAGTACCAATCGCCCGTTCAGCGGACGCTAATGGTGAGGACCATTTCTACCTAATGTTCCTACCCAACATAGCTAGGCTTGCCAGCATTGTCCCACAAGAACCGACACGTTCGAGGTGACTTCGTTTACCTACCACGAAGCACCTGATCATCCGATCTGTCCGCTTCCGAGTCGCAGCGCTGCTGCTGAGCAGAGGTAGACTTCTTGATCCATTGCTCCGTCTACATTGACTAGCGCAGCTTTCTTTGCACTATTAGTGCCCAGTTACACGGCAGGAAGGCCTGCTTGCCGAGTAAAAAGAGCCTCGAATGATCTCAATCACGAAACTACTCTCGTTCGCGTTTGCTTGTACTCGAGCAAATGAAAAGCTTCGTTCAGGGACGGTGAGCTGTGCAGTATCAAAAGAAGAAACCAGGAAGAGTGTCATAATTGCATGACTGACTGCAAACGTCGGGTACGATTGTCCCACATGGCCACTGTGGCGCACTGCACGCCCCTTCCGCAACCGCGCACCAGTGAAATGACAACAGGTACGGCGCGCGCCGTAAGTACTCATCACAGCGTCAATATGTCCAGGGTGTTGGGGTCGTGTGGGATCAGTCCGGCTCGCCACGCGCTGGTGACAGGATAGTGCCACCAAACGTGCAGCATTCCGGCCTATGAGGGTCGTCTGAGCGTTGGACGTGGCGTCTAAAGCACCGCATGGTCAACACTTGGCGATACTGCAACATGTCGATCAATCGTATCCTGCATGCGTCTTGCTAGTTTTTCCACTTTCCATCATCTCAGGCTGCACACTGCCCATGCAGGCTAGGAATGAACGGGAGCATTATCGCCCCAGGGCAACACAGCACCGAGCCAAGCCCATCTAAAAGAGCAGCAGGTGTATAGTTCCTTGTTAAATACTGGTAGAAGAAAAGGAGACGAGATGTTTGTCACCACTTACGTTCTGTCGTTACCGTGATCAGCTCATACACCCATGTCCCTGGAGTCCGAGCGAACCTTGTCCGAATATCAGATCCGGAAATCAATCTTATTAAAACTAGGCAACACCCACCCCAGCGATCCGATCTATGAGGCTCCCAAGGTCGTCCGCAAAAATGCAAACAATCCAATTCGGCTTTTCAAGATGCGACTCGTCACTTTCTCCCAGAAATACACTGCTTTCGGCGCAAGACAAGATGATACTGGGAGCCCTCCCGAGATGACCATTCACCCCATCAGGCCTCTGGCAGAGGTGGCGCTCGTCTTGTATCAATCCTCTGGGCTGATAGCACATGGCGAGTCTCCAAGGAACTGCAGACCCGACGCGGCTGTCATACTAGAATCCCACGCTCTGTCGCCTTTCGTTGCACAAATCTCTCTCGCGGCCTTACTAGCAATGATAATCCATCTGTACTCCCTCGGTTCCCCTACAGGCTCACTTCTGAATCGAAACTATAAATGCAGCCATACAAGTCTTGTCCTATGCTCGCCCAAAACCAAAGTCTCGAAGTCACAGTCCAGTCGACTACAGCTGCCCAATTATCCTTCACCACACCATCGCTCGTCGCGGTTCGTTGAGCTCCGGCTCACCACCGAGTACCTTCGCGTGCACCGTACCCATCTCCACCTCGTCCAACCATGCCTCCATTCATCGACCACGCAGCATGGCGACCGACCATGCAAACCCTCACGGCGATCTTCGTCGTCTCGATTGCGGTCATCACCATGGTGTTTACAATCCTACAATGGTATGGTGCCTGGTTCCACAGCGAAATCTAGGTAAGTGGTTGGGCAGACGATAATGCGTCGCCGGTCTGATGGTGAAGCATAGAAAGGTGTGTGTGAGCTCCGGTGGACGTGCGGTCTTATTGGCTGTCAGCGTCTAGTGCGTTCGCGCAGCATGGCGGATAGATCACACTTCATTGGGTACTCGTACAATGGTCAATGAATGGGGCTTGTAGATGACAGATGATATTAAATGAATATCTGGTAACCTTTTTGTTGAATGTCCACTAGTCTTGTACGCTCGAACTCATCCCACACCATACGTCTGTGCAACCCGCCATTCGGTGACCAGCATCTACTTTGTCAACACAGAGCTATAACTACAGCCATTAGACCCATTTCTACCTGTTTCAGGCGATCTCTACGGTACACCCGCCATTGGCAAGACTGGAGACATGTACGCTAACCAATCATAGCTGCAAAGCAAATGTTAAAGACACGCACGATTTGTTATGCCAGACTTTTCCGTCCGAATTGCACCCTATTGTGTCTGATCACTCCAATTGCTCATCTGACTACCACTAGTATCTAACTTCGCTTTCTAAAGCTCCTAGAGAAGTCTCACCTCGGGGTGCTCAAGCACTTGCCTTTCCCGATGATAGACATAATTTGCGCTATGGAACGACGTGCAAAGTACAAAGCAGACCCAAACCTGACAAGTTTTACATCTTGCTACGGGAAATCTGTTACCCATCACAGAAGAAGCCGCGCCATGCATGAACAAAGCGATCGCAAAGCCTTCGAATTCGCCACAACTCACACACCTTTGGCCATGGACCTGCCCAATATATTTCCCAGGACTCTTCAACTAAATGAAACATCCCGCAGAAAACCAATGAGGGATCCGAAGATCGAGTAGCTACACAAAGCAACACCACAGGAGAATCCATTCCCTCCCAACTTCGACCTAGACGTCGCTACGTCAAGCGCTGCGCTCAGATTGATATACATGAGTTTTATACGGAGTTAGACAGATGGTGGAAGCTTAACTTTCGGGCACCTGTGATGCTTTGTTTGACAACACGCAAGAGATGTTGTGGCGAGCGATGGGCGAAGGTGTGTAATGTTTCGAGCGTCCCTGCTGGTGACTCGATGCTACAAACTGGAGGCTGGCTGGTAGTTGCATAGGTTTTTATGAAGTGCAATTGATGTAGCAAGTCCGTCGGCTTGTTACAGAAATTAACGATTTTCAGTAAATTTCAACTGTTTGTCAGACATGAGTAAAATGCCCTGTAGTTCGTAGACTACTACAGACCAACGACGACTTACTCAGTAAGCTGGAGGCCTCTCGAGTTTTGGGGAGGTTGAGTCCTTCAAGTTCGCTCTTGTTGTGACATGTGAATGAGCTCGCCTCAGCCGGAGTCGGCAAGTGCAACCACAAGATTGCCGCGAGAGCTTTGCTAGATCCTGTAATCTTTGTTCAAAATCTATAAACCCTTGGGCAACAGTGAATGTTTACAGATAGCTGACCTGGAGCATTTACTTAATGACATTATTTATCATGAGCATCGCGCAGCTTCTCGAAGTGCGTTTTCGTCTCCTCTCCCAGCCTTCCTTCTACATCGGCCAATATCGTACACACAAGACTGTAGTTATTACACAAAAACCTCTCCTTCTTCCTCGCATCGCTGACAGCTTTGCTGAACTTGTTGAGGTACGCCTCATACTCGTTCCTTAGCCTGCCTACCGAGACGCTGACGGGCTCATCGTCGCCAGCTTCTGATGAGAGCGCTAGAATGCCGTGCAGCAGGTTGGCAAACTTCTGCGTGAGTGGAGTTGGCGCAGTGCTGTTTGCGTTGGCTGAACTACCGCCTAGCAGTGCTGCGCCGGTACTAGGGCGATTCGGTAGGGAGGCTGTGAGCTTCTGCAGTGCGGTGCAGTGCATGTCGAGAACCTGCTGGAACCGTGGCCACAAGAGCATATTTGTAGCATTAATGTAGCCATCCAGAGTCGGCACTTTCCTCCTTTGCAGCTCAAACGCAAAGTGCTGATTCAGTCGCACACAGAGCAATATACCCAAGGTGTCGGTCGTTGCTTCTACAAGCTGCTTCGTCAATGTTTGGCTCATAGCTAACGTCGGTTCAAAGATCGCCGCAAAGGTCCGGGATATCGCATGAAAGTTCTGCGAGGGCGCAAAGTACGTCGAGAGGAAGGTATATTCGAAAGACGCGTTGTCGATCAGCGCAAGGTTGAAACTTCGGAAAGGAACTTCAAGATAGTGCGCCGACTTCTCCTCCTCTGCGATATGGGCCGTGAGTGCATTTGTCGAAGAACTCTTCAAAGCATCTCGCCGCCGCCCGAGTGAGAACGCATCATATGTGGCTGGGCCGTTACGTGATTGACCAAGAAGAGTGCCACCGCGCTTAGTGTTAGGATCCTCACCGAGGACGTCGTACCTGTCCAATGCATGGATCTTCAGTTTCTCCAGAGCAGTCCGGTATCGTGTGAAGTGGTTGAGATAATACCAGCGCATCGTAAAGATGTATGCTTGACTTATCTGTTGAGCCAGCTCTGGTTGGTGTCTCGCAAGAAAGGCATACAAATCCTTGTACTTCAAGAAGGCTTGTTGCTGTATAATTTGTGCGTTGATTGAAGGTGAGCGGATGGCCTTGATTTGAGCGACAATGTAATCTCGTATTCGCTCAATAGCGCGGTTTGTGAGGTTTTCAAGTAACGGCTTGATGTCAGACAGAGCTCCCAGGTCTGGCTGCTCTTTTGCTCTGGCGTTGATGATCTTTGAACGTTTCTCGACATCCCCTAAGGCACGAACGAAACCTTCGTCCACGGGACCTTCGGCGATCTTGCGCACAACTGCTGGTGATATACTGATATCCTCAACTGCAGGGCCCAGCAGCTTTTCAACCGTTTTTCTATTCTCGAGTTTGGTGTTCAGTGCTATTGAGCGATTCTGCAGCGATTCTATTTCTGCTGAGACTGCTTCGAGATCGGACTGGAAATTTGTGAGGTACATTTCCACGGATTTCAGCACCTCGTCACACGCTATGATTGACTTGTGCAGGTCCTCGAATTTGTCTTTCTCCTTGTCGTCTGCAGGCACGATGAGCGCAAGACACAAGGACAGAAGACAGAGACGTACATTCTTCGACTGACTGTGCGCTATATGTATGTACAGACGTGTTCTGCCGTGGCTCAGGAAAGCTGGCTTCTGCAAAATCCTGGAGACTAAGCTCCCCAAAGTCGATGTCCGCATCCAATTCGTCTGGTTTGTGCTGCACAGCACCGCCATTGCCATTTGTACTGATGGGATTCCTCGGCGGCCCCCCCATTATGGACGCCAATACTTGTACTGGGTCAGGGACATTGGGAGGAATGCCCTCTGTGGGACGGCGACGCAGTGGTGCGCCATTTGGCCCACGTGCTATTGAGGGCAAGCTCACGTTCGAAGCTCCTGGCGATACGAGAGAAAGTGACGACGTTCGTGGCTGCAGACCAGGTCTCATGGGCAAAGGGCCCGGCCCTGGATAGCCCCTTCGAGGAGCGGGTGAGTACGAGTCGCGTCGCGGGGGAGGGGTGCCCGTGGGCGTCGAGTATGACGACAGTCTATCTAGCCCCCACATGATGCCTCGATCTCGTCAGTTGCGCATTACGGAAGTTGAAGGTAAGGAGCTGTTAACAAGGGCAGCTGTTCACTACTGACCTCGGCGGCTATCGGTCCGTACAGGGATAGCCCATTAGTGTCTTGGCGATTTCGACCAAGCTCGCGAGAGGGGCAAGCCTGGTGTCAAAATCCAGACGGTGCAGACTTCTCTTCATCCATAAAGTCCGCCTTTTCCATCCCACCACCCCCAGACCCTCGACAAACAGCAGCTTCTTCCTCACCCGTCGCAACCTACTCTCATTCATCACCATGGCCGACGACGCGCAGGTATGTTTTTCAAGACTCCTGCATGTGGCTTTACCCCACCTTTTCGGCTCGCCGTTGCCCTCTGCGCGCAGGCATCACGCCGCCCACAATGCGCTCCCCCAATGCGATGCTGACTCCAATGTGTAGCATGAGCACACCTTCGAGAGCGCCGATGCCGGTGCTTCTCAGACCTACCCCATGCAGTGCTCTGCTCTGAGGAAGAACGGTTTCGTCGTCATCAAGAACCGCCCTTGCAAGATCGTCGAAATGACCACCTCCAAGACCGGCAAGCACGGTCACGCCAAGGTCCATTTGGTTGCCATCGACATCTTCACTTCCAAGAAGCTTGAAGAGCTCTGCCCTTCCACCCACAACATGAACGTCCCCAACGTTCGCCGCCAGGAGTACCTCCTCGTAAGTGCTACCACTTGTGTTTGTGTGGGGACGCCAAGGCTGACAATTCATCACAGGTCGATGTCTCTGAGGATGGTTTCCTCTCCCTCATGTCTGACGACGGCTCCACCAAGGACGATGTCAAGCTTCCCGATGGTGAGGTTGGTGACAAGATCAACAAGCTCTTCACTGAGGAGGGCAAGGACACCAGTAAGTTCACTTCTTGTATAGTCGCTCCCACGCGTCCGTCACTAACACGCTGAAGGCGTCATTGTTCTCACTGCCATGGGTGAGGAGTCCGCTATCGATGCCAAGGAGGCTCCCAAATAAATTCGCAGTGTTGGATACATCGACTGTCAGCAACGGGCAAGTCGCGGAGTTTTGACGGCTCCGACCGGAAATCAGATTGTGCGAGACTCATTATAGTCTTGAGCAAAGCTGCAGCTTCTGCGGTTACTTTGGCATTCCTCGGTGCGATTTACCTGCGCTGATGGTTCCCAATGCTTGTGGTTCTTCGGACGGATTTTGAGGTCTTGCATTGCCATGTGTGGGAAACTATTTACGAATCTGTTTCCCTTTCCTAGATATATCCCTTACGACAAACGAATAAAAAGGTGATGATGTTACGGCAAATTACTGCTTTTCCATTGGCGAACTTTCGTGAATGTGGGATTATACCTTTCGCGCTAGCGGGCGAACTTCTACTTCAATTTTGTGCAGCCAACAGCCTAAACCAAACACACACTCATGATTGCACACGCTTCACGAAAGATCGCCTTGAAACAGGGCCTACCGAACTGACTGCCGGGTGACAGTCATTGACCTTGTTAGTCAACGCAGCATAGTAAGAACTGCACACTGCGCTGCAGCCTACATCAAAGCGTCATAGCGCTCGCTGCAATTGGTCGTGCAATATTGCACTTCCTGTTTCAATCTTACCATTCTCGAGCTAGACTTGAACTCTTGTTTGATGAATAGCGCAACACCCACCGGCTTTCACAACTCACTCTTGACTCATGGAGTCTGGATTGCAAAAAGGGCCTGTTTGTGGTGTGGAGAATTGTCGGTCGCGATGGTACGAAGAAGGTGAAGATGGCTACCGTTATTGTCAAAACGGGCATCAACAATTTGTTGGTCACATGTCTAAAAGGAAAATGTTTACATGCTAATGTTGGGTAGGGCTTGATCCGCGCTGCGGAAGACGATGACGACTTTACCCTTGCGACAACCACGAGAATATGTAAGAAGAAAGACGCTGATGACCAAGTCAAGGTAGCGAAACGTAAGTGTTGTGATGATTTTCAGTCCCCTGCGGATCCACTAATAGTGCAAGCCAGACTTTAGCGGACAACAAGCTCTTGATCTGTATCTGAAATGCCTTCAACTGATCCTGCGACACCAAGTTTGGCACCTGGTGAAAGAGAAAGGGTTACCAGAAGAGTTGGAGTTTATTGTTCTTGACCTTTGGGCTCTTCGAATTGCTCAATTCGGAGACAGGATTGCCAGCGACAATCGTACCAACACACAACTCCAATCACAGATGTTCAGCACCCTTGAGACTGATGACAGCGAGACTGACGATGCGAGAGGAACACTCAGAACTCCTAAAGGGAGAGACAGAAAGCTCAGCGGCGTTCCCAACCTACTTGACTGTCTAGCATTGTGTTACTTGGGTATCCTGACATTAAGGGTACCAATCACGCCAGGAGACATATACAATTGGGTCACAGAAGGCAATTTGGCGTACAGAGGAGCTATCAAACTCCTGCCTTTGACGATGCGGGACCGATTACCTCCCTCATACCATGCTACTCTCAACCCAAACGCACTCCTGAGGTACAAGCGATTCTACGCAGCGGTCACCGACCTCCAGATACATTTTACGAACGACCACAAGATTGTATGGGCGCCACTCAATTACCGTTTGTTGCTATTTCGGTACCTCAAGCAGCTGGCTTTACCACTTGAAGTCTACGATGTTACTCTCCGTCTCAGCAAATTGCTGGGATACGACTTTATGTTGCACCAAGGCGGAAGAAAGAGACTCGGTATCAGACATCTACCAGAGGCACAACTCATTAGCTGCCTTGTTGTATGTGTCAAGCTCTTGTATCCCTTTGATGCCGAACAGCATCACCCACGCTCAACTACTGAGCCCACAGCGGCAGCGATAAACTGGAGACACTGGCACGAGCAACTTCAACTTGCAAAAGAAGAATGGAAAGGCGGCAATCAACGCTTCACAATAGAAGATCTGACCAAGCTTGAAGAGGAAGATGTTTTCGACATGGCGCCTGACCGCCTTGATCAATATCTCGAATTTTATGCAAACACGTTTTTAGATGATGCAGAGATTCAGCGCACGAAGGAGTCAGACGACTTCCGCAATGCAATATATGGCATGTTTCCGATCGAAGGCGACTCGGCAGTTCCCGTCCATGAGACTTCAGACGATCTGCCAGAGGAAGACGATTTGGCAATGGTTAGGGCTGTGCATGGCTCTATGGAGGCACGAGCAGTGGTGAACGATAAGCAGGACAGCACTGATACCATAAGACCTGGGCAATCGTACCGCTTGTACAAGAAAGATGCAGATTTACCGGAGCATGCGAAGGCGTTTTACGAGGAGGCTGCCAAGCTGGCAGGATTGTCCATGGACATGCTGATAATGGCGGTCTTCTTTACCGAGGCAAGAATCGAGAAGTGGCGGCGAAGGCAGAAGGAGGCATTCAAGCAGCGACCGGCTGATGATTAAAGGTCTATGTGGGATGCAGCACGTTTGGTCGAGGGTGGTATGCACGGAATATAGTTCCCTCAGTTGCGCCTCAATGACAACATGCGTCTGATAAAAAGGGCTATCTGCAAGAATCACGATAATTAGTGTGCACTGGCTTCCTCTTGTTGTTGGCTTGATTGATGTTAACTTTCATGATGCAAATTTCGGATGTCTAATTTCAGCCCTGCAGGCTTCCTCAAAGATCTCTGCAGCAAATGTAAAATAGTTGACCAATCGGGGCAGGCTACTCTGCCACAGTTTTGAAAAATAACGCCGTACGAAGACCAGGCTTTGCAGCGCAATCTTGACTTGATTGTTCATGTAGCTCGATTCTCTTGCATCAGGGGAGGGGGACGGACAAGCGCTGGAATAGCTGCATCGTCGCGACAAAGAGCTGTACGATCGACTGTTGAACCCAAGTGCGATGCCTAATAGTATAACCTAGCGTAAAAGATGAGACCTTGCATTACTAGCAAAATAGAGGATGTTCAGATTCGACTGATGTTGGACGATTTGTCCATCACAGTTCCCAAAGACAGCGGTGGCGACTTCCTATTAAAGCCTAGCGTCCACTCGCTTGCTCAGCACAAGCCTTGCACCTTCTCAAAAATCATCACCTCCTACCTGATTCCTAACGACGACCTTCACGACAACGAAAATGCAGATCTTCGTGAAGACCCGTACGTCGCCCACTCGACCTATGCGTCGCGTACTCAATACTGATTATTTGCAGTGACGGGCAAGACTATCACCCTCGAGGTGGAGTCTTCTGACACTATCGGTACGCACACCTTCTCATATCGCCACGCCACCGCACACAACCGCGCAACATTGGAGACTATGCTGGAATGCTGGTGGTCGTGGAAGATTGTGGATGGAATGGGTGGCTGACTTTGACCAGACAATGTCAAGTCCAAGATCCAGGACAAGGAGGGCATTCCCCCGGACCAGCAGCGCTTGATCTTCGCCGGCAAGCAGCTCGAGGACGGCCGCACTCTCTCCGACTACAACATCCAGAAGGAGTCGACTCTCCACTTGGTCCTCCGTCTCCGTGGTGGTATCATTGAGCCCTCGCTCAAGGCTCTTGCCTCCAAGTACAACTGCGACAAGATGATCTGCCGCAAGTGCTACGCCCGCCTGCCGCCGAGGGCTGTCAACTGCGTACGTGCCCACCATCACGTTACACCGAAGTGACACCATACGGAAATCAACTAACAAAGCACAGCGCAAGAAGAAGTGCGGTCACACCAACCAGCTTCGCCCCAAGAAGAAGCTCAAGTAAATCATTCGCACAACGGCGTCTGGCGAGTCGGGGTCGGTGGAACGAATGCGACGAATGCATGCGACGGATGGTCATACGAAAACACTGTTCGCTTTTGCACATGGAGTCTTATCTGTGCTTATCACTCGGCTAAGGAGCATGATGATGGGATTGGGGCTTGTAGAGTGAATAAGATTCTACCTTTCCTTCTTGCACAGAACTGTCCCTAGGATCCTTCGCAGATGACAGAGAATATGAAGCAATCACCACCAACATGAGGCCCCCCATGATGCTATCACGTGAGCTCGCGTTGACGGTTGTAATCTGTGTGTTAGCGGTTGATGCGCTCACGTACGAGTCGTTCAACGCGCGAGACGTCATTCGCGAAACTGAGGGATGGATGATTGGAAGGATGAGATGTATTGCCCAATCCTGTACGTCGATGACAGACCCTCCCAAAGCATGTCCTTTGCAGCCCCATCAAGATCAGCCTTACCACAGCAGGCTTGATCAGATACAAATGCTTGAGAGCGTGAACACGGAGAACTCACACTAGGGCTCCAACTTGTCACCAATGATCACAAAGCACAGCGTTGTCAAAATATAAGTTCGTCATGTCGTTAGGTGTCGTAGATACTTGTGCAAATGCTTGCTCGATCAACAAAATGCACCAAAGCAGCTGTAGCTGTATAGCTGGTGGGTAAAACAATGCAAAGGGCCCGTCGGCCTATCTACCTCCTTTTTTCAAACAACAAATGCAGGCGGCCTAAGGTCTGCGCTCGTCCTGGTCCTGTTGAGCTAAGAATATGCCTCGAATGCAACAAAGCAAATGGGTATCTCCATACCACAACGCCGTCAATGCAATGCGTTCGCCGAGCCGGAGAGATGGGGGTGTTGAAAGTCCTGGATGGTGTGGAAGGTGCGGATTCATAGTCCTGGAATAGCGGCTAACGTGCTGGCTGTGGGGCATAAGGTCCAGCTGAATAGTGACTTGAGGTAGGCATGGGGGGCTGGTATACCATGCGCCTATCTTGAGGTGGATATGCTTCGAACATGACGCGTCGTTGGGGTGCGCCTTCGCGCAGCGAGCTTTGCCCGGCCTGACTACTGTGAGGAAAGTATTGTGAGTTCTTCGGACTGCTCATGAAAAGAAGTGTGTCCACAGCATCCTTTTCTGCCTGTTGACTAGGCATGCGGAGGATGCCTGCTCGAGGGGTTGTTGGAACTCGAGGTCCGGCACCGAAATCGCTGGTGTGCTTTCTCTGTACCGAGCCGAGTAGTGATGGGGGTGGATGCGTTGTGCTTGACCTGCGTCTTCGTCCAGTTTCGAACTCGGGGGCTGGAGCGAGCCCAAGATTGGCATTTCCCCCTGTGATGGATATCAGATTAGCAGCAGCGTTCATCGCTGGCTTGTTGGTCGACCGCCAATATGCTGAAGTCGTCAATGACAGAAACACGCAGCGAAGCTGGGGTACTGACCTGGGTTGAGAGCACGTGACCGCAGCGGGTCAGAAGCTGGAGACATGATCATTCGGTCGGAATCATCAGAAATTGTGCTCGGTCTTCGTCGATAGTCCATGGCAGACGGCGATTCAAATGCTGCCCGGGAGCCCTCGGGAGCAGAGTTGGGCGATCCACGTTGAGAGTGCACTTCCTCCAATTCATCGAGCGACTGCTTCTCCCAACCGTTTTGTACTTTTACCATGGCATACGAGAGACGGGTCTTCAATTGTGCGGATAGCTGCATACGCGTTAGCCACATACAGCTCATGTCTTGGAAGACGATGACGCACCTCCCCAATTCGAGTACTCGAGTGTGTGTCCATGCTCTTGTTGCGCTTGTGCGCGAGATGCTGCTCATTCAGGCCTGCTGACGATCCATTACCCTTTACTGATCCATCTGCACTCCTCTTGAAGCTTTGGGTGGTAGGGGAGATCATCGACATGGGAGTTGCTGCTGTGCGACCGCTTTGTGGCGCGTTTGCAGCGGCTGTGTCGATCGGTGGAGCATCACCCCTGGCAGCTTGACCACGAATGCGACTTGGTGAGGCCGGCATCGACTCCTCGGTGGGTTTACTATGGCTTGCTGCGCCATTGGGCCCAGTCGGTGAGGCTGCATCGTAGTCCGAAGACAGGTTACTCGAGGTCGATGGCAGCGCTGGTGCAGAAAATGTGCTAGAAATTGTTGAAAGAACAGACTCCTGGGATTCTGGAACGTCTAAACTGTGCAGCGTAGTGATATGTAAGGGTTGGCCAAGGTCGGTCTCTATGGTGCATATCGTAAGTGGACGCTCGTCCCGATCGTGCTAGAGACGCGACTTACGCATCGTGCCGGCGGGGTAAAGATCCCAACGTGTAGTCTGAAGGATTTGACAGATTCGAATCCAGGATATGATAGGAATACAGTTCGATTGCTGAGCGATGCGCGCAGACAAGGACCAGATACCCTGATGGCGGGGTGGTTGATTGAGAGGGTTGGTCCACGGACGTGTTCTCGGAGGCTTGGGCGCGTGCTCGATGATTGAGACAGCCGTTCGCGTCACTAGAGAGATCGAGCCCCAAACAACCGGACAGCGAGGCAGAGTCAGAGAATACGAAAACGTGCAGAGCAGGGGCAATCCAGCAGCGCGTCGCGTACAGGTGAAGGGGGTTAATGGTAGTTCTCGACTTCGAGTATGCCTGAGGATGCCGCGCGATCACGAGTGCCCCAGAACGCGCGTGCTTATTAGCGGTGGCGAGCTGCCGGCGCGGGTTCACGCGCGAGCAAGTGATTTGACCAGATGCCTGGCTAAGCTCATGCAATGCAGCCGCGGCGACGGTTCGTAAGAGTTTTCCAGCATTTCTGATGGGCGGCTGTTGCGTGTTGCTGCACGACAGAGTGTCAAACAAAAAGGGCCGTCCACTTGCTATGTTCTTCCTTTCAAATGTGCGTGATTTACAGCCGCAGTCAATACGAAGTACACAATGCCCCACAATGGCGTTTCCCATAAAACCTCCAGATAGCCACCAACCGCCAATTCACACGTGCAAGCACAGCAGCTTAACGGAACCCATGTCTCTGGTGGAAGGAAGGCTTAGATGTTCGCATTGTGAACTTGTGTAGCCTGCTGATTTACAGCCTGCTGGCTTGCAGCCAAGTGGTACCACATTCGCGGGTCACATTGCCAATTGCTGGTGTTCAATGGTTGTGCTCAGTCAAAAGATGCGTTCTTCAAGCCTCATTTGCGCTATGTAATGCCTGATACCATATACAAACGCCCTTCGCGTCCAAACAATTCGTACCATCGGAGATATGTCAAGAACATGCAGGCCCAACGATTCATACACGACCGTCCCAATAGCGCCTGCAAACAAAACAATACGCATCTTAGAAAGCATAGCCGACACCGCTGGCCTTACGATGCGTCAGTCCGCGATCGTTCCATGCCCCTCCACGACCTTCCTCTGCAATCTTTCCACTAACGTCACGTCTGCGGCCTGGTGTACCGAGGTCTGAGTCGTCAAACTCGTACGGGTTGACATAGTCGATACCTGATCTACTGACAACGCGCGGCGAAACCGCTTTCACAGGTGTGTGGTTGAACTCGCCAGTCTTGCGCACACTCGTGTAGGACTTCTTGTCCAAGCTAAAAGGCGAGTTTTGAACAATGTTGCCTTTGACAGCCGGAGAATTCACTGTGTATTGTGCAGTCGCACTCGCGAGGTGATTGGGCGGGCTTTTAAACGTCCCTTTCTTCGGTGAAGTGGCAGGAGAGTTGGAAGGTGATTCGCCGCTTCGAATTCCATGTGTTGCGGCCTTGAGGTCACCGTAATATCGCGACTTTGGTGTGCTACCACGCGAGTGGGAACGATTGAAGGTCGCTTCCGTAGAGATTGAGCTTGTAGTTTGAGTGCGCTTGAGGCTAGATGAGGCTGGTGTGTTCTTCTTTGAATCAAGGTTAGGGATCGGGGAGGTGTGGGTTGGGGAGTTGGTGGGTTCATGCGTAGGGGCTGAGGTATCATACGTCGCTCGACCTCATCTTCGACATCCTCAACATCGTAAGATGAGACTGTGGTATAGCCCTTCTTTTGGCCAAACTGCGACTGTTTTGGTGCCAGGGTCCGAGTATCATGGCCCTGCTCATCGTTGTCATCAGGGTGGACGAACCAGTTGTCGTTCTGCAGGTCCTCACGGCTGCTTTTCTCTAGAGAAATATCGCCGGTAGTGGCAGGTTTGTTCTTTTGGGCAGCGTTTGGAGGCTGTTTAGAAGAAAATGTGACATTGGAGTCGTTTCTTTCATGTCGCTGCATGTTCGCTTGCTGGGCAAGGAAAGACTTGCGTTGAGCCAAGGTCTCGTTGTCGACATTGTCATCGCGGCGGTAGAGACCATCACGGTGAGCCAGGCTTATGCGAGACTGGCGAGCAGTCTGAGGTTGAGAATACATCGAAAAGCGTTCCTTGGACTGTTGAGCTGACTGGGGTGTATGCGGCGAGTAGGTGGTCTCCGAATTGCTGCGAGTATGCATGAACGACATTTGTGACTTCGTGGGACTTGGAACGTCCCCCGTTAGCAGGGGATCGGACTGGGAGTTTCTGTCCAGAAAAATAGCGCTCTGACCACTGAAGCGCTTTTCATTATCGAGGAAAGGTGTGGTGGCCGAGATCGATGAGTTTTTATACTTGTGCTTCGATTTCCTGCGAGTCAGATTGTCTTCGAGAGGGTTCATGTCAGGCGGAAGCTTCGTAATTTTCCTGAACATGATGACCAGGTACATGTCAATAATCACTGAGATCAGATGAAGACCTGCGGCAGTTGTGGCGGTGAGCCATGTCGTGAGCAGGACCTTGTTCGTCTCGTCGTCGGTAGGGAAAATTGTCCTCCATCGTCCAGCAGTTCCAGCTTCCATATCGGAGTTACGGCGCGAGAGGAGCAACGTGTAGACGTAGAATGGGATGAAGCCAGCGTCGGTGACCAGAGCGAAGAAATGATAGCTAGCTGAGCTAGCAGCAGGTCGCGATACCGGGCTGCGTATGAGGTGGTAAATGGCATACAGACATGCGACAATGTCGACACTGGGCTATGCTGGTCAGTGTTTTCTCCTATCACATGCGCAATTGTTATGCATACTGGTATCCTCATGATCCAGCCTTCGGTGTCCTGCGCACCATGGATGAAGATGCTACAGAGCAGCAGTCCCACAGCGCCCAGCAAATTGCATACTCGGAAAAAGAGCTGTGTCCAACGCGCAATCTTGATCCACAACTTCGTCTTTGGGCTCATGGGTTTGGCGTCCGTCTTTCCATATGGCAATACAAGGTAGCTGTCCGGATGCTTGTTGAAGTTCAACAGAGGACCATCCTGCTGCTTCTTCGTTGGCGGCGGCATGCGACTGGCCATAGTCACAGCTTTGGGGTTGAAGGTATCCTCTGGGACATACTCGACGCCGGAGAAGGGCTGCCAGCGGCCCATGATGGCGAGTTAGGCAGGCAAGGAATGGTGGCCTTCCTACGCGACCTTCAGAAAGGGAAGTGAGAGCGTTCGCTTAGCAAAGGAATGCTTGCGACGAACACATGGGTCGCGCGAGGATCTTGGGAGCTATGTAGTAAATACCTCGTTGCCAGGACAACGCTTGGCTGCGAACTTCCCGTGCCGGCTTGCCATGACGTGCTGATTCGCGGATAGGACGGGCGTGTTCCTGCTTTCAAGTTCTAGTACCCGCGAACATGTGGGGCGCCGGCGACACTCGTGCCTTGGTGGAGTGCATGTTCAGGTTGATTTCCTGTTTGTTGGTCATTCGATACGCAAACAGATCGAGGCTCGACCTGAGCTTGACAAATCGAGATGCAGAGTGACTCGAGATCATGGATTGAGATAAATGTTCTTTCTGTCTAGGGTGATGTGATTGAAGTGTAGGATAATCCTCCTTTGCCTCTTCGAGGTCGATTTGAGGGTTCGGCGCATTCTTAGTCATCCAAAAATTGTTCGGTCGGTGACATCGCTCATGCATCCCATCCTGCACAAGATGATAACCCCCAAACGCCTAATAGTCTCGCCATATGTCTGCACCAGCTGCACTCGACGCATAGCAGCTCGTTCAGCGCGTACAACACATAGCAATGGCGCTCATCTGCCATCACGAAGCTACAGCAGCTTCATGAACCCGTCACGATCTTTGATAGGTTCATCACAGGCAGCGTCTATCCTTCGGCCCCTTCTGCGCAATGCCTACAGCACCAATGCAACTACACGGAAGGGACTACGAGTAGCAATCATCGGGTCTGGGCCAGCTGGCTTCTACACAGCACATCGCCTCCTCCACAAAGTTCAAGACGCCATTATCGACATGTACGAGCAGCTACCTGTGCCGTACGGCCTTGTACGCTTTGGGGTAGCCCCCGATCATCCGGAAGTCAAGAACTGTCAGGATACATTCGAGGAGGTGGCACAATCGCCGCGGTTCAACTACATTGGCAATGTGCGTGTGGGCCACGACATCAAGTTGACAAAGCTCAAGCCACACTACGATGCTATGCTGTTCTCGTACGGCGCGGACGAGGATAGAAGATTGGGAATACCGGGGGAGGATCTTAAAGGCGTATTCTCAGCGAGAGCATTTGTAGGCTGGTACAACGGGCTACCACAGTTCCAGGACTTGCAGCCGGACCTGCAGAGCGGAGAACACGCTGTAGTTGTGGGGCAAGGCAATGTAGCGTTGGACGTTGCACGTATCCTTCTCGCGCCACTTGATCACCTCAGAAAGACGGACATCACGGAGCAAGCCATTCAGACTCTGTCAGAGAGTAAGATCAAGCACGTCAGGGTGGTGGGCAGACGTGGGCCACTGCAGGTAAGCACGCATTTTCCCTTATCCTGGATATCACGCTGACTATTTTCAAGGTCGCCTTTACCGTCAAAGAAGCCCGTGAGCTCATGAAGATCTCATCCGTCGCCTTCCACGATATTGACCGATCCTTCTACCCCGCAGAAATCAAGAAGTTGGCCCGCATCCAAAAACGCACTGCAGAGGTTCTGCTGAAAGGGAGTATTGTCACCCCAGAAGAGGTGGAACGATCGTGGACACTCGATTTCTTGAGAGCACCTGTCTCAATAAATGCCGAACAAGGCTCGAACCACTTGTCGTCCATGACGTTCAGAAAGCAGCAGTTCGTCCCAGACGCCGATCCTCTTGACCCTTCTGCACGTGTCCAGCCTACACAAGATGATGTTACCGTGCCTGCATCTCTAGCTTTTCGTTCTGTGGGCTACAAGTCAACCGCTCTACCAGGTTTGACCGACCTGGGCGTACCTTTCGACTCCAAACTAGGCATTATACCAAACGATGTCCACGGACGAGTCGTGTCACCAAATGCTGGTCCCGGTAGCTTGACAGCCGGCCACATCGCTGGGCTTTACTGTGCGGGATGGGTAAAGCGTGGGCCTACCGGCATCATTGCTAGCACGATGCAAGATGCATTTACCTCCGCGGATGTCATTGCGCATGACTGGGAGAACGAAGTGCCGTTCTTGAACAGTGCGTTTGGAGAAGAGAAGAGCACGCGCCTGGGCTGGGATGCAGTTAAGAAGGAAGTGGAAGCCAAGGGTGTAAGACCCCTCGGTTGGGCTGACTGGAAAAGAATAGACGCGACTGAAAGAGCACGTGGAAAGGCAAAGGGCAAGGAAAGGGAGAAGTTTGTAAGTATAGCTGACATGCTCAAGGTAGTGGACTCTTGAGTCAATACGACAACGACTTCCACATAGGAGTTCGTCATACTAGAAGTTAGACCGAACGAGCAATCACGATTGCCAGCCGCACAAGAACAACCGCTTTCCTCTAGGGTGATGTTGTGCCAGCGTGCATGAACACTTCCCTGCATATCTCCTTTAGCAACTCACTTAATCGACCTCAAGCATGGCGGACCAGATGAGAAGATGACTGCAACAGCCATCTCCAAATCATGATATAATTGAACTGGACCCCAGCTGAGGATATGGAAGGACTCGCTGGCTGATCATTTGTGGGCATATTAAAAGGTAAGGAGCTTCTCATAGTCGCAACACAGCGAATGGTGCGCGAGCATAGCTGGGGACCGAGGCACTATCGGAAGTTGTTCGCTAAATTCCTAGATGCGCACGGGCGACTGGATGAATGATAGGCGACTGGATGAATGATAGCTACTTCTACACCTGCATCCATATCACCTGGAGATACTGTCCAGAGATATATGCAAACTATCCTCAAAGCCTCTCGTATATCCTCGAATAATGAGCTCGGTAGGTAGGAATGAGTCCCCAACATAGCCTGCTGCTGTCGAACGTCAAGAGGTGCAACCGTCGTCCATGTCTAGTTGTGGGAACGGGATTTCTCGGGGCATTGGTCGAACTCGCCGTGGCACTTCTTGCACTGCAGACACGTCAATACTATTCACTGCCTTGTTCTAACTTCCTTGAGCTTACCTCAGGTGTGCGGTGGCACACGTGTTCACGGCAGGTCTGCTTGCAACCTTCCTGACCTTGGGTATGGCCATTCTACATCACGATCATTATCCCGGCTGCAACAGAGTTAGGATACGCACCAACTCACTTTGAAGCAGAAGTCGAGCATCCCAGTGCAGTAGCCGCAATCAATGGTTCCCTCGGGTGCACGAGCGATCAGCGCTGGTACAGCCTGCATAGGAGGAAGAGCAGACGCGAAGGCAGCCAGAGTAAGACCAAGTGACAAGAATGAAATCTTCATTTTGGTTGTGGTAGTTCGCTGAATCGTTTGCAGTGTTGTTCGGTGTTGAAAAACCTCCAAATGACCAAGAGGTACTGTAAAGACCAGTGGGAGCTAGGGTTAAAAGCGATCGTAGTTGTCGATTGACAGTAAGCGAGTGTCGATCGAAGAGAAGAAGGTTTATGGGGGTCGAGGTCAAGTGAAGCTGGGTTCGACGCTAGCGGGGCGGTTAAGGGTCAACAAACAAGGAGTAAAGGCAGTCGCTAATGCTGATTGTCTTTGACCTGGCAGTGGCGATGCAGGCTATCACGTTTGAAAAACAGGCCGTAGGCTTTTGCCGCCACTTTTAGTGACGAGTAGAGCGAGGAAAATGGTGTCTCCTCACAAGCGCTTGAAATGTGTACTTGAGCGTTGACTGCGGCCAGCGCAGCGCGTCAATGGTAAGCCATCCAGGTCTTGAGGACATTGGGGGACAAGTCATCTCAAAATATGTACGTGTCATCTGTTTGAAGTAGATGCGCTCAGGTCGCGCCTGTGGCACTTATTGTGATCATTGACCGCCTTCACATGATGCGAGGGTCGCACACCACCACTCGAGAACAGCTTCCAGTCTGTGGCCAAATTGGACGCAATTTCTGCAACATCGGCGCACAGAACTCATCAGTGGCACAATTTGGCATTGCTTCTGTAAAGGCCTCTTGAGTGTTGATTCGTGTATAGATATGTCACAAAGAGAGTTGCTCGATGCGAAGTAACATGAATGGAAAACCCGCGCAAGACACCATGATCTCAGCTGAAAATATCAGCATGGAACCCAAGTACTCTGGAACTGCAAGAGAAAGTGCATCTTAAAACCATATTCTCAAGACATCGATTCTCTCCTTCGGGTCAGGGTCAGATATGGCGAACCACGGTTCACATTATTGGAGTCGACAAAAACATGAATTGGCACGCACACCTCTACAAATACACTTCGAAAATAACACCTCGAACCTCGAAAGGTACTCTCACGGATCTCTGGCTAAAACGTCGAAATGAAGAGACCATCCCAACTTGTTCGTTATCTGTCCGGCCTCTTCGATCCCATGTACTGCGAATGCTGCGACCACAACGTTACGCCCGCCATAACCGAAATTGAAATCGAAGTCAAGCCTCCAAGAAAGTCTCTTCGGAAATGGTTGAGAGCTTTGAAACGAGGAAAGGGGAGAGAGGCATCTCAGAGCCTTCGAACGACCGAAATCAAGTCTAGCAGTGAGCGACTTCTCACTAAATATCTTTATCTGGGCAGGAAGAGATGGAACGATGTACGACGCAATAAACAAGCTCTTCGGGCTGTCCACACCATATCTGTCGTAGACGAGCGTCAACGTACGTAACCATTTTGATATAATTATTACAAACACTGACAAGTGTAGACCCCAACAAATGCGCCGTAAGGCAGATCCTCGACACAATATTCGCAGACATTGTCGAGAGCGACAGTACTCTGGATTCCCACACGGATGCTGCCACACAATGCTTCCTCGTTCACATCCTCTCAGACATGGACCCACACGACTCTTTCCTGTCTCGATTCCAGCGCCTCCCTGCTCATGTAGTCGACCTGGTCATAGACAATGGACTGAGCTTTGCCTCAACATGGCTACAAACGTCCCTGGAGAAAATAAAGGCCGAATGCGCAGCCGGAAAAACGAGATTGCAGATGCCGTTTTGCATACTGGAAACCAACTATGCTACTGCAAGTGCGCGAGCCGCCGCCATGCAGATGCATTACCCTGGCGAGAAGGTGGGAATCGCAGCCTTGGACATCGTGGCGCTGAAGAGGGCGCGTCTTGTCGTTTCGGCTGGGCACGCGTTCGACTTCCTCAGAGTCTCGACGGAGAATGTGGCCTTTGGGAACAGACTGCTGGTGTGGGCAGAAGGTGGTCCTAATGATGGACCTGCTCAGGCACTCCGGGAAGCGGTGCTGACCGTTGTGGAGTGGAAAGAGATCAACGACGAAGAAACAATGGAAGATGCAGGAGTTGCCGTGCAAGCCGCTCTGAAGGACGGCACTTGCAAAGCGGGCCGACATGAACTGGCAAAATCGTCGTCGAAGAAAGACTCTGCGGTAATCGAAGAGGTCGCATTAGACGAAACCTCGAAAACTGGCAGGTTTTACCTGCGTGATCTCTCAAATCGAAGGGACAGCATTTGAACGGACCGCAACATCTCGGTTTTCGAATTCAGATAGGAGCTACAACTCGATAGCCTCCTGCACCACCTCCCCGATCGACTCTCTCCAGCTCTTCTTCGGTGGCGCAAACCATTCTCTGAAGACTTCCTTCAAAAGTTTATCTCCCAGCGTCATATGCTCGCCCTGGGCTGTCTTAAAGTGCAACCCACCCTTCTTATCCAGCTTCTTCAATCCAATCCAGTCCTCCTTGTATATGTCTCTGTCCCTCAGCTCCACTACCTCTCCACTCGTCAAGTTCGTCTGCGCAAACCAGCCTGTCTCCTTCGGGATAACCGTGGTGTCATTCCCAAAGACATACATGACAAAGTTGTCCAACTGCGCGAGGTTTTGGGCATACGTGACATTTTTCAGCGCACGCTCATTGTTGATATCAGCAATGAAGTTGCTGTTCGCAAGGTACTCCTCCGTCGGCTCACCAGTCTCCTCATCAACGGCTTTGAAGTACTGCGCAGGCACAAGGTGACCTTGCACCCAGGCGCCCCAGGTGTTGGCCTTGAGCAGACCAATGTAGCCCTTGCAGAGCCAGTCGGTGGGTTTGCAGATCTGGTACTTGGCGATGCCGTTGTGTTGACTGCCAAATGTGACAAGGTTCTTCACCTTGATGCCGTTTTCGCCACCACATCGCTCTACAAGGCCTCGCAAGAACTGGCCGCCCTGAGAGAAACCGAGGGCGTTGACACCGGGGGCGGAGGAGAGGATGGGGTCGGCTTTGATGTCTGCGCAGACGGTGGCTATTTGCTCGGTAACGTTGCCAAGGAAGGTGGCTGTCCGGTCCGAGGAGGCATCTTCATCGAGTCGGATTATGTAGACGTACGTCCCCGGGTTGGCTTCTTCCGCGATAGAAGCGACTTCTGCGAGACCGTCGGCGGCATAGTTGTCGCCTAGCCCATGCCAGATGAGCAGGGGAAGGGGGTCGGAGGAGGGTCTGGAGAACGGAGAAGCGAGGATTCGTGTAGTGAGTAGCAGCGCTGACAGCGACAGTGCTTGTAGCATTGTGGTGGTTGTAATGTGTGACTGTCGTTGCGCTGTCTCGGGAGGCGCAACTTGAAGGCGCGCCGCGTCAATGTCGTCAGAGACATGCAAGCCGGAGCCGAGGTGCGCCCGTAGCTTCGAGCTCGACAGCTGTGCGGATCATTTCGGCCCTCATGCGGGTTCGCAAAAGCAGATACCAATGAATAGATATATTCTGACAAAACTCCGAGCAGTTCGGGTTGGAGTAGTCGTATGAAGACGAGGCACTTGATCGATGACTGTACACGGGTTATCAGTCACCTGGTAGGAACAGGCAGTGGGTAGGAAGTGTGGAAGCAAATGCCAGCACAGGCTCAGGGAACAAGCAAGTAGGGCATTGTCAAATATGTGTCTCTAGATTCGCAAATGGTATTCTGCCCAGGCTGCAACATTTCTTTTGAGCTCCCTAACGCCGATGCGCCATCATATGCAATTACTCACGCCTCATCATGTCTATGCAATCAGCGGTGTCTGAACAGACGACAGCGCATCCTGCTTCAGTGCCTTCCTCTTCTCTTTGCTCAAGGAGCTCTTCTGCGCAGGCCCAGCCTTCTTAGCCTTCTTAGCCTCCTTCTTTGCTCTCTTCTCTGCGAGCTCATCTTCGTCGAGCAGCTCTTCCTCCCATTCTTCCCACTTGCGCTTGGTCTGCGCAGTCTTGCCCTCACCAATGCTCTTCTTCTGGAATGGCTCGTCGAGAACCTGCGAGTCATCGATCCACAGCTCGTCGGCAAGCCAAATAGGCAGAGCCTTTGTAGCCGGGCCCTTGATGTGCAGGCTGCGGACATTGCGCCAGCCCTGCTCAATGTGCTTGGGGATGATGGCGGCGATAACGGCTTCGGTGTTCTCCTTGATCTGAGCGGCGGTCTGCGACAGGTTGCCGATCTTGATCGAGGTGTTGGCCGAGGCGCTCATGCTCAGGTATGTCGAGTTCAATGCGGTCTCGATTTCCTTTGCGACGCCCTGTGCTGTACCAACTACACCCCGAGCCTCCTTGTCCTTCTTAGCAGTCTTGTCGACAAATGCGCCGGCGGTGAGTCTGATCGGGATGGGGCGCTTGGACTTGCTGTCATAGAAAATTTTGCCAAGGAACTCGGCCACGATCTTGATTACACGCTCGTCGACCATGAAGATATCGTAATCAGCAAGAAGGGCGCGCTTCTGCTCGAAAGACTTGAACTTTTTCTTCAGCTTCTCAACGCCGAGTACACGTCCGACCTTTTCGCGAAGTGTGGCAGGGAATGCGTCCGAGGCGACGAGGTCCTTGTATGCTCGTTGGGGGTCCTTGGTGAAAATACAAATCTTAGCATCGCTCGCAATAATGGGGTGAGGCAGAGCACTATCTAGTTGTCAGCATAAGTCTGGGCGCATTCCATAGCATGCAAACTGACATCTTTGTAGGCTTCAGGCTGTTGGTGTTGTTGACGTGCTTCTTGGTGGAAATGCTGAGGAAGATAGGCTGATCAGTCTCTGCTGCCTCATCCTCATCAGCAAGCAAGTCCTTTGTCCCGGTCGCCTCCTTCTCCTCCTTGTGCTTCTTCATGTGCGCAACGAGCGCATTTGCCGCCCGCTCGACTTGCGCCGGGTCCAGCTGGTATGGAGTCTCATTTTGCTTCTTGGTGGTAAGTGGCGCCTCTGCCTGCTTCTCGACCTTCTTTGTGACTTGCTTCGATCTGGCCATGGCTGCGTTGTGTCGTTCTGGAAAAGTTCGATCTTCGAATTTGGCGGCAGACTAGACCCTGGTCGCACCCGCTCAACTTTTTCGATCGGTGCCCGGAGAAACCCTGAGCGCCGGACCTACTCGAGCGGGGCTGGTCTACGCCTACCTGTTCAGGAAACTCTTTAGCGCGTCTAGCCAATCATCGCGTTCGACTTTAGCGCGCAAGCACGACACGCTCTTCTCGCCTGCAGGAGATCATTCCATGCATAGGTATCCTTGAGACGCAAGAATATCTATGTTCAACTCCTACCATTCACGTGCGAGAGCTCTCAGCTAGTAGAGTGGCAAAGCTTCAGAGAGCTCTCCCTTCAGCATAGCTACCGGCAAAGCACGAGCGACTTGAGATGTGGGGTAGCTTTCACGGCATACCTACACCATCTGAGTCGAGCCTCTGCTGGCCTCAGTCTTCCGACTGTCCCACGCATCTCTTACAAAATCAACCGTTGGTCATGACAGATTACTGAGGCTTTGTTTACGCGTTCTAAGCAATCGATTGAGCGCCCGTCCTATCTCCAGGCCGAAACAAAAGCGGCACCGTGCACCCGCAATACCAAGCTTTCTCGACGCGTTCGACCGCCCGTCGCGTCTACCTCACTGCTCCACTAATGTAACGAGCTGCAATGCGCACATCCCCTGGCTTGAGCTTCACGGCCCGATGCAAATGAATTTTCTGTTTGCGTGACGACTGCTATGCATGCGTCTAGCTTCGCCAGTTTCAACAAGCTCGACGGTTGTCTAGGTCAGGTTAATGGGGCACACTTGAAGCGTGATGGACTATCGACTATGACAACTCTGCACCGTACAGCTTAAGTACGTACGTCTGATGTGACGTGTTACGCTGGGCTTGCAGGTCAGTTGCTCTGCTTTGTGCATTACAACAGGGTGCCCTGGACAAGCATTTCAGACGCGTCAGAAGCCTCACCTTCCAAATTGACATCTGAGAGGATCTGTTCGGAAATTGACGTCTCAGAACTTCAGACTGCAGGACAGCTGATCCAAAGTGACGTCTACGTACTTGCTGCGTGGGAGGCTGACCGCTCACCGCGTCAAATGCTGCCAATTGACGCAAGCAAATTAGCAAATATCTGCAGCACAGAGGGGCTGGTAGCCGGAGTGAAAATCAAGTTCAAGGAGCAGCCGAGCGAGGACTAATGTAATAGGCGTGTTCTTTTGTGCTCGTGCACAGGGCTTATGAACGAGGCGAACGGAGATGGGTGGTCGCCGAGGACCACCGCTGGAGCAATGCGTGCAAGTAGATAGAGGGGATTCAGAAAGACGGACAATTATTCAAAGTAGAGCACGGAGAGAAGCACAGATGTCCACGACTAATAGTCAAGGCCTACAAACGGCAAGATTGCGAGGGAGAAAGTTGTGCTGGGTGAATTCCTGGTTCTCCAAACGGCCTGAGCTCCTTCCTACGCGCTACTGTACCGAGACTTGACCTCTCTCACGTCTCCACACCCGTGAACCGCGTCGACGTGCCTCAAAATCGTGACTGACCTGATGGCCGCTTCTCTTTGACCTCTTTTCAGCCCTGCACGACTTTCTTTCTCGACTCTCACTCTTTCGACAGTCGTGAGTGCACTCGGCCACACGCACGGCTAGCCGCCCTCGGAACACGTCCACGCAGGTCATCCAGACGTCGACACGGCGCGTGCCTCGCGTCTTGAACACTCCAGCAGGCAGCATGGACTCTAGTCCGAGCAGGCTGGTGCAGCAATTGCCCTCTGAGACGACTCCCAAGTCGCTCTCAACGCACTCGCAGAAACCGTCGCTGCTCCCCGCATTTGGCGAGGACAACTTCTCGTCATCGCCGTTCCCGCGTCCTGGGTCCTCCAAACGCAAGTTCGAGGAAGACTCACCGTCGTTCGCGAGACAGCAGCTCAAGTACTATCCCACCCCTGTCCCAACTTCGTCGACTGGCATCCTCAACTTCTCGTCGCCACGTCACCTAAGGCCGGTTCTGCAACGCGCCGTGTCCGCCCTGTCAGAGCGGACCCCTCTCGGAGCGGTGCCTACTGTCGACCTCCCCGCAAATGGAGAACTGCTCCGTATGGGAAGGTCGTCTAACTCTGCAGACTACCAGCTGTCGACCAATCGCCTCATCTCACGCGTTCACGTCCAAGCTGCCTATCACACGCCCACCACGACCTACCCCCGCGGTCACATTGATGTCGAGTGCTTAGGATGGAACGGGGCAAAGATCCACTGCGGTGGCCATGTCTTCGAGCTGGCAAAGGGAGATACGTATGTGTCAGAGAACCCAGAAACTGAGATCATGTTGGATGTTCAGGACACCCGTGTCGTGATTGCCTGGCCCGTGATCCCAGTATCAAAGTTCTCATGGGAGTCTGAAGAAGAAGACATGCCTACACCTACTCGTCGTAACACACAGGGTGCTTTCGACTCCAGCCCTCCTGTCATTCCCCGTTCTCCAGTCTCGCAAAGCCCAATGCGTCAGCCTCTCTTCGAGGCGCTTGGTCCCAATGCCCCGGCTGGTGGTGTTCAGGTCTTCGAGGATGCCGATGCTCAGGATGAGGGCTCCACTCTCCTCGATTCCGACAAGACTTTCATCCGTCCTACCGTCTCCCCTATCGGTGCTAGTCAGGAGGCTGACGCCGAGGACCCCAAGGCCAGCTTCACATCATCTTTTGGTGAGGACGATTATTCTGATAACGATGAAGAGAACGACCCTGTGGTTCACTCTTTCGGACCATTCGGCCAGAACCTGCTCAGTGGGCTTGAGTCATTCTCGACTGCCACGCCTGGCCTTGGAAACACTCCACGCCCGCCGCGGATGCCACTAGCCTCACCGTCCGCAAAGCGCTCGTCCATGGAAGCTGTTCGCTTCAAAGAGTCGCCAATCAAGAATCATGTCATCAACCAATTGGCTTACTCTCGTGTTCACTCCCATCCTCTATCCACAATTCACAGCAATCTCCCTGCTGAGCTCAAGGCTTGTGTTAGCAAGAGGAAGAGCGCTGAAGACCTCGGTGATCGCACTGGCTCGGCCACACCACTGCCTGAACTTTCGCAGTCGGACCTTATGAGGATTCTGGAACAGACCCCTTGTGTTGGGGAGATTTCTCGCTCCGGCAAGGATGCTGCTGGCAAGCCGCTCGAGAGCGAGTTCTATTACGTTCCCGAGATGGACCCTGATCAGATGAGGCGGGAGACCATAACCGCCGGCATGCGCAGCACTGGTCTTCGCTCTGTCAGGAAGACACACAAGGTACGTCTTAAGTTAACGTTGCATCCGATACCTTTGCTTACTTGACCTAGCAATACTACTGGAAAAAGCCACGCGTATGAGCAAGTCTCGCTTTCATCTTGCTAGCTCCTCCACTATACCGTGAGAGTTGCGACAGCATCTTCAGGATCGCCGTCATTACTCCCTCCACATACTATACGATGTTCCGATTCCACTATGCATAGCGAGGCGTTCACGATACCAATTTTCCTACTTGGTGTCCGTTCTCGATGTTTCGAATAGCTTCTTTTCGTTTCTGTTCTTCGTGTACTACTATCTAACAAATTGCATAATTGGGGCTGGAAGGCGAGGAGCCTCACCTAGCTGGATTACAATCGCTGTTGGATCGTCAAGAACACGTCTTTGGTAAGCTGGTGTCTTTCCACTACCAAATTACGTGCTCTGGCATGAACGAACTCACCTTCATGTCCCCATTCTACCCCGTCTTTCCTGTCTTCTTTGATACAAGATTAGCTCTTCGATTCTTTGACGCAGCTGTGCCGCACCGTTTGGGTTATAGAGAGCGTGTCTTGGAAAGCGATTTCTGTTCGCACGGCTTCGATGTACTTGGAAGATTTCACACAGATGCGGCAAAAGTTTTAAGGAGACTTGGAGCGATGGGAAATCATTGTGTAGGGGCCGATGCTGGACAGTGGGCAGAATGAGAGACGATCAATTTTCATGTCGAACCCTGCGTCGCTCTTACTTCCGGCAAATGTGCTCCTTATTAGCCTTTCGATGTTGCCAAGTATTTATTACGCACAGTATGCTATTTCTTCACTTCGCCGAATCTACTCCGATCTTTTGCCTAGGTCATAAGTTGCAGATCTTCCACGCAGCGTTTTTGCTGTGCAGCTACACTCCGGATTTCCCCACTGAGTACAACTGGCCGCCCAGAGCCCAATTGCAAATACTACTGCGTCATAGAGTGCTCCGTGGGGACTTCGCTTGGCTTCTGGCTCGAAGGTCTCGCACCTAATATCAGCCAAGACACCAGAGACGTTACGAGTGTACATCAAGAGCCTCACCCTAATTCTTCATATCCGTCAAGCCGAATCCGTACATGTCTAGCCCCACTTCTTAATCGGTGTTCCTGCATGCCCTTTCCAGCAGGGGTTTTGCGGGAGAACCGCATCAAATCCGACGTCATCCTTGCTTGCGTGGGTCCAGCATCAACCAAATCAGCGGATCAGCCCACAGGCGCTCCAGCTTCGCGTACACCCCTTAGTCATGATGTCTCAAACCATTTAAATACTCCAGAGTCCCACTCCACTTCCCCATTGACCCTTTTTCGCTCCCCAGGTCTTTCAATTTCTAAGCTTTAGATCTGACACGCCTGACGTGCAGGTGAGCTCACGTGAATTCAAGGGAGCTTGAGCACCGACCACCAACCACCGACCTTCAATAACCGATAAGCTTTTCGCCGACCGGCGGGGAACGACGCAGCAAACATGTCTGTCTCTGCAGCGCTGAAGGCTAGGGTCAGGAGACCTAGCTATTTGAAGAAGATTGCGAAGGCGGAGGATCTGATTCACCACTTCCCCAACGATGCGTACATCGGCTGGTCTGGTTTCACAGGCGTCGGTTACCCAAAGTGAGTGGAGTTCCCTTCTGTTTCGAAGAAGTCAATTCCTTGGCCCTGGAGAGTTCAATTGGAAAAGAAGGACCGTCTAAGGTTTTTTTGTGGAGTCGTGACGTGGAATGTTGTTGAGTGTATCCCGAGGTGGAACGGAAGTTTGAGAAATACAACATGGCCGAGATATCTCCGACTCCACTACGGGATGAACAAGAGGAAATTCAAAGAAAAAGGATGGGAGACTTGTACTGTAGTAATGATTTATGCACACAGCTGACAATATTCGTTCAGGAAGATCCCGATCGCACTTGCAGAACATGTGGAGAAGAACAACCTCCAGGGCAAGCTCAAGTACAACTTGTTTGTCGGTGCATCATCTGGTGCAGAGACCGAGAACCGATGGGCTAGAAACAACATGATCAACCGCCGGTCGCCGCATCAGGTCGGTAAAGACATTGCCAAGGGTATTAACAACGGACAAATCAAGTTCTGGGACAAGCATCTGAGCATGTTCCCTGTGGACCTGATGTACGGGTTCTACACTCTTGACAAACCCCAAAACCGTCTCGATGTCACTATTGTAGAGGCCTCGGCAATTACAGAGGATGGAGGCATTATTCCTGGTGCATCTGTAGGCGCAACACCTGAATTGGTGCAGATGGCCGACAAGATCATCATCGAGGTCAACACCGCCAGCCCAAACTACGAGGGTCTACACGACATTACCATGACAGACCTACCACCTCGCCGAAAGCCGTACCTTGTCATGTCGCCAGAGGATCGTATCGGTACACCTCACGTCCCTGTCGACCCTGAGAAGGTCATCGCCATTGTTGAGAGTGACTACGCCGATCAGACTCAGCCCAACGCTCCTGCAGACGCTACCTCCAAGGCCATCGCCGGTAACCTGATCGAGTTCTTGGAGCATGAGGTCAGCAAGGGACGTCTCCCGGCAAACCTGCTTCCCCTTCAGTCTGGAATCGGCAACATCGCCAACGCAGTTATTGAGGGTCTTGCAACTGGAGGAGCCAACTTCAAGAACTTGAAGGTCTGGACCGAAGTTCTGCAGGACTCTTTCCTCGACCTGTTCGACTCGGGCAACCTTGATTTCGCGACTGCGACATCGATCCGTTTCTCCCCTGAAGGATTTGAGCGTTTCTACAAGGGTTGGGAAGACTATGCGCCTAAGCTGTTGCTCCGCTCGCAGCAAGTTTCGAACTCCCCTGAAATCATTCGCCGTCTTGGTGTCATTGGGTGAGCTTGCATCGGCGTAGACACTGTTTAATTCCATGCTGACTGCTTCCAGTATGAACACGCCTGTCGAAGTCGACATCTACGCCCACGCCAATTCAACCTGCGTCATGGGATCCCGCATCCTAAACGGCCTCGGCGGCTCAGCCGACTTCCTGCGCTCCGCCAAATACTCCATCATGCACACACCCTCTACCCGCCCCTCCAAGACCGACCCCACCGGCGTGTCATGCATCGTGCCCAAGGTGACGCACGTCGACCAGACAGAGCACGACCTCGACGTCATCGTCACAGAGCAGGGTCTCGCCGACGTGCGTGGCCTGTCTCCCCGTGAGAGGGCCAGGGTCATCATCAACAAGTGCGCGCATCCCGACTACAAGCCCATTCTCCAGGATTACTTCGACAAGGCCGAGTTTGAATGTCTGAGGAAGGGATGGGGCCATCAGCCGCACTTGCTCTGGAATGCGTACGATATGCACAAGCATCTGAATGAGCACGGTACTATGAAGCTGCCCAAGTGGGACTACACAAGTGCTGAGGCTGGTATGCGATGAGATGTGGCAAAAGTGTGTCAATATTTCTGTACGAAAACGTGCCATTTAGATAGAGAATTCAAAGTAAAACTTCCATTGCAATCAGCCAATCTTGTAATTTACGATTTGATGGCACAATAAGCTCACCAGCAATAAGGAACCTTGCCGAGATTGATTTACCTTTTGTCCGTGGTGGCTCTTCACAAAGATGCAAAAATAAGGAACGATAGGCCACTGCTGAACTCAGCACATGCAAAAAGAGAGTGCCAGTGCCACCGCGAGCAAAAAGATGGAAGCAAAAAAAGTAAAAGGCGACCGATGTGGGACTCGAACCCACAGCCTCAGCCTTAGGAGGGCTGCGCGCTACCATTGCGCCAACCGGCCGGGTCTACTACTTGAGATTGAGAGTTTCTGACAACGCAAGACTTATAGTTTGCATCATCTTTGAGGCAGTGGGCTAGTGCGTCCATCGCATTGCGCCACACATGGCATTGTTGAATGTGGGGCGCTATTAACTCCAATTCGCCAACGCAAGTCGGATGCGGGGTTGCAGCACTTCGTATTGACTGGCTACGTTTGCTTGCCCAACAGCTCCTCCGATATCAGAGAAACTAGCGTTGTCTGGACGTTAAACAATCTGTAACGTAATCTACCATCGAGTGAAACAACCCATCGAGTGAAACAGTTTCTGCCAAGACTAACGTGTTTTATCGGTAAGCTGGCCACATCACCATCCTGGCCACCCCACCAAGGCGCGTGCAGCGCGCCTCATACCATCCACCATGACACCACGCCAACGGCCTCCAAGGCCATCAAGAGAAGGCCGAATAGGCCTTGCTATTGCCTCCTATCGATCTAATCCTCTTCAGTCTCATCGCAAGCTTGCAAAGCTCTATAGCGTGCCAAGATCAACACTTGAGACGCGCCTTCAAGGTGTCCTCCCTAAGAACGCGACAACGCCTGTCAATCGCAAGCTACGCCCTGTCGAAGAGCAGTCGCTTGTTGAGTGGATCCTTGACCTTGATCGCCGTGGATTTCCTCCTCATATCATCGACGTACGACGAATGGCAGACGCAATACTTGCTGCGCGTGGCCAAGATCCTCCTCCTAAGCCTGTAGGCAAGTGCTGGGTGACGCGCTTTGTCAAAGGCCAGCCACTCCTCCAGACAAAGTGGAATAGGAAATTCCACTCACAGCGCGCAAAATGTGAGGATCCTGTTAAGATTAGCGCGTGGTTTAAGCTTGTAGAGGACACGCGCCAGACCTGGGGAGTCTCCTACGAGGATACATACAACTTTGATGAGACTGGATTCATGATGGGAGTGGCTGCAACGTCAAAGGTTGTCACGAGCGCTGACACGATTGGTCGAGCGACTGTCGTACAGCCAGGCAATAGAGAGTGGGTAACAGCGATCGAGTGTATCAACGCGTCTGGCTGGTGTGTTCCACCCTTCATGATCTTGGCTGGCAAGCTCCACCGAGCTAGCTGGTATAAGGACCTTCCACCAGACTGGGCTATCGCCCTCAGCCATAATGGATGGACAGATGACACTATTGGCCTTGAGTGGGTAAAGCACTTCCACAGGCACACAGAGTCGCGCGCAGCAGGCGCGTATAGACTGCTCATCCTTGATGGGCATAGCAGCCACGCTACACCAGAGTTTGATCAATTCTGCAAGGATAACAAGATTATCACCCTGTGCATGCCTCCCCACACCTCACACATCCTCCAGCCTCTTGATGTTGGCTGCTACTCTCCTCTCAGAGTAGTATATGGACATGAGGTGTCTGGTCTTGCGCGCCTTGGCGTCTTCCACGTTGACAAGCTTGACTTTCTATGGATATACCAGAAGATCAGGCCGACAGTTCTGTCAGAGCGCAATATCAAGGCTGGCTTTGAGGCGACTGGGCTCATCCCAGCTTGTCCAGATCGAGTCCTATCCAACCTTACTGTCGTCAGAACGCCGTCTCCACCAGGAACAGCAGGTGATAGATTAGGCCCTTGGACTGCAGAAACTCCACGTACAACTAGTCAGCTTGAGCAGCAAGCCCTTCTCGTACAACGACTCCTGCAGCGCCAATCTCAGAGTCCTACAAGTCAAGCAATTGCTCAGTTTGTCAAAGGCTGTCAGCTTGCAATGAACTCAGCGACAATCCTAGCTAAGGAGAACTCAAAGCTACGGGCTGCTAACGACCGCCAGCGACAAAAGCGTCAGGTACAACGACAGTATATAGCACGTGGAGGGGTGTTACAAAGCCAGGAAGGTCAGGCGCTGGTTATACAAGCTCAAATAGGTGTCCAACAAGGTGATGAAGCAGAGGCCCCGCAGGTGCGCAGAAGAGCACCACCAACGTGCAGCAAATGCCATGTACAAGGCCATAATAGGAATCAATGTAGACAGACTTAGTCTATCCTCTGTTAAAATTTTAGACAATTTGAATTTGTGGTTGTTGAGCTATCGCGCGCTGAGCTGCACGCGCCTTGGTGGGGTGGCCAGGATGGTGATGTGGCCAGCTTACCGATAAAACACGTTACCAACTCCCTCATCAACGCGAAATGTCTCAACAACAAGACGCGCAATTATCTAACAAAGAAGGCAGAATCCAACTTGCGCTTTCTGCCTATACTAACTATCAATTTAAGAGCCTCCGACGCGCTGCGCAGGCGTTTAACGTACCTCACACAACCTTAGCTCGTCGATTCAACGGAATCACACATCGCTCAGAAACTCGTAACGCCCGACACAAGCTTACTACAACTGAAGAGCAGACAATTATCCAATACATTCTTGACCTTGATTCACGAGGATTTGCACCCCGGCTGTGCGAGGTGGCAGATATGGCAGATAAAGTACTGGGTGTGCGTAGTGGAGAGCCTGTAGGCAAGCACTGGGCTGAGAGATTTGTAACGCGCTCAGATAAGCTTAAGATGGCCTTCAACTGAGCCAAGGATAGGCAGAGGATACTGCAGGAGGATCCAGAGATAATTGGCGCGTGGTTTAAGCTGGTAGAGGACACCAAAGCTACGTACGGCATCCACGACGACGACGTGCACAACTTCGACGAGACTGGCTTCCAGATGGGCGTGATTGGCTCTATGAAAGTCGTCACAGGCTCTGAGAGACGTACAAGGCCTGAGCTTGTCCAGCCAGGCGACCGCGAGTGGGTTACAGTCATCCAGAGCATCTGCGCTGCTGGGTATGCGACCCCGCCTTTCATCATCTACAAAGGACGCGTCCACATCTCTGCGTGGTACGAGGAGACAGACATACCGCACAACTGGAAGCTCTCAGTCTCTGAGAACGGCTGGACAAACAACGCGCTTGGTCTAGAGTGGTTGAAGCACTTTGACGCGCATACAAAGACGCGCCAGGTGGGGGTGTACCGGCTGCTCATATTGGACGGCCATGAGAGCCACCTCAACCAGGATTTCAAGGGCTACTGCCTTGAACATAAGATCCTCACTCTCTGTATGCCACCTCACTCATCGCACATCCTCCAGCCGCTTGACGTGGTCTGCTTCTCGCCGTTGAAGCGCAAGTACTCTCAACGCGTCAGAGACTTGGCACGCCGACGCGTCTTCCACATTGACAAGGAAGGCTTCCTACCAGCCTTTAGAGACGCGTTCTTTGACGTGTTTACAAAGGCAAACTGTCAAAAGGCCTTTGAGGCGTCTGGACTAATCCCTATCAACGCGCAGGTGGTGTTAGATCGCCTTGAAGTACGGCTGCGTACCCCACCAGCACCCCCACCACAGGAGACACCATGGCAGTCAAAGACACCAAGCAATACGCACGAGTTTGGATCTCAGTCAAAGCTTATAAGCAACTCTTTTACTCGATCACCTGTTACAGCCCAGGCTGGCTTTTCTCAGCTTATTAAAGGTGGTGAGCTAATGCTGCACCAAAACGCGCTTCAAGCTGCCCGGATTTCTGAGCTTGAAGAGCAACTAGCAGTCATAACTAAGAGGAAAGCGCGTAAACGCAAGCGCCTCCAGCATGGCGGGACTCTTGAGTATGGTGAGGCAGCAGCGCAGGTAGCTGCTGAGGTGTCTGTGGCTGCTGAGCGGTCAAAGAAGACTCGCAGTAGTAGTTATCAAGAAAGAGCGCAACCAGGTGTCCGGCGCTGTGGGAACTGTGGTGGGACTGGACATAACGCGCGAACATGTAAAAAGGATACAGAAACATATTCTGAATCTAATGCAAGTACAGCGTATGTAGGTTTACTTTTTAATAGTGATGATATTGAGGTTTGAAGTTGTAGAGTTGGTCGTGCCAAGTCTTTTTGTTTCACTCGATGGGTTGTTTCACTCGATGGTAGATTACGTTAGTGGCTTCCGAAGCAGAGACTTATTCAGATTGACGGAGAGAAGAAGTGATTTAATAGGTAGTATAGTGCGGTTTTGACGTTTGAGAGTTTTCTTCAACACACCTTCAGGAGACGAGGTCTTCATGAATGCGCTACACGCACTTTGGATGGATTGTGTAGCCGTGTTCGTTTGCACCTGCCATTCGAGTTGTTGACGTGGCTCAGCAACTGCATCCTTCAAACGTCAGCAATGCCGTGTCCATCCTTTCAGCCCTAATTCGATCTGCGCACGGCATGGGACATTGTCAACAGGCGGACAAGACATCAACCCTGTCCAGAATACGATATAGAACCCACTAGAGATCTCTCGCGGCCACTATTGCTTTATTCTACATGCAGACGCATTCAAGCAGTTCATATCGACTAAGAGTCCAATGGTGCTACTTATTATCGTCTTGACGTACAGTTTCGTCGTCTTGATCGTCTTGTCTATCCTCATGTGCTCTCGCTGCGTCTACAGGATGGAATCGCCTGTCTGAGCACATCCGGCGGACACATGAGATACTTTTTTTGGGAGTGGAGACAAGCAGCTTGTTTGGAGCAGCGCTGGTATCACGGCTGTGGATTGACAGACTTCGACTTGAGATGGAGGTTTGACTTTATTCCTGCCATCGCATCTGAGCGTTGTCATTATCGATTGTAGTAGCATGAAATCAAGTCGTTTCCAGAAGAATGTCCTATCTAAAGCGTTTGCAGATGAACATCCACCTAACCCTATCATGTCAATTGGATCTGATCGTCTGTTCAATGGCAGCATATGCGCTTAGGATCTGGTCTCAAGCTATCCACCTATCCACGATATCCGCCCTGGCCATGTTCAGCACACATCGTCAGCACACCCACCTCAACAGCCATGTCAGAGGTACAACTGGGCTGAATACTGCTGGAAAGGCTGTTCGTGTGAGTTCTTACTTTACAGATATTGTCGTGGTTGCGGTATGTCGAAGCGAGGCCATGTTATTCCAATCTCCATGATGACAGCAGGACTACGACGGTTGCTGGAATGATGAAAAGCCTGATACATCACACGAGGTTCGCCGCGTTTGGTCGCTCGATAGCACGGAATCCAGATGAAGATGGAGTGGTCGTGATTAATGACGTGCCCTACTTTCGTGCGTTGTTGTGTTAGTGCATCCTGACACGTCCGCGGTGGGCAGCTCGCTCTACACTTACGGACTGTCCGTAGAATCTTGATATACACCTCTCTCGAGCATCCTTACTCACGACATCGCGTGCTGCATCATTATGACAGCGTACTGGGCTGATCACTGTCGCGAAACAATTGTGTGGAGCATCGTTGGGCTTCTTCTGCTCATCTTTGTCGCCTGGTGCTTTCGCCCAAAGATAGCTATCACGGATAGACCACCTCAAGCACCCGCAATCGCCCCTCAGATGCACCCAAATATCGACGACGTTGAGCTTGCGCCTCTGCCACCAGCTCTTCTTCGCGACTCATCGCCCTGCGGGACGCTGCCGTTGCCTCGGTACGAAGACCGCGGCCGCGATGTGTTGGTGACAGATCGCATACAGTTAGAGATGAGAGATGGATACTTCTATCCCAGGGACCTAAGGGAATTGGATAAATTCAGCTGGTGAAGATAATCTTGGATGCTTGTTCCCGATTGCTATCAATTGCGGGATCGTAGTGCTTTCACCAGCACGGGGGCCGTGAATGTGCAGTGATCGAGAGGCATTCACAATGCGGCGTGAAGGCTGTCGTAGCGGCAAGTATATCTGTTGTCGTCTTCTTTGCGGTTCTGCTCGAGTGCATGTATCCGTCATACCAATGTTGAGAATCGACCCAATCCTATACATCATCATCCTGTACAGCGCCTTCCTTGCTGTACCGCTACTCTTTTCTATCTTGTACATCATCTTCAAGGTGTCGGAAGTCGAAAAATCTAAAGCCCTTGAGAGGGAAATGAAGCGGAAAGCCAGAGAGCATGGAGTCGTAAAGGACAAGGTGTCCGCCCCAATTGTTTAGGCTTATCATCTATTGCAGTTATGGTAGTTGCAGTCTTCGTTCGACAGCCATCCCGGGGATAATCATCTGGAATGTCACCTATCGGCCCGTCGTTGTGACTACAACATCAAACTGTGAGGTCGTGAGTGCCTTTTTTTGTGTTTCCAGTCCGAAAGGGCGGTGTGAAAGTCAAGGCCAATTTGCACCAAGCGTAGACGTGCAATGTCGTTCCTGCGCCATGTGCCCGTATTTTAAAGATTCCTCTGACATTGCGTGATGCGTTGGGTGTTGCGGCTGTGGCCTGGCGATCATTCCAAGCCTTTCTAGAAGGCCAAGTCGGGTACCACGGTCACTCCCGCTGTTTGCGTCGAACTACTCGTAAAGTCAAGAGATCTGAGAGTCACGTGCAGATCGAACCAATCAGACTTGTTAGGAGAGGGACTTAAGCAGAGGTGGCAAAAACGTGACTCTCACACTGCCCGGGCGCGTGAGTAGTGCTTGCAGTTGCAACACACAGTACATCCATCTGTGAAAAATTTGTTGAAGGGCCATTTAATGTTGAGATGCCTGCAAACGGTTCAGCTGCGGCGAGCCGTCCTAGCCGGAAGATCGGTGCTAACCGTGGGTGGCCTAGATCTGCGTGACGCGCGGCTTGGTGTGAACGTCACGTCATATCAGGCAGCACCAATGTGGTCGAGCATGCTGTGAAACAACGACTTACTGCGACATTCAACGTTTTCATCGGTTTGATGCGTGGAACCCCGGGTAAGGCGGCAGAACTGTTCCCAATTTTCGAGCTACAACAATTTGACGGTGGAGTTGCAAGACTAACAGGACTCAAGTAAATCACGAATGAGCGTCAGCGCACGGAGAGCAAAACATCACAGCCGGGGTAGAAGGTAGGTTGAAGTTGTAGGCTCTTTGTAGCCATAATACATTCCGTGAAATTCGTATTACAAAAGTATGATCGATGTGACCGAGGTATTCCCAACACCGTGTATCAATCCATATTGGATGCTAGTCTCATCTTGAGCCATAGCGTGGTATTATCCATTCGAACGAGCCGTTTGAAGCAAGACTTTTGAGATGGTTGTCGACTTGACGCCGAGGGGTGAGCCGCTTACAAAAGACCAGCAGCGAGGAAGAGACCACCAGCAAGGGCACCCATGGCGACAGGAGCGCCGGTGGGAGCGGCAGCACCGGTGGAGGCAGCAGCCGACGAGGCGGAGGAGCGGGCAGAGGCAACGGCAGAGCTGGCGGAGGAAGCACGGCTGGAGGCAGCGCTCTTGATGGAGGACAGAGCAGAGCCGGTGGCGGTGGCAGCCTCAGAGCTCAAGCTGGCGGCAACGGAAGAGGCACCTGACTCGATGGAGGAGACGGCAGACGAGGCACCTCCAGCAATGGAGGAAATCTGGGAGCTGAGCGAAGACTCAATGGAAGAGAGCACAGACGAAGCGGCGCTGGCTCCAGGAAGAGCAGAAGAGACCTCGCTGGCAATGTTGGAGGCGACCGAGGAGAGGAGAGACTCAACCTGGGCGGAGGCGAGGCCGGCACCGGCGATCATGGCGATGGTGGAGAAACGCATGTTGATTGTTTTGGGTGTTGTGGGTTGAGTGAGTGGTTTTGGTTGATGAAAGTGATTGAGTGAGCTTGGTAGTCGTTGGATAAAGAGAGAGGGTATGGCAAGGCGAAGATGCCCTTTCTTATATCGACAGCACAACATGGTCTTAGCTCCACATTGGGGCGTCATAGTAGGCCAAAGCTTCAGCAACAAACAAACGGGATTCCCTTGCTGTAATCGCATGGCACCGCCTCCCCCCATTTCTCCTACGTAACTGCAGAGACATTTACTGGCTAGCGCCACCACAGCCTGCTTTGCACACAAAGTAACTTACCAGTTGCGGTAATTTGACACAACAGATGATGGGTCTGATTGGAGCGTTCCTTGCTTACCCGTCACCTTTTGTGGGGAGTTGCATGAGAAAGCTTGGTCTGGGGATCAGCTCACTGGCCACCGCCGTCTTCTGGCCATGACGAATTGTTGATGCTAGTGCTGCTTACGTTGCTTGGACGATGATGGCGAGAATGCGGCCGCCGTGCACCGTTGGTTGCCCATGGCGCAATGTTACGCCGCACGCGTCAAGCGGCACAGTACTGCGGGTGAAGGAAAAGCATTCCGACTATGTGCTAAGCCCCGTCTGGCTGACTGTTGTCAGATCCAGGCCTTTGAGGCGTTCAATTGCCCTTTCAGATACCGATGGCAGCTGAGACAGGCCGATTGGGAAGTCTCGCTGTTATTCCCACCGAAACTGCTATTTACAGCTGCACCAGCCAGGTTGAAACAGTGAGCGCTTTTCAGGCCGGGTGCGAAAAACTGGAGCTGAAGATCCACCTCGTTTTGGGAATAGCCATGTTGAGCCTGCCCGGAGAGTGCTGCATTGCTTGCTCGCTGGCTTGAAACAGCACAGCTTGTAAGAATGATGTCATGGATGCCTTCAATTGCTCAATTGAGTCTCGGAACAAATGCGTTCGTCTTCATGCTGATCACCCGAACTCCGAGGCACATTGAAGTGATTCGCAACATAAGCAGGGACAATTGCTACAGCGGTGTTGATGGAAGTCGGCAATGCCATGATTGCAGATTGAGGCGTTTTGTTGCGGGGATGAGCCGCCTTCCCCAGTGCCAAGGAACCCAGCCATTGCCGTCAAGCCGCGTTTCAAGTTAGTCCAACCGGCAACCGTTCCAAGGTTTTTCCAACCAAAGTCCGTCACCAACCTCAATATGCCTTGATTCACACGGTTTTAGGATGCTTCGCTCTGATGTCATCTTGGATTCAAAGCTCAGCCTCTCAAGAAGGCGTGCTCGCCAGGCCGCCTGATTGCTCAATCGTAATCTCAGTTCCGCCTCAGAACCCGATCGCCTCTGACACGGATTTATCCAAATTGACTGTTGCGCCAACCGAGATCATTCTCCGCATGCTGTTTCTGAGACGCCATCGAAACCACTACGCCTGCTTGCAGGCATCCCTCACGTCACTGACACTCTAAAGCACACGATGGGAGACCGCAACGCAACCCCCAGAGTTCAGATTCTTCATTCCTCTGCGAGTTTGTCTGGTCGCTAAAGACGTTAAGAGCAGCGCTCAACACTAGTCGTGCCGTTTCCAATTGGTTGTCTCTTACCTTGGCCTTGCGCGTCCTGCTATTTGCGCCTTCGCGGAAACAGCCAAAACGCTTTCACACAACTTCTGCCTTGGAGCAATCGTCGCCCAGGTTCAGCATTCATGTCTCTTCATCAAAGTGACTGTAGTCTCGTCTCTCGCTACTGATCCGTCCTTGTAGTTGACCGTAACACTCACCGCATACGATGTAGAAACCAAAACATCATCCTGTTTTGCGCAAGCCCAAACGTTGCACAGCTGTCAGAATTGCGGCACATCCGCTACTCCCACACTACGATTCGGGAAAAATGGAGCAGAGGCTGCTGCCTACTTCCACGCGGTCATCCACTGCAGGCATGACGCGGCGAATAACCACATGTGGAACTGAGGTGGTACTGCGCACGAAGAGTACTGTAGAGGCATGATCAGACGTAGACAAGAAGAGCAGCCATGACTTACTGAGGCAAAGGCTGAGGCAAGGAGATGTTGTTCAGGCCATCACAGAGTACTAGAGTAAACTGGTCTCGCTTTTTACACACGCCGAATTCAAACACATACAGTTTATATGCATTCGAAAGGTGTTAGAAGGTATCCTGCAATTCGAGCGCTTTACTCGAGTGCTGTGAAGAAGACAAGAATATAGCCATTATCACAACTTCTGAGCCACAACGGACAGCCTAAAGCGATTCTAGAGACCCTTTTGAAATGTCAAGACCGCCATGTCATTCGCCATGGTCAAGATAGCAGGACCAAAGTTTTCCAGTCACCATCATTGAGTTGTTTCGAATCTTCCGTGTTCCTAGACTCCATTGCTATATCGAAGTTGATCACCAATGCAAGAAGTCTGATGCGAGATGCAACTGGACTTGAATCTGCAGCTAGGACCACTCCGTGCATTGGACCGTATACGCCCCGAGTGTTCGACCGAGCAGGTGTTGGCAATGCGAGTTACTCGAAAGCAGCAGCCTCTATGCCCTTGGAGCATCGAGACAAGCAGCAGGGTTCGCTCGACAGAATTTGACGATGGCTGTGTTCGATGTCGTGCACCAGCGCGCGCAAGGGCGTTTGCGGAAGGAGCACGAGGATGTGCCGGAACGACTTTGACAGGGTACACTTGTGACAACTTGGCGCGCATCTTCAAGGTCTGATAACAGACACAGTAAGGCGTACACAGCGCACTTGGGAGGAGGGATGCAAAAATATGATTCCTGCCTTCTCTCACTTTTGAGCATGTGCCCAGGTGGTTATGAGCCGCCCTATGCTGCTATCTCGTGTTCTTTGGTGAATGCTGGCCGGAGCAGGATGGAACGTGCCAAGATTGGCGGTCCGCGGGTGGAGCTTTCTTTCTTGCTACCGAGCTTTGCGCCTGCACCTCCATCACCTCCGGCCTCCACCTCAGCCTCACCTCCCGCTACACTGCCTCCGTGTAGCTTCAATTGAGTCGTAGGGACACGCACACTCGGTCAAAATGCTGGCTGCTCGCTCCTTCGCCGCGCCCGCGCGCCAATGCCTGCGCCAGGCCCGGACTCCCGCATTCGCACAGGTGAGGGCTTCTGTTGTGACGGCAGCGTTGGCGGCCATGGCTGCGCTGGTCGAGCGCATGCGCAGACGGGTTGACTGACTGTGGTGCAGTCTGCGTTCCGCTCCTACGCCTCGGCGTCCCCCGAGGTCGCCAAGTTCCAAGGCACCAAGGGCAACGACGGCAAGTACACGGTCTCGTTCATCGAGGGTGATGGCATCGGTCCCGAGATTGCGCAGTCTGTCAAGGACATCTACTCGGCCGCAAACGTGCCCATCAAGTGGGAGACAGTCGACGTCACACCTCGCCTGAACGCCGACGGCAAGACGGTCATCCCCGACGAGGCCATTGCGAGCATCACCAAGAACTACGTTGCCCTCAAGGGTCCCCTCGCGACTCCCATCGGCAAGGGCCACGTCTCGCTCAACCTGACGCTCCGCCGTACCTTCAACCTCTTCGCCAACGTCCGTCCCTGCAGGTCCATCGAGGGCTTCAAGACGCCCTACGACAACGTCGACACCGTCCTGATCCGCGAGAACACCGAGGGCGAGTACTCCGGTATCGAGCACGTCGTCGTCGATGGCGTCGTCCAGAGCATCAAGCTCATCACCCGCGAGGCCTCTGAGCGCGTCCTGCGTTACGCCTTCCAGCACGCCCGCGACATTGGCAGGAACAAGGTCCGCGCTGTCCACAAGGCCACCATCATGAAGATGTCCGACGGTCTGTTCCTGAGCACCGCCCGTGAGCTGTCCAAGGAGTACCCCGACATTGAGTTCGACGCCGAGCTCCTCGACAACACCTGCTTGAAGATGGTCACCGACCCTCTTCCCTACAACGACAAGGTCCTCGTTATGCCCAACTTGTACGGAGACATTCTCTCTGACATGTGCGCTGGTCTGATCGGTGGTCTTGGTCTTACTCCTTCCGGAAACATCGGTGACGAGTGCTCCATCTTCGAGGCCGTCCACGGTTCCGCTCCTGACATTGCTGGCAAGCAGCTCGCCAACCCCACTGCGCTCCTCCTCTCCTCCATTATGATGCTGCGACACATGGGTCTCAACGCTGAGGCCGCCAACATTGAGCAGGCCATCTTCAAGACCATTGCTGCTGGCAAGGTACGTCTACCACGAGACGCTTTATGAAAAGAATATTGGCTAACAGACCCCAGTACATCACCGGTGATCTCGGCGGCAAGGCCAAGACCTACGAGTACGCCGACGCTGTCATCAAGGCGCTGAACTAGATTTGACGTGATTTACGAGCATCAGGAATGACGGGACGGTAGCGATTGCATATTTGTGGATATGTACCAGTCATTGTACATTAATGCTGCCATTTGATATTGCTAGACAGTTGATATCCGTTTGCATTTCTCCAGATTCAGTCTCCGCATCTTATCTGATTGGTTTCGATTCACACGTGATAGCGTTCTGGAAGTGGGCCGACCTCGTGCATGTCGCGTCGACCTTGTTCCGCGCGTCTTCCACCCTTTCCACACTCACTTGAGTGGACCACCCAGCATGCCTCCAAATTCGATTTCTCGAATAGCGAGGAGGGCCTATGCTACATTGAATGCAAGGACTGCTCCCATAATTCGCACCAAACGAGCTTCCCCACGCTCATCACCAGCATCCACACCTCCAACACCTCCACCACCGCCCCACTGGACGCAATCCCCCTCCCTTCGCCGCACCGCGCGCATCGTAGCATGGGGCACAAACGTCATCGCCGGCCTCTGTGCCATCACATTCATCCGTGACAACATCATGCGCATCGACGTGATCCGCGGATCCTCCATGTCGCCCACGCTCTCACCCACCGTCCACGAGACAGGCGCCGAAGACTGGGTGGTCATAGCCCCCGTGCGCGAACGGCCGCCCAAAATCCAGTATCGTGACGGCCGCGCATACGTCGAGGAGACGGAGCAGAAGGAGGGCGAAGGCGTGCGCCGCGGCGACGTCGTCACGTTCTGGAAACCGCATAGGCCCGAGGAGATTAGCATCAAGAGGGTCGTTGCGCTGCCGGGCGATGTCGTCTTTCCTAAGCGCGGTTACGCTCTGGATCCGTCTGTGGTTCGCGCGCATCGGAGCCATAATTTGGATGGGCTGCTTGAGGCAGATCAAGATGCTGTGGGTGGGGATGTGGAAGGGTTGGATATGGGCAGGGTGGTTGTGCCGTATGGACATGTGTGGGTTGAAGGGGATAATTGGCGGAATAGCTATGATAGTCGGGACTTTGGTCCGGTTGCGAAGGGGCTGATTGAGGGCCGAGCGGTCAAGATCTGGAGGGGCTGGGCGGATTGGAGGGACGTTGGGGACGAGCGGGAGAAGAAGGGGAGGAGTAGGGTTGTTAAGGGGAGAGGGGAGGTGCCAAAGGTGTTCCTTGAGTGAGAGGTATGTATTTGATCATCTTTGCTGTAATGTGATGCTAACTAGACTCAGGAACTTCTGAACAGGCTCTCAATCTCCGTACAGACGGCTTCTGTCACGCCCTTCGTGTTTTCGCTCCCTCCGAGATCCTTAGTCTTGACGCCCTTCGCGGTTACGTTCTCGACAGCCTTCATAAGTGCATCGGCAGCTTTCTCTTTGCCAACCCACCGTACCATCTCCGCTGCACTCCAGAACGCCCCGACTGGGTTCGCGATGCCCTTACCGGCAATATCTGGCGCGGAGCCGTGAATCGGTTCGAACATAGATGGGTTGGCTCGTGTAGGATCCAGGTTGCTTGAGGGTGCGATACCAATGCTCCCAGACAAGGCCGCGGCAAGATCAGTCAGGATGTCAGCATGCAGGTTGGTAGCGACGATTGTGTCCATCGACTTGGGGTGCAAGACCATGCGGACTGTAATGGCATCAACCAGCATCTTCTCGGTTTGGACATCTGGGTATTCTTTGGCGATTTCGTAGAAGATCTTGTCCCAGAACACCATTCCGTGCCTCATCGCATTCGACTTGGTGCAAAGGATAAGATGCTTCTTCGGTCGGGACCGCGCCGTCTCAAAGGCAAAGCGCATGATGCGTTCCGTCCCAACACGAGTGTAGACGGTGAGCTCGGTTGCAATGGCGTGCGGCGCACTCTCATTGCTTATACCGCCCTGTCCAGAGTACTCTCCTTCGCTGTTCTCGCGGATGAACATCCAGTCGAGGTCGCCAACCTTGCATCCTTCTAGGGGACTCTTGACTCCCTCGAGGATTCGGTTCGGTCGTCTGTTGACGTACTGGTTCAGCTCCTTGCGAATCGGCAAGATCAAGTTCCAGAGGGAGATATGGTCTGGGACGTCTGGCCAGCCGACAGCACCAAAGTAGATGGCATCGAACTTTTTGAGCTGCTCGATGCCATCAGGTGGCATGTACCAGCCGCGTTCCAAGTACTTTTTGCTGCTCCAGTCGAAAGTGTGGAAGTCGAACTGGAAGCCTCCCACAATCTCTGATAGCTTGGTGAGGACCTGAATAGCCGCTTCTGTGATCTCCACACCGATGCCGTCACCTGGAATGCAGGCGATGCGGTGCACTTTGCCGATTTCGTGAACGTGAGAAGGCATGCTGATAGCTCTGGATGTATTGTTTGTACGAGCAACAACAGCAGCTCTTACAGCTCTTTTATACCTCTATATAGGCTACCAACTGCCACCGGACATTCAAAGACCGAACGAATCATTCAAATGTCCATACTACACCCGATAATCGTCGACCGATTCAGCCCTATATGTGAAGGGACATACAGTTCAACAACCACGTAAGATGTTAACGTCAAAATTTGATGATAATTTCCCGGCGAGCCTCTTGTGCCTACTACTGTTGTATCTTGTAAATGTATGGGTTACTTGCAAAGTAGTAGGTGCTATGCCCCTGCAACGGGTATGCGCCCCACAGACGCTGGTCGGTCGACGATTATCGGGTGTAGTAGGTAGGTATTCGCAGGCTCCGAGATCGCTGGCCATGCCTGATGTGTGATGGTGCCTGCACCCTGGAAGCTAGACCCTGGCTGCCCCGCACGAAGCTCACCGCTAGACGAGACCAGACACCTTTCGTGTTGCTGGAGCTCCTTCCTCGACATATATATCTCTTCTCCTCTTCTTCACCTCTCTGCCTTATACTCTCAACTTCTATACAGCTGAACCGTACCCTGCATACACATACCAAAACCATGGCAACTTTTTTCGATACCGTCAAGAAGAGCTGGGAGGATGTCCCTGTCAATGCTGCTCAGGACAATGCTATCTCCACTACCGAATTCCTCGAGGCTGCTGAGAGTCTGACTACATTGTTCGGTGGGTGCTCTGCTAGACCTCGCGGTGGCTTTACCTAACTCATGAAACAGATGTCCTCGGCTCTGCAGCTTTCAAGCCTGTCAAGAACGACATGTCTGGCAACGTCAAGGTATGAATTGGTCCGGACAACAGATCAAGTCCAGTGAAGTGAACGTTTGCAGAAAATCCGTGACCGCCAGCTTGCCGCCCCGACTCTTTCGGAAACTCTCCAGGACCTCGTCCTCAACGAGCTCAAGGAGAAGAAGCACTCTGCCACCGAGGGCCTTGTCTGGCTCAACCGGTACGTTACGTCTTCCATCATCTACTTTGTTATACTTACACATTGGATCACAGCGGCCTCGACTTCACCGCCCAAGCCCTCCGCCACAACCTCTCCAACCCCGACAAGGAGCTCGCCGACTCGTTCCGTGACGCCTACGGCAACACCCTCAAGCCCCATCACTCGTTCGTCGTTAAGCCGCTCTTCAGCGCCGCCATGAGCGCCACACCATACAAGAAGGACTTCTACGCCAAGCTGGGCAGCGATGACGCCAAGGTCCAGCAGCAGCTGGAGGCATACCTTTCGGCGTTGGAGAAGATTGTTTCTATATTGAACCAGTTCTTGGCCAGGAAGGATGCCAAGTGGTAGATACGATATCATGAAATGAATATTAGAAAGGATAGCACTGGAATGCTACCAATGCACAGAGCATCTCACTGTTTACACTTCCGATGTCTGTGAAGTTGCTTGCATAGGCGTTTCATTATTGCCAGCACCAACATCTGGGCTTTTGTGCTCCAACGTTTCTGGTGCCCAAGACTACCGTACCTGTGTTCGATGTGCTATTCTTCTACCACAACAGTGCGGTATTTCCCAGAAATCGCTCCCACAGCGTCTGGCGTCACCGCACTCATAGTTTGCCACCCTACGCTTTCCTCTGGAACACAAACAGCGCCTCATCCTTGCCCGCAAAACTCGGCAACGGCATCCTCAGCGTCAGCTCGAAAGCCTTGAGGTTCTTCTCAACCCACTGATCCACGCCCTGGTCCTGGAACGCCGTGAATCCATTCTCATTCTGCGTTCCAGTAACGACAATCGTATCCCCCTCGAACATCTTCATAACTGGACCTGTAAAATCTCCAGTGGCCTGTGGATATACCAGAAGCAGTATGGACCCCTTGCCGTTCTGATTCCGCCTCAGATACTCCTTCCCATCCATCTTAACCGTGTCCCTGACCCAGGTGACGCGGTACTCGGACAGCCCGCTGTCAATGGGCCGGACGTCTAGCTGCTTCATCTCGGGCGCAGGCAGTGGAAAGTGCCGCAGCATGTATGTCCAGTAACCGTTTCCGGAGCCGACGTCCAGGATGGGTAGCACGGGCTCTTTGCTTGGCTTCGAGGGCTGTGCTAGCTTGGCTAGCACGTGCAGCGCGGCGTAGGTGGGCACGATGCAGCCGAAGTGGTGGTAGTAGATTGGTAGGATGTGGTGCGAGATCTTTGTGAAGCTTGTTGAGGGTATGGGGCCCGCCCATTCTAGCTCTTGGCATGAGTATGTCCAGAGGCTGTAGTATGGGTTTATGTGCTTGCGGTCCTTTTTCTTTGGGAGCAGGCCGGTAGTAGTGTTATGGAAGCGGGATGATAGATGGTCAGCAACCTGTTTGCGTATTGTGTTGGCTTTGGAGCTTGACTTGAAGCTGTTGAGGGCTTTTGGGAGATCGAGTGATGGATCGAAAAGGGATGTGTATGCTGTGATTTCTTCGGCTGAGGGGTGTGACGGTTCGATTGGCTTTCCCGTCTCATCGTGATACCAGTCGTGCATGCCATTTTTCCCTTTCAGAGCGATTACTCGCTGTGTCATGTGCAGGGTGGTCTCGCCCTGGGCCCGGTAGATGTACGCATCTGTGGGTGGAATGTCGAATGCCTCTCCTATGCATCGTGCCAGAGGTTTGCCGCTGTGAGTGGGATTGAACTGTTCGCCTGACCAGGCCTCCAGAAACGTGTCCGGATTGAACGATTTGAGTGCCATATCGGATGTATGCCCCAGCAAGAAGCTCAGCTTCTTGTGATACCCCACTAACAGTTGGTTCCAACCCGTTGTAGGATCCCAGGCCTCCCAGCTCAAGTAATCCAACTAGCTCTTTCTGCTTGCCAAGACAAGCAATTTTTAATTGATAGGCGATCTAGTGGCTTCAGCATGTTGGTGTTTTTGAAAGATCCATCTCTGGTAGCCCGATTCCGGTGGGTCGACAACCAATGACAGACGGCTGACCCGAATCTCGTCATCAATCAGTAAGCCACCATGAGCGCTAAGGGATCCCCACCTCACCCAGAGGACTTAGCAACGCCTTACTTACCATCGCAAAAGCAGGCTGAAAGGAACAAGCCTAGCTGTAGAACCTTCTGAAGATCCTCACTAATCTCTCCCACTAATTTTCTATAAAGATCACCCGCACTGCCGAGCTGAAAAGAACCCCTCTTTCTGATGTCAGACACTACTGCACTACCTGAGCATCATACTTCTACTACAGCTCTCATTTCTACCAAGACATTTACCGCACTCATCGCACTTCTAGCAATCATCCTGGCGTTCTCCAGCTCCTTTCGCAACGCCCTTTCCTCTGTTCTCACCAAGCCCACCGCACGCGCAATGTCCACCGCCGCCACACCAGCGAGCATGAAAATCACAAAGCGGCCCTGGTCGCATCGCGGCCACGCCGACCACGACTGGCTCTACACATACCACACCTTCTCATTTGCATCCTACTACGACCCGCGCCATGAGTCCTGGGGCCCTCTGCGCGTCATCAACGAGGACCGCGTAAAGGCCGGCACTGGCTTTGGCACACATTCACACGCCGAGTTCCTGATCTTCAGCTACATCGTCAGCGGTACGCTCGAGCACAAGGACAGCATGGGCAACCTGGAGAACTTGAAGCGCGGAGAAGTGCAGTTCACGAGTGCAGGGACGGGAATCAGGCATTCGGAGTACAACCGCAACAAGGATGATGAAGTGCACTTTTTGCAGATCTGGGCGAAGCCGAACAAGAGGGGGTTGAAGCCGCATTACGAGACGAAGAAGTTTAGCGACGAGCAGAAGGTGGACAAGCTGTGCAGAATTATGGAGTCGACGGACCGTCTGGGCGACGACAAGAATGCCATTGGGTTACAAGCGGATCTGAGCATGGATGCGAGTATCCTTTCCCCCGGTAAGAAGGTCTCACACGAAGTTGTTGCCGATGGACCTAGGAAGTTGTTTGCTCAGGTCATTATGGGCAAGAGGGCGCAGCCGAAGACTGGTGGTGCGCAAATCAAGATTGGCGAAACAGTGCTTGGGGAAGGAGACGGCGCCTACATTGATGGCGTGAACGGGCCGTCGACCATTGAGATTGAAAGTGTAGGAGACAAGCCCGCCGAGTTCTTGCTGTTTGACATGGGCCCTGAGGAGCAGTGAGGTACAGCACGTGGAACTATAAGCGTGATTTTTCATGATTCATAGGCTTGATTTAATTTTAGATCATATCACATTCAAAGTAATCCAACTGCAGGGCTCATCGGAGCCATTACCAAGTGTTGTGCAAACGACCCCTTCACGTGGGATAAATGAGCACTGTGAAGTCAAACAATGGGACGGAACATTGCAAGCCCAACACTAAGATTCTTGACCTGGTGTGTGTATTAAACATCATGATCCCAAAAAGTCCAACTCGGTCACAATGCTAGACTTGTCCAGCGTTTATGAGCCAAAAGTCTTGTGCTGATTCGCAACCGATCAAAGATCAAAGAGCATACAGAACCCAACAAGAACATGCAGACTGCAATCGTTCTTGTTGCGTTTGCGACACTTACCCAAGCAGGTCTGACACCAATCCTGTCGCCGATTGTGGCTCGAGACATGCTCCAAAATGGCACAATGAACACTTCCGCAGGCCATAACACCACCCTGATCGACGACAAACCCGCACATGACTATCCCACAGTCGAGTACCGTGCCTATGTTGCATTCTTAGTGCTTGGTATCGTGCTCGCTATAGTATATCTTCTCCTTGTCTTGAGCCGAGACATCGGACGTTTGTATCGCGAAAGGAAGGATAGCAAGAAGGTAAAACAGCGGAATTTTGATGTCGAAATGGCTCATTCGAAGATGCGCGCTATGACTGAGCCGGCGGTTGCGTATCTGCGTCCTGAGCGTGCGGGATGAATAGGAGTGTGTTAGCAAGGAGCAATGAAGTGGATGTGATATGAGCCTTGAGTGACTTCAAGTGCGTGAGATCGGTGACTAATGTGCCATGCATCGAGAAAGCGGCTCAACGTCCAGAAAACTTCTATGATGAGCGCGATGTTGCGCACGCATTTAGCCAAGATGGTGCTTCAAGACCTGGCCAGCCGAGCTGAAACCCAGTCATGGTGAATGCTATGTTTCCTTCAGGACTGCTACAGTCTACGAGGGAATAGTCGATTTCTGGACTCGCAAAATTCCGATGCAGGCCTTCAATTGATGTCAAGGCCACGCTTACGAGCTGGAGGGCCTTACTCCACCTACGCTGCCCGTTCCGGTACTGTTGGTTCTGTGAGTGCGGAATCGTTTACTGGATGCGATTCTGATTTGATATGACTCTTGAGTTCGATCATCAATTAATACTGCGATACTAAGCCTCGATAACAAATTTTCCTGTTTGGGAAGTTCTAATGTTCCCGCAAGGCGTCCATCACTGCTTCGCAAAACTAACGCACAGTATGCAGCTGAGCCAGTTCCATATAAAATACAATGAGAGAACGAACAGGCTCCAGCTAAGTATCAATACCATTTACCATAAATCACAAAGTATCAATCATGCTGCGGCGGCACTGTTGCAGCTCACCCTCGGCTCCTCGTTGGCCACAGGTTCGAGCAATGTCACATCTGTATCGAGTTTTGATGAAGTAAGCTAGAATGGCTCGGGTTCTATGACACTTACTGACGATTTCAGTTGATACCAAGCGCGGACCTTGTGTGGACACCCTGCTTCCAGAACTTGTACGCACCAACCTATGGTAACTTGCCGTTTCAAGATACTGATATTGCGTAGCACATGCTCTTTGCTTGAAGTTCCACTCGACTACAGCAACAAGTCTGTTGGTAGCGTTAATCTGGCAATCATCAAAAGGCCTGGCGATACCGATGATGCCCAAGAAATTTTGGTTAATCCTGGAGGACCCGGTGGCTCGTCTGTCGCAATGGCCATCGGGGACTACGAGGCCATCCAGGAAAAGATTGGAACCCAGTACTCTCTTGTTGGAATTGACCCTCGAGGCGTTGGGAATAGTGGTCCGTCCAGCGACTTTTTCGCAGGCTACTCCTACATTGCGCGCAACTCTTTCCTTGCTGAAGTGTTCACACCGCCCGATATCACGTCTGACTACACACTGCGAACGAACCACGAGTACATGTGCGGCTATGGGAACTGGTGCTCAAGCGTCTATGCGGTAAATAACACGGCGAATTATGCTAGCACAGTCGTCACAGTGCAGGACATGCTTCATTACATCGAACTCAGTGCAGATAGCAAAGGTGAACCGCCTGAATCGGCCAAGCTGTGGTATTACGGCATTAGCTACGGAACTATCCTTGGTAGCACGTTCGCTAGCTTAGGTATATCCTGATCGTATCGGACGTATGATCATCGATGGTGTAATGGATCTAGAGGACCACTTCAACGGTGGCTGGGAAAAATCCATCGTCGACAACGATGAAGTCTCACGATATTTCTTCAAACGCTGCTTCGAAGCTGGTCCTGTTCTTTGCCATTTCCATCAAAATGCCTCCTCGTGGCAAGAGCTCGAACAACGCTATGCGGACATCATGCAAAAGCTCTTGGACGCGCCCATCGCCGTTGGCAACCTCGGGCTCAGTAAGCTCGCTATCGAAGCTTTGGGTCTCACTTTAACGCCTGCGCTGTTCACATGGCAAGATCTCATCAATTTTATGTTTACCACTGCATACCTCCTTACGCCAGCCTCATTCACCGGTATGGATACAATACTAACGGAGCTAGAGGCTGGTCCGGCTTATTTTCTTACTGCAATCCCAGTCAAAGCGCAGATTTCATCTACTTCCCCAGACTTCGATGAGCGAACGGCTCGCACGCTGGTGAACTGCTTGGATGCCAATCGCCGCTTCAACACCTCTGAGTTCTCACAGTACAAGTCTTTCGTCGAGGACATGCACAACGCAAGTTCGTATGGCGGACTCAATGCTGTCTATTTGAATGGGCCGATTTGCAGTCATCTAAATGTTGCGCCATCTAAATGTTGCGCCGCCCCATAGCCAGACTTTCGATGGTAAGTTGTCTACGCTCGATGCATGGGAGGATCTGACATTTGGAAAGGTGTTCCCAGAGTTCCATCCACAAGTGCTCCGATTCTGCTTGTCAGCATGCTATTCGATCCGGTAACCCCGCTTCCAGCTGCACAGAAAATGCATTCCTTGTTTATGCATTCATTGTTTCCTGGCTCCGGGCTTCTGGTGGGAAATAACAGCGGCGTGAGTTTTACCTTTGTCTTATCGTTTAAAAACATAAGAAAAAAAGCTGACTTTGAGACTGTAGCATTGCGCACACTTTCAAAAATCTGCATGTCTGTCCAAGTTCGAAAAACAATACATGCTTGACGGCACGTTGCCTCCGCCGGGCACGTCCTGCGAGGTTGATGAGCCAAACCCGTTCATCATTGTCGCCGAGCAAAGCAATTCTACTGCAGGAATCTTGTACAGAAATTGACGGATCATTACAGTACCTGCACCTCATATAGTCCGACACGCGTTGTCTTGTCGTTCGTCCTCAATGGTCTCCCTGACATTGATGTCCATCTTGAAAAATCTGTCTTCCGCCGTACTTTCTCCAACACTTGTCCCTGCTACACGCCTCTGATATCCAGTCTCACGTTCAATTCCTAGTAGCCCAACTTCCACTGCCAGTAATCTGCGTTCAGCCTCGACTACTCTGGCCTTCGCCAATTCCAAGATCTCGAGGTCGTAGCCTGCAGCGAAGCAGTCACAAGCCCCCTTGTAGTTCCTTTTCACACTCGCGATCATCTTCTCTGTCCCTGCTATTCGCTGCGCTAAGGGGCTGTCCGGATTATTGCCCTTGCTCTCGTGTTCTATGACAAGGACCGCAAGCCTCGCCTCTTCTATTCCGAGGCGTACCTTCAGTCTTGACGACATCTGATAGGCATAATTCCGACGGGCTATGATCTCGTTGTACATGGCTTCATCTGTGGCTTGAATAGTGGCAGAGGAAGAGTTGTCTTGAGAAACGAACTTGGAGGAGGGACCAGACATGGTCTTGGTAGTGATCGTGAAGAAGGACTCGAAGTACGATAGCGTTTTCCGTCACCAGGTGTTCTGTGCATATATGCCACCAAGGTCTTTCAAGCGTGCATGTGTATTTTGTGGCAGGTGATTTACAGCAATCACTTGTGATCAGCAGAATCTCTGACTAGGTGCTCCTGGGGGGCAAATTGCTTTCACTTTCTAATTTTCTCGGACCAATACCAACGCGAGACCGACCTTCACCTAGAAACTTTCGAATTGCTCACTCAATTCCAAGACTTCTTCCAAATCTTGCAATAGCATCCCGACCATGGGTGGGGAATGAGTCAAACCAGGAATCGTCAATCTGGACACTGGCTATTATGTTTCTACTTGACATCATCAAATACCTCCTGCTAGTAGCTTCAAAACCGCTTTGATAAAGTAAGTTCAATTAACACAAAAGCATAGAGTAAGTTCAAATACTGCAAGTAGCAATTGAATCATTTTCACAAGTCTCAAACCCCATCACTTTCTACTTCTCCGCCATATCATCATCGATCGCCTTGACCTCCTTCTCATAATCCTCCATCATCTTCTCCGCCATATCCATAAGCGACCTCTTCTACTCCTCAGTCAACTTGTCCCAATCGTGAAACAACTTCGATATCTGCGTGACCCTGGACTTAGCCGCCATGATGTCTGGTGGCCTTGAATATCTTTTCCTGATCCTCTAGGGTACTTTGAGTTTCTTTGAGCTTCGCTTCGTGCGTACTGAGCTGGGCCATGTAGCGTGCGATTTTATTGAGGATTTGTTGGCGGCGGGGGTTGGGTGGTGGGGGTGGGGAGGAATCGGGTGAGTGTTGCATGGTGTGCAGGAATGTGATTGTGGAAATTTGGATGGAGGGATTGAAGGGCGTTTACAGAGTCTTTTATATCGAAGAAGCATGCGTGATTGCTCAAGCGGTGTCCATTTGATGCTGCCAGGTGACTTGCTCAGCTGAGTGAGGCAAGCACGTACTCTCTAACCCGGATGCAATCAAAGTATTTTTGCTAGAGTGCTGAATTTCTTTTGTCAAAAAATCTGAACCAAGTCAAGCGAAGAGAAATTTTGATCGAAGGGTTTGGGGTTCCACTTGGTAGACACAAAGACTACATATACTACTAAAGGATCACTAGAAAGCACAACTAATATTTCTAAATACAGTTCTTGAATATCTACTTAGTCTTCTTCTCCTCCGCCTTGTCACTTTTCCTTTCGAAACCGGTCTCCAACATCGCCTGACTCGCCGCTTTAATATGCATCCTCACATCCTCATTCGTGCGCGCAATGTCACCGTGAAGAGCTACCAATGCAAATTCGTACTCCTTTCTCACTCTCTGTATAATGCTCTTCTCATATTTCATCTTGTTTTGCAATTCTGTTGATGGAACGTCCTGGGCGAGGATCTCCAGCATGAGTTTCTCGAGCTGCTCTTCGTGCTTTGAGATGTGGAGGCCGAGGTATGTAAGTTGGTTTTCGAGGTCTGCTCGTTCAGTGAGATTAGGTTGAGTCATACTTGAGGTAGGAAATATTTGCTGCACAATGTATGGAAGAGTATTGTGAAGCCGAATTCTCAGAGGAAGGTTGAAGTATACATACGCCCATTACAACCCAGTCCGCGTGCTTGCTCCTGGACACAAGATGTCTCCAGGTGGTGATAGGCAGCAAATAAGTATGCAATTTGTCAATCTGGAGCAAGGAAGGCCTGGGACGAGCAAACATCTAGAGGCTGATGCCATGTTTGGCAGCTATACGGACGACAGCGAAAATGGCAAGTAACAGAAACCTTAATGTTGAAGACTACACTCTCATGCCACAACTATCCTGCCAATTCTTCTATTTACTCCATCTCAAACTTGATCTCAGCCATAGTCTCCTCAGCTGCCTTGATACGCCTCACCACCTCATCGTAAGTCGCCTTGGACGCATTGTAATGAGCCGCAACCGCACGCTCATACTCCCTCCTTGCATTCTGAACCAATCCTTTCTTGATAGTCATATTCTTTTCGAGCTCGTTGGACGGTTTCTTCTGAGTCAACGACTTTTCTTTGAGCAGCTCCAAGTCTTGCTCGTGTTTGACAATCTTGGCCTTGAGTCGAGCAAGCTTTCCCTCAAGTTTGGCAAGGTTCGCCGCGTATTCAGCCTCGATGGCTTCCGGGGTGGGAACTGTTTCTGGAGCTACGGACATCTGGTGTACTTGAAGCGGAATATGGATTTGATGGAGGAAATTCATCAGGTACCTGACGGAATCTTATACAAAACTGCTGTGTGTCACAAGCTCGGTTGGAAAGTGACGTGTACCTAGGTCACAATCACACAAAAGCGTCACCGGGGCACAAGAAATCACGCTTGGATCTTAGTATTGGTACTATCGCTCTCGTAAGACGCTAAAGCCATTACAATTCACTCTGTTTGATGCCTTCATCCTCCTTCGCATCCATATCCTCCCACCACACCGCGCTACACATTTTCGCTTGGTCTATCATTTCACGTGATTTGACCATCAAGTCCTCGCTCTCCTCCATTAGACCACTGTGCTCATATCCAACATAGTCGTCATCCTTGTTGAATAGGCTCCTCTCAGCCGGGGGATGAGGGATAGCAGTGGGTGGCAAATCGTTTGGTGAGGTCATCTGATCTGTGAATTGTTGTTCGAGGAGTGATTCGAGTCCACAAGAAATGATCTAGAATTCAAAGAGTTAGTTTGGAGTGTTTCAATCACTGTAAGAGGAAATACCTGAAGTCTGAAGAATATGCTGAAGGTTGTTGATGTTCAGAAGGTGCAAGTGTTGTCTGAAAGAAGTGGAGGCAGGTCTTTTTTATAGTGTCCAGAGAGAACTGTAGGCACACCCATCATCCGTGAAGCTTCGATATGTGAATTCCCAAATTACCGACGCCCTTCACATACCGTCAAACAGAACATCCAAATTAGTCGCACGCCGTTTGCAGGAATTCATTGTATTGTGAAGTGCGAACCGCACTCCAATGACTATCTAGTATGTCCTCAAAGCCAGCAAACGAATCATGGTATGCCGCCAACGCCACGCATATGCAAAATCAAGACTAAGGAGATGCAGATGCAGAAAGGTCGCGGGTGCGAGAACGGAAACGGTCAGTCTGCGCAAGAACAAAGGTGCCAGCGCGCTTGGCAATGCGGTATTGGAGCATCGGCTTGTATGAGTCTCTCCTGTGGGGGACACTCAATCAGTCAAGGTAAGGAAACGTGTATGATGTACAGGTGTGTATGTGAATGAAATGTGATGAGGACGTGCGTGGTAGGTACTACCTAGCAACACGATGGATCAACCTTCACAGTATTAGCATCGCCACGACAGCATGTGATGTCAAAATTCACCTTAGGGTACTGATACTGAAAGTAGCGAGCCATGCCAGCAGCGCAATCAGCAAGGTAGCAGTCAATGCCTTTTGCCGTACGCAAATCGACCGGGTATATGGACAGGCCTCGACCGAAGTATCCAAAGCGTCCCTGCACGCCCACTTTTCGTCGGTCAGAGCCTGGAAAGCCAAACCGAGGTTCGCAGATTCGAACACAATGAATGCTAGGTCTAGGAATATAAGGGACATCTTTGCGTTGTGCGAGCGCAAACCGAGGGGTTTTGAGGTATACTCGTCATACGTGATGTAGACGGTGTAAACGATGGCCACAACATCGACGATGATGGCCATCCAGGTTGAAGAATTGTTGTCGCAGTTCGCCGAGTCGGACTTGTGGAAGATGGCGCCTGCTAACGACAAAGCCAGGATGGAAAAGGTAAGCACGATCATGCGGACCAGGGCGGGGACCATAGGATGGTTCATTATGGTGCGGTGGAAGCGGACCATCTTGCGCCGTCTCTTTGCTGGAGTGAACATCCAGAAACCTTTGATCTTCTCCTCCTTGTCTTCTTCGTCGATGGGTTCCCAGGGCTTCTCAAGGTCGGGCAGGTTGGCGGCCATCCAGTCATCGTCAACAATCTGCCCTCTCGAGGAGATGGGGCGGTCGTGCTGTTCGTAGTTGGAGGCTGCGGCGAACTGTTTCCACTTGGAGGCATTCTCACTGACATGGGTGGTGAGGGTCACGGGCGCGCCTTCACGGGCATGGTCGAATTTGCGGCCGGGCACGTTCGACTTGGGCGTGGGCATGTAGTTGTGGGAGGCTGGGCGGACCGAGGTGGGCGTCCGGGGCAGCAGCAGCGAGGTCACGTCGGCGATGTCGTCCTCGTCGGCCGACTGGACCCATGGCGGCAGGGAGCGGACAGCACGCTGGCGCTCGCGGTTGTCCGCGGCCGTCGAGCTGGTGCCCTTGGAGGACGCCAGCGTGAGCGGCGTGCTCGAGACGCTCTGGCTGTGGCTCTTGCGCGCGGCGGCACGGTCGCTCTGGTCGTCGCGGTCGAGGCCGGAGACGACGCTGACTCTGGAGTGCGGGCGGTGCTGCGACGACTGCGACGAGGCGGTGGGTGGCGGCATGGGCGAGGGGAGCAGGCGGCCACCGGAGCTGCCGGGGTGGGTGGAGCTGCTGCTTTGGTGCGAGGCGGCGGTGGTGAAGGCGTCGTTGGGGCTAAGGAGACCCTCTTGGGGGCCATTGGCGGCATTGGGGCCACTGGAAGCGTTGGAGCCATGGTCGCTCTTCCTGCGCTCGGCCATGGGCTTGCTGGCCATTCCTGGAGAGCTGTCGGGAGCGTCAGGGTTTGAGGGGCTTGCTCGTCGCACGAGCGGGTCCCGTGACTGGGCTATCCTCTCCTGCCCCAGCGTCCGTCTGCAAACACGTCGGGGAGGCGGTGCGCGTTGGCGACAGTTGGCGGGCTCGGGCCAGCTTGGCGGCGCGTCCGGGGCGGGCGGCAGCAGCAGTTAGGTGGGCATGTCAGGCACAGCAGCAGAAGGGTCGAGGGGCGACGGCGGTCACAGCGGTCACGAGCGTGGTGGACGTTTCCAGCGTTTCGAGGAGCGTGCGGCGCGGCGTGGCGTCCTGCCCAGATGGAGAGATTGCTTGCCGTCGATCTTCACACACGCAAAACAGGGATCTATCGTATACATAAATCGGGGGGTTTACTTGGCGATGGCGCCGCCAAACAATTCTGGGTCGTGACAGGAACCACACCGCGGCCGGACGCACTGTGATGTAATCGCCGCCCTAGCACAGCCTTGCAGCTGCGCCCGCCTGGCCACCAAATTCCCAGTCTCGCCTCTGCAGCGACCGCGCCACCGACATCAAAACGTGCCACGCGACAGCATGCGAAGGAACATGTCTCACCAAGCATTCGTTTGAGATCTGCATCCCCGCCTGCGCTAGTGTGCGTTTACCTAACGCGCCTTCCCTGCGACCTCCCCCTCTGCCTTCCTAAACAGGAAATCCACGATGCGTCTCTTCCTGCTGCCCATCTCGACGCGTCGCTCACTCATCTACTGCGAGAAGCTGCACGAGAAGGCCCCCAAGGACCGCTCCATCCTCGACAAAGTCTCCATCAGGGCCAATGAGACCTGGGCCGCCTGGGAGAAGGACGAGAAGGCGGTTGGCAACTGGAAGAAGAAGGTCACCTTCTACGGCAACCAGGCCCTGAAGCGCATACCCTACGAAGAATGGGGTCTCAAGACGCTGCCCGCCCTGACCGATCGACGGAAACAGGACATCATCGACGGCAAGGCGAAGCACGAGATTCTGTTCCCAGGCCGCTACCTGAAGCAGGAGAGAGTAACTGAGATCCTGTCCAAGCTGGCGCAGGAGCGGCAGGGCATGCACCGCAGCAAGCTGATATGGAGCGTCGTCATCATGCCCTTCACTGCGCCCTTCATGCTGGTACCCGTCATTCCTAACCTGCCGTTCTTCTACGTCTTGTACCGCGCCTGGTCACACTGGAAAGGTATCTCAAGCCTAAATCCATAGCAACTTGTTCTGTTTACTGACTTCCATAGCACTCACCGGTTCCAAGTACCTCGAGTTCCTCCTGAAGCACAATCAGCCAAAGCCAAGTCCCTCATGGGCCCTCGACGAAGCATACACCGCCGGGCTTATGTACCCCACCCGCAAAATCTCGCGCGCTGCCCCAAGCCCAACCGAGGAAGACGCTGATAAGGTCTCTGGAGTGGTGCACCAGCAAACTAACAACGAGAGCGAAGACGTCATGGTGCTACAGCGCTGGAACGGCAAGCTTATCGCAGAGCAATTCGATCTGCCAGACATGGAGGTTGAGATTGAGCGTGCCGTGGAGCAGGTGGAGAAGTCGATTGAAGAGAAGGAGAAATTGATGAGGCAAAAGATCGAACAAGAGAAAGCTACTACTGGCAAGCCAGACCAGAGAGCTAAAGACGTTCTGCCCGATCACATATTAGAGAAGATCCACGACGAGGCTGAGCTTGTTGCGGAGAGGGCAAAGGACGAGAAGGTCAAGGAAGCAGCAAAGCATTGATCAGCCTAGAGGCCTCGAGTCAGGTTTCAATCAAGTCCCAGCTGATGGTGCATCATTGTTGTCGTTATGCTTCATTGCTCGAACGAGATTATGCTGCCTTTGGATGACGTGGGATTAATGTTGGACTATGTTGTACGATATACGCACTTAAGATACCAGGAGTTGGAGGCTTATACTCTAAATGACGAGAAATTACTTGATTCTGGAAAATCCCACACTTCAAACTCAGCTTGTCCTTTGTGTTTCAAAGTGTGGAAGTTTGGCATGACTAACAAGCTTGATCAGGGTCAACAAAAGTATGCCAATGAATCTTGAACGTACTTGGTGAGGTACTAAAGGTTTCATTGGAAATTCAGCAACACGCAAGGAACATGAGTACTAGTATCAGCAGCAGACTATGATGTCTTCAGGGAGCCATTCTTTACACAAGCTGATACCCCCTCCCACTCACTCTGTGCCTAAACTCCACTCTTCGCACTCGTCTCCAACCTCTCCCTTCCCCACAACACAGGCCCATCATCCCCATACATCGGGTCTCTCTCCAACCACTCCACCCTCCCCACAGCCTGCGCCTTCTCCTCCTCCCCCTCCTTCCCATAACACATATCCCAACTACACCCCCTCGGATAACTCCCCACCATCTCAAACCCGCCCTCTACATCCTCCAGCAGTCTGTGCGCCACGCCCGCCGGGACAACAACCACGTCGCCTGCTTTGACGTGCGCCTCCACTTTCGCCGGGTTCTGCTCGCCGCCGAAGAGCAGCTTGGCGCGTCCGTTGATGATGCATAGGATTTCGTGCGTTGTGCTGTGGTAGTGTGAAGTTGTGTACATTGTGTAGCGCCATTGCGGCGTTATGGAGTTGTTGGGGAGGTGCAATTCGATGGCACTGGGGGCTGTGGAGGATGGGAAGCAGGAGTGGTATATCAGGAGGGGATGTCCGTGGGGGTTGTGTTGGGGAGGTGGGCGTGGGAGGGGATGTAGTGTGCGGATATCTTGAGAGCTGATAGAGGTGTGAGGGTGAGCTTCGGTGGCATTTTGTTGGGGTCGGTATTGATCTTGATGATGCTTCAATTGGTGGTGCTTTTTTGATGGACGGTTGGGCGTGATGTTAATGGCGTACAGTGTAGTAGTTGTGCTTAAGAGCGCCTTCTTGCCGAAGGATGTGTACGATTTTGCGAAACCGGACTGTGACTTTGAAGGGGCAAGGGCTCTGGGCTAGCGAGTAGATCTATTGATGAGATTTTAGAAAGTATGAAGATAACTTCATGTTGACATTGCCCAGGGATATCGTCAATGACCCCGCAAGACGTCATAGGTATGGTTGATGAGCATATGTGCAGGACACAGCCACTACTATTGTCTCATCCTGTATTCAAGATCTGCTTTATCCATGGCGGTGAGCCTCGGTTCAGACCAAATGTCATGTTCAGGAGTGCTGGTAGATGTCGCGGTTCAAGTGACCGAGTGCAGTGCTACCATGGTAGCGAGCTGTGGCGTAAATTTGACAAGAGCATAACATCCAAGACCCAGTATTTTGAGTTTGAAGTGTAAACAAAGTATACGGTTCTTTCAAGATTGTATCTAAGGAAGTTTTGAAGTGAGTACTGTCTTGGAGCTTTGAGACGAGACAAACCCAGCCCCACTTTGCGGTGTAAGCCATTAGTGCAAGCCCGCAGCTGCCTGAACCCGACGTGATTCAGAGGACCTTGCGCACCTTCCTACCAACGCGCTCTCACCAACGCTTTCCTTTCCTTTCCCTTCCTCTCCTCCTCCTCCTCCCCATCTCATTGAACGGGCGTTGCGCGCTAGGACCACCAAATCACGTCAATCCGCCTTTATAATCGGCCGCCACGTCGCGACCTTCGCCTCCGCACCTCGCGCCTGCCACACGACCTCTTCACCTGCAACCACAACCCCGCCCACTGGTGTTAGCACAAAGCTCGCCTCCGACCTAGAAATCATCACACGACACCTTCTACATCCTTCGCGCAAGAAGACACCCTCACGTTGTGCCCCGCGCACGCGACGCTGACCATGGCTTCAACGATGCCACCCGTTCCTGCAAAGGACGATGTCAACGCTACGTGAGTACCTCTTGTTTCATATTCGCTCTTGCCATTTATTGGAGACGTGTCTGCTAGCAACGGACAAATGTGCACAACCTTCAGCTGCCATGTACCCGTACAGCCGACACTACAACCCAGTCCATGCGTTTCGCACCGCGAGGCCTATTCATTTAGAACTTCTCGAAGGACTACTCGCATTATCGTCCTGTTCTTGGAGACGTGTCACCGACTGCTTTGGCATACCACCCTTTGTCGAACGTACGAACTATCGAGAAATCGACGATGGACGGCTCATCACGTTACCCACGCCGTTCTACCAGGCTCGCACCCTTCGAGCCACATGCATCCGCTGCGATACCCATGAAACGCTTGCATTCGCTTGGCTTGTCGGTCTTCATGTTGGCTTTGTGCAAGTGGAAGAAACTGTACTAACAGAGTCACAGATGGAAATACCTAGAGGAAGGCGTTGATAGTATCATGACCAACCTGCGAGGGGGTATGGACATGAAGAGATACATGGGCCTTTACACCGCCATCCACAACTTCTGTACCGCACAGAAAGCTGTCGCCGGCTCCTCCTTCGCAGCGAACAACAACCGTGGTGGCGCGCACCTGCTTGGAGAGGACCTATACCAACACCTGATAGAGTATTTGAAGATGCACTTGGCTCTCGTACAAGCGAAGTCGAAGGAGCATGTGGATGAGGCCCTCCTTACATTCTACATCAAGGAGTGGGACCGATACACGACCGCCGGTCAATACAACAACCACTTGTTCCGATACTTGAATCGCCATTGGGTGAAGCGTGAGATGGATGAGGGAAAGAAGCACATTTACGATATCTACACTCTACACTTGGTCCGATGGAAGGAGGATTTGTTTCTCGCCATCCAGTCCATGGTCATGCGCGCCGTTCTGAAGCTTGTCGAGAAGCAGCGAAACGGCGAGACCATCGAACAGTCTTACATCAAGGCGGTGGTCGTTTCCTTCGTGTCACTGGGGCTGGACGAGGCCGATAGCTCGAAATCGACGCTGGATGTTTACAAGGAGTACTTCGAGAAGCCATTCTTGGAGGCTACTGCTCAATACTACGACGACGAGTCGAAACAGTTTCTCGCAGAGAACAGCGTTGTTGAGTACATGAAGAAGGCCGAGGCTCGCCTCGATGAAGAGAAGGAACGCGTACCGCTCTACCTGCTGAACGAGATCATGGCTCCATTGATGCGAACATGCGAACAGTCCCTAATCACAAATCACTCACAAGCCCTGCGGGAAGAGTTTCAAATTCTTCTAGACGGAGATAAGCAAGATGATCTTGCCCGGATGTACAAGCTCCTTGCTCGCATACCCGAAGGTCTGGACCCACTGCGCAACCGGTTCGAGACTCACGTTCGTAAGGCGGGTCTGCAAGCTGTCGAGAAGCTCGCGCAGGAGGGCGAGAACTTGGAGCCTAAGGTTTATGTTGAGGCTCTTCTCGAAGTTCACACCCAGTACCAGGATCTCGTTAACAAGGCCTTCAACGGCGAGTCAGAGTTCGTACGGTCTTTGGACAATGCTTGCAGGGAGTTCGTCAACCGCAACAAGATTTGCAAGTCTGGCTCTAACAAGTCGCCTGAGCTTCTCGCCAAGTACACCGATACTCTGTTGAAGCGTTCGGGCGCAAAGATGAGCGAGGAAGATGATATGGAGAAGTTGTTGACACAGATCATGACCGTGTTCAAGTACATTGAGGACAAAGATGTCTTTCAGAAGTTCTACTCGCGTATGTTGGCAAAGCGTCTTGTCCAGACCACATCTGCATCCGATGATGCCGAGACCAGCATGATCAGCAAGCTCAAGGAAGCGTGCGGATTCGAGTACACCAACAAGCTCCAGCGAATGTTCCAGGACATGCAGATCTCCAAGGATCTCAACGGCGCATTTAAGGAATGGCAATCCAACAACTTGGATGAGGCCGACGTCAAGGCCAGTGTTGATGCCAGCTACCACATCCTTGGTACGGGTTTTTGGCCGTTGCAGCCACCCACCACACCTTTCACTGCGCCACAACTCATTGTGCAAACTTACGAGCGCTTTGCGCGCTTCTACAACCACAAGCACCAGGGCCGCAAGCTCACATGGCTGTGGCAGTTGTGCAAGGGAGAGGTCAAGGCCAATTACTGCAAGGTTGCCGGGTCCAAAGCTTCTCCAACCTTCCAGGTTTCCACATATCAGATGGCGATCATGCTTCTCTTCAACGATAGCGACAGCGTGACGTATGACGATATTGCCGAGGCCACCAAGCTGAATAGGGAGACCCTTGATCCTAGTCTTGGTGTATTCATCAAGGCCAAGGTCTTGATCGCCCAGCCAGAGGGCGCGAAACCTGAGTCAGGCACAATTTACAAGCTGAACACCGGCTTCAAGACAAAGAAGGTCAAGATGAACCTGAACATTGGTATCAAATCTGAGCAGAAAGCGGAGGCCGAGGACACGCACAAGACTATCGAGGAGGACCGAAAGCTCCTTATGCAGGTATGTCCATGTACGCGCTCTAACACTAGGAAATTAGCTAACTTGACTTAGTCGGCCATCGTGCGTATAATGAAGTCCCGCAAGAAGATGAAGCACCAACAGCTTGTCTCGGAGACGATTCAGCAGATCAAGAACCGCTTCATGCCCCGTGTCCCTGATATCAAGAAGTGCATAGATATCCTCCTTGAGAAGGAGTACCTCGAGCGTCTTGAAGACGACGAGCTTGGTTACCTTGCCTAAGCAGGCTGTGCGGCTTGAGGCTGTGCGGCTTGCTGTTCTTCTGCTGGCTTGCCAGCTTCGAGTGCATGACGCATTTGCCTAATGAATAATGGGTTTCTCTTCTTCCACGGCCGACAGTTTGTCATCATGGCCTTTTGGCTGCATATACGGCGTTTTCGGGATCAGGAGCAGCTACTGTGATGGTTAGGTTATTTGAGCGCGATTGGTGCGCTTCCTCCTCGAGGTTGCTATAGATATCAGGCATGGATGAAAAGGGCGTCAGCAGATAGGTACACCACGAAAGAATACCACATATCCTTTCACGTTGGTGTTCAAGTCCTCGATATCTGTTGATTGTGTGAAGGAGGATGTTGGCCTCGCCACAGGGCCTCGCGTCTATGATCATCCATACCATACTTTCCTTACGACAGGTAATTCTAGTAGACAGCGTAAAGGGCTGTTGGCAGCACAGCAGTACAACTTATTTTTGATCTTAGCAAGCTTACTCGAACGACCCGAGGATGTCCCCGCATCGACCCCTCACCACTACCCATACATCGCGACGTCAGGTATAAATGTCACCACATCTGTTACTGTATGAAATTAGATGGAGACCGACTAGTTGATTTGTGCTGATACACCATCACTCTGAATCAACGCGTTGACCACATCTCGACATCCAAATCAGCACAAAATATCACTCGTCGACTCGACAACAAGACCACGATGTCAGGCCGCCTCGCCAAGAAAGTCGCCGTCATAACGGGCTCGTCCTCTGGAATAGGCCGTGCCATTGCCATCTCTTTCGCCTCCCAAGGTGCAACAGTAGTCTGCTCAGACCTGCGCGAAGAAGCGCGTGTCCCGGGGCCCTCTGGCGAAGCCTCCTCCATTGAAACCACCGTACAGACCATCAAATCAGCCGGAGGCGAAGCCATTTTCGTGAAATGTGACACAACCAATCCAGAGGAGGTGGAAGCGCTCGTATCCAAAGCCGTCAAGCAGTTCGGCCGCCTCGACATCATGGTCAACAACGCAGGCATCGCAGTCGAAACGGGAACCGACCATGGCCCACGATCAATTTGGGACTACGAAGAAAGCGCTTTCGACAAGACCATCCAGGCCAACGTCCGCGGTGTCTTCCTGGGCACTAAATACGCCAGTCGCGCTATGAAGGATCAGGAACCTCTTGCCAACGGCGACCGCGGATGGATCGTAAATCTGGCGAGCGTACTCGGTCTGGGCGGCGGGACGAACTCGTGTGGCTACATCGCGAGCAAGCATGCTGTTATGGGGCTTACGAAAGCAGCGGCATGGGATTGTGCACCGTATAGGATACATGTGAATGCGCTGTGTCCTGGGTACACGCAGACTGCTTTCACTGCGCCGATCTGGGAAGACAAGGAGACCAAGGCGAAGGTCGAGGGGCTGCATCCGTTCCGTGGGCTGGGAATGCCGGAGGACATTGCGAGGGCAGCAGTGTTTTTGGCAAGTGAGGAGGCGAGTTGGATCACGGGGATTTGGGCTGCCGGTTGATGGGGGGTATAGTAGTATGTAAACAAGCAATTGATTTGGAGATGTGGCTGAAGGAGAAACGTTATGCTTGCATGCTATGCCCCTAAAACGCCAGAATATGCAATACCACGGGTCTATAGCCTCGCGTTGTCAAAGCTTGTCCTTGTGCTGTCTTTCCTTGTGTCCTCTAGCTTCTCGCTACTTGTGGTCTTGACAAGTGCACTGGGTGCGGTCTGCAGCCCAAGATCAACCACCATCTTCTCCCAACCGATCGCGCATCGCTAAGCCAGCTCCTCGACGACACCGTGATCCTTCCTCTCCATAGCGCGGTTGAAAAGCTCGAAGCTGACCCAGCCATCGTAGCCAATCTCGTTGATGATCGCATTCGCAACATCTTTCACCGGCAGATAGGCACCATAGCTAGTCTCGCCATAGAAGAGTCTGCAGTTCCTGCTCCAAGATATGCGGCTGGGCTGTTCAGGGTTGTAAAAGGGATGGCCGGGCTTCAAAGGTGCGTCAAGTCTCTCAGCATCGACGATTTGGATGAAGAAGATCTTCTCGCGGTGTGGTTTGATCTGCTCGACCAGTCTTTGCATCGATTCTGCAATAGCTTGTTCTGCATTCTCAGTGCATCCAGTCTCAGATGTGGGGTCTGCGTAGATCCTGCCGAGGATGTTGAAGCTGTCGAGGCAGATACCGAAGTTGGGACGGTCGACGAGCTGGACAATCTCCCAGCATCGCTCCCACTTGTCGCAATATGTGCCCCAGCATAGACTTTCGTATACGAAACGAATGGTTGATGTTTGTTGCAGGCCCATATCTGCTATTTGTTGCAGGTCGGAGACGATCAGGTCGAGGTCCGAGGAGATCTCGGATTTGGGAAGGAACGATGATGGGACTTGGACGATGTCGGTACGAAGGACATGAGCCAACTTCAGCCAGAGTTTCATCTCTTCTATCCGCTCATCATGCTTCTGTCGGTCCAGCAGACCTTCGTAGTGCATGAACGGTTGCAGGCAGATAATTTCAAGCCCAAGTGATGAACAAAGGTCCCGTACGTAAGCAGCAGCAGCAAGGAGATCTGAAGATGATTTCGAGGGCGCAAGACCACAAAAGTCTTCGTAGAATAGCTCGATGCCTTGGAGGCCGTGTTTCGCTGCCATAGACATTTTGTGTTCAAAGATGTGACCGGCATAACACCTGCCTAGTGACATGGACGAAATACCCGGTCGGCAGACCATTGTGACAGAGGTAAATCGGAAGCGGATTTGGTATTAAAACAAGGCAGAGATCAAGAACTGTTTAGATGCGATGTTCAGGCGGAGTATGACGCGAAAGGTGTTGGTGGTAACGCCGGATGTACTTTGATGCAGGAGTATGCTTACGCTTTTGAGGACGCCAGCGACATCTATTAGACTAAGCTAGCGTTTTTTGAGTTTATTGAATTTACACGGAATCCTTTCGATGAAATGTCTCTAAGATCATCCTGGGCTGCGTGTTGATAAGATCTCTCGAGTTAGCCATGGCTAGCAGCGCTGGGCCATGACGTTGATTCGCCACCTGGATGTGACTTTAAGCGAGACTCGCGGATAACGTACTCCACGGGCGAGCCGATCACTCTGCCAAGACCACACCAAACCTCCACCCTATTATGGCTCGCATTGGCCCATGTTAGCCTTGTATACAGTAGTACAGCACATAATATCATTCAGTAACACCTTCTGCAGCCTTCTTACACGTGCGCGAGTTATGCCCTACCTTGTGGCACTTTTTACAGCGTCTTTGGGCTGCCTCACCTCCTTCAATACGCACTCGCTTCCTTGCCTTCTTACCATCACCACGCGCCCCAAACTCATTTAGAGTAGTTAATCGAAGGCCCTCCTCAGCTGTTAGGACCCCCTCCTGCTGTAACTGCTTTCTTTTATGCGATTTACGTCGCGTGGCGGCCTCATTTGCTGCTCGAAGCCCAGTAATCTCCTTTTGAGTCAACACCAGCTTGTGCGCTACCATAGCTGCGCCTTTGGCAAGCTTTTCAAGCGCCTCAACCATTGAAGTTGGTGAGCTGCTTGCATGCCTTTGAATCCTCTCTCGAACCAGCGTTGATTGCGACCCTAGTTGCAGGGTATTGCTCGGGGTTTGGGACTTCCAGGGAGTATCTTCCACAGTAGGTAGCGGTGGGGTACGTAGGCGGACATCAAGACCCATTATGACCCGTTCTGGGTCAAAGGGGACTAATCCAGCGCCTCGGAAGCCTCCTTGGATATTGCTACAAGTAAATGTCTCCTTGTAGGCGCCTATAAAGCATGGTAGGAACTCAGTTTTAGTAATATGAGTAACGTAGTTGCGCATGAGATTCTCGGCTTGGCGCCCATACGCCTTCTTTAGAGGGGCAAAACAACCCACATCTAGTGCTTGTAAGAGGTGCGATGAGTGTGGAGGCATACACAGTGTAATAATGTTTGCTTCCTTGCAGTATTGTTGGAAGTCAAGGGAGTTGTGGCTCTCGTGGCCGTCAATAAGGAGCAGCCGGTACCCTCCTCGGGTGCGCCTCTTTGTATGGCCATCAAAGTGCTTCAACCAGTCCAGACCAAGCTTGTTGGTGGTCCATCCGTTCTCAGAGACTGCAATAATCCAGTCCTGGGGCAGATCAGGCTCTTTGTACCAGGCAGAGAGGTGGTAGCGGCCTTTGAAGATGATGAAGGGTGGAATGGCCCATCCCGTGCCATTGATGCCCTGTATGACCGTGGTCCACTCTCGATTGCCCTGCTGCACTGCCTTGGGCCGTCCTCGACGCTCTGAACCTGTGACAACTGCTCCTGTAGATATCTGGCCCATCATAAAGCCTGTCTCATCAAAGTTGTATGTGTCATCGTCCTGGATGCCATACTTGGCTTTGACATTCGCTACAAGCCCAAACCAGCCTTGTATAATTTCTGGATCCTCACAGAGGGCTCGCTTGTAGTCGTACTTGCGATTGAACATTACTTGGAGGTCAGGGCGGCGCTTGACAAACGTATTGGGCCAGTTTACGCCAACATGGCCCATATTGCGCTCAGCACGCAAAGAATTGGTCATATCAGCTACAGCAGCCAGCCGAGGGGCAAATCCTCGTGCATCTAGCTCAAGAATGTGCTCAGCAATCACATTCTCCTCAGTCTGATCCATAATCGGTTGATTCGGCGTACAATCAGCTCGTGCAGGTCGTCCTGTGTATCGATCGTGTAGTGTGGTGTAAGGCGCGTTATAGATAGCTGCAGCGCGTCGCAATGTAAGTGTCGCGTCTTGTTTAATTGCCTGGAGCGCAAGCTGTATCGCAGCTTCTTTTAAGGGCTTAGATTTGTGTTGTTGTTGAGGCATTGTGTGGTAAGGTAGAGGTTTGGTGTGGTCTTGGCAGAGTGATCGGCTCGCCCGTGTGATCGGCTCGCCCGTGAAGTACGTTATATTTATTTGATCATGAAGCACTCATACATACGACCATAGGACGTTGAAAACAAGGCTTCCCGTTCGCTCAGCCCTATTTAAGCAACGTACCGGCGGATTAGTAGTTAGGTGGGTGACCACTAGCGAATACCCGCTGTTGTATGTTTTTGCAAGTTCTTTTGCACCAGCCCGCTCTATACCTCCACGATGTCTCTTCACATATTCTTGTCGTTGGCCGAAAAGTATGCTGCAACACTACTATGGTATCATGCGTAAGTTTTGTGAGTGGGGCGGCACGGTGGAGATGTTCGGCTGTATTATTCGGGGTGGCCAAATCTTGGCTTTGTCATACTTTACATACAATCTTGGTACCTTGTCAACAGTACAGGTAGGATCTAACTCCTCTCCAGTCTTCCTTGTTACCCATACTCGACGGTGCCGCCCTCCAGTTACCCACGTCTCGTCACTCCAGAGGATCCTCCACCACTGCCAAGGCTCCCAGTTGACATGCTCACGAGCCCAGGCAAGGCGCAAGTCCTTATGGAGTTGGGTGAGAGGTGGCTTGGCTCGGGCAATGCGGCGTGTGTATCCTCTAGCAGTCAAGGCACGGCGTATCACGTACTCTGACACCCCCCATGCGTCAAAGGGACCGTACGCAAGTTGATGCCAGCTCATCTGACGTGTACGTCGTGATGATCGGACGTACGCCTCAAGCTCGTCTACTTGGGCATCTGTAAGGATACGTGGGCGACCACTACGTCGTTTTGGAGTGACAGAAACACTAGTAGCTGCCCACTCAACTTGTCGCTCGGTGACGTGGAGGAGGTTGGCGATATATCTGTACGTATGACCAGCTAGCCGTAGAGTCTGTACCTGCAGGCGCTGGTCCCGTGATAAATGCTGACTATGGGGTGGTGTTGATGGACAAGGAGTAGCCATTTTAGGACGGTTGATCGATGGGATACATGAGATGGATAGGATAGATGAGATGGATGAAATGGACGAGTAGTAGACATTCTGGGGGGCACACAGAGATGCTTCTCGAAACAGGTTAACATTGTATTGTATACAGAATTAGGTAGGATTTGATGTAATTTGGACGATAGAGAGGTTCCGCATCATCCGCCAAGCACCCCCACCGTGCATCTCCACTCACAAAACTTACGCATGATACCATAGTATGCGCCCGCTGCAGGCGATGACATCAGCAAGACACTGATGTTGCAAAGCGCACTCAGTATGCGTCGTCCCTCTTCCAGCAGAGCCGGCTGGGTGATAGGTTTGATCGACACCACCCAGTACCCGCGTTACGTGTTTAGCCAATCCGCGCGCCTGGAACTAAAGAAGATACGCTCTCGTCTCTGTCGTATTCCTTGTGGTTCTCAATGTTGTCAAGCGGAAGCGTCCACAGTCTTGTGATCGCTGCCCATGCTGGTGGCTGATCTGCATCAACTGATGGTAGATACCTCGTGGTGATGGACTACGGTCGTCAAGAATCCATGATCCGGGATGGATTTTTTTCACAGCGGACCTTTCAACATTAACCAAGGTACAGCTACAACACCTCGCTGCAGACCACCGCGCAAACACGCCGCCTGAAATAGCAAGAGTTACGAGACGTACGCGGACGAATTTATTAGCAATCCTCGCTTCATGTCAGAGGGGATGTTCTGCGAGGCTTGGAAGAGGCGACGATTGGGAGAGTAGACCCCATATAAGGGATCGGCGATGGAGAGCTCTGCTTGAGACTCGGCGATAAGGTATGAATGCTGTCTGGCCCCCATCTAGATCAGCTAGGTTGTAACCTCACCTATACGTTAGCGTTCATGCTGAGATTCTGTGTAGCCCGGTGTGGCATCGACACAAAGCCTTTGATATCCCTGAACCGATGTTAAGATGACGACGCGACGGAAAGCTCGCACTACGCAACAATATTTGCACGCATAATCCAGAACAGTACATATACTGTCATGATTGAGATCTCCGCATGGGCACCTATACTTGCTAATTGGTTGCTACAGTACACAGCCACCTGGGCACATGTCAATAGTCCCACAACACCAACGTAGACATCTCCATATATCCAGCTACGCTCGGTAGCATGTTAGAGAAAGCAGTTCAGCCCTTCATCCGTCCCCTGTCTGCGTATTCCACACAATCCGCAGCATATACTCAGTCAGCACGAGCCTATAGGCTACGCTGACAACGACAATCTAGGCTCGGGAAAGGCAGGTACTAAGAGGCAACAGCCTTGCTGTATCCGGAGAATGGCTTGCCTTCCTTCAGGATCATCGATATCTCTTCCTCACGTAGAGAATCCAGAGTTTGCTTCTCACGAGGCTCCCATCCAAGCTTTCGCAGGCGCTGTGCCCTGTTCCTTGAATTAGACCCCAGAACAACATCTGTGTATTCGAAACCAAATATGTCATCATAAAGATCCTTGGGAATGGGCTTGGCTTCTGGGGCCTCGAACAACCCGTTCTGGTGTATGAAGCGACCGATTTCGGCCGCACATTCGCCCCATGACAGCTCGTGGCCATTTTCGCAGAACAAGTACGGGTTCTCGTAGATGTCGGTGCTGTCGGTGCCTTCTAGCCAGTGGAGCAGCAGGACGTACGCTCGCGCGAGATCCTTGATGTGGACTTGGGACCAGACAGAAAGTCCTTTTCCAATGTGGCCAGCGTAGCCGTGCTTGATCGAGTAACGAGCCATTGTGGGAAGTTTGGATGGAAAGCCGTCCTTGTGAGGAGACACCGTATATGACCGGCGGGATTATGATTGCAAGCTTGGCGGCTTTGCCTAATCGCTGCCTGGCTTCGATAATGGCGAGATCGACCAAGCGGTGGGGGGCACCATCTGGTAACGCATCAATATCCGCTGGTTTATCATCGTAGAATATCTTGTCGCTGAGATACTCTCCAGCAGATTGATCGCTAAGAAGGCTGGCTCCACTGGTGTGAATGTATATCGTGCTCTTGCCAGCCTTCGCTCGAATGTCGACACCCTGAAAAACGCTTTGGACAGAAGGAAGGTAGTCAGCCGTGGCGGTATGTATAACAACATCGGCTTGAGACGCTTGTTCAACTATGATTTCGCGGTCGTCTAGAGTTCCTAAAACGACTTTGATACCCAGATTCTGGAACTCTGCGGCAGCAGCTGGACGACGAACCATCGTGGTGATCTCATAGGATCGTTCTTGCGCAAGAAGCGCGAGTAACTCGGCCCCAATGTAGCCTGGGCCCAGGAGAAAAACGTGCCGGGAGGATGACATTACTCTAATTACTACCGTGGAGAAATAGGACCAAGGATAATGGGCAATGACCCACGTTCTGGTCTTGTCGGTACGTAGTTTGTATGGAGGATCGAGCTTGGAAGATGATCTTGCTTTGGTTTCGGATATAGTCAGGAGATGGGGTGTTTGATCGCCTGAATTGTGTATGAGTTCGGGAGACACGAGGAGGGTCAATGACAGGACTGGTGGCTCGATAGGTGACAGAGGTTAGCTTATATAGCGATCTAACACTGAGATTCATAACATATGATTTAGCGCCTCGCGTTATATTGACGTTGCGTAGCGTAACATGACGCATGATTGGTAATAGATTTTGAATGAACATGGGCGCTGCGATTCAATCAGTTTTACGCACGATGAGATCCACTCTTGATAATGCGCTTCTCCCATCCCGCAGACGCAGCCGATAATGACACAGTAAGGATGTAGCCGTAACTGTTTTAGCGCTATCGGCCGAAGCGCCGTTACTTGAAAGCAATTTCAAAATGGGATGCAGGACCTAGCACATGGTACAATTTGCCGATACAACCACAGCAATCGAACATGATTTTCATAGTCGTAGCCCTCAATATAAAGTTTGCTTGATACCAAGCCTCCTGTGATGTACCGATTGGGATCCCTTTTATCGAACACACCAGGCAGTATCGATAGTACTATTGTTGCGGCGTCAGGTGAGCATCAATCGAAACGTATGAAACGTTACCCAGACAGCCTAGTTTAGCCAGCCTCAGGACAGGTATATATAGCACTCTCCTAGCTAGACAGCAATACAGCGCAGTCTTTCCATTGTCCCTTACCACGGCACTGTATGCCGTGACAAAGAAGATATGCAGTGATTTTGTCCCACACCTCCTGAGGTATATTAGGATGATAGGTCGGTCGAACCATGTGCGTCTGGTTTGCAGAACACCTAGTTGCTTTGAGTTAAAAACGACGAACAAGTCATGCTGGAAAGGATAGAGAGCACCTTCTGTTCGGCAATCACACAATGAGAGCTGTATGTATCGTGATAAAACACTCTACGAGTCGCCTTGAACGGTTGGGGTGATGGAGGGTAATGCTCTAGATATGGCGTATGGCTTATTCCTTTATCTTACATCTCTTTGCGCACGATGCAAGAAGACCTGGTAGCACGTGATGGTCGGGGATCGGGATCCGTGACCGCTATAAATAGCTAGACCAACGAATGCCGCCGCCGGGTCCAACAGGTTCCGCGCCACCAGCGCGTACAGTGAGTTGCAAATTTGGTATCTTTTGCGGTCTGTTTTCAGCAGCAGCAACACCAGATACGGTAAATTTAAGGGCTTCTGTGGTGAGCGGCCAGGAGAAAGTTCACTTGTCCTATCCGCCAGAAACGGTGTGCTGCACGTGGATATTTGCTACACTGACATATGCGAGCGCTATAGAACGATAATCAGGTTCCATGCAACCCAGCCTGATATTACCTACTGCTAACTGTCTTCTGTAAACGGAAGGCAGACTTGTGTATGTACAGGATACATAAGCTGTGCCATAAAAGGGCGTCTAGAATAGCGAATTGTCCTAAGAGCACTTAGCGCTAGACTGTTGAGTTTCACACTTTAGACAAAGTCCGTAAGTGATCGTTCGATTGGTTCTCAGGGATAAGTACGGTGACAGGGATTCTTGAGGGGTAGTCGTCTAGTCAAAGACCGTGGCGACTGGGGTTGCTAGGAAGAGTATAGAGTAGACTATCTGTTTCGCAAGCAGAGTTGAGATATTCCAATAACAAAGTTGATTGACGAGGTTGAACACACACCATAAGGGTTGTGTTCCTATGATCTATGTACTAAGGAGATATGCATGATGCTCTGTTTGATCTGTGGGATCTCGAGAGAGCGTGAGAGCAAGAGAGCAACACTGCTCCGTTGCTCTCTGTGTGTGGCAGAGATCAAGAGAGCACACAAGAGCTGTGCTCTCTGGTGTTGTCCTCGCTTCGGAGAGCAACCCTTGTCGTACCACAACACAAAGTGGGGCTAGGCAGCGACGGATCGTAACATAGACGTTCTTCTAAATGTTTGCGCGGTTTTGCCTAGATGTGCACTTTTCTAATGACCTTTAGCAGCAGAGTTGTCAACAATCAAGTCAATCAAGTCAATCTTGCCTGATTTAGTAAACACCAAACGATTCTAAGTTTAACCTCTGCCTAATTAAGCGAGATTGACTTGATTGACATGATTGTTAACAACCCTGTTTAGCAGGCTATCCATCTATTAACGTACCCCACGGACGAGTCGGACACCGGACGAGTCGGACACTTTTGCCAAGACCCCACCAAACCACTCTTCCTACACCAATGTCTCCTCAACACTACTATTTAGACGTGTCAAAAGAAGCTCAGATACAGCTTGTGCTCCAGGCTCTTAAACAAGACGCGACTCTATCTCTGCGACGCGCTGCTGCTATCTACAGGGTTCCTCGAAGCACACTAAGCGACCAACGCACTAGACGACCTTCACGCGCTGATTCTATAGCCAACTTGCAGAAGCTGGACAACAACGAGGAGAGGGTGATTGTTAAACATGTTCTTGAGCTAGACGCCCGAGGATTTTCCCCTTGGCTCTCAGATGTGGCTACTATGGCCAATTCTTTGCGCGCTGAGCGCAATCTAGGCCCTATTAGCACAAACTGGCCTAGTACGTTTGTTAAGCAACACCTAGAGCTCAAAGTCAAGTTTAATCGCGAGTACGACTACAAGAGAGCCCTCTGTGAGGATCCTAAGGTTCTACAGGGCTAGTTTAGCCTAGTAGCTAACACCAAAGCCAAGTATGGCATCTAGGATGAAGACACGTACAACTTTGACGAGACAGGCTTCATGATGGGCCAGATCTCCCAAGGAGCAGTTGTTACAGCTTCAGAACGACGAGGTCGGCCAAAGGCAGTCCAGCCAGGCAACCGGGAGTGGGCTACAGCTATAGTAGGCATCAATGCCAAAGGATGGGCCATTCCGGCCTTCCTCATCTTTAAGGCCCATCACCACCTCTCTGCCTGGTACAAGGAAGAGGATCTGCCTCAAGACTGGGTTATTAGAGTCTCTGATAACAGCTGGACTACCAACAAGCTTGGTCTGGACTAGATAAAGCACTTTGACAGGCATACAAAGGAGCGTACTGTTGGCACCCACCATTTGCTCATTATTAATAGTCATAAGAGCCACGACTCTCTTAAATTCCAGCAGTACTGCAAGGATAACAAGATAGTTGCTCTCTGTTTGCCTCCCTACTCATCGCACCTTACACAACCCCTTGATGTGGCTTGTTTTGCTGCTTTGAAGAAGGCGTATAGGCGCCAAGCCGAGATACTTATGCGCAACCGGATCAACCACATCACAAAGACAGAGTTCCTACCATGCTTTATATGCGCCTACAATGCTGCGATTACTTCTAGCAACATTCAGGGAGGGTTCCAAGGCGCTAGACTGGTCCTGTTTGACCCACAACGGGTTATAAGCAGCCTTGATGTGAAGCTGCGCACGCCATCACCACCACTACCCGTTAACAACGAGCTCTGGCAGTCGCAAACCCCAAGCAACACCCTTAAACTTAGGTCGCAATCAACGCTTGTGAAGACGAGGATTCAGAGGCATATAGATAGCTCGCCTACCTCTATGGTTGAAGCGTTTGAGAAGGTCTCAAAGGGGGCAGCAATTATTGCGCACAAGCTGGTGTTGGCGCAACAGGAGATTGCTGAGCTTCGAGCTGCCAATAAGGCAGCTACACGACGAAAATCACACAAAAGAAAGCAGGTTAAGAAAGAAGGTACTCTAGTAGTTAAAGAAGGCCAGCAATTGACAGCTCTAAAAGAGTTTGGGGCGCGTGGTGATGGTAAGAAGGCAAAGAAGCAGGTGCGCGCTGAAGTGGGTGAGCCTTCCTAAAGGCGCTGTGGACGGTGCAGTGAGACTAGGCATAACGCGCGAACGTGTCAGAAAGAGGTAGAAGTAGTTTCTGAATAATATTACAGGCTGTACTGCACTTTGCAGCGCCAATTTGGGTTATTTTGGGCTATAATAGGGTGGAGTTTGGTGGGGGCTTGGCAAAAGTGTCCGACTCGTCCGGTGTACGTTAGTGTTGATTTCTATTTTATAGATGCGTTGCGAACAATTTGTGCGAGACGCTTCTGCTATCTACTCTTAGCAGCGTGCTGTGAACGAGCGGCATGCATGTCTTAAGCCGGAAGGTCAACTTTTTTTTTAAAAGTACACCGGTAGATCGCTCGGCGGCTACATAGGCGCCGGGCATGCCATACGGTAGCAGTCAACATGTAGACGTGATTGGGTATCCCTGCATTACATTGAAACCTTGCAGCCTAAGACGATTCATCGTACAGGAACCATGTTAGGCGCCCAGCGAGAGGTATAGCCTATAAGAGCCCGAGGTGTACTTGGAGCTATCGTGTGGCGCTAACTAGACATGTGCAAAGCGATGCTCGACGAGTCGGGGTCTAGACCTACTACATGTTACCAGCACCGATGAAGAACCGAAAAAGATTATAATGCTAAAGTAATACTTTTTTTTACAGCAATACTAGTTGAATTATATAACGTACCTCACGGGCGAGCGGATCAACGGGCGAGCGAATCACTTTTGCCAAGCCCCCACCAAAACTCACCCCATTATAGCCCAAAACACCACAAACTGGCGCTGCATAAGGCAAAACAAGCTGTAATATTACTCAGAGACTACTTCTACATCATTCTTGCACGTTCGCGCGTTATGTCCAGTCTCACTGCACCGTCCACAGCGCCTTTGGGTCGGCTCAGCCCCATCAGCGCGCACCCGCTTCTTTACCTTCTTACCATCACTACGCGCCCCAAACTCTGTTAGAGCTGTTAATCGCTGGCCCTCCTCAATTGTTAGGGTCCCTTCTGCCTTAACTCGCTTTCTTTTGTGTGATTTTCGTTGTGTGGCTGCCTCATTGGCAGCTCGAAGCTCAGCAATCTCCTGTTGCGCCAAAACCAGCTTGTGCGTGACTATTGCTGCGCCCTTAATATAATGCTCAAGCGCGCTTGTTGTGGAATTTGGTGAGCTGCCCTGGTATTTCTTAAACTTGTCTTGAATCAGAGTAGATTGCGAGTGAAATTCTAGGGTATTGCTTGGGGTTTGCGACTGCCAGGCCTCGTTGTTGACGGGTAGTGGTGGTGATGGCGTGCGCAGCTTCACATCAAGGGCCATTATGACCCGTTCTAGGTCAAACGGGACCAGTCCAGCGCCTCGGAACCCTCCCTGGATGTTGCTAAGAGTAATTGTAGCGTTGTAGGCACGTATAAAGCAGGGCAGGAACTCAGTCTTTGTGATATAGTTGATCCGGTTGCGCATGAGTATTTCGGCTTGGCGCCCGTACGCCTTCTTCAAAGCAGCAAAACAACCCACATTAAGGGGCTGTGTAAGGTGCGATGAGTAAGCAGGCAAACAGAGAGCAATAATCTTGCTATCCTTGCAGTATTGCTGGAATTTAAGAGAGTCGTGGCTCTCATGACCATCAATAATAAGCAAACGGTAGGTGCCAACAGTACGCTCCTTTGTATGCCTGTCAAAGTGCTTTATCCAGTCCAGACCAAGCTCGTTGGTAGTCCAGCCGTTATCAGAGACTCCAATAACCCAGTCTTGAGGCAGTTCTTCCTCCTTGTACCAGGCAGAGAGGTAGTGGTGGGCCTTGAAGATGAGGAAGGCCAGAATGGCCCATCCTTTGGCATTAATGCCCACTATAGCCGTAGCCCACTCCCGGTTGCCTGGCTGGACTGCCTTTGGCCGACCTCGTCGTTCTGAAGCTGTAACAACTGCTCCTAGGGAGATCTGGCCCATCATGAAGCCTGTCTCGTCGAAGTTGTACGTGTCTTCATCCTAGATGCCATACTTGGCTTTGACGTTGGCTACTAGGCCAAACCAGCCCTGCAGAACCTCAGGATCCTCACAGAGGGCTCTCTTGTAGTCGTACTTGCGATTAAACTTGACTTTAAGCTCTGGGTGTCGCTTAACAAACGTACTAGGCCAGTTTGCGCCAATAGGGCCTAGATTGCGCTCAGCGCGCAGAGAATTGGCCATAGCAGCCACGTCTGCGAGCCGGGGGCCAAATCCTCGCGCGTCTAGCTCAAGTATGTGCTCAACAATCACCCTCTCCTCGTTATCATCCAATCCTCGTGAGTTGGGCATGGTATCGCCTCGTGAAGGTCGTCCAGTGTGTCGATGGCTTAGCGTGCTTTGAGGCACTTTATAGATAGCTGCAGCGCGTCGCTAAGAGAGATTCGCGTCTTGTTTAAGAGCCTGGAGCGCAAGCTGTATCTAAGCTTCCTTTAACGCGTCTAAATGGTGTTGTTGAGAAGACATTAGTGTAGGAAGGGTAGTTTGGTGGGGGCTTGGCAAAAGTGATTCGCTCGCCCGTTGATCCGCTCGCCCGTGAGGTACGTTATCAGTTTAAAGGTCTTTATGCGCTATAGCTTCTCTGATTAAGTGCGTTTTAATTGGATTCTTTGGCGTTGAGATATAAGGCTTTGAAGTTTGCTCGGCTTTCCATCGGTGTTTCTAACATGCAGTAGGTTCGTTACGTTGGGCAACAATTGGCCCACTAGGATATTGTTTGGCGTCTCGCCTTGAATGAAGAGAAAATTGGAGCGCGGCCCGAGCCTCCCTGTGATAGACTGTTGCGGTCGCAGCTGATAGGCTATGAACGCTCCAAGGGAAGCTACTGCGCCTCCTTGGTACCTAGGATGTTGGGGCGCAGTCAAAACTGATAAACTTCAGCAGTAATCGTATTCACACACCGGAAAAGAACTCGTTTAAATCTATAGGAAAGGTATGCTGTGCTGCGTTGCAGAATACCTGTCGTCCGGTGTGTATAAATATTCGCTCTCCCTGATGCAACTACTGCAGCTTTTCCGAGTGCACAACATTTACTCAACATCCAAGCACCCATCTTTCAAAGCTCCGTTCAGACCTTGTCGTTCAGATCATCCCTTCTTGTTTTCCTCTGCTCCAACCAGCTCGACGATATATATCGCCTCTTTCCCAATGTCTAAAGTCTGGAAATCATTTAAGGGCTTTGTTCTTGAATCGGACCACTTTTCGAAATTATTCAAGAACCACAATGCAGGGCAACGCATTCTTCCAGCCAACACGGTAACGGAAAACACGCAGCACCAGCTTCGCATCGATGCTGGTGAGGTCAAAGACGGTAAAAAGAACATTTACTTGCAAGCAAACTCTCAAGCCAAGAACACCGCAATCAAGCGATTTATAAGCAAGAACGGAACCCACGCGAACATCGCCAGCGCCCAGATTGACATGAACACTCCAAAGGACAAGCAGAAGGAAGAGACTGCGAGGGCCTTGGCTGAGCTTCAAGCAGGGTATAATTCGAAAATCGGGTAAAGGTGCGTAGGAATGTCCAGACCTTCAAACTGTACTGATCTTAATTTTGATAGTTATGTCGAAGATATTCACCCGACGGATCTAGAGTCAGTAGTTTGGGTGTCTTGATTGATCAATTTGAGAGTCTTAGTACAATACGTTATACCTACGCAGCTCTAGTTCCGAATTAAGCAATGTTCACCGGAATCGCCATGTGCCTGTCCACTGCACATGTCCTCTTCTTGATGATGTTGTGAATGGCGAAGCCGAACGGACCCCTGTAACTTTTCGGATAGGTAGGCACGTATTGAAACCGTAATTGCCAGCCCTAGAAAAGAGTTCCCATCGTCTTTTCGAAACGAGGAGTTACTTGGGTATCATATGCTGTGTAGCGAGGTACATTATGACATAATTCAGGAAAAGTATCTTGACCTACATGGTGCCACCAGATCCGCTGCGCTGTCGAGTGATGCCACCTTTGGCGAAGTATCACCTTACAAATCGAAGGCTCCTTCACAAATAGCAAACCGATTAGAACCAGGCAACTTGTGGACAATCATGCGGGACGTAATCTAAATTGACTAATGCTCAGTCTGCGAACGTTCCAGATACGGCCAAATTCTCCGAATCTCCTCTGGAGATTTGTTGTACTCAGTACTTCTGCGCATGACCTCTTGGAGTAACTCCTCGTTCTGCTGTTGTTTTGCCGCAAAGTCAACCTGAGGTGTGATCCAGCCCTCGGAATCGGTGCCGAGTATCTTCCTAGCTAGCTCGTGGATCTTGTGATAATCGCGATACTCTTGAAACTGTCGCTCGTGCCTTTTCAAATCATCTTCGCTGAAAGTGATTGGGCACTGTCCTGCAAAGCCTAGATCGTTCCACGCCTTGGAAAGCTCAATAAGACAGGCCCGTAGCGGGATCACGCCTTCTTCTGAGACCTCTCCACACCGAATAAAGAGTTCTCGTAAGAACGATGGCACGCGCAAAGCTTTATATGCCTGATTGTTTTCAGATCCGCTGCTTAGTTCATAGACCTTTGCTAACTTAGCTTCCTTTAACTTATGGTCCGCATATTCTTTATCAGATACGTCCATCTCGTTATAATTTTGCGGTAGCTTTGGAAAGTCAGTAGTGCCAAGTGCGTAGTCTTCTTCAACTGGCAGAAATTCTGGGAAGCGGGCCTGTATAAACAAAGGCGAGACTACAATCGACTGCCAGTCAATAAGCGATACGATATTGGCTGGGTTTTCTTCAGACACGTAGATATTGCCCATGTGGAGATCGGTATGCCACAAGACTGGCTCAGAGACCTTGTCAATGAGTGAAGCCTCGTTCAGCCTAGACATGATCTTTTTCGCCAATTTCAAGACGGCGATTTGTTCTTCGAAGGATCCGCGCGGTGGATCAGAGGTTGCAGTGGTTGAGTCCTGTCTCAGGAGCGCAATCTCTCGTTCAACAAGCGCGATGCCGAAAGAAGGTAGATCTGGCCCTATTGAGAAGACTTAGCTGGGAGGTTCTGCCCAGGATGCCCTACTCACATGGTCCTAGGTTGAGACGAGAATGCACAGAAGCTATTTTGCCTGAAGCATGCCACCCTCGCTCGCAAGACGGTCCTATGCAGAACCGCCCAGAAGGGTCCACTTTAGGATCCAATGCGACGTATTTGTCGTTGTCTGACATGGACTCGCAGAGGTAAAGACTTCCACTAGCAGGGAAGCGAATTTCAGTCATTTCGCCTTCAAGCTTTGTTAAATGCTTCACGACGCATAACTGATCCCAATCACTCATTTCAGCCCATATCTTGTATAGCTGTATTCCAGGTGCCTTTTCCATTATGATGTATTCGGAGCCAACAGGGTTCAATGGATCAGAATTCCAGGCTAGGACTTTCGGAACCGGGACCTGAGTATGTGCATGTACTGTCGACACCAATGTTAGTCTCAAGGAGAATCTTCAGGAGAGCGGCAAACTTGGACATTGGGGGTCTTACGATATTGAAGCACAGCCACTTCAGACGCTGTTGTATACTTCGGCGGCCCAGCGATGGTGAACGGTAGTTTTGCAATGAGTTCGCTCCTATCCTCCTTGCATAAGAGGAGTGCCTTGCTGAAACCTCCTTCTAGCTTTTCGATTGAACGAACAGGCGAATGTTGGCTGCCAGTAGATGCAGCTACCGCGCAGAGCTGATCGACGTCGAAATTTACGTATCTGCGATCAAAAGCCTGTTTCTCATTGGCCAGGAAACGTCCGTTCGTGTATTTGAATAAATCATCGCGATTGATGGATTTGCCTGCTACGATTTAGCTTCGGTCAAGACTGGGTGTGCGCAGGTCTTACCTCGACATGTGAGAGTGAGCGCTCGAGAGGGCTGAGATGACGCGGAACGTTCGTTGGTACTCCAACATCTTCTACCGATAGCCTTGAGCGAGAGCGCTAATGGCATAGCTGCGACTCTTCAGCGTATGACATTTGGGGCGGAAGAGGAGTGTGGAGAAGAGCGATGGAGGATGTGAGGACGCACAGCCGAGATGATTCGAGCACGCAAGGCCGCCTAGTCTCAATCCGGCAACTAGCTCCCCACTTGCTTGTTTGACCCAGGCGAACATTCAACATAACAGTACCTAGGCATCAGTCTGAATAGTGTTTCTGTCTTCTACAAAGTTGCAGCAAGTTGTGGTGGTGTGGCAGTTATAGTCATGTAGTAGTTAAAGTTGGTGAGGGCGCGCCGCTCGTATGTGAACTACGTTACTTCTGATGGTGTAACTCTACAGTTGTCAAGAAAAGAAGGAAAAGACAGAAGTCAGCCCATTCTGGTTCAGAGATGCACTTGTTGGCACATCGTAGAGTTGCTTTCGTATTTCGGACGAAGAACAGATGATCTAGACCAGTGATATCAACATGAGTGACACCGGACCATTGCTCACGGCGCTCTGCCTTAGCGTATGTAATGCATTGAGCACTCAACACGCCGTGTCGCGTTAGAATGTCAGATGACTAATACATCGAGCGCGATTGGCTCAGAGAAAAGCGGACGGTGATGTCGGAGGCCAACTGCCGAACCCCCTGAAGCTTTGGTGCTTACGCCAAGCTAGTCTTCCCTGCACTCAGATTTCTGTAATCAGTGCTAATTTACGTACCCGCTTTGCCCAGATCCCGCACCACCACTACCGGGTACGGTAGAATTAACGACTTTTGTGGTGAGCGGCCAGGAGAAAACAAGGCTTCCCGTTCGCTCAGCCCTATTTAAGCAACGTACCGGCGGACTAGTAGTCAGGTGGGTGACCACTGGCGAATCCCCGCTGTTGTATGTTTTTGCGCTTTTTTGGCAGTACGAGTAACGTACTCCACAAGCGAGCCGGTCACTTAATTTTACACCAAAAATTGAGATTTTTGCACCTTAATAACTCCACAACCAGATGATAGAATTGTCTAAAAATCAAAATGCTATGCTTTACCTATGTCAAGATCAGTTGCCCTGGAGATCTAAGCTCTATCCTTAACGTGTGTAGAGGTATTAGAAAGTACGCTAAAATAATCCCTGTATTTTGATTTTTGTTTAATAACTCCGGTGCGACTGATACAGGATCCTAGCGCTTCTATAGAATTGATCTTTACGTAGATGCAGCATAGTATTTCAAGTTTTAGACAATTCTATTATCTGGTTGTAGAGTTATTAAGGTGCAAAAATCTTAATTTTTGGTGTAAAATTGAGTGACCGGCTCGCTTGGGTGACCGGCTCGCTTGTGGAGTACGTTACTGAGTACGAGTGTTTTGGCATGAGCACAAAAATCACAACGGCCGCCGCCCTCCCCGTCAACATTGCGGAGGCAGAAAGGACGACTTTGCCCAAGATGTCTTAGACGACGCGTATTGGTACTATCGCGACAGGGCTGAAAGGCGTCTCCAGGTTCTCACCGCATGGGCGGAAGAGATGCGACTGTTATTGGCAGACTGTAACGCTCGATACATGGAGCCATGTATGCGCGAAGCTTTGGAGAGGCGATGGGCAGCTTCGGCGACCTAGATGAAAAGCTGGATGCTATCAATGAGGACCTTAGAACGAGTGGTCTTGAAACCCCACCAAGGGCGTACAGGAAGAGGGGCTGGAGGAAGAGGTAGTGTTCATGTAGCTCTTGGCGCGGGCGAGCTCCTCGAACAAAGTGGCGGATGCGATGGTGGGCGAGGGATGCGTAGAGAGGATTTTATGTGGGTCCTGGCAGCAATGCCCCAGAAGCTAACGTATTCCATCAGCGAGTGGCGCGCATTAGCGAGTGTCGCAGAATTCTCTTGGCAACCACCATCTACCTTCAACACAATATGTCTTCATCAAACAACGTGAACTCAGTCTATCATGAAGGTGCAGTTGAACTTGCACTTGCAGCTTTCCAATCTGGCCAATTCCGAACGCAAAAAGCTGCTGCTGACGCCTTCAACGTTCGCCCAAGGACCCTCAACCGACGCGTACAAGGAATTTCTGCACGACGCGATTGCACCCCCAAAAACCAAAAGCTTACTGCGACTGAAGAGAAGACGATTGTCCGATATATCCTCGACCTTGACTCACGAGGATTTGCGCCCCGGCTGTGCGAGGTAGCAGATATGGCTGATAAACTACTGGGTGTACGTGGTGGTGAGCCAGTTGGCAAATGCTGGGCTGAGAGATTCGTAACGCGATCAGATGAGCTCAAGATGGCGTTCAATCGAGCAAAGGATCACCAGAGAATACTCCAGGAGGACCCAGAGATAATTAGCGCGTGGTTTAAGCTGGTGGAGGACACCAAAGCCAAGTACGGCATCCACGACGATGACGTGCACAACTTCGATGAGACAGGCTTTCAGATGGGCGTTATTAGCTCAATGAAAGTGGTTACAGGCGCAGAGAGACGTGCTCGACCAAATCTTATTCAGCCAGGCGATCGCGAGTGGGTTACAGTCATCCAGAGCATCTGCGCTGCTGGGTATGCAACCCCACCTTTCATCATCTATAAAGGGCGCGTCCACATCTCTGCCTGGTATGAGGAGGCAGATATCCCGCGTAATTGGAAGGTCTCAGTCTCTGAGAATGGCTGGACTAACAACGCTCTTGGTCTAGAGTGGTTGAAGCATTTTAACGCGCATACAAAGACGCGCAAGGTGGGGGTGTACAGGCTACTCATTCTAGATGGCCATGAGAGCCATCTCAACTAGGATTTCAAGGACTACTGCCTTGAACACAAGATCCTTACTCTCTGCATGCCACCTCACTCATCGCACATCCTCCAGCCACTCGATGTGGTCTGCTTCTCACCGTTAAAGAGGAGATACTCTGAACGCGTTAGAGTCTTGACATGTCGACGCGTCTTCCATATCAACAAAGAAGGCTTCTTACCAGCCTTTAAAGACGCGTTTTTCGACGTGTTTACAGAGAAGAACTGTCGAAAGGCTTTTGAGGCCTCTGGATTAGTCCGTATCAACGCGCAGATAGTGTTGGATCGCCTTGAAGTGCGGCTGCGTACCCCACCTCCACCTCTACTACAAGAAACACTGTGGCAATCAAAGACACCAAGCAATACGTACGAGTTTAGATCCCAGTCAAAGCTAGTAAGCAACTACTTCACTCAGTCACCTATTACAGCTCAGGCTGGCTTCTCCCAGCTTGTAAAGGGTGCTGAGCTGATGCTTCACCAAAACGCGCTTCTGGCTGCTCGGAACAAAGAGCTTGAAGAACAATTAGCAGTAATCACTGAAAGAAAAACTCGCAAACGGAAGTATATCCAGCAGGGTGGTACTATAGAGTATGGTCAGGCAGCATCTCAGGTAGCTGGAGAGGCTTCTATAACGGCTAGCCGATCGAAGAAGGCTCGTGGTCGTGGTGATCAAGGAACAGCTCAACCAGGTCTACGGCGCTGTGGAAACTGTGGTGGGACTGGGCACAACGCTCGCACGTGCAAAAAGGATACAGAAGAGAATTTTGAATCAGAGTTGAGCTCTATATGCACAGAGCTCTAGGTTGATAGTGATGAAATTGAAGAGTAGTAGAATGAGTTGGTACTGCCAAGAGATTCTGCGACACTCGCTGATGCGCGCCACTCGCTGATAGAATACGTTACTTGTTACGCAATTGAAAATAAGCAGATTCGTAGAAACAAGTGCATGAACTTTCAGAGAAGCAGACTGATCCAGTGTCCAACGCTAAATGGACAACAAGCGATGATGCTGAAGGATGAGATTGTGTGCTGATGACATAGCTCCATCAGGTGGCCTTCGGCAAACTCAGTCTAGCTTGCTGGGGGTGTTCTTACAGCCATAAGACGAAGTACCCCCAGTGGCTGAGCCTATTACGGCTCTGCTCCAAACCACGTTCAAGATGCCATACGACTCAAGAGGACGCTACCAGCCCCCACCAGGCTTGTCATACCGCAGCAGCCAATGCAACCATTCATGCCAGTATCCAGGCTCCACGTCTTACCGCCAGAACCGTAGCGTTGCTACGCTGTTAGAGAACCTCGATCTGTGGGCTACAGAGCTCTCAGAGTTGGCAGCATATTGTAGTACGTTGTACAACGATGCCACCTCTGCGCGAAACGAGGGGAACAATAGGGAGGCTAGGAGGCTACTGGATAACTTGAGGGCTCGGCTGGAAGCTATTGACAGGCATCTGCGATGGGACGGGCTCGAGGAGGCGCCGAGGCCGGATGTGCGCAGATGGAGGTAGTATCGGTGAAGCCGCTGCTTGTTTTCGGTGACAGGCGCGCATGATTTGCAATCCGTCTGGTGCGTGTGGGTGGTTGAAGGCTGATATCCAGGGCCGGGTTTTTAGCTGCCCATTCCAACGCCCATAATCTTCTCTTCCACCTTCTTCAATAGTAGCTCCTTCTCCTTGACCGCCTGTAGCCGCTCGCCTTCCAGATCTTCCAGCTCTTTCTCAAGCTCCTTCATGCGCTGCACCTGCTCAGCCTCACTCGAGTGTACACCAGGCAAGTTCGCGATCAGCAGCTCAATCTGCTGTGATTTGACCACAAGATCCTCCGCCATCTCCTTCAGATCCTTATAGAAGTCTTCTTTTGTCGGTTGTCTTGGCGGTGCCGGCTCGCTGGTGTGGGCAGGCTGCGCTGGGTTTTGCGTCGCATTCTCGGACTTGTCGGTGGCTTCCTTCTCGGCGAATGAGCTGAGCTTTTGCTGGCCTTCTGGGACGCTTGGAGGCGCTCTTGTGCGGACCTGGAAGAGCTGAGACTGCATGATGTTCAGGAGCTAGGGCCGTCAGTAGGTATGTCATCATATGCCAGCTCTACGCGCACCATGTCCACCTCGTCCTGCATCTGCGTGAGTATGTCGGCCATTGCGAAGTGATGCCACGCTCCTTCTAGAGGACGTGGTCGTTCCTAGCTTGCAAGAAGCGCGACAGTTGTTTCGGCTGTATGTGCTGAGCTAGTCAGCCGTGGCTCGAAACTTACGCGAATCTCAACCTTCACCCCCTTCCACAACAAACACTCAATTGTACCCCACTTTCCTCCTTTCTCATTGGCCTGTTGCATAAATATGTTTCTCCAATTTGCATCTACTCAAGCCGCTCCGTAATGCAACCTCTCCTACGCATATCATGGCTCAGACACGCATCGCTCCTTCCCTGGCACCCCCGAGCACCTCCGCAAAGTCTAGTCCCCCGCCGAATCGCGACCACGTCCGCCCAGAATGCCGCCCCCGTTGACCTCCCGAGGTTGATCGTTCCTCCTGGCCACAAGGATCATAACTCGCTGGCAACTTTCATCGAATACGCGAACCGCAGGAACCTCTCTCCACTCAGAACGTACTACGTGGGGACCCACTACGAATACACGACTGCGCTTTCCTTTATGCGCCTCGGCTTCTCCCTCCTTCGAACGGGCTCAAAGAACGATGCTGGCATAGATCTTCTCGGACACTGGGTTCTGGCGCCATTGAGGGAACCGCTGCCCGTCATCATCCAATGCAAAGCGCGGAAATGTTCCATTGGTCCAGGCCATGTCCGTGAGTTCGAGGGTTCGTTTCGCGCAATGCCGCCAAGCTGGAAGAACAAGCCTGTTCTCGGTCTGCTGGTGACAACATTAAAGGCTACGAAAGGGACCATGGATGCCATTGCACGAAGTCATTGGCCTATGGGCTTTGTGATGATGTCCAGACAGGGGCTTATTCAGCAGTTTGTATGGAACCGGGCTGCTTCGGACCACGGCTTGCAAGGAGTTGGCGTGACAGTGAGGCACACGCCGCGAGTGCTGTTGCCTGAGGCGGAGATAGAAGATGCGGAGGAAGGTGCTACTCAAGGGAAGAAGCGTCCATCCAAATTCGCAAAATCAGGCACGCAAAAAGACATACAGTTGACGTGGATGGGATCGCCTATCTTCCCAGAACGTGATACCCTGGATCAAGAGACACTGGCCTTGATGGATCTAAATCCCGTCGAGATTACCGAGACTGTCAAGCCCGTAGAACCAGTGGCTCCCCCGAAACGTGGACCCGGTCGACCTAGGAAGGGCGAAGAAGTCGTTGCTATTCCTGTTCGTCTCAGAAAAGGAGCACGACGCACAAAGCACCTCGCACCTTCACCTCGGGGCGGCCAGGTATCCACACCCAGACTCCCGTCCGAGGATCTCAAGACCGGTCGACCGAAGGGCGCCAGGAACAAGAGCAAGAGTGCCAGTGAGGCAAGCTGAAGAGTGAGAATGATTGTGATGACAAAATTGGCTTGCTTGTGGAAGCTGCTGTAGACTGTACTGCGAAACTACCATCCAGTCGTCGGTCGTTCTTGCCTATGTAAAAGTCGATGTATGGCTACTTTGGATGGTTGTCAGATGAGACGAGAACACCTACGCCACCAGGAATCGCTGTAAGTACTACACTGCGTCGTTTCGCACGCGTTTACTTATCCAAACCCAGCGCTATCGTTCCAGCTTCATTGTTACATCCATCAGGCTATTATTCACACTGCCAGCCAACATCGCACCAACCGCCATCAAACCAGCAACAGCGCGCAGCAGCAGCACCCCCACCACAATGACCACAATCCACGACTCCGTCTAGTACACGAACGAGTCGCTCCAGCAGCTTCGCACACCGACCGCGATCTGGACAACACCACACGCACCCAACGACCTCGACATCAGCCGCGCCACCGCACAACCCATCTGGCGCCGGAAATGGCTGTGCAAATTCGACCTGCTCCCGCACGCGCGCAAGCACCAATGCACCGCGTATCTGCGGCGGGGCATCGACCCGGTATCCGCGATCCAGAGCACCATCACCAGCATCGAAGCTGCGCATGCGCGCGTGCGGCTCGAGCTGGTGGAGCAGCGCGAGCGGTGCGCGGACGTGGCGCTGGGGATTGTGGGTCTGGACCTGTGCAATGCGCGGGCCAGGGCGTTGGGGCTTGCCATGTTGAAGAGCCACACGGGGAGTGAGGAGGTGGGGCGGCTGATCAAGGAGGAGTGGGATGTGTATTATGAGGTCAAGGATGAGTTGCTGGGGATCGAGGATGAGTTGGAGAGGCTGGGGGTGAGGGTGCAGAGGTACAGGGAGGTGGTGCAGGTTTGGGATGGTTGCGATTGAGACTGCGTCATCTGCGTGATATCGTGGTGCTAGTCCTCGCTGTAATCATGTAAAGCTGGTTTGAAAGCACCATGGATTCTGCGGCTTCCAATATCAAACGCTCTTGATCTGCCCAGACTCTATCCAAGAAATCTATAACATGGTTCCGATAAATCTACAACATGGCTCCAAGATTCGAATATGAAATCTAAATCCTACGCATCACGATGCCTCTCATACTCTTCCAGAGCCTGCCTCTTCCTGGCGTGCTCACTGTGTATGCCCCACAAGCACACGACGATGCCCAGCACGCTAGACAGCAAAGTGACATAGTAAGCTCTCTGATAGCACATCAACCCCAGCTCGCAATTACGATTGCCATCCGGTTGGACAACGGAGTTGGAGTCGTACACAGCGCCATAGAACAAGTTGTACACATTGCCACTGACGACAGGCGCCCAGGTGAGGAACCCCCAGTTGACAGAGAAGCCGTCGGGCCCGAACGTATCGACAACGACTGCAGGCAGGACGCCGAAAGTGACACCATAAGCGAGACCGCAGAGGCCGGAGACGACCCATAGATAGTTTGGGTTCTCGATGTGGGTGGCGCACAGTTGGTCGATGGCGAATATGGAAGCTGAGATGACGACGCACCAGAAGCGCGAGTGGCCGAGCCGCTTGACGATGAAGTCGGAGCCGATGCCTGACGACAGGCGGCCGAAGAAGGAGCCGAGTGAGATGATGGAAACGTGCAGTAGCTGGCGGTGTGCGACAAAGTCTTTGCTTACAGACTTGTCGAAGTGCGACCAGAGAGCTTGAACGTTGTGGCCGATGTTGCTGCTACTGTTAGCCTACGCCAGTGCATGTCGAGGGCAGTCAACCTACTTGATCGTCATGATACCAACACCTGTCAAAAGGCCCATGAGAATCCAAAGCTGCCAGAACTCGGGCTTGTAGAGCAGCGCAAATCCAGTAACGTCTAAACAGTGTGAGTGAGATGATTTCTTGCTATGTCTGCTTGCAGCATCGTCCTCGGACTCAAGGTCTCCAGGGCCAGAAAGGAGCGAAGATGTTTCGGTCGACGTTCGGCTCGGATCATCTTCATCTGTTGGACGTGGTTGGTATATAATAGGGGATATATATAGACTATAACTACGAGGCAAGAAGATATGTGGCACTTACTGACTTCCTGCGGTGGCAGCACGGTTGCACTGAACTTGCCGCGGTTTGAGTTGGTTCGATGTAGGACATTTGAGTCGCGATGTGTGCGCTCGTTGGTAGGCAGGACAGTGTAGCTGGTGCCACTCTTGTGGTCGACGACTATGAGGAAGGGTATCGAAACAAGGACTAGCAGAGAAGTCGCCAGCGAAAGCATGGTAAGCAAGCCGGAAGTGTTGCCAGGAAAGGCAATGCCGGCAATAAGGGTATAAAAGAAGGCGCTCAGGCCAAACGCTGCCAAAGGGAAAGCGGTTGCCGACCCGCGGTGGGTAGGCCAGTTCAACGTTGCTGGAGGCGTCAGCAGATGCTCGATGCAGATCTATAGTTGTTCTTACCCGTTTTCAGGGCAGCCTGGAATGCTGCACAGCTACCCACTCCAGAGATGAAGGAATAAAAGGATATCATGCCGACGCTCATAGATCCAGGACCGCCGTCGTAGGCTGTCAGACGTCAGTCACACGAAGACCAGACTTGCAGACGTAACATACCCATTTTGATGGATAGTATCCCACCAGCAATGCAAACATGCCAATGATAGCTGACAAACGCGGGTCCACCCTATCCGTTATGAGACCAATCGGTATGCCCGAGGCATACATGCCCATGTTCGCTGCTGTGCCCTAGAAGTCGTGAGATGGTGGCGCTCGACGCAGGCGGTGGGAAGGGGCGTACGATGACATTGCTCTGGGTCGCCGAGAGCTGGAGCCTGTCGGCAAACTGTGGTGCCCAGGCCGAGTATGCATACTGCCGTGGATCAGTGGAGGTGGTCGACATGAGGACGCAGACATACGTTTGTTCCACATGCCAGCGCAATGGCCGTGGCAGCAACGACGGACACAATGCGCGTCTTCTTGTGGGGACTGTCTTCTCCAAGTCGACCATCATAGGCAGCCGCGGTAATGTGTTAAGGAGTCGCGGCAATCATCGAGTATAAGATTGGGAGGGCTGCGCAATGGCAGCAAGTGGGCCGAACAGATAACGGCAATGCACGGCAGCCGAGGGTGGGATAGAGGACAGACACGCAGCGACGACGGACGCAGAGCAGCACGCAGCACGCAGCACGCAGCACGCAGAGCACGGAGAAGAGCGCGCGACAGCAGCAGACCGAGGGCAACCCAACTGACTTGGCCATAAAGTAAGTTGTCGGAGATAAGCCGCCAAGCACGGGAGGAGCCGGTGAACGTCACCAGGCGTCAACCTCGCACCTCCCCACAACAACACAACCCCTCGACATCGCCCCACGACACCGCAAACATGGGCGCCGCTCTGTCGCTCCCCTTCCTGGCCATGCCCGCCATGGGCACAGTACGCACTCTGCCGCCACTCTCCTGCGACACGCGCTAACAACGTCCAGGTATGGAGCATCACCGCCTCGTGCTGTGGCGCGGCCACCTGCAGCGCCGTCATGGGCTCCTGCGGCGGAAAGTGCGGCAACAGCATCGCGACTCGCATTGCATATGCCCTCATTCTGCTCGTCAACTCGATCGTCTCGTGGATCATGCTCACCGACTGGGCCATGAAGAAGCTCTCCAAGCTCACGCTCGACTACGTCGACATCAAGTGCCACGGCGAGCAGTGCTACGGCTTCGTCGCCGTCCAGCGCATCAACTTCGCCCTCGGCTTCTTCCATGTCCTCATGGCCCTCATGCTCATCGGCGTCCGCTCCTCCAAGGACGGCCGCGCGCCCATCCAGAACGGCTTTTGGGGCCCCAAGATCCTCGGCTGGATCGCCATGATCGTCCTCACCTTCTTCATCCCGAACTCGTTCTTCATTGTCTGGGGCAACTACTTCGCCATGGCGGGCGCCTGTCTCTTCCTGCTCGTTGGCCTGATTCTGCTCGTCGACTTGGCGCACAACTGGGCCGAATACTGCCAGGAGAAGATTGAAACGTCCGAGTCGAGAGTGTGGACCTCGCTGCTAGTCGGCTCTGCGCTGTTCATGTACCTGGCTTCGTTCGCCATGACCGTGGTCATGTACATCTACTTTGCTAAGAGCGGATGTGGCATGAACCAGGCAGCCATTACGGTACGCGCTCGCACGCCAAACTTGGCCCTCACCACTGACAAGCCTAGATCAACCTCCTCCTCCTTCTGGTCACGTCGGTCATCTCCATCCACCCCGCCGTCCAGAACGTCAACCCCCGCGCCGGCCTCGCCCAGTCTGCCATCGTGGCCATCTATTGCACCTACCTGACCCTCTCCGCCGTTGGCATGGAACCCGACGACCACCAATGCAACCCACTGATCCGCGCTCGCGGCACCCGTAAAGCCACCATCGTCATCGGCGCAATCGTCACTTTCGTCACCGTCGCCTACACCACCACCCGCGCCGCCACCTACGGTCTCGCCCTCGGCTCGCAGGGCAACTCCTACGGCAACGGCTACAGCCAAGTCGGCGCCGACGACTACGAGCATGGCCTCGTCACCCAACAGCCTGAGTCGCGCCGCGATATGCGCCAAGCCGCTCTCCGCGCCGCCGTCGAGTCCGGCTCGCTCCCCGCCTCTGCCCTCGACGACTCCGACTCTGAGGATGAGGACGATGGCCCATCCAAGGCTCCCCGCGATGACGAGCGCAACGCCACACAATACAACTACAGTCTCTTCCACATCATCTTCTTCCTCAGCACGGCGTGGGTGGCAACGCTGCTTACGAGCAACTTTGACGAAAAGGCCATGACAGACTTTGTGCCCGTGGGCAGGACGTACTGGGCTAGTTGGGCCAAGATTATCAGTGCGTGGGTATGCTATGCAATCTACGGATGGAGTCTGGTCGCACCGCTTGTGTTGCCCGACCGGTTCGACTACTAGGAGTTGCGTTGTACCGAGGAGTTGTGAGTTTGCAGTGTTACTTTCAATGTGTTTAGCTTTGTATTTGTATGATTTATTACCATCATTGACAAAAGACGTGAAAATATCATACCACTCCTACCACGCCTCACCTCCTTCCCTGCCCCCCGGACCCTTCTCCATCGCCTCAACAATCTCACCACACCCTTCCGCAACACGCAGCCCCAGTATCCCAGCAACCTCCCGCCTCAACCCCACCACCTCCTCCCGCAGCCCCCGCAACGCCCCATCCTGCCCCCGCACAATGCTCTTGAACCGCTGCACTTCGTCCCGCAGCATCGCACACGCTGTCTCGCTCCGCTGCAACGCCTCCTTGATGCCGCTGATTTCGGCACAGAGCGCGGCGTGGGCGGTTTGCGTCTGTGCTAGGTTGAGCGAGAGGAGGTGGAGCGTGCTGGGTCGGCGGGTTAGGCGGGACATTGGGGGTAGGTGGGCTGTTGATGTTCTTGGTTTTGTTGTGCTTGTGGTTGTGCTTGTTGTCTTGGTGGGTGCAGTATGGTGTTGGGACGAGGTTGGGGGAGTGCAAGGCGGGTTGGGCATGTCGATGGGTTTGCTAGCCGGGTTGCTGCTGGGTTGCCATGTCGGGTGTGCATGTGTGAGCTGGTACTTTGTGTCGTTTGGTTGGAGGTGTTGGGGTTTGCGTTTGGGAAGGTGTTGCGTTGCATGCAGAAGTCGATATGGTGAAGAAACGGACTAGCCGCGTGGGAAAAAAAGACTATAGAGACCATAGTGCTGGGAAATATCAAACTACACTGTAACGACATTCTTCAACACGTAATACCTGACAGCTAGCACTAAACAATATATTATCCAACAGATCCAACTCAATCTACACCTCCACCAACGCAACCCCAAACGCCGTAACTCTCAAACCCCCTCTGCCACACTCCCCTCTTCACCCATCTATCACATCACCAACCATCTCAAACCCCCTTGAATCCCGACCCTTCACAGCCATGGGTCACTCACACTCCGTATTCTCCTCATGGACCCCCAAGCTCCCCTCGCTATTTCCTCGCGACTCTCCCTTTGCCGATCTTGACCAAATGGCCGACGCGCAAGAACTGGGTATTGATGATCTGCACGGTCTCTACAATCCTGATATGTGCGTGACTTCCGATACGGTGCGGATAGATGATGAACTACAGCTGTCTAGTTCTAGTGCAACGGTGTTCTTGAACTATGTACTGAATGGTGGCGGGGGCATATCGATCCTGGCGTTGCTGATGCCATCAGTGCTACTACAGAGGCTTTGAGGCATGTGGGTGTGAGTTGGGAAGAATTACTAGAAGCTTTGCCATGTGGAAGATGGGAAGAAAATGTGCATCTTAGGCAAGAGTAGAAAAATATGTAGCATCGATATATATGGTACCACACTGAGAAGGGCTTTGAAAGTGGCGCCTCAAAACGCCGCAGGTGTTTGCCCATCCCTTGTCTCCCACCATGAACGCCTTACCAGTCTTTTGCTGCGAAAGGAAAATAGAAAAACTGTCAGGTCTCTTACTGCTGGATCTGGCTGACATGTCCATTGCCATGTGGCCCGCCCCACTCACTCTCATTGTCACTGCCAATATCTGTCCAAGAGTTTGGCGTCATGACACCGGTCCTATCCCCGTGCTCAAAGTCACTGAACCCTGCATCTGTGAACCCACTCTCGGAGAATACCTCTGAGCGTGTATCATGATCTGCGTCGTTCTGCATGCTCAGCACCGCGACATCGTCCGCGTGGCTGGGCACGATGGATGCACCGGTCGTCGCTGAGCGCTCGGAGCGGGGTGTAAGGGTACCGGCAGACATTTCCTCAAATTCCTCGTCTTGATCGTGGGTAGAGGAGGTGAATGAGTAGAATGATTGGGCTGCTTGTTCGGTCTCGGAGATCTGCAGGGGCGTGGATGGGGATGGCAGGTGGGTTTCGGGGTGCAGGTAGACGGATTGAGGTTCCGAGGTCAGATCGATAAGTGGCGTCTCAAGAGTTGATGCGGGAGGCGCTTCGATGGGAGGTGTCCCCGCTTCGAGTGTGGTGGAGCGCGAGCGAGGTGTGGGTTCTTCGTAGATGAAAGGTTTGGGCGAAGGAGCTTCGTCGTCATCGCCGACGTCGAAAAGGATGTTCTCGTCTGCGAAGGGATTGGCCATGGCTGCTGCTGTGGCGGTGCCAGCTGCAAAGCCAGCCACACCTCGTTTTCTCAGTCCATTTTCGGTTGTATTGGCGCCAGTGGCTGTTGCATCTTGCTTGAGCATGCCATCGCTGCCAACCAGTTCGTCGAAGCTCTTGGACCCATTGACACGCGACCTCTTCTCCGCGAGCGCAGCATCCTCGGTGCCGATCTTAGCCAGCTCGTCCAGGTCGACTGCGATGCCCTCTTCACGAGCTCGTCTAATCAACTCGTTACGGTTCCTCCTGATCAGCTCTTCTCTCCTCTTCTTCCTGACCTCGAAGTCGTCAGATGACTCGCTGGCTCGGCGCGGCTGGATATCATCGCCCAGGGAGTGCAGGGCTACAGCGATCTTGCGGCGAGACTGATCGACCCATTGTCGGACTTGGGGGTTCTCATATAAAGCGATACCGGCGGCGACTAAGACAGACGCGGCGATGATGAGGCCTGTAGCAAAAGGATGGTTAGGGCGGTGCGGCGGGGTTCGACGGTTGCGAGGCTGAAAGTTGGGTGAAGCAGAGCGCGGGCCGGATCCTGCAAGCAGGTTGGCGTACGTTCAAGACATGAAGTGGAGAAAGGGAAACGTGTTGAGGGAGGAAAGAGGCTGCACAACAGAGACATGCATTAGTGGAGAACAGAGCTCGTACGCACCTTTGGCAAGTGGCGCAGGCATGATGCGGACTACCCGAGGGATCGTGGGCCTCTTCTGTATGCTGCACAATTTTAGGTGATGTCTAGGTACAACAAGTGGCAGAGGTTCTAAATGCAAAGTATATGGCGGTTGTTGCAGCCTAGAGGAGGAAGCTCGAACCTTGGGTCGAGGTCGTCGCAATGCCGTAGTTGCCGCCACCCGCACAGCCCCATGGATGCAGCGGCTGTGGTGGGGTTGTGGGGCGAGTGTTTTAGCGCCCGTCTCCTGCGAATACCACCCTCGTGTCTCGAACAGTCCAACAAAACGTGCATATCTTCGCGACCTTTGATGCACTGCAGTTTCGAATGGTGGCTGTATGTAATGGTGCTGATAGAAGTAGGAAAATGTGACAACTAGGTTGCACCTGCATGGTGCGCAAGGCTGCTTGCTCTAACTCGATTCACCCCTTTGATGATACTTGCCGCTTGTGCAGTAACCGCATACATTGTCGCCTGTAGGTGGGCCGCTAAAATGAGTGGTACAATGCTCGCATTCACAATTCTGACCTTCACGTCTTTTGGGTCAGCAAACCCTCCCTGTTCTTCCGGCATAAGCGCACATTCACCACTGGAACGAGGGTCGAGAGCTGTAGCCGACAATGATTTTGTAACCAATGTACTGGAAGCTTGGAATCGATACTTTGGTAGGTCCATTGCCAAATGCTCGTGCATCGTGCGTGATCGTCAGTCGGTGACGGTTTGCCTCAGATGGGCCGTCGAAGTGCGCGGACTTCTTGAAGTATTTTGTTAGGCCCTCATGATACCAACCTGGACTTCTCACTTGGCTTCCAGGAGTTGTGGTCAGCGTTGGTACCTCGTTCAAATTGATGCTATTGATAATGGTGCTGCCTCCTGTACCGTTGCCGGCATTGACGCCCCAATTCTCATTAAGTATCAGTTCAGATGTAATGCAGCTATAGTCATCGAGATCTAGATCTGCGGAGAATGGTATCTTAGAGGCTGCTTCGTCGTCAAGCTCGCCATTTCCAACAACAATCACAGCGACTGAAATATGCTCGCAAGCCCCAGCCTGAACTGAGTACCACTCACCGTTCTGGTTTTCGGTGAGACGAGTGACAACACCCAGCCCGCTGATTTCGCCTTCGAGAATGATTAAGTCATAGTCTGTGTCCTGAGCCGGGTTATAGTGCGCGACATTCAACACAGCTGCTACCAGTAAATGGGCTTCATTATACATGAGACAAGAATAAGTTACGTTAAAGACAGCTGCACGCAGTAAGAGATTTATTCAAGTAGAAATGCAGCCAAGGACATAGTCAGTGTGACACAGCAGCAGCGCATGGCGTGTGAGGTAGACTTGTTCGTTCAAACTCGAGACTTGAGTCCATGTGTGATGCAATACGCTCTCTGCCTGCATTCAGATACGTTAATGGAGAGCTGAAAGTATAGATTCGATTTTGCTCTTTCTGACCTATTTCAGGCCTTCTCCTTCGGTTTGATATGCCTTGATGCATACTCAATCGCAGCTTCATAGCCATAAATACCCAGCCCGCAGATCACAGCGACAGCCTTGTCGCTTAGGTAGCTGTGGTGTCGGAAAGCTTCGCGCGCATGCACGTTACTGATGTGAACTTCGATGAACGGGATGTCTACACCCAGCAATGCGTCTCTTATCGCGACGCTGGTGTGTGTGAATGCTCCAGGGTTGATGATGATGGCGTCGACGTTCCCTCGTGCCTCGTGAATGCGATCCAGGATTACGCCCTCATGGTTCGACTGGAGATGCGCGAATGTGATTCACTTCTCAGTACATTGTTTTTGTGCGGCCTCGACAATCTGGGGAAGTGTAGTAGAGCCGTATGTAGCGGGCTCGCGTGTGCCAAGGAGGTTAAGGTTGGGACCATTGATGAGAAGGATTGACTTGGCCATTTCGTGATAGAGCTTTTATTTGACTGTAAATCTGATATGAGTGTCCTTCGTATAGTTGCTGTGTTTCAGCCTTTTTATCAGCCCACTGTGCAAGTAATAGTTGCGATGTGATGGTCACGCAAGCGGGTCGGAAGAGTATTAGACTCTGGAAGAGTTCTTTTCCCCGCAGTCGAGGGGTTTCTTGAGCAGTGCTGGCAGAAATTAGCCAATCGGAAGCAATTCGATATCGGCAAATTGCCGATAATTTGCAATCCTGATTACCAATTATTGGTGCACGGACAGTTAACTACATCTCAAAATCTTCAAATTTAATAGATACATAAAAAAGCCTGTCTTAGTTTCGCCTCGTACGACTACTTATCCTAGACACCACGTAATAGTACGTACCTTTAGAACAAAACAATAGCATTGTGGAGCCCAGCCCCAGGCTCATCATCATCATCCTTAATTAATATCGGCCGCTGTCTTATCCCATCTCTACTATCTGGCTGAGGAGCTAGACGCAGAGAGCCGCCATCATGCTCACCACCATTCCCTCGTACGGAGCAGCGCGCTGCATGGTCTTTCCATTTGCAATTAGCACATGCCCCATCAAAGTGCCCAGCTACCCTGCGGCACTCTAGGAAGGCTGGGCGTATAGAGCTGAGGCAACCACATCCGTCAGCCACAGCCTGTCCATGAGATTGTATAAGGATAGCGTTGATGTACGAAGGACGATGCGAGGCTATTTGATCTGGACGTACGTTGCCTTGGACGATCTCCACATCCTGCCCTAGAAGAGCTAGCATTGCATGTCCTTGCGGACTGTGGACAAATGGGGCCATCTGCTGCCCTCCGACACGGAGAATGGGGTTGGGATTGCCACTAGCCTGAACGGCGACGGCAGCGGCGGCGGCGGCGACAGCGGCGTTGTAGATAACAAGGGCCCTGAGAAAGAACTTTAGCTTCGTACGATTAAGAGATAGTGGGGCAAGCTTACATTGTAGTGCTGGTGCTGGTACTGGTATTGATGCTGGTGCTGATGCTGGTGCTGGTGCTGATGCTGGTGCTGGTGCTGGTGCTGGTGCAACAGTTAGTGCTTGTACAAAGCAATAAGACGTAGCAGTACGTACTGAGTGTGTGGGGTGTGGTGTTGCGGAGTGAGAGAGAGAGAGGAGATGTTGTTTGTGTTAGACTTGGCGCGCCAAGCTATGTAAAGGAAAGTTGCGATAGCTCTCTAGCAGTTACAGCGATTCAGCTCGTACGCTATCTTGAACAGTCACAAGAAGAATTATATAGAGATTTAGTTTGTACGACTAAAAGTTCTCTTCAAGCAAGTCTTCTCTCTTCCAATCTCGCCCGCATTCAAGCTACTCAAGTGTCGCTGCAGACATCGCAGTCTTGTCCCATGAAACTGTACGGCGACCACCTGAGAAGATCCGCTCTGGCTTATCACTCATAGACGGTATTGAGAGAATCTCAATTGCCCATGAGGATAGCTGCGGCCATCTCTCCCTCTGTGTGTCCTGCAACCACCAATTGATCGGTGCCATTTTGAGATCGTACGAGACAGGTTCATTGCAGTAGTTCTCAAATTCATCTTGACTCTGCGGTCGACCGTGTTTCACTCTCAGGTTCTGACGAAGCTGCTCAAATCCATTGATTGGCTTTGACTGCTCTTTCTGAGCACGAGCAACTGTAGCATCGTACGAAATCATGCAATTCTCTCGGCGGTACTTCTCCCAAAGATTTCCAACCTTAAGGTTGTATGCTGTATCTTTCAGCCATGCTGTACGAGCCTCAGGGTTGAGAATGCGAGCAGCCGCATAATACGGTGTTTGGTCAAGCTTAACTACGTACGATTCTAGCTTTGCTTTGGAGTTCTCAATTCGAGGCTTTAGTTGACGTGCGTTTTTCTATATAAGTTAGTATACGAGCTAAACCCTTACTTGTACAACATACTAGTGATACCTCTAAGTGCTCTTTGATAATGTCAATTGCCTCAAGAACTCATTCAATTGTTGAATGTTGACCTTGAAGCCAGAGACATGCACCATCAAAAACTCCAAGAAAGTTTGCAATCGTACGAAGGAGAGCAATGTCAGTGTTGCTTAGGTCATCTTTCTTGTCAAGTGTTCCTTGAGCAATGTGCTTTTCAGTGTAGTTTCGTACAGCATTCAGGACTGGTTCTTCTAATGTAGTCTGAAGCATTCGAAACCAGCTATTCCATCTTGTACGATTGTCTAGAGGAATTGTCTTTCCAGCAGCTGCTTTGAACTGAGAGATACGCTGTGGTGAAGCGCGTATATGTACGACAATATTATGGACTTTGCCCATAACACCCATCTTTGTACGAATCTTTGCAGCTCTTTCTCTTGCATACTTCTCCCTTTCCCCTTCTTCCTGCTCTTCTATGTTCTCTTGATCGTACGACTCCATCTCTTTCTCATCCTCACTATTTGTAAAAAGAAAGGCTTGAACAACTAGGTTTAAGATATGACCTAAACACCGAAGCCGCAAGTGTGTGTGAGTCCAGTTTATTCTCTTCTCTGCAGAAAGATAATTGGCTATCGTACGACAGAGTGTGTCGTTTGTACCAGAATTGTCACCCACAACTGCACCGATCTTTTCTTCAATTCCATACTCTTGAAGAACTGGAAGCAGAGCCTCCCATTGATCTAGACCGCTATGTCCTCGTACAACTCGAAGCCCAATAAGGATATTGCGAAAGGAGCTCTGACTATCAACAAAGCTTGCACAGACTGCAAGCAATAGGTCATTGCTTGGAGATGTCCAGATGTCTAGAGCAAGGTGGATACTTGTCTGAGATGATTGAAGCCGCTTTCGTACGATGTCCTTTGCTTGAATATACCAGGAAGAAATTCGAGCCTTCAGTGTATTGTGGGACAACGGGATAAAGGTGCTAGCCTCCGGATTCAATACTCGGACGAAGGAATGGAATTCAGGCCATTCTACACATGAGAATGGAAGCCGTCGTACAACAACCAGATCCAGAAGGGTACTGTCAACTACTGGCTGTGACACAGTGCGCCGGAGGATCTCTTGGTCAACGTTGTCTTTGTCTCCAAGCTGAAGAAGAAGTTTGTCGTATAGGGCGTCAACTGTCTCAGTCGCTCTTGTACGATTTGATGCGGCCAAGAGGACATTAATATCATGGACTGATAGCAGGTGGTTTTTTATATTCGTTGTAGACTGAGCAGCGTACGAGCAATGCTTGCACCATAGCCATCTTTTGTCTGGCTTTTCCTCCTTTTCTTTTGCTGTTGGCGTACGACAGTGATCATGGACAGGAGATGACTTTCGTGATTTCTTTGCTAAAGAATCTGCGGATAGAAGAGATAAGCTCTCGCTTTCGTCTATAATAAAAGACATATTGTAGTATTTACACAAGGTAAAGAGTCGTAACGTGGTTCACCACCGAGTCGCCAACCCCACCGAGTCGTCAGCTCTCCCCACCAACACGCCTGCGCGGCAACGCTGCGCAACACCACAACAATCTTTTTTACTATACACTACAGTAGATTATACTTCAGATTCTTCGCTATCATCTGCATCCTCTATTTCTACCCTACAGGTGCGGGAATTGTGCCCAACCTCGCCGCAACGGCCGCAGTGCCTCTCAGCGCGCACCCTCTTTGCAGGCGTTTCGCCGTCCTTACGACTACTACCCTCCCTCTCAGCAATTAAGTCTGATACCTCGCCAACTGTTAAGGTCTCTTCTACCCGTACATACCGCCTTTTCCGGCCCTTGCGCTTTGTAAGCTCTTCAATTGCGCTTCGCATACGCGCCTGTTCCTCCTGCAGCAACACCATATTATGCGCTATCTGCTGCGCGCCTTTACTCAGCTGTCGTACCTGCTCATCAAGGGAGCTCGCTAAGGAACCTGAGCGCCTTTGCATCCTCTGTTGAATGAGCGTAGTCTGAGCTTCTAGCTCTTTGGCGTTGCGCGGCGTCTTCGCCTCCCACGCGGCGTCGTCGCGCTGTGGTGGAGTTGGCGTGCGCAATCTCACATCAAGCTTCGACAACACTGCATCTGGGTTAAATGGAACTAATCCAGCGCCTCTAAACCCTGCGCGAGCGTTCTCCTCAGTAAATGTCAGGTCGTAGGCAGCTTTAAAGGCTGGTAGGAAGGTTTCCTTGCTGATGTGGTGGATGTGGTTGCGCGCCAAGGCTGAGATGCTGTCGCCATAAGAGCGCTTCAACGGCGCAAAGCAGGCGACGTCAAGAGGCTGCAGCAAGTGCGATGAGTGAGATGGCATGCAGAGAGCGATAATCTTGTTCTCCTTGCAGTAGTCCTGGAAAGCAAGCGAGCAATGGCTTTCGTGGCCGTCAATAATGAGCAGCCTGTACGCTCCTACAGACTTTGCATGCGTATTAAAGTGTTTAAGCCAGTCAACCCCTAGATCGTTGCTTGTCCAGCCATTTGGACTAACTTGGATAACCCAGTCGCGTGGTATACCCAGCTCAAACCAGGTAGAGATTAGGACCTTGCCAGCGAAGATGATGAAGGGTGGGATGCGCTTCCCTGTCGCGCCGACAGCTTGTATCAGGGTAGTCCATTCGCGATCGCCAGGCTGTAGTTTCTTTGCTTTCCCAGGCTTATCTGAGCCTGTCACTACAAGCTGAGACGTGATCTTGCCCATTAAGAAGCCTGATTCATCAAAGTTCCAGGTGTCCTCATCAAGGATACCGTACTTTGCCTTCACCGATTGAACCAGGCTGAACCAGGGCTCGATAACCGCTGGGTCTTCGCAGGCAGCTCGCTGGCGATCGTACGGACGGCTCCATCGCGTTCGCAGCTCAGGAGTACGCTTAATAAACCTATCAACCCAGTTCTTGCCAGTAGGGTTGCCTCCGCGCTCTCCCAGCAGTCTATCCGCCATATCTCGTATGTGTGCCTTCGAGAGTGGTACACCACGTAGACTCTCGTCAAGTATACGCTGTATAACCACCTCCTCCTCTAGCTTTGTCAGGCTCTTGCAGTTTGGCTCGCAGTCGCGTCGGGCGCGTCGTCCAGCGCGTCGGTCTCGGATTGTTGTTCGGGGGACGTTGTAGATCTCTGCAGCGCGATTTTCGCTTAGAATTTGCTTTAATTTAATATCAGAGATAGCAAGGTAAATGTCTCCTTCATTATAGGACTTTTGCACGTTGCGTTGTTGAGACATTACGCGTTGTTGCCGCGCAGGCGTGTTGGTGGGGGAGAGCTGACGACTCGGTGGGGTTGGCGACTCGGTGGTGAACCACGTTACAGTAAGAATTTTTTAGTGCCAAGCATTTCCGGACCAATTAATTGGTGATTACCCGATATCAGCAATTACCGATATCGATTGGTTGTGATTGGTTCGGAATTAATTTCTGCCAGCACTGGTGTTGAGTTACGAGCTCAGGCACGGGCCACAAGAGCTTATCGATAAAAACGCTAGCGTCTTGGCTACTCACGTGAGCGATAGTCCACTTTTTTCCACCCTTTGTATTGTCAGATGCACAGTCATTGAAGCCGAAGGCTGTTGACAGGAGCGCAGCAGATGAGGCGAAAGGCGGGGATGCACGGCAGTATGGTAACACAAAACTCGCGTGTAACCACACAAACATGCACCTCGAATTTTCGAACGTAGACGCAAAAACAACAACGAGAATCAATCAATTGAACAACCATCTAATCTGACAACTATACAACGGTTAGACAAGTAACATTTGTCGACAGACGGAGTTCATGTTGACACGCAATGTGTGCTGAGTTAGTTGCACTGCCAAAGACGTTAGTCTTGTGTGATGGCGCGGTGTCTTGTTTCCGGTGATGCACGTAACGTACTCCACAAGCGAGCCGGTCACCCAAGCGAGCCGGTCACTCAATTTTACACCAAAAATTGAGATTTTTGCACCTTAATAACTCCACAACCAGATGATAGAATTGTCTAAAAATCAAAATGCTATGCTTTACCTATGTCAAGATCAGTTGCCCTGGAGATCTAAGCTCTATCCTTAACGTGTGTAGAGGTATTAGAAAGTACGCTAAAATAATCCCTGTATTTTGATTTTTGTTTAATAACTCCGGTGCGACTGATACAGGATCCTAGCGCTTCTATAGAATTGATCTTTACGTAGATGCAGCATAGTATTTCAAGTTTTAGACAATTCTATTATCTGGTTGTAGAGTTATTAAGGTGCAAAAATCTTAATTTTTGGTGTAAAATTGAGTGACCGGCTCGCTTGTGGAGTACGTTATGCTTTCTTCAGTGTCAATGAGATAAGATGGGGTGGAGGAGTACAAAGCTACAAGGGGGGTGTCTGAACGGACTGGAATACGAGTTTGCCACACCCGGGGTTTTTCTCTTGTAAAAGATCACCGAATGCTCAGTGCCAACAGGTTCGTATTCCAGTCCGTTCAGGCACCCCCCTTGTACGAATAAAGTTACGAGCAATAGCATCGCAGCCTAGGACAACAAGCACTGAAGAATGCCAGCAGAGAAGCAGAAGGCAAAAACAAACAACAGCGGGTATTCGCTAGTGGTCACCCACCTAACTACTAATCCGCCGGTACGTTGCTTAAATAGGGCTGAGCGAACGGGAAGCCTTGTTTTCAACGTCCTATGGTCGTTTGTAAAAGACTTACTGAATATAAAATTATCTATCCTTAATCTTTGAGTAATATGTTATAGAGTGACCCCACGAAGTGCACTTCCTGTAGGAAGTGGAGTAATTTTATCAGAATTAAAGCCTAATACGTTATCCCCCACACTTGCACCTCTTAGCGACGTGAAGAGGTTAGAGCACCTAGATAAATTAGGTTCTTGATTAATGTTCCTGCATTCTTCATGTGTGCGCATGTCCCTAGGAGCAAGCACTAGCCAGCAGACGCACCTCTAAGAACGTAGCTAAACCAAGGTAAGAGTTAAGAGATAAATAAAGAGGCAAAAAAATTGAGTCAACCATAACTAGAAATAAATCGCAGTAAGTCGATTTGACCTAGCAAGAGAACATCCTCGTTACAAAACATTCCCATGATGATGTTGGCACATCTTTATGGATTTTGACATGCAATTAGACAAAGCCGGATAAGTTTGTCAAGAATCACCTGATAGAAGTAGCGCGTGATAGCTGGAAAATTACCTTCCGATAAGTTTTGCTTCTTGCTTGCAAGCTGTGAAGGCTAAATGTTTTCTTGTCCAACGGAATCTGCATGCATGGACTCGGTAGGTTTCCAGAGAATTGTCCAGGCCACAACTCGCACAACATACATAGGTCGAGCAACCATCATAACAAAATCCTGCAGGTCAGACTTTTTTTCAGTTTTAACTGGCCGAAGTCTTTCCTCCCAACGTTCATGACTCCTCCCATACTCCGCAAACTGCAAAGCAGTATACCCAGTTCAGCTGTACGACCCGCGTGTTGCAACATCTCGCACGCCGGCTCCTCTTCTTGGCCGTTCAGCTCGAGCGTGCATTTGCAGGTTTCTTGCGGCACGTTCGGCTATCGCGGCCGCGTGTTATTTTGGTCCAGCTTACTGATGCAGGCACAGTTGAGGAGGTAAAGCGTTGTTGGGGACATGTGCGGAGAACCTTGATCATGGCAGGAAGTGGGGAAGGACGCCAGGGTCGGGCTCTGGACTAGCTGCTTTGGTGATGCTATTCACTTCAGATTGTTCTCTGTATTACAGGCTTCATCCTAGTCGATCTCGATTGCTTGATTTTCTCGATCTGAAATAGTTTGCTGTTGTGTAGAAACGAAGCTGTTGTTTGCACACATTCTCACACGGCACAGAGCTTGACGGCACAGAGCTTGCATAAGTTGCGTTGTGGAGCAAGAGGAGAGTACTCGGCGATACAAAAGCCAGAAAATGGTATCACGACAATAAGTGATGCATCAGGGATTCAACATTTAAGCCATGCATTGTACAACAGATCGCCTAAGGTGCAGGTGTTCTATGTTTGGAAAGAACATGGCTTTGCTCTTTCCTTAACAATTCAGATTGCATTTCTAACATTCCCAATCTATCCTATCAGCTTGTTAAAACAAAAAAGCTCTTCTATTTGTGATATCTTCCAAGGAGAATATTCGGTATGTGCCGTTGCGATACCAGAGACCTTCAGATGAGCAAAGTCGTGTCCCAATCTGCCTTATCTTAGTATTCCTGCGCCACGGCTACACCACCGTCGCCAACCTTATCAGTGCATCAGTTCCTTTTGAAGGCCTTTCCAGAGCTCATGACTGTTAAGCTTCAGAAATGCTTCGCTATCGCCCTTCGCTGGAGTAAAGCCCCGCAACCACGCTCACGCCGTACGCCGTACAACGCTCAGGATCGCTTTGTACTTCAGTAACAGGTACTTCCCAATGGTGACAAACCAATACATGCTATCATTCAGCGAGATGTTAAGAGGTGCGGTTCTCGAAGCCGCTTGGAGTCTTTGTTAGACCATGCGCGCTGGGCAAATGATTGTGATCGAGCTGCCGCACGTAACGTTGCACAGCTTTGTACGGCAGATGCAGGTCAAGCGGACAGAAAGTGGTGGAAGCACTCGAATCATAGGCTGCGGTAAGTGAGATCCTTTGATCCATCTAATCAGATGTCGGTCGCTGACGAAACTTGCCAGAATAATCTCGACATGACCGGTACCTCCAAGCAACCTCGTGAGCCTACAGAGACCATATTACTTCTTCTCGCTACCTAGATCAAGGCTTTATATCTCGAGAGCACTTATGGTGAGTCTTACAAGGGCAGAAAAAGCTGGCGAAGAGAATCCAACATAACCTCCAGATGCTGGCATCAACAGCTGAGGAAGGCGAACGCTTCAGCGTTGAGATGCTGTTGCATCCCATCTCAGCGAACAGTACAGTATCTTGTATTGAGTAAAGCATGCCACCTTTGTCTGGGTCACAAGATGGCATCAACGAAGACATGTAATCATGGCCCGCCGACCACGAGTCCAAGGGATTCAACACTGATGCAGTCGATATTGACATGCCCCTGGCCCAAGCCCAGGATCGTTCAAAACACCAACACATGTTCGTAGCATGAGTGCTCGACATCGGACTGATCGCTGTGCAGAGATGCACAAGCTAGGGAGTGATCCTATTACCAGAAGTCCAGAAGGTTAACAAGAAGCAGAACAACAAGCGATGAGAACTGCTGCACTTGAGAAAAGCATACCAAGGGACGCTATTCAGGAGGAGTACAGTGGTCGGAGAATCCTGCACAGGCTCTAGTTAAAGAGACGGTCTCTCAGCTTACAGCGCGCAGAGAGTCTTTTCTACACTCTGGCCCAGACCACTTCCTCAGCCTGTTAGATCTGGCCAGGAAGAAATGAGGTGCTTCGATGCATGATCGGGAACGAAATCCGCAAATATTGTGTTAGAAACGAAAATTACAACGCAGACTGCATCCATGGAAGCCTTTGTCTGTGACCCGTAAGTCTGATTCCTCGTACTCAAGAGTTGATACTAGCGATAAGCTGAACTAAGGCTAAGGTGTAGGCCATAGGAAATCAAACAAACCGAAGCAAAGTTGCAAATTTCGCTTCGTGGGGACTCCACCTACTACAGATACAGCGGATCGTAGTATGAGAAGGAATTCTTGATGTGTGACTTCTGACACTGAGACATTTCCTCAACCTGATACGCCCCACATACCAAGAAATACATACAGGGTACTCCACGCAGGTAGCTTTACTGAATACATCTTACAACGACGCACCCGCATATCTCAGACAGCTTTAGAAGAAAATCACCTTGCCTCAAAACTCTGACGCGGTAATTGTTCTCAGCAGATCACAGTTGCTAATGCAAGCTCCTCAGTACCAAGCAAGTGAAAGTGAGACTGTCCATGATGCTCATAAGTCTTTTGTTCACGATGCCAGCGTTGTCACAATAAGCATCGATGGGTCCAACGAGCGAAGGGAATAGGATGATGCTCGCATAGGCGATATGGTTGTGCGAGCGAGGTGGTGGACAAGCTGACTTGCTTCAAAGATGCAAGGCTGTTAGTTGTCTTGAAGATTGATCGTGGGAGCTGCGTTGAGAACAGTGATGTGTGTTCGTCGGTAGGCCCCGTTGCTATCTCATGAGCTGAAACTTCGTCAAGTGAGAGGTGCGGACTCGAATGCTCAGCAAACGCTGGGGTGTTCATGTTGCTGAAAGATTTGTCACACCAGCCAGACGTGCTCTACGCCGACGCAGCCGCAACTTCTTTTGAAAAAGACCTGCCGCAATCCTGCAGCAACATACCTCGGTTCCAAGGGTCTGCAGATATATCGGTAGGTGCTTAACTAGGAGCGCTGTCCTGCATGGGTAAAGTCTCGCCGGGCGAGGATCTATCCGTGTTCTGATTGAGAGATGCCTAGCGATCGAGATACGCGGCATATCAGCCCAGATGGAGTTGTCTCGGAGGGTATAAGATTAGTGCCCTGCAAAATGCCAAATTGAGAGCTGTCCTGTGATATTCGCCACTATCTAGCAATGTATTGCATTGACTTCCTTGGTTTGAAGGGAGCCTGGCCGTGAAACTGTTCACGACGTGTCGCCTCTAAAGTGCGAGCCAGGCACACCGGCATCTCCCCCTAACGTTTCTCTGTAGTCGCACGAGTCATCGTGAATAATTGACGGCTGGCGGGACTTGATTGCGAAAGACTCGTCGTATGCGCGCTATGGCCTCTTCTATGTGTTACCTAAGGTCCACTGTTATATGCGGCGCGTTCTGAAGGGCACCTCGCGATTTGGGGCCGCTCCACTCTGAGAAGGGCTTGAGAGATTAGGGTTGGTGTTGTCCCACGCTTGAGGTACACCCCGCGGAGTCCTTTTCAATCAATCCGCGAGCGGGTCAGCTTAGGCAAAGCATGGATTTTGCTGATCCCGCTGTTTGCGTAGATGATCGACCAGAGTAATTGCAGAGGCTGTCGGTGAGGTGGATGCAATCATGCAGGGTAGATCTGAAGCCAAACAAAGTCAGATGCTAGCAGTCTCCGTGGTGAGTGAATAAAAAACGAAGCATTTGACAGTGTTTGCTTGTTAGCAAAGCTATGCGTTGCCCCATTGGTCCGGCGCGTTTCCCCTCATGTCGTTTGACTGGCCATGGAGGTTGCGACCGTGGCAGAAGTTGAGTAACAGAAGTCAACCGCAACATCATCCAACATGTTGAGAGCATGAATGAGGCCATGTCTATTAAGACAGAAGACATTCCAATACTTTGGAGTATTGCGCCGTTACCTTGAACCGTTGACAACTGGTGGAGTGTAAGAAGTTGTGGGTCACAAGAGAGTGCACGCTGTCATAAGCGTTCCATGTGGTTCGACCACGATACCATGGTACTTAGGTACTCCTTATTCGTCGACCATTCCATGTTCAGGGGACATGTAACTCAAATTCTGGTGTCACACGTCTCGTTAGTCCTTGTTTGTGGAGTAAAATTGTGCTCGTAGGACCCTAACGGCAAGTTCAAACAGCCTTACATTGCAACTGCCATGAATTGGGTCTCTTGAGTTGTACTATGCATTTGCGTCCTGATATGGTTACGATGGTATCACACTACCCATATTGGCTTCAGTAGAAAGTGATCAAAGCTTCAAGATATGCGCAATGCTGGACCCAAAGCGCAAACTTGTAAGGTATGATTGCTGTGAACAGACAACTAATGCTGTCCGCTCCGAGGATTGCAAACATACAGTCTGGTAGTTATCTGGCTGCAGTCGTTGTGCCTGGCCCTCGGCTAGGCGACTAGACCGGCTCCTGCACTGTTTGAGGATCTAGGCCACCTTGAGTGCATGAAACAAAGAATGAAAGACAGCGACGTCGAAGGCGACAGTAAGCTACCGAAATCGTCTATGAGCGAGCAACACGATGGTGGCGAAATGATGTTAGGCAGAGCATGCCATCGCTCGGAGGAAATCTCCATCCCCGTCAGACTTTCTTATTGGTCGGGGCAGCTTCCGTGGTCGCGACGGAGAGGACCAGTTGTCCGGAATATATTTTTACCAGCAGCGCATGCCGAGGTCTCGACCAGATGATCTGGAATTGTTCGAACGCCATCCCGTCTGAAGCGTACCGTTTGCCCGTCTCTAGTGCCATCCATGGACTTCTGCCTCTAGTGCCATGGACTTCTGCCTCTAGTGCCATGGACTTCTGCCTCTAGTGCCATGGGATTTGTCTCTCGAACCACGCAAACGTCGTCTAGCAACGGTATTTGATCATAGAAGCTCTGGCGTGCTGTTCGTGGCTTAGATCTGGCAGCTTCAAGGGACGCGGTGGTGAATTGCGCAGAGCCCACATTGAAGATGACGTCGGAAGCTGATAGGGCTTCGCCAAAGTGGACACTGCATGGATGTCAATCTAGCGACGCGTATGCGTCCTTCCAATGGCATGCAAGCGCTTGATGCCAGTAGGTGACAATCAAGACTGCTCCTGTTCCATAGGCTGGAGTGACAGCCGACTCGGTCCTGCACATGCCCTTTTGGCAGGCATGGCGTCTTCAGGTCCAGAAGGAGTGGGGGAGACATGTCGAGCAATCGGGAGATGGGACGCAGGAGGATACCTGTTGGTGGTGCTGGTGCCCGTGTGTGGTCCGACGTTCGGTATCCGCTAGCCTAGTCAGGCTAGCACGTCTACATTGCCCCACATGCTATCCACAGTCACCAGCCTGGAGTCCTGAAACGGCCCCAGGCAACGACGCTGGTGATTCAAACTCTCAAGCAAACCCACAACTACGCCTGCTCTACTGCTAGCGGTCACCTCGACGAGTCCTACGCCACTGCGGCCCTCTCTCGTGGGGCGGAAGACTGCCCGGAGAGCTTCACTTGCTCTTCACAGTGACTTGTCAAGCGAGATGGCTTCTGATTGGCTACGGTGAGCTTGGCCGGAAGGACCAATCGCACTCACAGCCGGTCGCCATGGCCGACTCAACACCAGCCGCCGCCTCGAACTCTGCCCACCCATGCCTGTGCGTTCGCAAACGGCCGGCTGGAGGGAACCTTGCGTAGCCATGCACACCTTTGAGGAACGGTGTTCCAGGCCAACGGCAGAGCGGCAGCATTGCAGCGGCGTCGGAATCTAATCCCCTTGCACAGGCCCAGCTGCAACCTAGCTCCTCAGCTGTGGATGCTGGATGGGACGGGGCATCTCTGCGTGCTTTCTGTGGCGTTGCATCATGACCAGCAGCCAACCGGGAGCGCTTTGTGGGTGACTTAGGTCCTGGTTCTGGTAGGTACCACACACCTATAGACTCTCTCGGCCTTCTTTACTTTAACCGCCGACTACCTGACTTTTGCTTATTTCCTAGCTGAACATTGGATCTGCCCGCAGATAGCCAAATTCTGGAAAGTACTACCACAGCGCGCTTCCTACATTTGCCTGTCGCCCCACCCACAAGTCGCTGCACTCGTCAACTCCATGTCGACCGCAGTACTTGGAGTGCGCCCGTTGAGCACCCAGCATCGACACTTCGAGCCGGATCTGAACATGGACCCCAAGAATGCCTCCATGTACGGCACATCAGATCAATGGGCTACCGCTTCGCCAGATGTCCATGCATCTATGACAGCGACCGATTACCTGGGCTTTTCCCTGGCCAATCCACAATCCTCCGACGGCCAGTTTACATTATTACAGTCGAATTACGAACAGATGAAGCCAAACGATCATAATTTCCACAACAACAAAGCTGCCTCTAAACGCTCATTCGCCGCCTCCAATATGCAATCCAGCCTCAATGCATCCCATGTGGGGTCAAGCGCCGACATGTACCCATCTTCTACCGTCTTCATGGCAAACAACGCGCACATGAGGGGCTACGACCTTGCGACCATCTCGCCAACGGACACGCGCTTCGAAGTAGACCACACATCACTCAGCTCTGATAGCAAATACCCGTTCGATACCCAAATGCAACATGCTGGCTTGTCAAATTTCGCAACCTTCACCGATGACATCGAGCCCCTATCGTCCAAACACCGCTGCGACAGCCTGCAGTCAAATCCTGCTACACATTCACCCAGAATATCACCACCAAAATCGGAACGGAGACGAGGTTCGGAATATGCAGAACCAGGCTCTGCGCGAGCGATCTACCTCGAGAAGAATCGCAAGGCGGCAAGCAAATGCAGAAGCAAACAGAAGAGGCAGCAGGAAGAGCTCGTGGAAACAGCGCGGGACGTGGAACGTCGGAACAAGATACTCAAAGCTGAGGTTGAAATACTGAAAAGTGGTATGCAAGAGCTGATGCAGCTTGTTGGCCAGCACACAGAATGTCCTGACACTCGGCTGAAACTATATCTGCAGCGCGAGGCAGATCGACTAGCAACTGGAGTCAAACGGAACAGCTTGCCTCCGCCATTATCACACAGTCCGTTCTCCGGGATCAGCTCCATCAACGAAATGTCGTCGTCAGAGGGAGAGTGAAGGCAAAGATGGCAGGAAGCCAATGCGTGATCAAACCTCCTTTACGTCATGATAGCAGCAGCTCAGCCACGTGCTCGTACGTCCGCACAAATAGCGGTGATTATACCCTTCAACCACATCGCCCTTTCTACTTCGCAGGGTCTAGGGGTCTGCATAGTTGTTAAGAGACTCCTCGAGGGAGTTCGCGGGTAGCGTTAGGCCAAGAGATGGGAGCCTTAGAGGGGGCTGGGAAGATGACGGTTGATCATCAACGAGACATTCTTACCCTGGTTTTCGATAAAAGGACATTAAGTGAGCCTAGCAAAGCGATAGACATCGGAAATTGGCGTCATGAGAACGCAAGGGTCCGTATGCAACCATTCTTGCAAACCAAACCAGAAACAAACGTAGCATCGTGAGAGGTCCGCACTGACTAGTTAGGGGTGGTGGTTGTTGACGATGATGGATTCTTTCGGAACGGCTGCACCAAACCCTCAAGTGCTCTAGAAGTAGTGTTTGCAGTACCATATAATACATACCTAATTTTGTGGTTCAATTGAAGCTCACCCATGGTTGATAAGTGGGAAATGTTTGCCAAGTCGAAATGCCGGACATGGCAGTCACGACCGATGGTTTAAGCGCTCTCCAACTTTCTCGCCCATGAGCTTCGCACACACTTTCTCACACGAACTGCATAGATGCTGCAAGTGGGTAATGCTACCTCAACTGCGACATGCCACAGCGAGAGTGACCTATCAAGTACAGGGAGAAACGTACGTCAACAGCATAGAACCATTCTACTGTGGTACTCCTAAATCCAGAGTCAATGCGTACCTAGGTACAGTGGGGCCTTGGGATTGCAACGGCGTGGGACTTGCGCACCACAAGGGTTTCCATCTCAAAATTACCCACGGTATCTTGAGGGAGTCACTTTCACAAATAGCAACTTGATAACATGCACATACCGCAAGACATCGTTCTTCGATATCCGTCTTATGTACTGCGGGCTTACTGAGGTCGAACTCAGCGAAGTTGCACTCTGCAGTAGCCTCATCGCCGATTCTACATTCTCACATGCAACCAACGGCAATGTCCCAATCCTCGACAAGGTGTATTGGTATCATCACACCTTGCAGGACACGAACTTCAGTGCGGTGAAGTCAAGGAACTCGAAGTGAACGTGCAAAGCCTATTCATGTATCGTGGTCAGGACTTGGTCGAGTCGCAGGCTTTGAGAATCTGCCCAGATGATCGGCAGGTCAAAATCTCGGCGCGAGACCCACCATCGCACCACTCCAAACGTGCTTTCTATAGGATTGTGGACAGGTGATCCGCCTTGCAGGGGCTTAAGATACTTGATCTGCACCTACTGATGGATTGGTGATGTGTTCCGCGGTTTTGACGATCTCATAGGGCTAGGTATTTCGCTGGCTGATTACCCTGCAGCGCGCCAGGAGTACTTGAACCACAGCTTCTCCACTCGTTTGACCTGAAGAAGTCTACCCCACCCACAGCCCAGTGTTTCGTAAAGCCAAGATCTCTTGCTTGGGTGAGACAACTCCATCAATCTCGCAGGGAGAGGCGACACGGCCTGGTCTTCTGCATCAGGTGTGGCATGAAGCTTCCTTTGAAGTCTGACGAGCATCGACCCAGTGTTCCAAGGGATCGGAGGCCTTATTTTCTCAGGCACCCTTCGAGCTTGATTTTGTCCTGACTTATTTTCCCGAGCGAAGTTGGCTCCAAGAACACTAGGTAACAAGACAATGTTACGACCATCCAAGTGGAAAGTCGACGTAAAACATACACTCCAGATCCTTTTCGCCCGAGCCGCAATTTTTGCAAAAACCGTAATCGAAAATTCTATAAGACGAATCCGAACACGCAAGGCTTACCCTGGAACTGCAAACTCTCGAGGGGGTTGCAGAAGTACATCACAATTCAGCCAACTCCTACCTCAATTCTGCACCTGTCCGTCTTATGACTCCTTAGCATCATCTATGTAATCACGAGTGATACTCGTGAACCCCATGGTAACCGTCATACAATAAAAACAATGATGAAAAACATGCGTCCGTGGACTTGTAACTATCTTGAGAGAAGAGACATGCCGCCCCGGACTTCGAATCGTCTAAAATTCATCTTTGCATATCTTTGCGCAGATATGCTTCAGATCGGGGTTGACGAAACCATGTATTGCGACTATCTGACCCATCCGTACAATTACAAATTGTCTCATGCACAAAGGACAAGACGCGAAAAGGATGCCTCTTGCAAATCCCGGGACACGAGTACAATCGATGATATCATTGACAGATATTAGGTAACGTACCTCACAAGCGAGCTGGCCACACAAGCGAGCTGGCCACCTGCGCCAAGACCCCACCAAACATACTATTGCGCATAGTATAATCGCGATGAGCCAACAACCAGACAATCTACTACCTTCAAAAGATGCTCGACTACAGCTTGCTCTTGAGGCTATCAAACGCGACGCGACGCTATCCCAGAGACGTGCTGCAGCTATCTACAACGTCTCTCGAGCAACACTCAGTAATCGCCTTGCTGGAACACCTTATCGACGCGATTGCACGCCCAACTCAATAAATCTCCTTAAGACAGAGGAGGATGTAGTTACTCAGCATACCCTTGACCTCGACGCGCGAGGATTTCCGCCCCGGCTTGCTGCTGTGAAGGATATGGCTGATTCTTTGCTGGCTGAGCGTCACCGTGATCCTGTTGGCCAGAACTGGGCTGCAAACTTTGTCAAACGTCGCCCTGAGCTCAAGGTCAAATTCAATCGCAAATATGACTATAAGAGAGCTCTCTGCGAGGATCCTGAGATTATACAAGGCTGGTTTCGGCTTGTAGAGAACATGAAGGCTAAGTATGGTATCCTTGATGACGACACCTACAACTTTGACGAGGCTGGCTTCATGATGGGCATGATATCAACTGGAGCAGTAGTCACTAGTTCTGAGCGTCGAGGACGGCCAAAGAGCGTTCAGCAGGGCAATTGAGAGTGGACTACAGTGATCCAAGGGATCAATGCGATGGGCTGGTCGATCCCACCCTTCATCTTCTAGGGCAAGCACCACCTCTCAAGCGTAGATCGCATCAAAGGAAGCGTATACAGCAGCAGGGTATCTTAACGATTGAGGAGGGCGTACGACTGACGACCCTTAAGGAGTTTGAGGCGCGTAGTGATGGGAAGAAGGCAAAGAAGAGGGTGCGCGTTGAGGCAGGTGAGCCTAGCCAACGACGCTGTGGACGCTGCGGCGAGGCAGGGCATAACGCACGTACGTGTAAGCAAGAAGTATTAGTAGATTCTGAGTAGAATAGCCTATTACGATTCTTAATTACTATCCTTGACGGTGCTCTACGGTCGTGTACAGTACTGATTTTGGTAGGGTCTTGGCGCAGGTGGCCAGCTCGCTTGTGAGGTACGTTACCTTGTAGGCTATATGGCCGACATTGAAGATTCAACGTCGGAAGGGTTTGCAAGATAATGATCCCACGTCCTAATTGTAGATGTCGCGGTTTGAGTATACTCGACAGCAGAGACCTCAAGGTGAGCGGATAGATCTCTGCTGTGTCTACCATATTGATTATATAACTGATAAACGTGTCGGGACTGTTTCCAAAATTTCTGGCTCATGGTGTCGCTCACAACTACTGGACTTTCGCCGTCATGTGGCATGTGAAAATTATGTCGAGTTCGAGCGAGAATACAGCACGAGTTCACACATGTTAATTCGAAGACGAGGTGAAAGCGTTTGTTCGGTCGTGTATGGTTTCAATGACCTGGCTGGGCGCATACAAAGCATATATTCAATTAGGATGTCGTGAGAAGGCCGAGGGTGGTGACAGCTGCTGGCTGCTCACGGTTTCTGTCAAGAGGATCATGATGAAGCGCACCAGTGCGAGCACTCAAGACAAGAGATATATCTCTAGTGTTAGATACAAATCTTTTGCAAGTCTATAGTCTATGTAGATGCTACGTGTCAACATGTAGAACGATGCCTTGCGGAAAGGATCCGATACCTGAATGATATCCACTTTGCAACGTATATAGAACAAGACTGTACTTCATAGTTGTCTTCAGTAATACAGCTGTTAGCGATCGAGAAGTTTCAAGCGTGTATCTGCCGGGACGGAATCCATCCGCCCTGCACAGTCTGCGTCTTAGGAACGCGCGACTATCTCCTCTGCCCTGTCCCCAATATCAGTATCACAGCGCTCAGGTTAAACTTCTCACTATTGCCTCGGGCTTACCGTGGCTGACATCACTCTTGTTGTTGTATCCGAGGTATTCATCGCGGGTGTGTTCGCAGAGGTGATGTTTCCAAGAAGCTCATTGGCAGCTTTTCGGGAGAGTACGGGCGTCGTCGGGCTGTTGAGAGAGTGGACACAATTGTGGCGAGCTGTGCGAAACAGAGCAGCAGGAGTGTATTGCTTCTTGATCGGAATGTCCTTGATTATGCGGTGATGGAAATCCCCAGCGACAAAAACGAACAAGGCGAAGAAGATGCGCCAATGATGATCTTTTGGCCAAGCTTCATACCGCCTACGGTTCCCATCGCTTGTATACCTCCACCTGCTGCGATGTTAGTTCCTACCGAGCTCTCAATGTTCCAAAGTTACTCACCGGAGCCCTGCATCATGAAGCTCAGGACGTCGCCTGCTACGAACGTCTTTGTGAGCCACTTCTGTCGAACAAGCGAGTACCGCTCACCATGCACCGTAAGTATGACTCGGCCAAGGGTGATGTATATTGAGGCTGCAAACAGTGCAGGGGCGACGAGGATGAGAAGAGATTGCATTATGAAAGGCCCGAGAGCCCAAATATCATTTTTCGATAGTATGCGACCTATGAAAAGGTGTCAATATACTGTCGCCCCATAGCGAACATTGTTACACGCACCAAAGAAGCCAGTAGTCTCCAATGTCGAATAGTTAGCAAACAAAGTCTCTCATTCAGATATCGAGGTACGCACATAATCCGCCGATGATCATTGGTATGAAATACCAAGTTCTCTTCTTGATGACTTGGAAGACGTGGACGATGGTCGTGAGGGTGAAGATGACGAAGATGATAGCTGCCACCTGGGACGGGTGGTATCGGTACGGAACCCACGCATTAGGAACGTCGAGGGATGGGCGAGGCTTGTCTGCGGTCATGTCGAGATCTTGAAGACGCACAGGTAAGATGCTGTGCGCGCGATCGAATGAGCAGTCGTAAGCTTGAGGTCCGGTATTGTTGACTTCTCGACGACATGGGCCAATGTCCCAGACTTATAGTGGGCAAAGTAGTTACTTCGTTGAAAACCGGGGACCGTATATCGTATAATAATCTTTGCTTCCTTGCAGTATTGTTGGAAGTTAAGGGAGTTGTGGCTCTCATGGCCGTTAATAAGGAGCAGCCGGTACCCTCCTCGGGTGCGCCTCTTTGTATGGGCATTAAAGTGCTCTAACCACTGGAGTCCAAGCTTGTTGGTAGTCCATCCGTTCTCAGAGACTCCAATAACACAGTCCTGAGGCAGATTGTCCCCTTTGTACCAGGCAGAGAGGTGGTATTGGCCTTTGAAGATGATGAAGGGCGGAATGGCCCATCTAGTGCCATTAATGCCCTGTATGACTGTTGTCCACTCCCAATTGCCCTGCTGGACTGCCTTTGGCCGTCCTCGACGCTCTGAGCCTGTAACAACTGCTCCTGTTGATATCTAGCCCATCATAAAGCCAGTCTCATCAAAGTTGTACGTGTCGTCATCCTGGATGCCATACTTGGCTTTGGTATTCTCTACAAGGCGGAACCAGCCTTGTATAATCTCTGGATCCTCACAGAGGGCTCGCTTGTAGTCGTACTTGCGATTAAACTTAACTTTGAGCTCAGGGCGGCGCTTAACGAACGTACTGGCCTAGTTTACGCCAACATGGCCCATATTGCGCTCTTTGCGCAAAGAATTAGCCATGTTAGCCACAGCAGCCAGCCGAGGGCCGAACCCTCTGGCATCTAGCTCAAGTATGTGCTGAGTGACCACGTCCTCCTCAGTCTGGTCCAGGTTCCTTGATTTTGGCGTACAATCGGCTTGTGCAGTTCGTCCTGTGTATTGAGCATGTAGTGTGCTGTAAGGCGCGTTATATATAGCTGCAGCGCGTCGCAGTGTGAGCGTCGCGTCTTGTTTGATTGCCTGGAGCGCGAGCTGTATAGAAGCTTCTTTAAAGGGCTTAGATCTGTGTTGTTGTTGAGGCATCGCGTGGTAAGGTGGAGGTTTGGTGTGGTCTTGGCAGAGTGATCCGCTCACCCGTGGAGTACGTTAGTAATAAAGTTGTTTATAATTAGCAGCAGCTCTAATAGCTTTAAATTACAATAACTACAATATCTACAACACTAAAAATCGCCTATACAAGTGCTTAATTTAACCTTATACACACAACATAACGTACTCCACAAGCGAGCCGGTCACTTTTGCCAAGACTACACCAACACCACAACTACTTTGCAGTATTACAGCACACAACAACAATATATCACACTGCACAGTATATTGCACTAATCTACAGTACTCTGCGCATCTTTACTGCATGTTCGCGCGTTGTGCCCTGTCTCGCCACATGTGCCACAGCGCCTTGAAGACTGAGTGCTCCTATCAACACGCGACCTCTTCTTTGCCTTCTTCCCATCACTACGGGCCTCAAACTCCTTTAGAGTAGTCAGCCGCACTCCCTCACCAAACTTTAGTGTCCCATTACGCTGGATTTGCTTTCTTTTGTGCGATTTACGACGTGTGGCGGCCTCGTTGGCTACCTGTAGGTCAGCGACCTGGTTGCGCACCAAAACCAGTGAATGCGCCATCAGCTCTGCGCCTTTGGTGAGCTGATTAAGGGCGTCAACCATTGACGTTGGTGAGCTATCAGCGTGTCTCTCAATCTTCTCTCGAATCAGCTTCGATTGAGACCCAGATTCCAGAGTGTTGCTTGGTGTTTTAGACTCCCACGTACTGTTGTCCACAGTAGGTGGCGTTGGCGTGCGCAGCCGTACTTCAAGCTTCGATATCACAGCCTCTGGGTCAAGTGGGACCAGGCCGGCACCTCTGAATCCTCCCTGGATGTTGCTCTCTGTGATTGAGGCGTCAAAAGCCGCTTTGAAGCACGGCAAGAACTCAAGTTTGGTGATGCGAGTGATCTTGCTTCGCATCAGCCGCTCGGCTTGGCGGCCATAGGCCTTCTTCAACGGGGCAAAACACCCTACATCAAGTGGCTGCAGCAGGTGCGACGAGTGTGGAGGCATGCACAGAGTGATAATCTTGTGCTCCTCAGAGTACTGGTGGAATTCAACTGAGTTGTGGCTCTCGTGGCCGTCCAGAATGAGCAGCCGATGGCTGCCAACAGTGCGCGCCTTTGTGTGCTCATCAAAGTGCTTCAACCACTTGACTCCAAGCTCGTTGTTGGTCCAGCCGTTGTCAGAGACATTGAGAACCCAGTCGTCAGGTATACTAGGCTCCTTGTACCAGGCAGAGAGGTGGTACTTGCCAGAGAAGATGATGAAGGGTGGGATAGACCAGCCCTTCGCGTTGACACCCTGGATGACGCTGGTCCACTCTCGGTCGCCCTGCTGTACTGTCTTTGGTCTCCCTCGACGCTCAGAGCCTGTGACAACAGCTCCTGTTGATATAACGCCCATCATAAAGCCAGACTCGTCAAAGTTGTGGGTGTCTTCATCTAGGATACCATACTTGGCTTTGGTATTCTCTACCAACTGGAACCAGTCCCCAATAACCTTAGGATCCTCACACAGGGCTCTCTTGTAGTCATACTTGCGATTGAACTTGATTTTGAGCTCTGGCCGACGTTTGACAAAGTTGGCAGCCCAGTTCGTGCCAACAGGGGTCTGGTGGCGCTCCGCAAGCAGAGAATTGGCCATATCCTCCACATCAGCAAGCCGGGGCGAGTATCCTCGGTCGTCTAGCTTCAATACATGCTGGACTATCACCTCCTCCTCAGTACTAGCTAGTTTAGTCATGTTGGGCTTGCAATCGCGTCGTGAAGTAGTTCCAGCAAGTCGGTCACTAAGGGTGCTTTGAGACACGTTGTAGATTGCTGCAGCGCGTCGCTGGGAGAGTGTCGCGTCTTGTTGAATAGCCTGTAAGGCAAGCTGTATATCTGCCTCGTTTAAAGGCTTTTTTGTGTTATTGCGTTGAGACATTGTAGGTAGAGTAAAGTTTGACGTGGTCTTGGCAAAAGTGACCGGCTCGCTTGTGGAGTACGTTAGATCTTTGATATAGAACGTTGAAATTGGCAGCTCTATGGGTGGAAACGCACAGACGAATTTGGCCGTACTTTCAGCCCAACTATTCCTTTTTGAGAGCGCCAATTTCAGGCCCCCCATATGCTGGTCGGTCGACGATTATCGGATCCTGTACTGTAACGTGGATCCACCCACTGTCAGAACGACCGCCTTATTCATCGGCCTAGACTGTGTGGTCAACTTTGTGTCCAGAAGCAAAACAGACAGTCCTAGATCCTGATATTGAAATTGAGTTATTAGCCACACATTTGACATCATGTAAGCGCAGGCAGTACATGACTTGGACAACAGCTGTGTCATCTCAAGCTGCTGAAAAGGAGTCGACTAAGAGCGAGCGGTGAGTTCGTGTGACGCTGTCCATGTAGATACCGGACTGGCCATACGTGCAATGCGCCAGGTATAATAGGATCGGATAATGGAAGGGTCTCGTGGTGCGCAACAATGGAGTCGCCGCATCGTCTGACACGGTCCTTGTCGCCAATGTACCACCATTGACGACCATACTGGACTGTAATTGTAGTGAGGTGGGACTGCACAGGGCAGACAATGCGAGAACTACGATCCGCTCTATCCCAAAGATCTACGACAATGGACGCCGGGAGCCTGTAAGGCTGCGCTCATGAGGTTAGCGGAGAGACAGCCCGATTTGTAATGCATAGCATCCACTGCTGCCACTAGTTGCGGCCTTCCCGCTTGCCAATGCGCGGTACCGCGGCCTTGTCCGAGTTTTTGTGTCCCAGAAAGGCACTCAGCTGTAACGCCAAGCTGAGCCTGTCATAAGGAAAGTGACAGGAAACGGCACGTACAACAGCGATTTGGGTGAAGGAGCCGACCAATAGCCAGGTCAGGTCCCGGTTGGTATGTTCCCAGCTACCCGGTTCGAGATGACCAAGACCTTACAGGTTGCGGAACGGATGTCGTGCCTCGTTGAACGCGCAGACTCCGCCAGCGTTCGCAGTTCTTACCACAGCCGGGTTGCTATCAACGTTTGGGTATTTGGCAGTATTCTGCCTTCGATCCTGTTGATCGTGGGCTGAGTCATGACCTCTTGAGCTTTCTGCTGATGTGGCCGACAAGATGGATATAGCAGCATGAAGCAGTGAAGGCCATGACCGAAACCGTTGCGCCAACTGTAGCCCGCATGCACGCCGGAGACCGCATGGTCCATAGGATAGGAGGTGTTGCAACAGTGTCTGAGTACCATGATCTTGGACCCGCAAACCAGGTAACAGGTCGAGGGCGGAGGCCCAGGTTTGTTGCATCTATCTTATTAGATCGGAGTCATCAGGAGCAGCACAGACCTTGTTATGTCGCGTGGGGGAGAGACAAGTGAGTGCTTGGCATCTCACCCAAGCTTCCCAACTCATGAGCATTGGTGGGCCGACGTTCAGGGGATGACGCACCTCAATCCGTCCGGGGTAGCGCCACGGGCGCCGAGATCACACGACAGAATCGAAGGTAGTACGGATCTCGCATCGGTGGAACCGAGCGCCAGGTTCACAGCGATCCCGTGTAACAAGGTAAGTGGGAGCGAGGATCTGTGAACAGACAGCTGTGGAGCACAGACATGGTGTGAATTTGGTGAAGCTGGTCCTACTGCCTCTCCGAAACCAACAGTCTTCAGAAGCAACCACAATTTGAGGCCTTATCGCAGTCGAATATGGGGGTGTTCAGATGAGGCCCCTTGAGAAGAAGCGTTCTGCGGTTTGGCAGCATAGGTGGAAGTGGCTCAGCATGAGAATATCGATGCACAACTTGCTTTGGAAGCTCTTTGCGGTCCTCACGTACCCAAAGCCCGAGCTACTCCTGATACCCTATTCAGAGTATCTAGAATGATCCGTCGAGGACACAAATCCGCTGTTGGCTGGCAAACTTTCCGTTGGCTGGGACTCTGTTCATTTGTCTGTCTAAGGAGGGTCGCAAAGTGGGCCGTTGGGTCAGGATATTGAGGCAGAAGTAAGTGCAGCCAAAAACACATACAGTGGATCTCCCGCCAGCCTTCTGATTAACAGTCAAGGATGGCTTGCCTACTTGGTAGCAATACGCGTCTTGTAAGAGCACGCGGAGGCTACAAGTCGGCCTGCTGAATGGCTCAGAGCAGATCTTCGGCGCTACTGCACAACGCCAGAGGCGTTTCATGAGATGAGGCTGCGTGACACCATTCGCCGAGGAGCTGAACCAGGTAGAGGGGAGCAATCGTGCAGGAGGCGGAGACGAATCCTCTCATTTGCAGTAACTAGCTGCGCGTCTTCCGGAAACAGCTATAGGCGACAGGAACTGAAATGCCTGAGAAGGGAAAGCGGACGACGCAACAGGGATCAGTGTCGTACGCGTGTGTGTGATCATGAGTGTAGAAATCTTGCAACGGGCACGGTAACAAGCCACGCTCACCGCACGCCGTTTGGTTTAACGAATGGGCACCTTCGCAGGGAGACCCGTTCAACGAGCGACCGAAATCCTGGCCAGGGAAGGTCTCAGGAAGAAGCAAAGAAGACAGGCAGAAAGGTGGAGAAGGAACAGTGGTTGGAGGCGTATGCATGACGACGTTTTCGGCAACGTTGTGTACGAGCCGACTGACCGCCTCCATCGCGAAAAGTTCCTGGCCAACTCGTCAGCCCTCTAGGCCAAGGGCTCGACGGTGCAATTGACACAATGTTGCTTATCGCACGAGTGATGAGGCACGGTATGAAAGAAGCATTGTGACGGAGTCGCGCCTGAGACGTGATGAGAGAGCGCGACAGGAAGCTAAAATTGCCGACCCCAGTGCGTGCTAAGCCTAATTGACTGTAGCCTCTTTCCGCCGTCTCTCTTTCTGGGAAGTCGCAGAGAGTGCTATCATTCGCGACGAGACGCATGCAGCACGGGCTGTGTGACACATAGATTCGGCAGCGCTACGCCTCGAGTCGTCTCGGAACATTCACATCGCGATGCCTGCAACAAGGATGCTACCATAGCCGCGGCTGCGGAACAGCCAGCCCGCGTTTGACCAGGTCCACCACGCCGTTCCCTTCGAGAGCCTCATATTGGGGGAGTGGCAGAGGCACATCTGATTCGGCCTTGTTGTGCAACCCTTGGTGTATCTATTGCTCCATCTGTCTGGCAGCCATCCGCTTTCGAGCTTCATAGTCCAGGGCAGCGAGACCGCAAGACGGCTGCACGCTTCTTTTTGTTGTACACTACCGCAAACTGGTGGATATGGTATCAGATCTGGCAAGCTCGAACTTAGTTCAACATGGTTTGCGAGCATCTTGGAATCAGTATAAGACGGACCCAGATCCGCGCAATTAGCGTCTCCAGCTTAGCAACAGGCAGTGTTCTCTTCATCAGCACAGTTCTCAGTCTAGTTCTGTTTCCTCTGCAGCGTTTGCTTGCTTTTCACAGCCACGACTAACAGGACCCTTGAACGCCTTCAGCGCATCCCACGTCCACCTCAAACGCTCCTTCTACCCAAACCGCTCAGGTAAACCCTTCACATCTTTCGAGTACATGTACATCTCTTTGGCACCTCAATCGCATTTGCTAAATAATTGCAGCTTCTCACCACATTCATTCGAATCGACCTCCGCACATCACAATGGCCGCCCCTGTGAATTGCCAACACTCCTTCAAGGTCGTCAAGTCTGACACCACCGTCGTCGTCTGGAATTGCAACATGTGCCACTCAGGGCCTCATTCTTTGATCTACGAGTGCGCAAGCTGTAAGCTGAAGACATGTCGACCATGTGCTTCGAAAGCATAGGTAAGCCAGAAAGGCCTCTCACCCTCTTCAAGTCCTGTTGCCATCTCAGCGCAAGGCTGCAATTGCCTGAGACACGGTGCAGACGCGGGCCGTGTTTCAAGGATCGATCCTTTGGAAGGTGCAAGTTCGCTTTGCTGACTCGGTGTGTGCAGGCCAACAAGCGCGTGCAGGGGATCGACCAACTAGGATCTGAACCGAATACCTGGATCGATTCCGCCCAGCTTGCATTTTCATCGGCGACTTATGTTCCTTCCCACCTCATTCAAGGGATTTTCTTTTTGCAATTCCTTTCTCGTACGGGAATATCTATATGACGGCTCTATCGATTTAGCACGGCGTTTCGGCGGTCCAACATCTGGCGGCCCTCTGATCTAAGGGCGGCAAACTCGAAATGGCCGGCCACTGTTTACAAGGCGTTATTCTGCGACTACACAAAAGCAAAGAGCGTCGTCTACGCTGATTCATTTCAGTCTAGACATGGGCTCTTTGCGACAGCTCTACGATTCATGAGCATTTTCCTACTCACTCTGGCGCATGGATTTTCGGTCTGAGCATTACTGGCTGGATTTTCTTCTTGTATCATCATTTCGTGGTCCCCCATTTTAGACTAAGGGATGGTCTGCTTGTTCACCTAATGTTCTCTTTCTCCCGCGTATCTCAAGCTCATCAGGTACCCTCCATTTACTCTCTCCCGATTATCAGCGGTAATCTCTTGTACAGATCTCACGCCTGTAGCGGGAATAGTCGCTTCACACTCCCCAAGAGTCCCATCTTGGCAGCTGAATAGAGAGCAGTTCACATTGACTCAGACCCATTTGGTGCACCTAACATGTTGACATTGCCGCTTTAGCGTCCATCACCTTCACTTGTAGGATTCATTGTCAGAGCTATTTGCCCCAATAAACGATCTTACGTATGAAAGTACTCAATATTGTCAGAACAGATATCAGCTGAAATTGCTCAACATTTGAGTATGACTCGTGCTGTTCATTAATGGAGATCCCTGGCCACGGGCATCCTTTGCTGGCGCCGGCAATGATATCCACATCGATCTGCGCATTGACTCCGTTGAGATTTGGCGATCAAAAGATGCTGGATCCTGCGCCGCAGCTCTGCGTCAGCATCCTTCGATCTGCTCCTGCACAACTCACGATGCGGTCCTCGCGGGCAGGCAAGTACGCATCTGTGCAGGACGCTCCACCATGATGAGGCCGCTAAATTTTCTAATGCACGACGCTGCATTGAGCAGAAATACGAAAGAGACTAGGACGCTAAGCGGCCAGTCTAGACGCTTCGGGCAGCGATACAACCAACGCGCCCGCGATTCTCAAATCGTGTCCGATCCGCGCGCAGACTTGACCTGCTCGTTATCATTGCTAGCGCTTGCGTTCACCTTCGTTCATGTGTGTGAATACCATAGGTACCATCAAGCACCTATGCAATTCAAATTGTCTTACGCCTCGAGCAGAATTTGTGGTGGGCTTTCTATGAGACGAGGCCCAACTTTGACTCATATCTCACCTCAAGCGGTTTAAATGACAGCAAGCTCGCTGACGGCCTTGTTCGTTTCTTTCCTCACTTACTACCATCAACGGTCCTAAGCGAGTCGAGCAGGTCCCTCTGTAATCCCTCGATTACACGAGAAGATGCCTCGCAAGTACCACCGGGTTCGCGTCGTGCCGAGAGTCGTCATCATGAGTTCAACGATTTGCAGTAATCAGCGCCTGCCCAAAATGGGTTTCGTGGCTCAAGATGAACATTGCCGGGTATTTGGCTTCTTATTCTACAGAGATGGTAGATAAAGCTAGATCGTGGTAGCAGTAATTTGTTGCTCAAAAAGAGAGACTTCGAGGCACGAGCACCTCGGGAGACATCTACGGCCCAACTGGCAGCAAGGAAACGAGATACAAGAAAAGCCATCAGGCCGTATTGGAAGTGTTGTTTTTCACATCGTGCGCCCATGAGAACGAGACCCGGCTGCCGCTACGTGGGGAAGCGTACGTACTGCACGGCGATTACGATGCTATCTCCGGGTGGCATTTCAGGTGAGGGTGTCGAAGATCTGACAGAGGGGTCACATACAAGAGTTTGACAGCCCGCATTCTGGACAGATACCTTTCGTGAGAAGAACTCAGACAGGTCAACAAAAGATTCTTCTTCTTTGCATCCTAGGTCCGGTCGTTATGAGGGCGATTCTGACGTTAGGTGCGGACTGGCGCTGAGCCATGCATATTCTATCATTGATGTCGGACCGGTGCCAGATCACGGGATAAGTTGATGAGATTCCCCATAGGATGGTTCTCATCAGTTCTATAATGAACCTGCCCTAACTCTCAACCACAATTGACTAGACTAGGAATCCTTGAGGCAAGCGAACGAACCTTGGAATGCAGCAATAAGTGAATGCACCAGACCTTGCTCAGACGGGCTCAAGCATCAATTCGGTGACTATGGTCTCTTCTGAATGTTATATGAAGATTCGACCGAGCAGAGGGCAACGTTTGAAGCCTGGAAGAAGGAGTAAAAGGAGGAATACAAAGCCCTGCAGCGAGACAAGAAGAAAGTTCAAATCGTCATTGACGCCGGGCAGATCGAGGATCAGGCCGACAGCCGAAGCCAATGATGCAGCTTGAGCTTCACGCCAGCGCGCCCGTTCGCCTGTAGACAGCAAGCCATACCCAAGAACGCTGTTTGCGTTCTGGGTATGAAACTCTACAGCTAGGATCCAGAAGTCAGATTAGAGCTATCGAAGCCCAAGAACATGGAACCGGCCCTAAGTTTATATGTCGACCGGGAAACAGCCGCCGGGGACACGAAGTGAACGAGTCATATCCTTCGCAAAAGGAGTGGGACGAAGGTACATTGAATGTGGACTGATACATCTACGCAACCTTTGATTGTAGCTGCTCCAAAATTTCGGGTGCTACACCATAGTCTTATTTGTTGCGTGAATGGCTCATATGGAGCTAAGACGGGTTGACCGAGCAAAATGGTGGCTTCCCCATATAGTCTCGACCCTGCATGACTTCATACTCCACGGTCTTGCCTTCTTTCCGCAGAGTGCTTACAATGGCAAGCACATTGCTTGCCAGGTTGCCAGTTTAACTGCGTGACGTGCTCCCATTGTTGCACTGCGCGACATACATACGACCGCCGATACCAGATGTTTGCTTACACACATCGTTAGAAGAGGTAAGACAAACGACAGACTTTACATGATGTATTAGCTGACAACATAGACATTCACTCGCTGCTTATTGATACCAAAACGTTTACTCCCACTGTCGATCCCTCCCCAGACAGCAGGCTACCAGCCAGTAGCTTCGAAACGAAATGGTGGATGAACCAGGGTCGCCAGATGATTTATACTGTTATAATGGCCGTCACAAGCTTAAAGTCGAGGCAAATATCGAGCCGGACAATTTTGACACCCAGACCAGACAACCCAGGCAAGACTCCGGTATTGACTTCAGCACATTCGCAGATGCAATACACTATGATATCGTTGGAATACTCTTTGCACCCCAAGCGATGGTGCCGGTGCAGGCTGCGCCGGAGAAACAGATTGACTAGGATACAACAAGCTTCTTAGAGCTCAGCCGCACAAACTCAGAGGTAATTACCGACTTACGAAACTGGCTGAGTGGCTTCGAGCTTCCCCGAGCATACGCCGATCAGGGCCAGGATTATGTCCCTGAAATCAATAGCCCGCACCGTGTTATACGCAAACGAGCCTTCACGACACAAGCATTACTGCAGGATTTTCCCTTTCGAACCTCAGCTGAACATCGCGACCAGCTCGTGGAAGCAGATACAGTAGCTTCGGTTGATCCATATTTCAACGAAAAGATCCAAGACGAACCGTTGTCAAGTGAACCAACCCACCTCGAGAACGATGAACCCGAGGTCACAGTTGCGGAAGAGCGCTCGGTGTCCCCTTTGTACGAGATCATGCCGTTGTCACCTATCGAAGGAACACTTGAATGGATAGAAAGACAACGTGTACGAGAGGAGTATAATGCAATCGAGCGCGCACGCGCATATCGTCTGGAACTCGAAAGTCATACTGCTGATGTTCGTGAAGCTTCTTTGAAAATGGCCGGAGTATGGGACAAGGAATTGCGGGAATGGGGACAGAAATGTCAACGCGCAAAGATGGCTAAAAACCTCGCTCTCTTCGACGCGTCCAGGGGCAGCAACGGGGCCACGGCGACCTTTGGCGAAGTAGATCCTCAGTCTCCGGTGGAAGAGAGTAACGACATCGAGGTGGAGCTGGATTTACGCGATTACACTATAAGTGTTGCAGAGACGATGATGTACAAAGACACCAACATGTATATGCTTCCACGGCCGTGGAACATGGGTGATCGCCCTCGCCGCACCCGGCTATACGAGAACATTGAGTACTTGGAGCAGTACCTGAAGCAAGAGGCGATAATAATCCCCCTCGTCGAAGAACGCCTCGACTATCTACACGAAGGACGTTCTGAGCAACCTGAACATGCGGTAGTCGTGGAGATCCGGGGGTTGGAAAAACAACTGGCTGTGCATAGCAACGGCGAGAGCAACAACGAAAGACTCGTGCATGACCATTTGAGATATGCTGCCGACTGGATGCTTGTGGACATGGAAACAGGCAGTCAGGAAACGCGCGCGTTTGATGGTAGGGCCCTCACGGATAGCTTCTCACCGTTCATGGTCAAGTTCATCAGAAGCTTTCCGAGGCTCAAACGTCGCTTCCGTCTAATAAGAGATGTGGAGAAGTTCTATTTCCCAGATCGCTTCAAGGCCAGCTCTCAGCATCAGCTCCATGCTCAGTATACGCCTGGTGGGCGGCGAATACCAATGCGACAGCCTCAGGTGTCAGACCCTTCAGCACAGAGTACTCCACCGCAACAAGACCAGTCTTCAAGTATAAAAGATTTCGGGTACCCGCTCGAACGCGTAGACAGTCACCAGACTATGCCCAGGGTAGCGCAGACACTACCGCGATCATTCAAGCTGAAGGCACCAAAGTTACTGGCATTACTCAGAAGCAAGGGTGAACCTTACTTCTCAGTTCCAACCCTTGAACCGAAGATGCTTAGAGAGCCTACCTCACCGTTGAACCCTCCCTCTACGGAATATTTGGGGCCTCCCAAACCAAAGAGAAAGCCACCACTGCGCATGGCTTCACTGCCTTCGTCTCCGGGTCTTTATATCCCTCCAAAGATTTCTTCACCGCTATCAAAATCAGAAACTTTCAGATGTATCGGTTCCAACGGTGAGTACAATACGTTCACGCTGCAGACCCCCGGATTTGAAGATGCTAAGCGTGTCGAACAGACCTCGCTCTCAGAAAGCGAGATCCGCCACGGCAGTGGCTCTCATCGGCGCAGATAAAACGTCACAGGGCGCTCAATGAACCAGTGACGCCAGAGAACATTGAGAATCTTGTGGAACGCAATCGAGCGAAAGACCTGTACGAGCTACGTCAGCGCCACAGATTTATATCGAATCAGGGTAGGTTGAAATCACGCCTAAACTTAACGGGCCGTTATTTACGTTTGAACCCAGTGTTTATGAACTATGTGGGAGTGTTGGATCAGCTTCGAGACAGATATCCGGATCTTAATCACAGAAGTTCGCAGTCAACGACTGGTGGGGAAGACATTAACATTACCGAGGAGGCTGATTCTAGAGGAAGAACCCTTCGCGTTGTAAATGTTGAACCTTTCGAGAGAAGTGACCAAGCCGAGAGCGTGACTAGCGTCGAAGGTAATTTGTACACTGAAACCCTTGAAGATGACGAGACGTTCTTTCACGTTGTCAATGTCAACCACAGTGAGAAAACTGGAGGCCATGATGACATTGACTCTGCACATTCGATCGGAAGCATTGAAGGCATGGAAACCGACGGGAATTTTGAGGAAGCGCGTACGTTTAAAGTCAATCCAAGTTCCGAATATTTTGCTGATGCTAGTCAACAGGTCAACTGCGGGGACCACAACCAGAGACAGTAGAAGGCCATACAAGCAGTCTGGCACAACGCATCATTGAACGTGAAGTGGAGGTTACAGTTACGGAGATTGAAGGCCACGATTCTGAAGACGACGAGAGCTTCAAGCCCAAGAAAAGAAGAAAACATACCCCGCGGTATTGAACGTACTTAATCTTATCTTAATCCACGTTTAGCCTCTTTAAAGCTGTGACTAGGGACTACACCAATCAATTTGCGCACGATTAGATACTGGAAAAGATACTGGAAAAGATACTGCTTCGGTAGTTCTTTCGTACCTTGCTCTAAATGTGTATATTATAGATTGCCCCAGGGTATGAGGTACGGACTAGATCTGAAGTCCGTTTGAATTTCGACTGTTATGAACAAGGCCGAGAGGAGCCAGGGGTTGAGCCTAGTGCGTCAGCCATAGCCAGTACCAATGAAAGTGGGACAGTGCAGCCCAACAACTCACAACTGTGAAGCACCCCCATCGCCTTTATAATTACTTCTACTTGAGCTACACTCTTAAGCACCTTTACTCCGGTCTTTCAGATTGGCAACATTTTCAGAACGTCCATGGACTCCACGGTAAAGCAATCCCACAGCCTAAGCCAACGTCGTTATACACTGGCGAGGCTTCCGCGGAACCGCAGTCGTGTACTCTAGTTTCCATTGACATGCAGGCCGAGGAGAGATCACAAGCCATCGATCGAGCTCTCAAGGAGGATGCGAAGGTTTGCAAAAACCAGATAAATGTCTTGCCACTTGGTGCCTTTTCGATGAGGGACATTGTCAAACAGCTGAAGAACAACGATGAAACTGGCCTCACAGAAAACGAGCTGATTGCTTACCGGTATAATATCCACCAATATGTGGTTGACTGCACTAAGGCACTGGTGCATTTGATGAAGAGCTCTGAAGCTCAGCTGGAAGAAGACGCAAACAATCGCTACAGCTATCTGTGCGATTACATCGCGGTTCCTCAGGGTGATGCAACACTCAACGAGGAATCTGGCCGCGCAATTGGGGTCTTATGGAAAGACCCATCCGTCACCGGTGCCTTTCAGTCCAGCGCCGACTCTGATCTGAAAGAATCATCTACAAAGTCAGTGAGCAACATCCTCAACTCAACACATGTACTCACACTGCCATCTTCTTTCGGGTGATTGATAGAATTGCCGCACCGAATTACGTACCAACAGAAGCCGATATAGTGCAATCTCACAAGGGTATTCGCGGCCTCTCGGAGCATCGATATCTTATGAATGGATTATCAATAAATCTCATCGACGTTGGCACTCAAAGATGCGAGAGATGGAAGTGGATACGTCAATTTGACAACATCGCTGCGATCCTCTTCGTGGTCGATCTGCCACTCTACGATCAAGAAGCGTCGGGTAACAATGCGATGACGGAACAGATAGAGCTTTTCGACAACGTGGTGAACACCAAATGGTTCACAGATACAGAGTTTGTCCTCTTTCTTAACAACGTCAGTGCGTTCCGACAGAAGCTAACCCATAAGCCTTTTGGGGACTATTTTCCAGATTATTCTGGTGGCACCGATGCCGAAAAGGCCAGCGAGTATCTGCTTCAGCGCTTTAGCTAGGTCAATCGTGGCAACTGAAGGCTCTATTCGTACCTGGTCGACCCTCACGTTGCCTCAAACATTGAGCTGGTGACCACTGCGATCAATGACAGTAGCCATTGAGCCCTTTAACCGGGTCTGCTTCATCGAGGCTCTTCCAGCTAGGCGTGTATCAATGCAGCTGAGAACCCTTGTCCAATCTCGCTGGAGCCTACATTGGCATTTCATTTTTCAGCAAGACCAGTAAGTTTCGAGGTAGTAGTAGCACCTTGCAGGGGTTAAGATCTCACATAAATCCGGCATCATAAATTCGACTATTGGTATTAAATTAGCACGGCTTCCACCAACAGGCTCCAATGTTGTAAGCCATGCTGAGGTACGTGTATTGAACTATTATGCTAATTTTTCCTAAAGGCATCATCCATCTTGTCTGGAATCCTCTCAAGGTACTTTGAGTATCGTCATAGAAGACATGGAAGTATGCAATTGTAGTATTTGGGACATACAGTGAGGTCCAACCGTTGCCACCACCCACCTTCCACCAGCGTTTGGAGACTAGATCGCAACCAGTCTTCCACACTTCATTGTTGAAGTCCAAGCCCACGGTCCCAAACTCATTATCGTTGTAATCTGAAGCGTAAGTTGCCAATTCATCTAGTATGCACAGCTCTCGTGGACTGCATTCATTGAGAAACGCCGATGCTTTGTCCTGTAGGTGCGGTGCCCTACCCATGACCCCAATGGTCCAGACAGCATGTTTGAAGCGGGCAACTTCGCGTGGCCTTACGTCTCTATCAAAGTAGTTGTTGAAAGATTTTAAACAGTGAACAGATGGGGGGCTCTTAAACTAAAAAAATGGCTTAGAAGGATTAACAACTTGTAAATAACAGGATCCCGCGGGCAATCGTTTAAAAAAACAAAAACATACCGTGTCCGTGCACTCAATGCCCGGATTCAGTCAATGCACGGATTCCCAAAAACGCGTCAAACTTCACACCACTATTACTCAACGCCACCATGTCGCTCAATCTAGCCCTTGCAGAGATAGCTCAATTAAGCCATTCTAAGAAGATTCAGTATACTCAAATTGCAGAAAAGTATGGTGTTGATCGCTCAACTCTATCGCGTCGGCACCGAGGCGTAACGCGCTCACGCGACGCGTCTGACGAACATCGTCAAAATCTCAACCCACAACAAGAGGCGGACCTTGTTAAGTATATAGAGCAGCTTACTGAGCAACGCCTACCACCTACAAGGGATATGATACAAAATTTCGCCTCTTCGGTCGCTCAAAAGAGGGTCTCGGAGAGCTGGGTTACTCGCTTCATCAACAAGTATTCTGACCGACTCACATCTCAGTGGACCTCCGCCATGGACTCTCTCCGCCACAAGGCTGACTCAGCTGAGAAGTATCAGCTATACTCCAAGCTCCTGCAGTGGAAAATTGCTGAATATAAGGTTGAAGCTCGTCACACATACAATATGGATGAGAAAGGCTTCATGACTGGTATCATTGGTCGCTCAAAACGAGTGTTCAGCAAGAGGAAATTTGACAAAGGAGAGGTCAGGGCATCCCTCTAGGATGGTAATCGCGATTGGGTGACAGTGATAGCATGTATATGTGCCGATGGAGGCTCATTGCCCCCAGGCATCATCTACCCAGCCTCTGGAACAGCAGTCAAATCGAGCTGGGTTGACGATATAGACCCCAGAAAACACCGAGTACACTTCACCACTAGCCCGTCAGGATGGAGTAACAACGATATAGGCCTTGCTTGGCTTGAGCAGGTCTTTGATCGCTACACCAAGCAGAAGGCACGGAGAAAATGGCGCCTATTAATCCTTGACGGACACGGATCCCACGTGACAATGGATTTTATAGCCTATTGCGTCACCCATAGGATACTCCTATGTATACTGCCACCTCATTCTACACATACCCTCCAGCCGTTAGACGTCGTCTGTTTCAAGCCTCTCTCATCCAACTACAAGCACAACTTCACGATCTTCACCCACAAGAGCCAGGGACTACTCCCTGTCAAGAAGAGCGACTTCTTCTCCCTATTCTGGAAGTCCTTGGTGGCTACATTCACCAAGGATGTGGTTGTTCAAGGATTCAAAGTCACGGGGATAGCTCCACTCAACCCAGGTCTTGTGGTGGATAAGTTTGCAGAGGAGGAGTTAGATAAGTCATCCAGCGACTCTAATACTTCTGTATACAGCGGCAAGGACTGGCTCAAAGTTGAGACGCTCATTCGGGGTGTGGCCAAAGATATAAGCAACAAGGATACCAGGAAAGTGCTCCGATCCCTCCACCACATCTCTATCCACAACCAGCTACTCCACGACGAGCTTGTAGGCCTCAGGAGCTCGCTCAAGTACAAGAAGAAGCGCTCAAAGAAGTCGTATACTTTGCCTCTCCAACAATGCCAAGAATACCATGGTAGAGCTGTGATGTGGTCACCAAGTAAGCGTCGAGAAGCTGTGCATCGATATGAGGTTGTTCAACGTCTCAATATGGAAGAAAAGCTCAAGAAAGCTACCAAGAAGGAGCTCAAAGCCGCCAAGAAGCTAGTAGAGGAGCAGGAGAACGAGGAGCGACGTGTGGCTCGAGAGGCAGCTGCTGAGGTGCGGAAGGAGAAGGAAGATCACGCCAAGGGAGTCGCCGAACGCAAGGCTGAGAGAGAGCGTCTAAAACAAGAGTGCGACACTGCAAAAGCTATACAATTATCTCAAAAGGGTAAGAGGAAAGCTTCACAAGCTACTGGCCCAAAAAAACGTTTAAAACGTGTGAATACTGGTGATGTTGGTGGTGGTGCTCAGGCGTCGCTCCCGGCGCCTCCACCAAAAACCACGTCACGTGGCCGCAACGTCAACCTGCCCGCTAAATTTAGATAGTACATCTTTTTTGCAAGCACTTAATTACTATTACACCACAATATCTCGTGATAATAGCTATTGTGGGTGGCTCTACAGCCTCATTTCTGTGGAGTGGTTGATGAGGAATCCGTGCATTGACTGAATCCGGGCATTGAGTGCACGGACACGGTACAACAGCGGGTATTCGCTAGTAAGGCATGTACCTCCTTTCAACACGCCCTACAATTGTGCAGGAGAATGGCGCCAGAAATAACGGCTTCTGTGCGGATAACGTGTTTTATCGGTAAGCAGGCCACATCACCATCCTGGCCACCCCACCAAGGCGCGTGCAGCGCGCCTCATACCATCCACCATGACACCACGCCAACGGCCTCCAAGGCCATCAAGAGAAGGCCGAATAGGCCTTGCTATTGCCTCCTATCGATCTAATCCTCTTCAGTCTCATCGCAAGCTTGCAAAGCTCTATAGCGTGCCAAGATCAACACTTGAGACGCGCCTTCAAGGTGTCCTCCCTAAGAACGCGACAACGCCTGTCAATCGCAAGCTACGCCCTGTCGAAGAGCAGTCGCTTGTTGAGTGGATCCTTGACCTTGATCGCCGTGGATTTCCTCCTCATATCATCGACGTACGACGAATGGCAGACGCAATACTTGCTGCGCGTGGCCAAGATCCTCCTCCTAAGCCTGTAGGCAAGTGCTGGGTGACGCGCTTTGTCAAAGGCCAGCCACTCCTCCAGACAAAGTGGAATAGGAAATTCCACTCACAGCGCGCAAAATGCGAGGATCCTGTTAAGATTAGCGCGTGGTTTAAGCTTGTAGAGGACACGCGCCAGACCTGGGGAGTCTCCTACGAGGATACATACAACTTTGATGAGACTGGATTCATGATGGGAGTGGCTGCAACGTCAAAGGTTGTCACGAGCGCTGACACGATTGGTTGAGCGACTGTCGTACAGCCAGGCAATAGAGAGTGGGTAACAGCGATCGAGTGTATCAACGCGTCTGGCTGGTGTCTTCCACCCTTCATGATCTTGGCTGGCAAGCTCCACCAAGCTAGCTGGTATAAGGACCTTCCACCAGACTGGGCTATCGCCCTCAGCCATAATGGATGGACAGATGACACTATTGGCCTTGAGTGGGTAAAGCACTTCCACAGGCACACAGAGTCGCGCGCAGCAGGCGCGTATAGACTGCTCATCCTTGATGGGCATAGCAGCCACACTACACCAGAGTTTGATCAATTCTGCAAGGATAACAAGATTATCACCCTGTGCATGCCTCCCCACACCTCACACATCCTCCAGCCTCTTGATGTTGGCTGCTACTCTCCTCTCAAAGTAGTATATGGACATGAGGTGTCTGATCTTGCGCGCCTTGGCGTCTTCCACGTTGACAAGCTTGACTTTCTATGGATATACCAGAAGATCAGGCCGACAGTTCTGTCAGAGCGCAATATCAAGGCTGGCTTTGAGGCGACTGGGCTCATCCCAGCTTGTCCAGATCGAGTCCTATCCAACCTTACTGTCGTCAGAACGCCGTCTCCACCAGGAACAGCAGGTGATAGATTAGGCCCTTGGACTGCAGAAACTCCACGTACAACTAGTCAGCTTGAGCAGCAAGCCCTTCTCGTACAACGACTCCTGCAGCGCCAATCTCAGAGTCCTACAAGTCAAGCAATTGCTCAGCTTGTCAAAGGCTGTCAGCTTGCAATGAACTCAGCGACAATCCTAGCTAAGGAGAACTCAAAGCTACGGGCTGCTAACGACCGCCAGCGACAAAGGCGTCAAGTACAACGACAGTATATAGTACGTGGAGGGGTGTTACAAAGCCAGGAAGGTCAGGCGCTGGTTATACAAGCTCAAATAGGTGTCCAACAAGGTGATGAAGCAGAGGCCCCGCAGGTGCGCAGAAGAGCACCACCAACGTGCAGCAAATGCCATGTACAAGGCCATAATAGGACTCAATGTAGACAGACTTAGTTTATCCTCTGTTAAGATTTTAGACAATTTGAATTTGTGGTTGTTGAGCTATCGCGCGCTGAGCTGCACGCGCCTTGGTGGGGTGGCCAGGATGGTGATGTGGCCAGCTTACCGATAAAACACGTTAGCTATAACATAGTTTATAAGCGAGCGGGCCATACAAGCGAGCGGGCCACCCCACCAACTTTGCGCAACGCGTGTACTTTAATCAACCATGGCCCCCTCCCACCACGCCCAAAAGAGCTCTCATGAGGCTGATATATACCTCGCAATCTCAGCTCTTAATGAACGCCAAATATTAACTGAGAGATCTGCCGCCCAAACGTACAAAGTCTCCCGAACCACCCTCCAACGCCGACGCGCTGGGACGCGCGCCCGACGCGATTGCCAGCCCAACTCAATGAAGCTTACCAAGCGAGAGGAGCAGGTGATTGTCAGACATATACTCGACTTGGATACACGTGGATTTGCGCCTACGTACGAAGCTGTACGTGATATGGCTGATAAGCTGCTGGCTGCGCGCGGCGCTGGTCAGGTCGGCGTCCACTGGCCGCGCAACTTTGTCAAGCGTACAGACAGTCTCACGACGCGTTTCAATCGACCGTACGATAGGCAGAGAGCTCTATGTGAGGATTCTGTGTTAATCAGAAGCTGGTTTGAGCTTGTGGAGGAGACAAAGGCCAAGTACGGCATCTGCGATGATGACGTCTATAACTTTGACGAGGCTGGCTTTATGATGGGCAAGATTACGACTCAGCTCGTCGTGACAGGATCAGAGAGGAGAGGCAGGCCAAAGGCTCTCCAGCCTGGCGACCGTGAATGGGTGACAGTAATCGCTGCTATCAACGCTGCTGGCTGGACAATCCCACCGTTCCTCATCTTCGCTGGCCAGTATCACCTATCTGCCTGGTATGAGGAGGATATCCCACGCGACTGGGCGATTGCAGTGAGTGACAATGGCTGGACGAAAAACGAGCTAGGAGTTGAGTGGCTGAAGCACTTCAACGCTCATACAAAGACTCGTGTTGTAGGTGCACGTCGCCTACTTATCCTTAATGGCCATGAGAGCCACCACTCTCTTGAGTTTCAAGAGCTCTGCAAGGAGAACAATATCTACACTCTCTGTATGCCACCTTACTCATCTCACCTACTCCAACCTCTTGACGTTGGCTGCTTCTCGCCATTGAAGCGCGCGTACAGCCGTGAGGTTGAGAGCCTGATGCGCCACCACATCAACCATATCACCAAGCTTGAGTTCCTGCCAGCCTTCAAGGCAGCGTTCAATCAATCGTTCACCTCATCTAATATCTGCTCAGCCTTTCGAGGCGCAGGCCTTGTGCCTCTCCAACCAGACGTTGTACTGTCAAGGCTTGACGTGCAGCTACGTACACCTACTCCAGCTGCTCTGCCAGAGGCTCTCTGGGAGGCTCGTACGCCGACCAACGTACGTGAGCTTGAGGCTCAATCAACGCTAATTAGTGATCGCGTGCGCCAACACAAAAGCTCATCACCAGCTTCGATCATTGAGGCGATTGACCAGCTCAAGAAGGGCGCTGAGCTGATGATGCTCTCAGCTGAGCTGATGCGCGATCGGATCACCAGTCTTGAGAAGGCTAATGAGGCAGCGTCAGCGCGCAAACAGCGTAAAAAAAAGCGTATACAGCAGCGTGGGGTCTCAACAAAGGGAGCTGGAGAGGATCTACTTGCTCAACGTGAGGCTGACCAGCAGATTGCTCGTGAGCAGCGTCAAGGAGGAGAGCGATCAGGTGTAAGCCGCCAGGCTCCGGCGCGCTGCACAAAGTGTAGAGAGACTGGGCATAACTCACGTACGTGCAAAAAGGATACCTTAGCTACTGCTTAATCTAACCTGTAAATATCTATATATCATATTATCGTGTTGTTGAGATATACGCTTGTAGAGGTGCGCAAAGTTGGTGGGGTGGCCCGCTCGCTTGTATGGCCCGCTGGCTTATAAACTACGTTAACGTGGTTCACCAGCGAGCGGGCCACCCCACCGAGTGGGCCAGCAAACCACACCAAAGCGCCTACGCAGCGACGTAGCGCAACACCACAACAAATTACTGTACTGTACATAATAGCGTAATATTATTCAGAAGCGTCGCTATCATCTACGTCCTCTATTTCTACCTTACAGGTGCGGGAGTTATGCCCAACCTCGCTGCAACGGCCGCAGCGTCTCTCTGCGCGCACCCTCTTCGCAGGCGTCTCGCCCTCTTCACGACTACCACCCTCCTTTTCAGCAATCAGGTCAGATACCTCACCAACTGTAAGAGTCTCCTCTGCGCGTATATACCGCCTTTTACGGGTTTTGCGCTTTGTAAGCGTATCAACAGCGTCTCGAAGGCGGCCTATTTCCTCCTGCACCAACACCATATTATAAGCTATCTGCTGAGCGCCTTTACTTAGCTGCTTGACCTGCTCATCTAATGAACTTGCTGGAGACCCCTGATAGTTTTGTATGCGATTTCGAATTAGCGTAGATTGCGCCTCTATCTCGCGGGCGTTGCGCGGTGTTTGCGCCTCCCAGGCGACAGTGCCTGGTGTAGGTGGCGTTGGCGTACGTAGCTGCACATCCAGCTTCGATAACACAACGTCAGGGTCATACGGGGCTAGCCCAGCGCCTCGAAACCCTGCGCGGATATTCTCTGGTGTAAATGTCTTCTCAAAAGCTGCTTTAAATGCTGGTAGGAAGGTTTCTTTGTCAATATGGTGGATGCGGCTGCGTGCCAAGAGCGAGATCCCGTCGCCATAGTGGCGCTTCAACAGCGAGTAGGGGACAACGTCAAGAGGCTGCAGGAGGTGCGATGAGTGTGGTGGCATACAGAGGGTAATAATCTTGTTCTCCTTGCAGTAGTCCTGGAATTCGATTGAGCAGTGGCTGTCATGGCCGTCAATAATGAGCAGCCTGTATGCCCCAGCAGAGGACGCCTTCGTATGGGCGTCGAAGTGCTTGACCCACGCCAGCGCGACGTCGTTGTTGGTCCAGCCAGTAAGAGAGACTGTGACAACCCAGTTGCGAGGTAGACCAGTGAACCAGGAGGAGATAAGGACCTTGCCTGCAAAGATGAGGAAGGGTGGGATAATGCGCCCCGTCGCAGCGACGCCTTGGACCAGGGTAACCCACTCGCGATCGCCAGGCTGTAGTTTCTTCTGTTTCCCAGGTTTCTCTGAGCCTGTAACAACAAGCTGAGAGGATATCTTGCCCATCATGAAGCCAGACTCATCAAAGTTCCAGGTGTCCTCATCTACGATACCATACTTCGCCTTCATCGATTGAACCAGGCTGAACCAGGGCCGGATAACCGCTGGGTCTTCGCAGGCAGCTCACTGGCGATCGTACGGACGACTCCATCGCGTGCGCAGCTCAGGTGTACGCGCGATAAACCTATCAACCCAGTTCTTGCCTGTAGGCTTCCCGCCACGCTCTCGCAGCAGTCTATCAGCCATAGCTCGTACGTGTAGCTTCGAGGGCGGTACGCCACGTAGACTCTCGTCAAGTATCCGCTGTATAATCACCTCCTCTTAATCACCTCCTCTTCTAGCTTTGTAAGGCGCTTTGAATTCGGCTCGCAATCGCGTCGATAGCGTTTCCCGTCGCGTCGGTGTTGCACAGTTGTTTGAGGGACGTTGTAGATAGCTGCAGCGCGTCTTTCACTTTGGAACTGGTTTGATTGGATATCAGAGATAGCAAGCTGTATATCAGCTTCAGTATAGGTTCTGGGAGCTTTGCGTTGTTGCGACATTACGTGTTGTTGTCGCGAAGGCGCTTTGGTGGGGTTTGCTGGCCCACTCGGTGGGGTGGCCCGCTCGCTGGTGAACCACGTTATAAGAGGCAATATATAATGTAACAGGTTTTAGAGAATAAGGTAGTTGCTACGACAAAATTGAAACACCTTTACTCTGGTTGTTATATACAAGCAAAATAACGTCTAATTAGAACTAGAGGGATGCAACAGTTATTCTAACCAATTTAAGCAACTAGATCCCCTAGTAACGTGCACGGTCACCGTATGCGCGCCCGCGCCGTGTGCGCGAACATCAAAATAACGCCAGTTTTCAACGCGCCACCACTTCACCAATATGGACCCTGTTCAAGCTGCGATCGAAGATTATGAATCGCAAGAACCTGGAGAACAATCAGTACAAGCGGTGGCAGATAATCATGGCGTGTGGCGGTCTACCATGCAGAGGAGAATGGATGGCCAAACAGTCCCACGAACAGAGCACACAGCCAACACTCGAAAGCTCAGCCTACAGCAGGAGGATGAGCTTGTCCTGTATATTGAGAGTCTTACTGCTCGTCGTCTTCCACCCACAAGAGCTATGATCCAAAATTTTGCCTCTGAGATAGCGCGCGAGCGAGTCTCAGAGCGCTGGGTTTCACGCTTCTTGATCCGACACAACAACAGCCTTACACCTCAATGGACCGACGCCATGGACAGGGATCGCCACCAGGCTGATTCAGGACACAGATACAAGGCTTTCTTTGAAGAGATATATGATCAGATAGCCAGGCATGAGATTGAGCCCCGACAATCATACAATATGGATGAGAAAGGCTTCCTTCTTGGAAGGATTGGGAAGTCAAAGAGGATCTTCAGCAAGGCCTTGTGGGAGCAAGGGGGGATACAGAAAAACATGCAAGATGGAAGCAGAGAGTGGATAACTACTGTAGCTTGCATATGTGCTGATGGAACTGCTATCCCTCCAGTCCTCATCTTTGCCTCAAGAAACTCTACTCTTCAATCTACCTGGGTGAAGGATATCAAGGCCACAAAGCACTCAGCTCATATTGGATCATCACCTACTGGATGGAGTAATGATGAGATGGGCTTATATTGGCTCAAGAATGTATTTGATCGATATACAAGGGAGAAAGCTCGAGGTTCCTGGAGGATGCTTATCCTTGATGGCCATAGCAGTCACCTTACCTCTACTTTTATCGCCTACTGCTTCGAGAACAAGATCCTCTTGATCATATATCCACCTCACGCTACCCATACCCTCCAGCCACTTGATGTGGTCATGTTTCGGTCCCTTTCCTTCAACTATAAGGAAGTTCTCTCTACCCAGGTTCAGGACAGCCAAGGACTCCTGCCAGTAAAGAAAATGGATTTCTTTTTGATGTTTTGGACTGCCTGGACTGTCTCATTTACCAAAGAAAATATATTACAGGCATTCAAGTCAACTGGGGTGTGGCCAATGGACCCAGAGCCAGTCCTCAAAAAGTTCCCTCCACCAACAACAGATAACAAAGAAGATCCAGAATTTGAACAGCTTGAGAAAGTACTCTGTTGGAAAGACCTCCAAAGGTTGTTTAACAAAGTTGTGCCGGATAAGTCTACTAAAGAAGCAAAGACTCTGTCTTCATCTCTCCACTATCTCTCTACCCAATTTGCACTCATATTAGCTGAGAACACAGGACTAAGAGCCTCTATTCAAGGCAAAAAGAAACACAAGGTCAAAGGCCAAGTCCTCTCCCATTTGACAAACAACAGCGGGTCTTTGACTCTGTCTCCAGCAACAGTAGAAAAGGCTCTTGAGGCTTTGGCACAGAAAGACCGAGAAGCAGAGGAAGAACTAGCTAGAAAAGCCAGATCAAAGGCTGCAAGGCAGGCAGCCAAAGAGAACAAGCTTTCCCTGCAAGCAGTAGCAGCTGATAAGAGGAAGGCAGACAAAGAGAAAAGGGAGAAGGAGAAGGAAGAGCGGGCCCAAAAGATAGCTCAAAGGAAGAGAGAGAGAGAAGCTAGGTCTATCCCAGCACCCCCAAAGAAGAGGAAACAGGCCTCAAAGCCAGCATCAAACAGGCCCTCCAAGAAGCAGGCAATCAGACAACCAGGTGGCGGTGCATTGGGTGTGGGAGGTGGAGGTGTGGGCTCAGAAGCAACACTGGTATCCCCACCCAAAGTCACCAAAAGTGGGCGCAACATCAGCCTTCCAAGTAAATTTAGATAATATAACTTTGTCGCATTGATCCTGTGAGCCACCTCTGAGAGTTGCATGTAATTTGGTCCAGTGGTGGTGGAGAAACAATTCACTGGAGTTGGGTCATGGATTTGGTGTTCCCGCGCACACGGCGCGGGCGCGCATACGGTGACCGTGCACGTTACTGCTAGCTTAAGATAACGTGCCCGTGCGCAGTGTGCCCGGATTCACAATGTGCCCCGCAGAACACCAACGCGCGTCTCAACACCACAACTCCAACGCGCGATAACTCCACGACCATGGCTCCGATTGATGAGGCGATCGAGGATCTAAAATTGCGAGGTTCAGAAGAACAATTTACATTGAAGGAAATTGCTGAAAAGCATGGCGTTGACCGATCAACTCTGGGGCGGCGATGGAGAGGCGTGACAGGGCCTAGGGATGCTGGGCATGCCAGCAGGCAAGCTCTCAACCCAGAACAGGAGTTAGAGCTTGTACGATATATCACTAAGCTTACTAAGCAAGGCCTACCTCCTACGAGGGAGATGATCAGGAATTTCTCATCAGAAGTAGCCCGTCAGCAGCTCAGCGAGAGCTGGGTTACTCGCTTCATCAACCGGCACGAGATCCATCTCATCTCAAAGTGGACCACCGCCATGGATCGTACGCGCCACCTGGCTGATTCTGAGTCAAAATACCGTCTCTACTTGGAGCTACTGCATCAAAAGATCACTGAATATCACCTACAGCAGGCTAGGAGTGTCAGAAACTCGCGTGATCCATCCTGGAGAGATGCTCGAACCTCTTTCTTCTCCCATTGACGCCTGCTGAATATTCTCTTGCTTCTGCCTATCAAGCCAATCAAGAAGCCCTTCTCATCCATATTGTATATATCTCGAGCCTCAAGGTGATATTCAGTGATCTTTTGATGCAGTAGCTCCAAGTAGAGACGGTATTTTGACTCAGAATCAGCCAGGTGGCGCGTACGATCCATGGCGGTGGTCCACTTTGAGATGAGATGGATCTCGTGCCGGTTGATGAAGCGAGTAACCCAGCTCTCGCTGAGCTGCTGACGGGCTACTTCTGATGAGAAATTCCTGATCATCTCCCTCGTAGGAGGTAGGCCTTGCTTAGTAAGCTTAGTGATATATCGTACAAGCTCTAACTCCTGTTCTGGGTTGAGAGCTTGCCTGCTGGCATGCCCAGCATCCCTAGGCCCTGTCACGCCTCTCCATCGCCGCCCCAGAGTTGATCGGTCAACGCCATGCTTTTCAGCAATTTCCTTCAATGTAAATTGTTCTTCTGAACCTCGCAATTTTAGATCCTCGATCGCCTCATCAATCGGAGCCATGGTCGTGGAGTTATCGCGCGTTGGAGTTGTGGTGTTGAGACGCGCGTTGGTGTTCTGCGGGGCACATTGTGAATCCGGGCACACTGCGCACGGGCACGTTACGCGCCGCCGGGCGTTACGCGGCCCGACATGTTACCACTCAAAACAACAACAAGAAGCAATAAACGCAATCAAACTGATCCAAGACAAGTACCTGTGCACAGGAGGAGACGATCTTCAATGGTTCCTTGGTGTAGAGATAGCACGTAATCGGCGACAGAAAACGATTCAGCTATCACAAGCGGCATACGTCGACAAAATTAGCCAGCTTGCAACCCGCCAAGACATACGACACGATACACCAATGTCAGGAGTTGAGCTCAAACCAAGGGACAGCCTCGCAAAGCCGGCTGAAATCAATCAGTATCAACACAAGATCGGCTTCCTGCTGTTTGCAGCAGTCACCACTAGGCCGGATATAGCGTTCGCAACATCACGACTCGCTCGCTTCCTCGCCAATCCAAGCACAGAACACCATGATGCTGCTGACCGAGTGCTACTTTATCTTAAGTGGACAAAAGCCCTAGCTCTTGAACTCGGCAAAGGCGAAGATCTTGAGGTAGCCAGCGACGCGTCCTTCGCAGACAATACGCTAGACAGGGAAAGCTCCCAAGGATATGCTATCAAGCTATTTGGAGGACTAATAGCCTGGAGAGCAAGCAAGCAAGATACCGTCACCACGTCAACCACAGAGGCAGAGCTGCTGGCATTATCTCAAGTGGCAAAAGAGGCGATATTTACATCGCGATTGTTGAAGGAGCTTCAGGTGACCCTAAGCGATCCAATCATCACAATCAAATGCGACAACACTCGACTAGTCACCGAAGACGTGGCTAAACTCTAAACAAAGCTTCGGCACGTTGATATACATAATCATTGGCTACGACAAGAAGTCACCCGAAAGATGATCAAGGTAGAGTACGTCCCGTCTGACAACATGATCGCAGACGGATTCACGAAATCACTGCCAGCCAGTAAATGGGCTAGCTTCCTCGATCAGCTAGGACTTGTTGAACGCAAAGAGGCTCCTCTAAAGGAAGCTAAGCTTAAGGAGTTGCAGAAACGACTAGAAGGCCTAGTTATGTAAGGGCTTATTAACTAGTTGCGACAGCTTGCAATAGAGCTTCCAAGCTGAGGGGGTGTGTCAGATAACAGGTGTTGGAGCAGTGGGACAGGCAATAGACCCGCCAAGAAAAGACGCAGGGGCCCCCACCCCGACTTAGATAAGACGCAGCCTTACTATGGTATCATGTGTAAGTTTTGTGAGTGGGGCGGCACGGTGGAGATGTTCGGCTGTATTATTCGGGGTGGCCAAATCTTCGCTTTGTCATACTTTACATACAATCTTAGTACTTTGTGTGACCACCTTGAGCGTCAATGACTGCCTGGCAACGAGCTGGCATAGTCTCAATGAGGCCCTGAAGAAACTCAGGGGTAATTGAGTCCCATGCCTCTTGTATAACCCCCCTGAGTTGATCGTACGTGTACTGCCTCCCTCTAGGCAGGTCAGGATAGTGATTCTCAATATAGTCTTTCATCTCATCCCAGACTGGCTCAATTGGACTGAGGTCTGGTGAAAATGGAGGCCAGTATATAGGCGTTATCCCTCTTTCTTGTAGCTCAGAAAGGGTCAGCCTTGCAGAATGACCTGGAGCTGAATCCTGCATAAACTCAAGGTCTGGATTAAGGCGTAGCCACCCATGAATAAGTGGTACAATCCTTTCACAGTACCTCTCTTTGTTGATAGTCTTCCACTCTTTCTCCCAAAAAGGGAGGGACCTTTTGTAGTACCAGAAAAGCAGGCCCAGAACATCCAGCCACGCTTTCTTGGTACCTTGTCAACAGTACAGGTAGGATCTAACTCCTCTCCAGTCTTCCTTGTTACCCATACTCGACGGTGCCGCCCTCCAGTTACCCACGTCTCGTCACTCCAGAGGATCCTCCACCACTGCCAAGGCTCCCAGTTGACATGCTCACGAGCCCAGGCAAGGCGCAAGTCCTTATGGAGTTGGGTGAGAGGTGGCTTGGCTCGGGCAATGCGGCGTGTGTATCCTCTAGCAGTCAAGGCACGGCGTATCACGTACTCTGACACCCCCCATGCGTCAAAGGGACCGTACGCAAGTTGATGCCAGCTCATCTGACGTGTACGTCGTGATGATCGGACGTACGCCTCAAGCTCGTCTACTTGGGCATCTGTAAGGATACGTGGGCGACCACTACGTCGTTTTGGAGTGACAGAAACACTAGTAGCTGCCCACTCAACTTGTCGCTCGGTGACGTGGAGGAGGTTGGCGATATATCTGTACGTATGACCAGCTAGCCGTAGAGTCTGTACCTGCAGGCGCTGGTCCCGTGATAAATGCTGACTATGGGGTGGTGTTGATGGACAAGGAGTAGCCATTTTAGGACGGTTGATCGATGGGATACATGAGATGGATAGGATAGATGAGATGGATGAAATGGACGAGTAGTAGACATTCTGGGGGGCACACAGAGATGCTTCTCGAAACAGGTTAACATTGTATTGTATACAGAATTAGGTAGGATTTGATGTAATTTGGATGATAGAGAGGTTCCGCATCATCCGCCAAGCACCCCCACCGTGCATCTCCACTCACAAAACTTACGCATGATACCATAGTACAACACCATTTTTAGGCGTGGATAGGCATTAATTAAGCTTCATTTTACTATCGCGATACCTTTGCACGTTGCGAGCTAATAGTGGGGCTGGAACGCACAGACTCGCTTGTAGGCGTTTTGGGCGTAGTTTGATTCACATGCCTGTTAGCGTGGAAAATCGATTGAGGATTATCGGATCCTGTATGCGATGGTACCTTGCAGCTCGTGTGACTTGTTGCAAGGCTGCAAATGGAGCTAGGAGATGAAGATGCCCATACATGACGTCGGTGAGTACCTTCAGAAGCCTCAGTTCGACGTACAAGGTTGGCCCAGGTAATGCACGATGGGGTGGCCAATCGGCAGGTCTCCTGTTTAGACAGGAACGTTGCTTCAACAATGTCAAATAGGAAGCCGACTATGACACCGGGTAAGCGGTGAGCTTGTGTCACAATGCCTGTGCCGAAGTCCTGGCAGCCATAACTCGCTCATAATTACAGGTTCCTACTGCAGCCAGGATATTGCTATTCTTGGAGTCGATCAGTGCCTCTCTCTCAGAGTTCGCCGACCGCTTTCTGATCGCCAGCCCCTTGTTCCCTACACTGTCGAGCTGCGTTCCTGATTGAGGCATCGGCCGAAGTGGCTCCTGCAGCATGGGGAAGTCACTGCCTTGCAAGTAATCCATTCATCACACACCCCTCACGACAAAAGTCCCGAGCGGTCATAGAGTCGTCGAACATCAATGGTTCGGATGGTGGACACATATTCAGGCCTGTCCTACGCCGTCACATCGAAAAGAGGTCGTGATGCCTTTCTGTTCGGGTACATCCGTCGCAGCGCAGCAGCAGATCGTAGGCAGACATGCCAACTGGAAGGAAGTCTCACCTTGCCAGATCTGTGGCGTCCTTCTGGCTGCAGATGCACATGTCACGGCAAGCGGAGCAACAACATAGAAGTAAAGTCAACGAGCGTGTTGACACTCGACACTGTTGTGCATTGCGGGGGACGTTGGGACACTTCACACGCACGAAGGCACAGCGTGCTTTCGTGCGTAGTCGTGACTGGCCAGAGTCCGCTGTGTTTTGGTCGCGTGCCAACTCGCCAGTGCTCGTAGAACGCCTGCTTGACGCGGACATTTGCATAAATATGACCCAAGTGCAGGAACACTGGCCTCTTGACATTTTGCTTGTTTTCAACACGATCAGACATCATCAAGTCCCTCGTATATCCTGATCCAGACTGCCCTGCACTGAGCGTGGTGTTTGGGCCTGACTCGTTTGGATGATCTTACCAATTTAGGTCACGCCTGCTTTGCCAAGCCCCCGCGCCGACGCGCCGACACGCCGACTTCGTTGCTGTGATGACGGGAAATTTTGCGCGGCCTCCAAGGGCAACACTGCGATTCGACCACTATAACGACGTCGTTCTACTCGGTCCTCCCACTATGCGCAGCGCCATCGTCTTTGGCGGGTCGTCGCACCCCAAGCTGGTCGACGGTGTGTGCGACCGGCTGGGCATGAAGCCTGGCTCTGCGACACTGGGCAAGTTCAAGAATGGAGAGACGTCTGTCACGATCCGTATGGCTTACTGGTCTGCTGCGTCTCTCGCGTTCTAATTGCTGGCAGACACTTCAATTCGAAACAAAGATGTGTTTATCATCCAGAGCGGCAGCGAGAAGTACGTCTCTAAGCAATTGAATCGTCGCACGTGCTAATTTTATGTAGAATTAACGACTCGGTCATGGAGCTGCTGATTATGATCTCTGCCTGCAAAGGTGGCTCCGCGAAGTCAATCACAGGTATCTATGCTCCTGTCAGCTACCCACCATACCCCACTGACAATGTAAAGCGGTTATGCCATACTTTCCTTACTCGCGCCAGTCGAAGAAGAAGCAGCACCGCGGCGCTATTACAGCTCGTATGGTTGCAAATCTCCTCCACATAGCTGGTGTCAATCACGTCATTACCGTCGACCTTCATGCCTCCCAGATGCAGGGCTTCTTCAAATGCCCTGTTGACAATCTCGTCGCCGAACCTCTCCTCGCTCGCTGGGTCCGCATGAACGTGACGAATTGGAGAGAAGCCGTGGTAGTCAGCAAGAACCCTGGTGGTACAAAGCGAGTTACATCGCTGGCAGACGCTATGAAGCTTAGCTTCGGTATCGTCACGACAGACAGGCGAAGGGCAGGTGGAGGGAGACCGTGGAATGAGAGCGCTATGTTTGAGCAGCTGAGGCTTGATGGTCCCTCAGACACGCGCGAATTGGTTGAGGCAGCTCTTGACGTAGACGCAGAACTCACACCGATCAGCAACATCTCTTTCGACCCAAAGTCGGATGTTGGCAAGCCAAAAGCCAGAACTGGGCGCACACGGTCAAGCCCGCTATCACGACGAGCAAACGGAGGCACTGGCGAACACCCTCTCTCCAAGTCCATGCGGGCAAGTTCAATTGTCGAGCCAGAAGTGCCACTGGAGCCCGTACGAACGGAGGCTTCGACTCAGTCAGAGGAGGTAGACGATGAACAAACCCAGGACGAGAGTGGTGCGGAGGAGGAAGAGTACACGGACGAAGTACGCCCATTTTTGTGTTCAATCAACTTGTCAAGCTAACATCTGCAGCGTGCACGAAATGTCATCCACGGACGCCTTGTACAAGGTCATATCGTTGACGAAACACATGCCTCGCCGTCCATGTCTGCGACGTCACATACCACCTCCTGGCGCAATCGTCCTCCGTCCGAAGGCGAGAACGATGACATTCCCCCACATATGATGAACTCCTTGATGTCGACCACCTCGTCGAGGAGGGACAACCAGGACAGTGAGCACGCCCATGCACTCGGCGGTACCTACGATGCAGCAGCCTCCTCGGAAGATGAAGAAGAAGACCTCCAGAACCCCGAGATCGAGACTATGGTCACCCTTGTTGGCAACGTCAAGGATCGCCCAGTCTTTATTGTCGATGACATGATGGATAAGTCAGCATCGTGGATTGCTGCAGCTGAGACAGTCGTCAAGCGCGGTGGTGCTACCAAAGTATACTGCATGGCTACACACGGTCTCTTCGGTGGTGACTGCCTGGAGGAGATGAACAACTGCGAGTGCATCGAGAAGATTATCATCACGAATGCGTTCCCGATCCCAGAGCACAAGAGGGAGCAGGCAGGCGACAAGCTGGTTATTCTGAACATCGACAATCTGCTCGCCGAATCCATTCGGAGGAACCATCACGGAGAGAGCATGTCGCAGCTTTTTATGCATTATGACTGAATGATTGGAATGAATCAAGGGAACACGATCCGACATCAAAAGCACGACGACTCGGCATTTTTAGGTACAAATCTTGTTACGGTATGGCGTTGAACGAAAATCTGGTGGAAGTCATGTCAAGCACAGAGCGTGCAAAGATCAACGGTTGAAAAGAGCCTGAGATCAGGCGAACGTAAGTGAGAAGTAAGGACACACTGACACGTACGATATAATGATACCAATGATGTCCCTTCTTCAACTCCTTTGGCCTTTCTTCCTGCCTAACAGGCGTCCCAAATGGCTCGAGCTTACGTCTGCTCTTTCACAAAAACCAATTCTTCAACTTCCCGCACTCGAGTTTCAAGTCGACCTCTGAAACACTACACCATCTTTGTCACCATTTGGACTCCCGCAAGCAGTGCGTCGCTCATTTTCCGAGCGGCTCAGGCTCGCCTCACAATCCTCTATCGCAAAGGCAACCGCCTTGCCCGCCACGCTTTCGACCATCCATGGGCTTCAACGCAGCCCCAACACCACAGCGGCCGCGAACCAACGGCGACACATGCCCACCACCTTTCTCCTCAGACTTACCTCAGTATTCAGCGTGCGTCTGTCAGCTCCACACATCTTGGTGCCCCATGACGCAATCCGCACGCGCGCCAGAAACAAGGACGGCGATGAATAGTAGAGCAAAGACCTCAGCCTCAAGACCCTTGTATCTGCACGCATCGCACCGGACGAACCAAAGTACTGCACGACAGAGTTCCGTACTGGCTCGTTATTCTAATCTCGTCGCACAGCCGTGGTGAAGATCCGGCTATGCTAAGGTCGATGCGTTCGGGAGAGAGGCATGCCCGCAGCGTATGGAGATTTATTGTTGTGTTGGCCTCTTGAAATCTCGATATTGACGCCACGGGCACGTCTGGCCTGGGAAGCCGTGGGTAATGTGGGCATGCTGGTTGACCACAGTGCTACTGGAGAACGATTATCGAATGATTGCACAGGTGATGGTCTCGTTCGAAAACCGATGAACAGCGCTGGTGGTACATTGCTCGCTATAATCCTACGCATTACTCCTATGGCTATGCAGAAACGCTCAAGTAAAACCCCTACTCATGATTACCCTTTCCCTTCCCGCCCTTCTTATCGCACACCTTGTGGAAGTCCTTGTGCTTCTCCACGCCCTTTCCAATCAGCTTCTGGAAGTCCTCGAACCGACAACTTGCACCGGGCCCGTCCTGACAGTCTGGAATCGGCCGTGGTGCCGTGTTGGCGATGAAGCGGATGAACTCGCCCGGTCCGTCGCCAGATACAGCGCCGCGGTCGCACGTCATCATCTTCATGCCGACGTGGCCGAGGAAGAGGATCAGGTCTGCCATGCGCCAGGCTCGTGTCCACTGGGTTATGGTTAGTGGGTGGGAAACGGCAAAGTGCAGGTGCATACGTACGTTGATGTGGTCGGTGGGGAACTCCTCGGCTGCTTCAGAAGACGAGTTCAACAGGCCGAGTGCTGTCGCGACGAAAGGAGGGACCTCGTGATGTGTGAAGGACAGGAAGAAACGCTGATCCGCGGGCCAGGCATCGCCGGGGTGGTTGTGCTCTTCGATATTCTGGAAGATCTCGGACTGTGTCTGCAACCAAGGGAAGCCGAGGTACGGCGAGAGAGGGTTCATAGGGCCAACCGTGTATGCGTACTTCAGATCCCAAGAGTATTCGTACGCCATCCATTCAGCGTCTGTGAAGACGGCGCAGATTTCTGAGCGCTTGCCATTGATGGCGCTCTCGTAACCGCAGAGCTGCTGAAGACCGTCGACATCAAAGGGTGTCAACTTGAAAGGAATAAATGGCTCGAGACGCTTTGCGACGCTCTGGCCGTATAGCTCGATGAACTTGTCCTGCTCTTTTGTTCCTGGTGACTTGGAAAAGTTCTCGCAGGACTTGTGAGGAATGAGGGACTCCATCGAGCCGTTGACGTTGGTGGTGATGCGGACGATATCGATAGTGTCATTTTGGGGAACGCGGTGATGAAGTTCTTGGCCGTGTCGTATGTGCGCGACTTCTTGTCGGCGAGGATACGCTGGGTCTGAGGGATAAGGTCCGGGTAGCGGCCAAGCAGATGTTCGCCAACGCGTGCAGCATCGACCGCGCCAGAAGGCGTCAGCTCCTCGAGCCTATCCTCGAGTATAGGCGACTACCACTTCGCCATGAAGGCCAATGGCCCGGACCACTCTCCATCGCGATGTTTCTCGAGCTTCCACAAGAAGGGCTTTATGAACTCGTCGTACTCGTCGTCGTTGGCGTAAATTGCGCCGTGACGCACAATGTAGGACGCTGCTGTGACGTTACAGCCCGAGGGTGCAGTGTGCTCGAGGCCAAAGCCTACAGCGTCGAAATACGGCGAGATGCCAGGCAGATGTAGGAGAGGATCGAATGTGTAGCCTTGGGAATGGTCGAGAGGCTGGATCGGTAATTGCGCCTGGTCGTTGGAGAAGAATGGAACTGCTAGCGCTGGGGTGGTCAGCAGAAAAGCTTTGGAGAACATGCTGAAAAATGCAAACTACAATGTAGAATGTATCAATTGGCCTGTCGCAGCAAGCTAGGGAGGAAAGAGTTTGTCGTGATTTTCTTTTGATTTCGTGTACTCCCATGACGTCAGCGTGTTCCTGGCCGGAACGCGTCGAGCTAACGAAGGAATAACTCGCATGTCCGTCATGCTGGCCGCTTGTGCAACCTGTGGATTGGGGTGATTGTTGTATGTTAGGCAAAGTGTGAAGGGGTTTGATGGGGGATGAGCACTATGTAGCTGAAATGACATTTAAACCTGGTCATCGTTGATGACAGGGATGAAGCGTTGTATCTGTAATCCCTCATGGATTTATGTCGACGCGGCTCCAGCCTCCGTTCCTTGGCATCCAATAGGCAGACAGACAGCCCACCAACAACTCGTCATATGCAACGCACAGTGTCACAGGCATACAATAGATTAGTCAAATTCGTAACGTCTCTTGATTCTTACACCGTATTGCTAACCCCCGTCTTTTAAACCGTGCCATGCAAAAACAAAGATGGCTCAAACCAAATGCAATATGTCACAAGATCAACGCCTTCACCGGCCGCCGGTGCCCCTTCCTGTAAAATGAACGCACTGCTTCCGAAAGCCAAATTAAATAGTAATGATAGTTGAGACACGTGCCCGCCATGTTGATGTGGGGCTGAAAAGAGTCGAGTCGTGAAGCGTGGACAGGCCGTCGCGTCAATAAGAAGAAATCGCTTGACTCATCTGCTAATGCAGTTGGCCATTGATAAGCAGCTGCTCGACAGCTTCACCAATGTAAGCCTTCTTGAGAGTAAGGTCGCATCCGAAGCTGAGTTGATTGTTAGTAGCTGCTGATAATCTACTAGTTCAACGGAGGGACTCACATTTGCTCAAGTTGCTGCTTGACCGACTTCTTGGTAACCGTCATCAGATCAGAGTTGGCAAGGATAACCTTGATCTGGTTGAGAATCTCGTCATCGCTCGGGAGGTTCGCCATTTCCATGCTGTCTCCTCCGTACCCGCTGGGAGCGAGACTCATACGTGAGTGATTGCCGTAACGAGGAATGTCGAGGTGAGACATTGGCCTCGATGGTGGCATGCCGCCGTATTCTGATCCTCCCATGACAGAGCCAGCGCCGAACGGCCTCTTGGTAGCGTAGGTGTAGCCAGAGATAACTGACTGGTCATCCCTGATGGTGTGCTGCTCCCACATCTCGGCCTGATATTCTTCCCACCTCTTCTTGGGGATGCTGGCAGGATCGAACTTGCCTTCGTCCGATACCACGACCTTCTGGCCCGCTTCACCAGTGACAACACGAGTGTTACCCCAGGAGAAATCGTCCATATGCCAGAAAGCGTACAACGGAAGACCAAACGCAAAGACCGGGGTAGCGCAGATGTAGATAAGCATCCAACCGATCATCTCCCACTTGCGGCGGACAATAAAGATGATGGCCTGCAGACCGTAGATAGCTCCCAGCATAATGAACGCCGTGATGGGAACGACACCAGGGGTCGAAATCACCGAGTAGATGAGATATGCAATGTACACAACAATGACCGGCTGTACGACAGTGGAGATCAAATCCAGGAAGACAACGAAGCGCATACTGAAGCAGCAGAAACCACAGAGCTGCTGAAGAGGAATGAGCTCGACAAGGTTGTGCACTGTAGAGTTGATCCAGCGACGACGTTGGGACATGAAGACGGACCAGCTATCGGGCGCCACAGTCCAAGCCTTCGCTCGCATTGTGTACTTGGTCTTGTACTTGGAATGGAACTTGATAAGAAGGGTCGTCAGATAACGATCTTCACCCAGGTGCAGCAAGTTTTTGGTGTGTAGTGTGTCGACGCGAATTTCCTGATAAGCTTCAACAACCTCCTTACTGACGAAGAGCGGCTTGCCACTCTCAGCGGCGCGGATGCGGTACATGGTGAAACAACCGGGAAGACAGGTGACGGAGCCAAACAAACTCTCAAAAGCCTTGGTTAGGTTATGCGAGATGAAATATTCGTAGACCTGCATCATGGTGGTGAAGGAAGATTTGGCGTTAGACAAAGCAGTCTCACCGCAAATGGCGATGAGGCGGGTATCGTTGAGGAAAGCGGCGACGAACCGGGTGGCTGCGTCAGGAGCGACGGAGGTATCAGCATCGATCTGGAGCAGGAATTCGTAGAATGTAGGGTTTACACCGATGATGTTCCGGATTTGATGGTGCATCTCAAGCTCGAGAGGACTCATAGGCAGGTTGTAGTGAACGCGGTTCAGGAACCTCATCAGGACGATTTGAGAATCACGCTTTCCGCGATTACCGGGCTTGGAAACTTCAGAGGGCTTTCCGACCTTGACGACAACCAGGAAAGGTACGATATGACCTTGAACTTCGTAGAGACCCGAGTAGCATTTACCCATGTTGTGTTGCTTCTGACCTTCTCCCAAACTTTCGAAGCTGAGCGGATCAGGATCTGTTGCCTCTGGCACGCCGAGGATGTCGAGAACGATTCGAGGAGTGGGTTTGTCGTTGCCTTGTCCAATAATCATGCCGTCGCAAATAATGACGAGGAGTTTGCGCTTGTCGTCATACTTCATCCTGGCAGCGGAGTCGATAGCACGACGCAGTGAATCTTCATCCTCAGTATAAGCTGGGACTGTTGCAATGATAAACTTGTCGATGTTCTCTGGCATAGTCTTGCCGCCGAATTGGAGAGCGGCGAAGAACTTGAATCCAATGACAGTGACTAAGAGGATGGAGATCGCCAGAAGGAAGTACGTGGCAAAGAGACACTTGGCAGAGCTTCTAGTGTCCAGATCGCCAACGTAGAACAAGTTGTCGAGGCAGACCTTCATGTTGTTTTTCTTGGTCAAATTCAGATTGAGGTTGTCCCAGTACTTGCTGATATCTTTGCCAGCCTGGACACGGAAGATATCGACCACGCTGTCGTCCATAAAGTTGACATTTGGCGTCTCTGAGGCCGCTGCCTCACCAGGGGGGTAGAGTACCTGACGACCTCCGGGTAAATATGTTGTCAAATCGTATACCTTGTTGTTCATGTAGGCAATCGCATTTTGCTTGGAGGCAAGTGTCTTTAGGTAGGTAGGGCTGTAACCGACGCGTCCCTTCATGTAGTTGGCTTTCATGAATACTTGTTGCTCGTACCACCAATCTGGACGAGAGTCGTTCGTAAACCAACGGAAGTCGTGGTATTGAGCGTTCTGGTCCGTGGTACTGACAAGGTTGTTCACTGTCTCGGAGTAGTTTGAGTTCCTGTAGTTCAGCTGAACACCTGGGTGGATGGTACCGTCAACGCCAGCGCACAGTGCTGAGACCTGAACAGGGAACAAGTTAGTAGCGTCCTTTCCAGCATAGTTTTTAAGACTCTTTGCTGGCACGATGCTGGGATAATGGGCGGGAGTGAAACTGCTCAGATCGTAAACGATACCGCGAATGGCAACGTATGCTGAATTGCCGTCCTTGCCATTGTAGGATGTCAATTCAGCGGAGGAGTATACGTGCTGTGTGGGGCAGATGACCATTGGGAATCCGATCATGAGGAAGATGGCCGACGCGCAGCTGAGCCAGATGAGCATGTTAATGGCAAGCTTCTCACGCCAAGCCATTCGCACGTCTTTACGTTGTATTCGCCCAACAGTGCGAATCAAGAAGTCGGGAACGAACCACGTAAGGGCGTACACCATGAAGACCCATCTCTTGCGGCTACCAGAGACAGGAACGACGTCGACTTCCTCCATTTTGTTGCCGGCTGCCTTCTCGTCGATAACGTTGTGCTGCTCAAGACCGTGGAACATGTCACCGGTAACGCCAGAGGGAGCTTCAGAGCGGGCGTCGATGTCCCTGCTGCCGAAGTAATTTCCTCCCTTATCATTATAGAGTTCAGCGCCTCCTGGGGTTGAAAGAAGGCCCACGCGAGAGTCACCGTAAGATCGACCGGCATCAGGAGTCAGAAGGTTATCTTCCGAGCCCGTATACCCACGGGCGGTGGGTGGCATGTCCGAGATCTGCGCAATCTCGAGCCAGCACCTCTCGCTGAGGAAGACTCCAGTAGTTCCTACACGAACCTCATTCTCCCGCCAAGGCCTGCTGTCCAGGATCATCTCGACCTTCTCTTTCTCGCTGCCTACAATCGATGTGTCGGTCTGCGCGAGACCCAAAAATTCGGCGAACGGCAAGAAAATGCTGTAATCCGCGACGCGAAGACGTTGGCTGAGCTCTGGAATGCTGTATGCTTGCAGCTGCTGGCGAACGCATCTGCTGTCGAACTGGTTGGCAATCCGGCGATCGTTTGGCTTCAAGCAGAAAACAAAGTAGGGGTTGGCCTGGCGCAGTTTATTTTCGATAGCCTTCAAGGCACTGACAAATTGCCCAGCAGCTCCGGTCTGTTTTGACTTGGACGAAGAATCGCCGTTCTTCCTGGAACTGGAAATGTTGCTTTCTGTATCACTCAAAACTTCATCGTCGAAGACATTGAGCTGGCGACCGAACCTCGAGGTCTTTTCGCCCTTGCGACGAGCCATGCTGGGCATTCGAGTAGGTTTGGAACTGACTGATGCCTGGACGATAGCGGACTTTTCCTTTGGATGAGAGATCTTCTGAAGGACATCCTGACCAAATAGTTGCTGAACAAACGATGACTGCGATGACTGCAGCAGTTGCATCATGTTACCGGAAATGGTATCGGCATTCTCCTCAATCACGCCCTCGACGCTGTAATCAACGTCTCCAGCGTAATGACGGACGGTGAAAGATGGAGAGGTGTTGGGAGTGGGGAAGTTGCTGCCAGGTTGGACAACAGTCAAACTGCCAGGAAGGATGGACTGGTTTTTCCCGTCGAATCGCTTGCGTATCGCCTCCAGGAACTGCATGTCCGTCTTTCCGCGGCGCATCTGATCATCGAGGATGCTCAAAAGACCGTTTCCTGTCTTGAGGAGACCAGTTTTGGCCTCCGAGCTATCATAGAACTGGAGGGGAGGGAGGCTGATCTCCTCCGCTTCCATCTCCTGAATCTGGCGTTGGAAGAAGCTCTCTTGACAGAAAGTCATGAGCGACTCGTTAGCAGCATTGTTGAGTAGCTGGTCCAAGGATGATCCGGTCCCGGACGAAGTGGCGAAACCGGGGAAATCTACTAGGCTGACTGTGTTTGTGAGTTGGTCGTTTGAGCTGGAGATTCTGGAGTTGGTCTGCTCGATAACATAAGTGACGAGGAGAGAGTACAGCGAACGAGCGAGCTCATCAGCGTTTGCGCGGGCGCCCTTGGGATCCAGCATGACTGTAACACGCTCTCGGTAGAGTGTCTTCGACTTGTATCGTAAACTCTCTTCCAAGTCGTTGATTGTGACGCCCAGGAACTGGGCGATTGGGACCAAGCTGTCCTTGTTCTTCACGACCGTGATGGTCTCGCCACCCTCGTGCGAGTAGCCTCCACTGTCATCCGCGCCAGGAGTTGTCGACTGACCAGTCTCGAACTCGAGCTGACCGATGTGCAGGATGGTGGCCATGATCTCGCAGATGCCCGCAATGTTGTCTTTGCTAAACTCAAGCTTGCGTAGTGCGGTCTTGAACTCCTGGAAACCACTCGCGTCATCGATGCCGACCTTGAGCTGGGTTGGATGTCCGAGATATCGCCACCTCTTGTTTGCGCCGAGCGATGTGCGGGTACCTGCAGGGTCACTGCCGATGTTGTCAAGATACAGGTGCTTCTTCTCGGCGGGACTGGTGCCTGAGAGAAGATAGTAGAGCACATGGTAGTTGCGCTCACCGGTTGGGACGGACGCGAGTCGGCTGCGCTCGATTCGATGGGTGAGATACTGTGCACCAAGCAGCGTTGCATGGCTCGAGGTCGAGGTGTTGTATTGGAGCTCAAGCAAAAGGCCGGACTTGGAGGCGGAGGGGGTGGTAAGGGACTTGGTGGTGGTGAAGGCTTCGAAGACAAAGTTGGCGTGCTCGATCTTCTTGGACAGCGGCGTGGCAGAGTAGTGGAGGAACTCTCTCAGCATGTGCCCTCGAATCGTCGTCTTTCCAGCACCAGTCTCGCCGCTGCAGATGTGGTTAGCTTGACGTATCGAGAGAATGTGCAGGACAGAGCAGCTCACAGGAATACGACGGCCTGGTCTTCTGAGCGCTGCCCCAGGCGCATGTAGGCCCTATGGGCAAGGTCCTTGGCGGCCTGGACAGCGCTGCCATCCTCGCCACCGTCGATGCCGCGGGTGGGGTGTGTGTATGTGTTGAGCGAGATGATGGCGTGCGACGAGAGCGTCGCCGTGGGCATGTGTGCGTGGAATCGACTAGCAAGCGCCGAGGTCAGACCCGTGTCGGTCTGCTGGTGCTGCGGCAGCAGCTGCAGGGCGGCCATTGTGGGTGGACGCGTCCCCGGGGGAGCGTGGAGCGAGGGGAGGTGTCCAACGGAAGTGACTGCGAGGCGTGTGGCAGTCGACACTTGCTGCGACAGGTGGCCTGCTGCGTGTTGCGGCGAGGCGTGTGGTCGCGCTCTGTGAGGTATGCACGGCGTGGTACCGGGATTATGTACAGCTGGAATGCAGCAGCCTCACCGAAGACAACACGCGCAGTGCGAGGTTCAGTGCCGTGCAAAGAGACAATTGATTATCAGCGAATGTGGTCGACGTCCTGAAACGAAGGAAAACACAGCTAGAGGGCCGTTGCAGCAGCAGCAAAGGGGTTGGATGGCCGTCTGCTCGAAATGATGGGGCTGCTGGGATGCTAGCTCGCCTTCTCGCAGCCATCGCCCGCCGCCACCTGCTGGTCCGTGGAGACGAGACCTGAGCAGCCGTAATCTATCCATATGCATCTATTTTTGAGCCCCTTTATGCAGATCCCCCCTATTGCCGCCCCAAATATACCTGATGCTCCACCCTGGGTCCTTTGCCCTGCTGACTGATGAGCAGCGGTGGAAGCAGCCTCAGCCTGTCTTTGGCAGTGCACAACAACACCGCTGCACGAGCGCTGCACTCCAACGTGACTCGACAGCAGCGAGCTGGCAGTGTCTCACGACTTTTTCTCTCAGGACTTTGCGGCGTCAACCCCGACCCGTCTTTGCATCAGAGCCAACCGTCTGCCCTAGCCCGGCGACCGACCTGGCGATCACCGCTGAACCTTTCTTTGCGCGCTAGCTGTCGTATCGATTGCGTGTACACGCTCTGCCGAGACTGTCAACACAACAACGTGACCATCACCAGCTGTGCTGAAGCCTGACACCCATTGCCAGGGAGACTGTCGCCCAATCAGCTGCTGCTGCTCGTGTGGGCAGTCAGAAGGAATTTCTCAACATGTAGTGGCTGAGTGTGCATGAATTTCAGCATTTAATGGGGCAATACGAACGGGGTCCCTGGTGGAGAGTGCCCGTATTGAACGACCAGTATGAAACGGCGTTCCGAGGATGAACCACCTGGGCATCCGTCCTTGACGTCAGGTTACCTGCCTACTCGTCCAGAGGTGTCCAATTGCTGGCGTGTGAGTGGGCGGCGGTGGCCAATTTATGCATTTGACAAAGCAATCTAGCTGACAAGATGAAGGGAGATTGGCGCACATTGTGATTTGCACTCGCTCAACAACGTAGCTTGCTTCTCCCGCCGCCCACTGTCCATGGATGGTCCTGGTGGGGACGACTAGACGACCGCTCCTGCCCTCCTCTTGACCATGGAGCGTGATGGAACATGGAATCTTTTCTTATCGATAGCAGCCCTCGCAGAGAAGCATCGCCAGAAACATGCATCAATGTCTCTCCCCGTGCACATCCGTGACATTGCGTGAATGTTGAGAGGTCGGGAGACTCCTCTGGGCGCCGCAGCCAACGTAAACAATAAAACAGGCTAAAAATAGGGGGCTTGTTCACATGCCGCTCCGCTGCTGTAGCGCACATATCCAGCAATCGGAAGAGGGCCTCAGCTGCTAGTGGTAACGAATGCAAGACCTGAATCCATGTTCGGAGGGCCTTCGTGAACGGAGCTTTGCTTCGTGACTAAACAGGTCTAACGATACGGCCACGCCATACCCGAGTGGGATGGAGTGCACCCCCCGGCCCGCTGAGGAATGGAGAAAGTCGCCCTGGAGCCAACAAACATTGCCACTCCTCTGTATCATTGTTCGACGAGTCTTGTCCTCGAAGCGTGTGTGTGACTCTTTTTCTTATTCACTATCGTTTAATACTACCCCTCGTTACATCACAAGTCAAGGCAACGCGGCCTGTTCCACCGCACCCGCGACAGTCGGACGCCCCCCAGCCATCCAGGGCAAGGAGACGCACCCCAATCGCTACTGACACTCGCTACATCGATCCCACCGTCTGCAACGACCGCGTACCCCATTCTCTGCGCATACAACTACATCATCGTTGACGGAAGGGGCCATCAGCCTCCCCAAACTCGCGGCCATGAGCGTCCGCATGTCGGTATACTCGACAGCATCGACGAACGCACCACCAGCCCGAGCCGCCGCCGCCTTGTCGACTACTACGTTGCTGAACACGCTCAATTCGGCGTACAAGAATGGCGCTCCATACAGCCTTGAGCCCAGCACAAGCCTGGTCGTCAACACGTGGGTCAGTGCGAACACCACGGACAATGGCCGTATTGGTGGCACTGTCGACCTCGAGCTTGTCCGAAAGGCATACGAGCACGCTCGTCGACGAGTCGAAGACGGCACGGTTGTTTTGAGGTTCGTCTGATCTTGTCATTGCCACTCTCAAGCTCATAGGGCTAACCTGCTGATGCAGCTCACTGCACGACTCTACCCCCTCGTTGTTCGCACCCACAATCTCAGGGCTTCCGGTTTCTCTCCCAGATAGCTTCTATGTCGCCCTCGAAGCTCTTAAGCCTTTCACACACTGTGTCACGCCACAGAACCCTTCAGCGCCACGTTACTCGGCCCTTGCCGCCGTCTTCACAATCGACGTCCTCGGCGAATGCAGAGGTGCTGAGATCAAGCTTTCCACGGCCGGTCTCGACACAAGGCACGGCCTTCTCCAGGTTCCCGCACACGCAGGAAACCGTGCATTCGACGTCTTCTACTACCTAAACTCGAGCTCAGCTAGCAAGCAAGAAAGGGATATTCTCGACATCCAGTCTCTCGACAAGTACTCTCTCCTCAATCGCTCCGGCACCTACGACCCTCCCTCGTTCCTGCCCAACGCCGACGATGCTGCGGCAGCCGAGGACTTCCGCAACAACCTGAAGAACATTGGCATCAAGGGGCAAAAGCTGCGCGATGTGATCAGCACGCTGGCCGCATTGCTGAAGCTGGGCAACACACTGGACTACTTCATCGATGAGGAGAAGCTGGACGCAGCTTGTCAGGACTGTGGTTCTCTCCTCGACATCGCGCCGGATATGTTCAAGCAGCAACTTGGCTCGAATGAGCGGGAGATTGTCATTGGCAGTATTTACGAAGCCATCGTCGACTACGTCCTTGCTCAGGCCAACATCACTATTAAAAATGACATCAGGAAGGCCCGCACTGGCTTCTCCTCAACCGATAGCGATGCAAGTCAGCCTGGTGTCGTGACACCCGAGTCAGAGGTCGACGGTATGGATCTAGTAAACATCACCATTGTTGAGATCCCAAGCCGTGCTGTAGGCAAGGCCATTGCGCTCCGCACTGTATTCGACGACACAGAAGGCATCAACGCAGAGATGAAGGCCGATGGCGTGCAGGTGGTGCCAGCAGGTAATTCTGTGCTCGAGAGCATGAGGGACGCCGTCCAGACATGTGAGGCCGAACTTGGAATTGACGGTGCTGCGCTCCGTGAGCAAGAGGGCGAGCTTGAGAGGCGTGAGCAAGTGCTTGAGAAGCTTGCCATTGATATCGATGAGGGCAACTTCGTCAAGAAACTCCTCTACCCCGTACCACAGAGTGGCATCGTACTGGGCAAGCATAACCGTCTCGACCTCCCCATGACCGTGGCCAGCAGCCGAGTATGGTTCCAATTAGCCATTCACCCCACTGATGTCATTCCCACTTCGGTGACACAAGACGTCAACTCCACCTGGCAAGCTGGTGTGATATCTCGCCAACTTCGCGAGTGGCGCTTGCCAGAGTGGGCAAACCGCCGCAACCGCCACCTTGACTTCACCGCCGACTTTGACGTCCACGAGTTCTACGAGCGTTACGCAGCTTTGGGCTGTATGGACGGCAGGGACGGCATCACCAACTGGACTTTACAGCGCGGCTGGAGCAATGGTGAAGTCGTTGTTGGTAATGAGCGTATATGGATGAGAGAAGGCACGTGGTGGGAGGCAGAATCTCAGCTTGAGCAGATGAGCGGAAACCAGGGCTTGAATGCAGGCATGCTGGGCGGTATGGTTGGAGCAGGTGGCCTCGAGAGTGGCTACCCTGCGCAGGCACCTTCCAGCATGGCGGGCAGTACCTTCTTCCCGCCTCATCCGGAACAGCAGCCTCAGAATCCTTTCCAGAGCACGCCAAGCTTGGTTGTACCCGCCGACGCGAAGTCTATGGCCCCCACAACAGCAACTGTCCCCATGACTGGAGCTGGTGACTACGGTCTGGGCAACAAGGGTGACGAGAGCAAGGGCATTACATACTACGATGCTGAGACAGGCGGCAACTCCATGGTCACTGAAATGCCCATCACAGCCACTCGACGCATCTGGATCGGGTTTGTGTGGGCAGTTACCTGCTGGATCCCCTCGCCTCTTCTGCAGTGGGTCGGCCGCATGAAACGACCAGATGTCCGCATGGCTTGGAGAGAAAAATTCGTCCTGGTCTTGTTGATCCTTCTTCTCAACGGCGCTATCATCTTCTACATCGTCGCTTTCGGAAAGCTCCTGTGCCCGAACAAGGACAAAGTCTGGAATCGTTCAGAGGTCTCAACTCATCAGGGTCAGAATGACTACTACGTCAGCCACCACGGCGTAGTGTACGACCTTTCCAAGTTCTGGAAGAGACAGCACAGCGATTCCAACACTGAAGCCTCACAAACCAACATGATCGAATTCGCTGGTTACGACATGGATCCTTACATCATGCCGCCTCTGTATCTGGCCTGCCCGAACCTCATTGAAGACACCACACGTAACCGACAACTGTCCTTGACATCCAACACCACCGTTACCAACTCCTTGGGTGTGCACAAGTCCGGTTCGCAAACCAACCTGGCTGACAGCGCTGCCCTCAAGAAAGAGGACTGGTACCCGAATGTCTTCCTGCCTGCCATAAAGGAGTTCCGCAAGGGCGACCTTGTTTGGGCGTCATCCAAGATCAAAGATGAGGGTGAGAATCAGAACCACATGTGGTTTACATTCGGTGATGACGTCTACGATTTGACTGATTACTTCAAGACCCTCGATGTCAACAACGATGGCGCAGAGTATCAGTTCCTTGATTCCAAATTTACCGACCTCGTAAAGAGCAATGCTGGAACTGATCTCAAGCAAGACTTTGAGAATAATCTGAACGCCACTGCGCAGGCCTACAACCTACAGTGTTTAAAGAACACCTTCTACGTTGGTAAAACAGATTTCCGAAAGACTGCCAAGTGCCAAGTAAACGATTACATCTTGCTCGCTGTCACCATTGTGCTCTGCACCGTTATCGTCGTCAAGTTCTTGGCCGCGCTACAGCTGGGCTCGCGCAAACGCCCAGCCAACCAGGACAAATTCGTCATCTGCCAGGTTCCCGCCTACACGGAAGGCGAGGATCACATTCGAAAGGGCCTCGACTCTTTGACTGCCCTTGCCTACGACAACAAGCGCAAGCTCATCTGTGTTGTCTGTGATGGAATGATTGTCGGAGGTGGCAATGATCGCCCTACGCCCAAGATCGTCCTGGACATCCTCGGTGTTGACCCTAAGGTTGACCCTCCTGCTCTTCCGTTCTGGTCCGTTGGTGAAGGAAGTCAGCAGCTCAACTACGGCAAGGTCTACTCCGGTCTCTACGAGTTCGAAGGCAACGTCGTTCCTTACGTTGTCGTCGTCAAGATGGGCAAGGAGTCTGAGCAGTCCAAGAGCAAGCCCGGTAACCGTGGTAAGCGTGACTCTCAGATTCTGCTCATGAGCTTCCTCAACCGTGTCCACCACCGCGCTCAAATGAACCCTCTCGAGTTGGAAATGTTCCACCAGATCAACAACATCATCGGTGTCGACCCAGAGCTCTACGAATATCTCCTTATGGTTGACGCCGACACCATGGTCAGGCCTGATGCCCTCAACCGCCTCGTAGCAAGCTGTGCCAATGACTCCAAGATTGCCGGTATCTGTGGAGAGACCAGTCTGGAAAACGAAGACAAATCTTGGTGGACTATGATTCAGGTCTACGAGTACTACATTTCTCATCATCTTTCCAAGGCCTTCGAAAGTTTGTTTGGCAGTGTCACCTGTTTGCCCGGATGGTAAGTACACGCCTGTCGATACAAGAACCCTGCTGACAGTACCAGTTTCTCCATGTACCGTTTGCGAACAGCTGATAAGGGCAAGCCTCTCATCATCTCCGATGTAGTTGTTAAGGACTACGCCGATTGTGTCGTCGATACGCTACACAAGAAGAACCTGCTCTCGCTCGGTGAGGATCGTTACTTAACGACTTTGATGACGAAGCACTTCCCGACCATGTCTTACAAGTTCATTCCTGATGCCTACGCTCTTACGGCTGCCCCTGAGACATGGAGCATTCTTCTCTCGCAGAGACGTCGCTGGATCAACTCCACCATCCACAACTTGGCTGAACTAGTCTTCCTCAAGGACCTTTGTGGTTTCTGTTGTTTCTCTATGCGGTTCGTTGTCTTCATCGACCTGTTCGGTACCATCGTTCTCCCGTCGATTTGCGCCTACCTCGTCTACCTGATCTACATGGTCTCTTCTGGCACTGGTCAATTCCCCTTGATCTCGATTATCATGCTTGCTGGTACCTACGGTCTCCAGGCTCTGATTTTCATCATCAAGCGACAGTGGCAACACGTTGGATGGATGCTGATCTATCTTCTGGCTTTCCCCATCCACTCGTTGGTTCTGCCCCTCTACTCCTTCTGGAAGCAGGACGACTTCTCGTGGGGTAACACTCGTGTCGTTATTGGTGAGAAGGGTCAGAAGAAGGCTGTGCTTACGGAAGATGAGGGCTTCGACCCGAAGTCTATTCCGATGATGCGATGGGACGAGTATGCTGAGCGGAACGAGCTGCCTGGTCGCCGTGGCCTTCCTGGCCAGACGTCTGAGAAGGGCGGTTTCAGCGCCTACGGGGACGACACATACGAGATGAACGACATGCAATCGGTCTACTCGTCGGTCAAGCCCGCCTCGACCATCATGTCCAACATGCACCACATCTCCCACATGCCACCTCAGTCTCCAGGCCCCTACCAGGGCATGCAGACTCGGCAGTCGACGAACTCGAACTTCTCGCGCTACCAGGACCACCCACAACAGAACCCTCACCAGAGCCGTCTGATGTCCATGGGTGGCATGAGCGACCAGTACGACGCCTCGCCTTATGGCAGCCGGCCAAACATGGGCGGGTTCCAGAGCCAAGACAACCTCATGGCCTCTACACCACCGATCCGGGGACGTAGTCCTCTTGGATACGGCCAGTCGCGTCCTGGCAGCACGGTCAACTTCCAGAGCATGATGAACGGCCCCAGCGACGCGACCATTGTGCAGGTTGTCCGAACATGCCTGAACGAGGGCGACCTCGACTCGATGACAAAGAAGCAGCTCGTGGCGCTCGCTGAGCAGAGGCTGCAGACACAGCTTACCGGAGAGAGGAAGATCTTCCTCAACCAGACCATCGACACGGAGCTCGCGCTGATGGGCTGAGGCTAGGGGCGGTGGCTGGATGTTTGCATTTGCGGTGTTTTGTTATATATTTGCCATGTCTCCTTGGCGGATCTACGGTGTGGTTGCAGATAGTCTCACGGCGCATCATTTAGGAAAACGGGTGGGGGCCTGCGGAGGATTCTGCTAGGTCGGAGTACGAAGGCATTGGATTTGGCATCAAGTGTACAGATAACGATGGAGCTATATAGTAATTCGAGACGGTGCAGCATATCGCGGTTTCGTCTGATGTCTTGGCGGTGAAGGGACGGACCAGCGCCACACGTCACTGCCCCTGGCACGCCGTCCGAGCTCGGCCGCGGGCTCCGCAGCTGCAGGCGGCCCAAGGCACCTCGCACTCCCCACACCGCAGCCATGCCGCCCAACCGCATCGAACAGGATGAAATCGAGAAGTACTGGGAGATCTTCAGCTCCCTCTCCAACGGGGGCACCCATCTCGACGGTGTGCAGGCCGCGCCGGTGCTCAAGAACTCGCACCTGCGCGACGACCAGCTGGAACGGGTGTGGGACCTCGCCGACGTAGACAACGACGGCAAGCTCGACTTTGAAGAGTTCTGCGTGGCCATGCGCCTCATCTTCGATCTCATCAACGGTATCTCCTCGGATGTGCCGCAGTCGCTGCCCGACTGGCTCGTCCCTGAATCGAAAGCCCACCTAGTCCAAGCCACACGCGCGCTCTCGGGCTCGCAGGCAGCCTTCGAGACGGTCGAAGACGACGACGACACGCCGGGCCTGCGCGACGGCTTCGACTGGTACATGAGCCCGAGCGACAAGACCAAGTACGAGGAAATCTACACGGCCAATCGCGACGCGCACGGCAACATCTCCTTCGACTCGCTCGCCGGCCTGTTCGACTCGCTCGACAACGTCCCCGACAGCGACGTGCGCTTTGCTTGGAACCTCGTGAACCCCAAGGCCCGCGAGTCCGTCGCCAAGGACGCCACCCTCGCCTTCCTCCACATCCTCAACCAGCGCAGCGAGGGCTTCCGCGTGCCCCGCAGCGTCCCGCCCAGCCTGCGCGCCAGCTTCGAGAAAGCCCACATCGACTACGACGTCACCCACGCCGGCGCGAGCCGCTGGGCCACCACCAACGACGAGAACACAAGCACAGGGCGCAAGGCCAAGTTCGGCGACGCCTACCTGACACGCCTGGGTGTGGGTGACCGCGCCGCCAACTACGGCGCGCGCGCAAAGGGGACCGACTTTGGCGGCCGCACCACCGAGGACTGGGAGGAGGTGCGCCTGAAGAAGCAGCTGCGGGAGCTCGAGTCCAAGATTGCCGACGTCGAGAAGGAAGCCGAGAACCGGCGGCACGGCCGAAGTAAAGACTCAACCCCTGCGCTGGTCAAGCGCGAGCTCGAGTCGTTGCTGGACTACAAGCGGAACGTGCTGCGCGACCTAGACAACGACGAGGGCGGCGCGGTCAAGGGGCTGGGCGGGATACGCGAGGAGATTGACACGGTCAAGGACCAGATTGAGGGGCTGGAGAGCCACTTGCAACGGAGGAGCGACGTGCTGGAGGACCTGAGGCGGCAGATTGACGACGAGAAGGCGCGGTAGAGGGTGACATGCAGTAGAGATTCCTACTTGAATAACACAACGACCTGTCAAGACAACACACATGCCCACCAAACAACCAACGGCACCAAATCCCTAAAGCATCCGCACCACAACCCACAATCCTCGCTCAAACAAAAAAAAACCCTTCCCACCACAGCTTACACACCCCCGCAAAAGGGGGGCACAAAAAATGCCATCTCCCCCGGAAAGGCTCGAACTTTCAACCTCCTGATGTGCCATCAAGCGAAGTGGCGGATAACAGTCAGACGCGCTAGCCAATTGCGCCACGGAGGATCAACTGCGGTGAGCTGGTGTGTGCACTGGGCTTTTTGATGGGGGCTGCTGCAGATAAAAAAGTTGTTATTTTGAGGGGGTGCGAGGTTTGAGTGGGTGGGTGGATTGGAGGGGTTGGGTCTGACGGGTGACAGGGAAAATAGTATAGGGTTTGTGCATGGGCTACGTTTCGTTCAACACGGTACGAGGATTCACAGAGTCTTCACAAGCATTGTGTGCGCGTTGCAAGTCGGTAAAGACAGTGGTCTATTATGATAAAGTGGCATGAATCGTGTCTCTTCACCCCTCTCACGCTCCTTCCTAGCCAACGCAGACGTGGTCCACGGACCTTCTGAGACTGCCATTACCCACCCTTCCAAATCACTGCAGGTGCTGCAATCCGTGAGTTAGCGGGCTACGCAACATGTTGTGGTCGTCGAGACGGTGGCTCTGGCGTTGCGTCGACAGACGCGTGGCCGGGCACCTAGCGGCGGCTGGACTCGCAAATTGCGGTCGCAAGGCCGTCAGTAGGGTTGGCCCCTGTACTGCCTATCACGCTCAGTAGGCCTTGTCGAATTCAGAGAGCAATTGTCATCGCTTAGCCATGTTTCGTTGTGGGTGCTGTCTGTAGCAACATAGTGTATGATCAAGTCCTGCATATCAGTCGCCCATAACGGGCCTCGTGGTTAGCCGTGTCGATGAAAGTGCCGAATGGCAAGGTTGATCAATTGGAACGCTCGAGTTGTTTGCGAGAAGGCGCAATGTGAAAGCTGTCACGTCGACCCTGATCGAACACCTATGGTTTCGATGCAGCCGACGTGGACGGCTTCGCAACGCACCTCTGCTGGAGGGACGAAGGGGGGCCATACCAATTGACATCGCTGAGTTGGAGCTTCCTGGCACGCTGATTGCTTCGGTTGTTGCCAGCCTTGTCGAGGCGCGGCTGTGCATACGGGTTCGGGGTTTTGTCCAGAACTTGCTGAGTATCAGTACGTTTTCTATTCGTGTTGGGCGAAAGGGTGAAAGAGAATGGTGATTCACCAGTGTCGTCAACGTCATCACGAGCTTCGTTGTAGTTCAAAACGAGGCTCTTGATTCGCTGCTGCTCTTCTTTCTCGGCTTGTTGCTTGTTGCGCATGGCAACAGCGAACGTCGAGTCGGAAGGCAGGTCAATTGATCGTGTTTGCGTCTTGTTTCCACGCTTGCTAAGAAGTGAGAACTTAACTGTGTTAGATGGCACGACCGGGACGGGAGCTTCGCTCACGCCGTCCTCGGGGTTAGCAGTGGCTTCACGAGCGCGGCGCATCGGTAGCGGGACGTCGAAGACAGGCTTGCGATCGTACTTGCGGGAGTCAGCGCTCTCGGACATGAGCTTGGCAAGTTCTCGGTCGAAGTCAGCTTCAGCTTCGGGGTCACGCTCTTCCTCTTGACGCGTCACAACAATGTGCTCTTCCTCGTCGTCAGACAGGTGTTGCTTTGCGGGCTCGTCCTCGTCGGAGTCCTCCTCATCCTCATCAGATGACTTGTCCTCGCCTTCAGGCATAACCACATCATCGTCCTCAGGGCCATCTACGTCGTCGTCGGAAGCGGACTCTTCCTCATCTTCGGGCTCAGCGGGCTTGTCAGTCGCTGTTATCTGGTAGTTCTGCTTGACAGCCTCGCCAAAGACGCGGGATGCTTCGTCCAAATCGGTGATAAGCTTCCATTGCGGTCGCACAAGAGCATAAGCATCCTGCAAAATGAATTCAACATCCATTGGCAGTGCCTCCTTGGTGCATACGTAGTATTGCAGGTACGTGAGGAAGAAGTCAAGCTTCTTCCTCGCCGCGCCCTTATCGTAGTACATGCCGCAAGTCTCGAGAAGGCTGCAAACCAGACGAATGCGGAAGTAATCGTCCGGAAGATCCAGAGGGTTGTACAAGTCCAGGCGGGCGTATCCGCCTTGCCATCCATAGTTTAGCATCTTGTAGAGCGTGTCAAAGATGAGAGGTGAGTCGACAAGTCGGTAAATGTATAACTCGCCAAGGAACTTGACCTCTGCAATCCTGCGCTGGTTGAACTTGAAATCGTTCAGCTCCAGACCAAATGTGATGGACTCCAGAAGATCGTCGATGACAGCGATGGCGAAATCCTGGTGGTAGCGGTGGATTGTACCGAGGATGACGGCCAGTAGATGGATGTTGCTGTACTTGATCTTGCCAGGTTTGGAGAAGATCTTGTGCAGAAAGTTGACAACCTCTTCCTCCTCCCAATGCATCTTTCGGATCTGCTTGACAGTCTTGTCCAGGGTGCGGCGAGTCAGATCCTGGTACATGATTTTGCGCAGAAACAGTTCGACTGGAGTTCGCTCCTTCTGCTCGATAGCTGCACGCTCCGGTGGGTTCACATAGTAGATTGCGTTCTCGATCAACATGCGTTCTTGTTGGCCGATGACCTGGGCGCCCTTCTTGCGCTGCAGAGTTTCCAAGAAAGAAGCCATTCGAGGTGATGTATCTGGGTTACGGAGAAGGTATCGCCCACAGTTCTCGAGGAGGTTGCAGATGATCTCGATATTCATCCTCGAGAAGTCGTCCAGGCTGACCTTGAGGCAATGGAAGATGACGTGCTCTGGAACAACGCCAAACTTCGTCAACTCCGCCAGATAGCGTACGTTTTGTGTTCGCACTTGTCCCAGGAAGTCCTTGGACTTACGACGCTGCAGACTTCGGAACTCGTCGTCCAAGTAAGAAACGACACCCTGGGCAACATCAGGCATATACTTGCCGAGTGTTGCAATTAGCCTTGAGTATATTGGTAGCAAATCAGACCGACCCTTGGGGATATCCTGAACAGCCTTGATGAGACGGTTGCGCGATGCCTTCGAGTTGAGGAAGCAGAAGTCAATTGCAGTCTGATCAACAGCATCCTTAGTGTTGAGCTCTGGCAGACGGGCAAGAACAGCATCTACCTGCGTGCCAACAGACTTGTTTGCAATAGCGGTAGACTGATCATCCGCATCTGCGACTTTCACTGCTTCTGTAGCTTCTTTCTCGGCAACCTCGGCCTTCGCCTCGACCCGCTTGCCAACCTGCTCGTCGGTATCGGCCTTCTTCTTCTTGCCCTCTTCGAGCAAGATACCAGGGACGCGGTCCTTCAAATCGATCAAGTTCTCGTAGAAGCGGCGCTCATCCTCGTCTTCCCAGATTCCTGGTCCGTCACTGCGGCCGCGCAGGTATTCTCCGGCCTTGATCAGGCCGATCGACCCATCACCGGCATTCGCAGCGCTGTCCTTCTCTTTGAGGTCGGGCAGGTCAACACCCAGTGCATCGGCTACAACTTGAGCGTTGGCAATCAATCGCTCTTGCGCCTTCATCTGTTTTTCGTAGTTCGCCTGACGGTCCTCAAAAACCTCTCCAGACTTCACGTACGCCTCAGCGTTCTTGCGGCCCTGGGAAGCCAAGTGCTTCTGGTCTCGTAATAGATGTGCCTTGACATCCTCGAAATAGCGTGTAAAAATGTTCTTGAATCGTTGTTGTAGGTCTGGAGCAATGATAGGCGGGTCTTTGCTGGGCAGGTCATCGTCTTCGGTCGCGGAAGTATCCTCGTTCTTGTCTGCACTGGTCGTACCGTCTTCGTTGACCGTCTTCCGACCCTCTGCGGATGGATTCTTGGCTCCGAGAATGTCCCAGGCAAATGCTTTCACGAAGATGACCACCAATGGAAGGTTGACGTGCTCGCGGTCGTGACCCAGCATGTCCTTCAGCACTTCCAGTGGGAATGGCTCCGCATCAGCGTTTTCTGCGCGCGCCCTTGTCTTGGTAGATCCTTCGACAAGCTTTCCATTGTCCTTGTTCTTCGCTGCCTCTTCAGGGCGAGCAACATCGTCCAAGCTCCGCAGAACCCCAATAAGCCAGAGCTCGGTGGCTACGCGTAAAAGCACGCGCTGACGAGCCAAACGCTCCTTCTCTTCGCGGTCACGAACTTCCTGTGGCAGCGACTTCAGGTGTGCTTTGTCGGGAGTGGCAAGTCCCCTTCCAATATACCAGCCAATGTACCCGGTGAACTCAGTGGGGCCGAAGCGTTGGTGGAGTGCACTGATAATCTCGACCCCAGTCGCGATCTCGCCGGGGGTCTTGAGCTTGCAGAGGCCTTCGTAGCACGCGGAGATGATCTCAGAGAGATATTTGTGCAGGGATAGGGTTCGGATTTCTTGGAGGAACTGGGTCTGGGAAGACGCGTTGATGGCGGTTCGAAGTCGCTTGATAAAGGCGGTATTCTTCTTCATGGAGGAGTCGAGAGAGCCGTGCACAGCGAAGACATCTACGTGACATGTGAGCGTGACAACTGGTGGGGGCACCCATGGCGACTGACCTTGCTCGCCGTCCCACGCTCGAATATTGAGCTCACGAAGCTCTCCTTGATGCTGTTAGTACCCTGACTTCCAACACAGAGCTCCACGTACGCTTCCTTTGTCGCTCCATGGTGGAGCAAGCAGTCCCTCGGCGGTGGAGGGGCGGATCTTGATAGCACGGGTCGGCTATGATACGCGCACATGGAATATCGGAGCTATGTCGGGCGCGACTTCTGCGTGCATTGGGTCGAGCGCAGCGCGGGCAAGCTCACGGTGAAGCAGTCGTTTGCGCGGAGGAGCAGCAAAGCAAGGCGCAGTGTTTGCGCGGTTGTACTCGTCGTGGTTGTTTGAAGTTCGTCTGCAAGAACCGTCCGCCCTCGTTCTTTCCCCATCGGGGTGTAGCGTCATTCCGCCGCAAAGCATGACTAAGCAGACGTAGTTGAGTTGGGTACTCACCCAGTCTTGAACGTTATCGAACGAGCCAGTTCCTTCTGATTGCTGCCATGCATGGAGCTGAATACCACCAAAGCCTCTGGAAATGGCAGGTGGATAATTGGGCATCGCAAATCACTTCCTCAGCTTTTCAAGGAGGACTAGAGAGTGCAAGGACAACGGCTGCCTGCAATAGCATGTTCTGTCGTGATGCTCAGCCAGAGAACAGCTTTAGCGCTTGCCAACGTATACGCGTATACGGTCACACGTCCATAGCTCCTCTGTTAGACCTCAGAATTCCGGGGGGAGTTCGTATATTGACGTGTTATTATTACTTGGCCCTTGGCTGTGCTGTTTTGCACGCATTTTAACTCTCCTTGAACTACTCCGTATATAACCGAAGATTATCGACCCAGACTCTGCAGGGAACGGCACGGGGAAAGGCAGTGCGCGGTCCTGGGGTCTAAACAGAGTTCTCGTCACCAACGGCGTGGAAATGCAAAGCAGCCACGGGCAAATGCGTGTCATTCGAGCAGTACAAGGATTTCGTCATCACACACGCAAGCGCTGGATGTAGAATTTGCTGTTTAATTATCACTATGCGAAAAGGGGCGGTTGAGTCTCGTCCGTTGCCTTGGTGCCTTTCCCTACGGCGATCCTTGGCGCTTCTATTTCAGCCGAAGCTCTTGCCGAAGGGGGCAACGTAAACGAAGAATGGCACGCCTGATCCCGTGATTTGTTCGCAGCCCACGCGTTGGTTATATAGCAGAATGGCGCCTTAAAAGCAGCATTAATTGTGAGTGGTTGAAACGTACAGACCTTAGAGTTTGAACTTTGGACGACGTCAAGTTGTGGTTCAGGGGTAAAATGGTGAGCTTAGTTTTGCCGCGGCTCTAACGCCAGCGGGCGTAAGCGCCTTGGATGGAGGAACGACCACGATTCATGTGCATAGGGCATAGGTGAAACAAAATCTGCAGAGGATGAATCTACAGGCAGTGGAACGGGACGATGGCAATATACATACGAGCATTTACAATTTACATCAGCTTCAACCTTGTGATGAGATTACCAACAAAGAAGATCGGCGCAATGCTATTCACGGAAGCACGGCAGCCGAAAGTACGGCAAATTTGGATACGACCAGATCCCGGCCCTACGGGACCACGAAATGTCATGCAGTTTTATCGATTGCCTGCCGTCTGTTCAGCCTCGCGTGCCTCACGGAAACGGCAAGTCGGTTGAAGTTCTGTTCTGGGAGCTGAGTGCAGACATGTAAAGCTTAGGACTGCAGAGCTGAGTGTTGAGGCTCGAAGGTGGTGGAACCGTGCGTGTGTCACAGCATAAGGCCGTGCGGCTGGGAGTCATGCCATCTCATCGCACAATGTTGAGGGCGCCGTGCTTTGTGGAGTTGCGGGCCCTCTCCGAATGTCTCCACAGCAAACTCGCGTTAGAACTCTAGGTTTTCTAGCGCTCGCAGAGAAGGCTCCGAAGGACAAAGGGGATGGTACTTGTAGGTAAACGGGCTCCGCTGTCCGCTCGTATTCAAGCCTGAGTGACGGGTGACAGCAAGCCCCTGCCGCGAGGCTTGTGAGGGGAGAAGACAAGGACCAGTGCGGTGCCATGGGCGGTCGATTGGGGTGCCAGGAATTATATCAGCGTTGAAACTGCATTCTTGGCAATGAAACGCGCTGCGGGAAAGGCGGCAGGGAAGGCGAAATTCCTGCGCGCCATGGTGCCATTGGCACAGATGGAGCAGTGAGCGTGCATGGTGCAGCAGCAGGTTTCGCCGCCGAGTCGCTATGCAGGATCGAGGTTTGCTGCCTTTGTGCTGAAGACTGGAAGTAGGAACGCCGTTGCCTTTGAGCCAGCGAGCACAAAGGAACAAAGGACGAGGCACAACAACGACAAGGACAATCAGGAGCATCGCGAAACAGAAGCTCACACGCCGGCGCACGGTGGCGCCGTCCTAAAATAACTAGCGAGGCTGCAGTAGGCTTAAATCAGCGTGGAGCAGCGGCGCACTGTCAACCACTCATACCGAGCCCATCTGCGTCAAGCTCTCGCTCTGGAGAAGGGGAGACGGCGTGCCTGCCTGAAATAGTCGGGACCCCCCTGCGACGATCGCGCACACTTGCGCACACTTTCACTACGCCCAGAGCCACGATGACAGGGGGCCCTGGCGATTTCGCGCCTTCGTGCTTGTACAAACCAACCCGGCCCCCTCGTGCAGGTGAAGTCCCTTTCCTCCCTAACAGGCGCAACTTCCAGCTCATCCCCCTTGCGTGCAGCATCTGTGATGACATTGCACTGAATTCTTGCTTCCACCCCTCACACTCGTTTACCAGGAGGTGCATTTACCCGCCAAACAAGAACCCAGCATCGGCATTCCCGTCAATACTCTCCAAGCCGAGCTATTGCCAGCTGAATCAGCCTCTGTCTTTTTTGGGCCTGCATCTTCTCGTCGATACCCTCGGTTCCTGCCTGGATTCTCTAGCGCTGTGCGACGACAGCGTGTGCTGTGTCACCCGTCCAGCTCTCCACCGCCCTGGGACCGCCTTGAGCACCTCACTTGCCCCATACCGCGCTCGCCTCTCGACTTGTGAACGTGGCTCTTAGTCGACCACCGCTGTCCGCACGTCCAGCGTGTTCCAGTACCCCGTCTCAGCGAGCGGCTATCGACATACATCCGGCAGCTTAAGCTTGAACTGCCTGTTTGCACTCGCTTCACCCCACCTTACGACCTCGAAACGAACATTTACGCTTTAATATTTCTTTACCATGTGGGATCCAACGGGTCCGGTTATCCAGGCCCTCGTGTCTAGGGCTACGAACGCAGATGGCAGCGTTCCAGACATTTCCGACCCATGGCCGGCCAAGGACGTGAGTTTGCATGTCTCTCGGTTTCGAAAACCCTTGCTAACAGCAGCAGATTGTCTACGTAGCCATCGTTGGTGGCGTCATGCTTGCTGCTCTGCTCGAATGGTTCCTCTGGGTCGCAGCGTTCACATACTGTCTGGTCAAGGTCTTCCAGAAGGCTGAGACTATCAGTGTCCGCCTGCTAGCCATCTTCTTCGGTATCCTCTTCTTCCTCCTTCGGTGAGTAGTCTTACGCTTTTCAACGAAATGATTCCTAATACCAACAGTGCTATCTTTTTACCCATCATGGTGGTAACACTTCCTCTGCCTGCCCAGGTCGTCAAGTACTTCCCTCAGGAGATGGTCGACTTTCTCCAATGGTTCGCTTTTTGGTCATTTGCTGGTCTCTTGACTGTTCCATGGTTGTTCTGCGTTTATCAGCTTGTCACGCACTCTGTCGGACGCGCCAAGAGGATCAAGACTGTGCTCGACGAGGCCTCGGCGCCCAAGGTCGTCATTGTCATGCCTTGCTACCAGGAAATTCCGGAGATTCTTCTCCGCACTTGCGATTCGCTCGTCGACTGCGAGTACCCGCCTTCCTGTCTGCATATCTTCTTGTCCTTTGACGGAGACCAGGAAGACGAACTTTATTTGAACACCATTGAGAAGCTCGGCGTACCCCTCACCCTCGACTCGTACCCCAAATCCATCGATGTCATTTACCGTAGCTGCCGTATCACCATCTCCCGATTCCCCCACGGTGGTAAGCGTCACTGCCAGAAAAGGACTTTCAAGCTCATCGACAAGATCTACACCGAGTACCTCAAGCGCAACGATAACCTCTTCGTGCTCTTCATTGACTCCGATTGTATCCTCGACAAGTCCTGCATCCAGAACTTCATGTACGAAATGGAACTCAAGCCTGGCTCCAAGAAGAATATGTTGGCCCAAACTGGTGTCATCACATCTACCACGGAGAAGAACTCGCTCATCACCCTGCTCCAGGATATGGAATACATTCACGGTCAACTTTTCGAGCGCTCTGTCGAATCTGGATGCGGTGCCGTCACCTGTCTTCCGGGTGCCCTCACTATGTTGCGATTCTCTGCCTTCCGTAAGATGGCCAAGTACTACTTCGCCGACAAGGCTGAACAGTGTGACGACCTCTTCGACTACGGCAAGTGCCACTTAGGCGAGGATCGTTGGTTGACTCACTTGTTCATGATTGGCGCCCAGGAGCGATACCAAATCCAGATGAACACCGGAGCTTTCTGCAAGACCGAGGCCGTGCAAACGTACACTTCGTTGCTCAAGCAGCGTCGCCGCTGGTTCTTGGGTTTTATCACAAACGAAGTCTGCATGTTGACAGATATCCGTCTGTGGAAGCGCTACCCTGTTCTGCTGAGCGTCCGTTTCATGCAGAACACCATCCGTACCACCGCCCTGCTTTTCTTCATCTTGGTCATTTCCCTCGTCTCGACCTCCCAGAAGATCGCCAACCTGCCTGTCGGTTTTATCGCCATATCTCTCGGACTGAACTGGCTTCTCATGATCTACTTCGGTGCTAAGCTCGGTCGCTACAAGGTCATGCTCTACCCTCTCATGTTCGTTGTTAACCCCTTCTTCAACTGGCTGTACATGGTGTATGGTATTTTCACTGCCGGTCAGCGTACTTGGGGAGGACCCCGTGCTGATGCCGGTACCGCTGATGCCAAGGTCTCTCCTCAACAGGCTATTGAACAGGCTGAAGCTGCCGGTGATGATCTCAACGTTGTTCCTGAGACTTTCAAGGCTGCTGCCGAAGCACAGAAGAACCGCCCTGGCCCCGTCCCTCTGCAGCCCACCGCCGACATGGAGGGTCGCTTCGCCGCCGCCGAGAGGTTGCCCAACGGCTGGTACCAGCAAGGAAACGACTCTGGGCTCACTTTCCCCAACATGGCGCCCCGCGACCCCAATGCACCCCACGTTCCCCTACACCCTCGCTCTTCCATGGACTCGTTCATGTCCGGTACTTCCGCCAACAACTCTGTCTACATGCCCCGTCGTGTCGAAAGCTTCATGGATCCCGAGGATGCGCGCATTTACCACAAGACTCAGCAGACTCAGAAGCCAGCTGGTGGTGCGTACTTCGAAGAGCATCGTCAGCAAGGACCCTACGAAGTCGGCATGAGCTCTGGAAAGGGTGGCTACACCGAGTCCGTTGAGTCACTTTCCAGCGACTCCGTCTACGATAAGCAGCAGCAGCAAAGGCCCCAGCAATACCGTAACCAGAGCAACATATCACCGCTTTCCGCCGAGTACGGACAGCCTGACCTGGCGGCGCCCAAGGCTGCATACAGCCAACAGAACAATCGCGACTCCAATGGCTCCAACCGCCAAGGACGCAGCCCTCTTGCACAAGAAAGCTACGTCAGGACTGCACCAGGTGACGAGCTTGGCTTCGAGATGCAGCAGCCTCAGAACAGCAGCCTGATGCGTGACGTATCACCCGCCCCTATTGGCCACAGCAGAAACGAATCGACAGACTCGAAAAAGCGCAAGCGCCTCACCAAGGACCGCAAGTAAAAGCGATCTCTACTTTTCATTGGAAAATTTACTTGCGCATCTATGCATCAAAATCTGGACATGGGCGACGGCGCTTCCACACATTGAACAACCGCGGTCTGACTTTTCACATCCCTTGCATAGAGCAGGGATACCGGCGTTCAAGCGACCAACATACTGCAAATCCTTACATCATTTCCTAAATGTACATATATCCTTACCCACCCACTCGTTCATGGGTGGCGGTGCGATTTGGTTGGGTTGGGTACGACTTTGGCTGTAGATCATGACTGGCTCACACTCACTACCATCATCTCGAACGACTGTTACTGTATTAGTACAAGCGTGGAGAGACTAGCAACAACTTTTGCTTAATGTTTAGAGGTCGAAAGACCGAATTCAATGATCATCCCACTTCTGTGTGGCATGCATATTCAACCTGTCTTCATCGTCGTGTTCAGTAATGTCAATAGTGTACGTGTTGAGGCAGCAATCACTTTCCACCGTAGCCTTGGACTGATTGGTGTACGGTAATGCAAGTTATGCAGATACTGTATGCTCTCTCTGTCGATACGTATCCTTGTCGGGGTTTCTACTCATATCGAAGTCATTAAATTGGTGAGCTGATCACAGCATCGAGGCTCGCTCTGGGAATGCTCTCGTCACGGCAGATACCAAGTAAATAGGGAGTCTGGTATCCACTACTAACGACCTTTCACTCAAGCCCCAGCACCCGGCTGATCCAGCTTCTTGAACAGCTCAGGATGGTCCATGGCGTACTGCACTCCCGCAGCCCAATGATACAACTTGGCCGCAATAACGTAACCCTCCTTCGCCCAGCCCTCCAGCCTCTCGTAGAGTTCCGCCAACGGCACATTCACCCTCAGAATATCCTCGCCCTCATCTAGATGCTGCTCCGGCTTCGGTTCGCCTTCTTTCAAATGCACTTCCATCATGCACAGACACATGTTTGCATTCGTCATTCCCGGATCCGCAGCCACCGCCGGAGACGTGCTGATTACCTTCCCGCGGTACCCCGTCTCTTCGTACAGTTCCCTGACCGCGGCTTCCTCGGGCTGCTCATTTGCGTCGATCAGCCCGGCGGGCCATTCGACCGTCGTGGCTTCCACGGGCGGCCGGAACTGCAGCACGACGATTGTCGAGGGCGGCTTGGAGGGGTGGTAGATGATGTTGCCCATTGCTACGGCGTCGATGCCGGCTTTGCCACGCGTCTTGCGCGACGCGACTTCCCAGACGCGCGACTTGCCTTTGGCGTCGATGTAGTCGATTTTTTGCAGCTTGACCCATTTGGCTTCCGAGGAGGGGAGGTCTGTGAAGGCGGTTACGCGCGCTTTACTTTTGCTGGCCATGGTGTCTCTGTTCGGTCTTGAATGAAAGTTTTGGGTTGGTTTGTTGGTGTAGGAAACCTTATTGCGTGAAACCCGGAGAACGTTTGGGGTGGGCAAAGTCGTGGGGTAACTTTCTATGGTGGGGATGAGTCGGCGAGCGATTGCTGATGACGTAATCATATTAGATTTGAGGAAGTTGCAGTGAGCCAGCACACGATGCCCAACCTACTTGGCTAATGAGAGGTGCAACTTGATTGGATTTCTGCAGAGTACACAGAATTGAATAAGCCGGAGCACATAGCAAGTGTCCGCAATTGTTCTCCAAGACCAATGTTCAAGACGTTAGCGGCGGGAATTAATCGCCCAACGTCACCACGAATTTACGGCGACAACCCCCTGATAAGCATCACCATTGCATGTCGTTGAAGTGTCTACACCTTCGTTGCCCTAGTAGTTTCATTCCTTCATTTGTGAGCGTTCAGCATTGATCGATTTGTGGAGCTATTGCCGCCGTCATGATCCCTACTCGCGCCCTCTCTAGAACCATCTTGAAAACGGCTACGAGGCGTAACTTTTCGTCGAGCATACGGCGAGATGTAGACTTTACACACGCTGTAATTGGAGGTGGTGTAGTCGGTCTAGCTATCGCACGAAAGCTGCAGGAGAGGGACGGCGCATCGACCGTTCTGATCGAGAAGCATGGATCTGTTGGTACAGAAACGAGTTCTAGAAACAGCGAGGTAACGTGCGCCTCATTATTTAGCTAATGCCATGAAACGAATCTCAGATCTTGAGCAGATATTGACGACTGTCAGGTTATACACGCAGGTCTCTACTACGGGCCGACCTCGCTCAAAACCAAGCTCTGCCTGAGGGGCAAGGAAATGATATACGACCTCTGCCAAAAGCACTCTATCCCCCACCGGAACACAGGAAAATGGATAGTCGCGCAAGACTCTGCGCAATTCGATGCCATCACCAAGGTCCATGAATTCGCCTCCAGCATCGGTGTACCCACGCGCTTCCTTTCCGCCAAAGAAGCAAAAGAGCGGGAACCAGACGCCCGCGCCGAAGCTGGCGTGCTGGAAAGCTCGTCGACCGGGATCGTTGACTCTCATAGCCTGATGCAGTTCCTTGAGGGCGATTTCGAGAATAACGACGGAGTATGTGCATTCCAGAGTGAGGTAGTAAATGTCTCACCCATAGACTCCGGCCGTGGTGGATGGGAGATCACGACGCGCAGCCCAAATGGTGAGGAGGCGACCATCACAGCCGAGTCGATCATCAACTCTGCAGGTTTGTACGCAGTAGCGATATCAAACATGATCATGCCCGCAGACCGGCAAAGGAAAGCCTTCTATGCAAAAGGCAGCTACTTCAGCTACTCGTCCTCGCGCCCCAAGCCGAGCACCCTCATCTACCCCGCCCCCGTACCAGGCCATGGCGGTCTAGGAACACATCTCACGCTCGACATGGGTGGGCGTGTGCGCTTCGGGCCAGATGTGGAGTGGACTGATTCGCCGACCAACTACACGCCAAACTCCAAGAACCTCACCGCTGCAATAGACGACATCCAGACGTACCTACCGGGCGTCGACCGGTCAGCGATTGCGCCAGATTACGTTGGCATACGACCGAAGCTGGGCAAGTTGGCGGCAACAAGTGGCAAGGATTTCCAGGACTTCTATATTGTCAAGGAAGAGGGGTTTCACGGCTTTGTGAACTTGCTGGCAATGGAGAGTCCGGGACTCACGAGTAGTTTGGCGATCGCCGAGGAGGTGGAGGACTTGCTGTATAGGTAGGGCTAGACTATAGCTCAGTTCGACAGTGTGCAGGGATAAGGACAATCCTCGGTACTTTGACCAAATTGCTGGGTCATGTTTGAGGCAGTCGGAGCTGCGGGGTCAACTGGCAATTACCATAGTAGATGGAACCAGAAAGGGTGATTACTCAACGTCTATGCACCAGGAAGATCCCCGTGCCATCGGCGCTACAGAGGCGATCGCCCGAGGGGAGAATCGACACTTTTGAGGCTGAGTTGCTTGATGCGGTATGTTGCGGCCCGAAGTCGCAGATGTGAACCAAGATCTGTGGGTGGGGTACGCGAGTGAGACGGCTTTGGGTAGTCCACAAAGAACGTGGTAATCTGCTTGCCAATGACTGAGCTTGCCGTGCTAACCCTCACGAAAGTGGAGAAGTTGCCGTCGGACCCGTGGGCCGTCGAATCCATGATGTGCAGACAATCGCAGGTGTCGATCAATGGGAGCCTGTGGTTTTCTTTGCATTCTACGGCAAGCCTTCCAGGGCTCGCCCGTGGTTCCAGAGACTGCAAGACACAAGCAGAAACGTGACACAACAGGGCACCCCGCACGTCGAGTGCAAGTTGTCAGTCCAGACGGCAAGGCGCGACGTGACAGTGTGTCGTTGAACATGGTCGCGAGTCCAGGCGGGCCGATCAATACGTACATGATTGGCACAAGGGCACGAGCTCCATGACGAGAGGCGGCTCCTTTTGGGGAAACGGCGCGCCAGAGCAGAGGCGTGCGATCCTGCTTTCTCAGGCACCTTCTGCCACTCCTGGCTGTGCTGCAGCTGCTTTCTATAGCTCGTACAATCTTGCCCTAATGTCTAGTGTGTAACGTAGTTGACTCTCGGTGCGGTGCATGTGAGCCATCTGAACCCCCGCGGCGAAACATGGACACAAGAGGTCCAATGCCCGACCTCGAACAGGCGCCGCATTCATGGCATCAGCAGCCTGACCTTGCGAACCTGTCGCCCGAGTCCTTCACGGCGCAAAAGCTGGTACATGGCAGCGCGCTCTTACCGTGTGCGCAATAGCTGACACGCGCAGCAACATGCAACCCCCGAGCACCTCTACCTCACCTCGAGGCGCTTCTTCATCGGTCCAATACCTGTATGCCGCCCCACCCTTGTTGATGTATAGCGCTCATGACAGCCACAGACGGCATGGCTAAGCAAGCACCGCCGCGACTGGTACAAGCACCACCTGCGCATCAACTACTCGACACGCGCTGCGACCTTCTCGTCCGACCCCCGTGAAGCGCGACAACGACGCCTGAGTGGAGCAGAGGGACCCAGCTCCTCTGCCCTCTTCCAGCATAGCTTCCCCCAGCCCGAGCATCTCGACGTCGAGGAGGAGGCAGGCGCGCAGAACGCAGAGGCGAGCGGTGCAAATGGCGCCTCACCTGCGAGCAGCAGCACGCCCCCAGCATTGCAGGTGCCCCGAGGCACAGCGCAGAAGGAGCATGTCATAGTAGGCGACGAAGACGAAGAATTTGTCGATGCCCCTTCTGAGCCCGAGCATGTCGACGACGAGGACCTGCACGTCTACATGCACCAAGGCGAGGAATTCGACCCCAGCAAGCCGCCGCTGCCACATCGGTCGAGCACCAAATCCTTCGTTACGGCATCTTCAATGCCAAATACTGCTGGGGACGACGAGGTGGAGTCTGAGGAGGAGGATGCTGAGACACCGCGCGCCGAGGAGCCAGCACAGCCTCAGACGAACGGCCTACAGGTCGCTGCTGGCGAGGAGGAGGCAGGACGTCAGTCATCGGGCAAGCAGCCGCTTTCTGCAGTTACAAGCCACGTTGCAACGGCATCTACTGTGGGGGAGCACCCTCGGTAGATGCCGATTCTACCTGGTCTCTGCTGCGCAAGACTGACTTGAACAAGGCACCAGCCCCAGCTGATGCTGAAATCGTTTCCTCACCGCCGACGAAGGGCATTCCCGCTCGAGCAAAGAGACGATCGACACTGGGCTTGTCCAAATCAGACTCGTCAAATGGTACAAATGCACCCGCAGAGGACTTGGCGCGCAAGAGGTCAAATTTGCGCAATCTTGTCAAGTTCGATATCCCCGAAGACTCCAAGCGCCAGGCTGTCCATTTCAAGGCCAAGAAAGCACAGATGACCATCCAACGAGCGGGTACGAGGCTGCGACGAAAAAGCATCAAGGACGGTTTAGTAGTGAAGATGGAGCGCATGCTTGTGCGTGTCGATGCTGCCGACAAAGTGCCTGAGGATTTTGACGAAAATGTTAATCAGCGAGTCCTCTCAAGAGTCAAGGATAAGTGGCGAGAGTACATGATAGTCTGCAGGCACAGTCACACCGATGAGGCCGACTTTCTACTGCAACTATATCAGACTCGAGTAAGTCATGCGTCAGTGTCCAATACAGGTCACGCTAACCATGACAGGTTATTCCTGAGATCGAACAGACCGGTGCAGGCAAGCGTGCAGCATATGAGATACCCCTCGGTCGCAAGACGAGCAAGGTCAACATGTATTCGTCTCTCGACAAGTCTATTGTGGTGTCGATGCCAGGTCCTAGGGGAACCTTGATCTTCATCATGCAGGCGAGGACCGCTTCGAATGCTGTCGAATGGTATACGTTTCTGCGCAACATCCTTGGCTGGCGTCGCGCATCCGAACTTCAGATCAATATCCCAGACATGGGTCTCAGTGTGCGGATAGCGAATCCCTTTGAGAAGTTGGAAGCTTCGCAGAAAGAGGTCCAGGACGCAGACGATACTGAGGAGGCCATCTTGAAGACGATGCAAGAAGAACAAGCCGTTGCGCAAGCGCTCGTTCGACAATGTCTTGACCAACTAGAAGACGCACCTGAGTGGGCAAGTGTGCTGGAAGCTTGGACCAAAGAGCAGAGGATAGGTCTGGCCTGGAAGCGCTACGATCGTCTAGAGTGGATCCACGGAGCTAATGAACGCAAGATGTATGGTACCATTGCCATGCTCAAGTCCCACGATCTCGAGTTACGGCCGAAGACACATTATCCAACAACAGCGATCACTCGCAAGAAGCACAAGACTTTGACCGAACCTTTGCCTGTGGAAGGCTTCCTCATCAGGCTGACCGGTCAACGTGGGCGAGCTAAACGAATGGGACTTTTATACCACAAGCAGCTGTATTTCGCCACCCATGACCAGTATCTTGTCTTCTCGCGGCCGACAAAAGCGACTCCGCCTCCGCCACCAAGACTTCCTACGTCCGAAAACTCTTCAGTCCCAACATCGCAGGCGATTCAGGATGCTACACCGGATAATTGGGCAGTCAATCCTTACCCCGTGAAGGATAAGCAAATTGAATGGTTGCTTGAAGGTCACTCCGGAACCCCGGAGACCAGGAGGTTGCATGACGAGGATGCGGCCGACGAGTCAGAACGCAAGGAAACCAACCTTCTCGACTGCGATGGTTACATCAACCTGGCTGATACCGTCAAGGTCCGTAAGGCAAGGCTAGGTGCTAGCCCCGTAGACGACGAGATCGAGCCTGGATCAGATGTCGACTTCAATGAGGACGTCGACATGGACGACTCAAGAGGCGAGGACGGTGCTACAAACGACCTGGACTTGGATCGCACTTTCGAGCTCGTAATGAAGAACGGTTTGGTCATCCGTCTGCAGGCCGCCGACAAGGCTCGTCGAAAAGAATGGATCAACCATCTCCGTGCCCTTGTAAAGTATTGGAAACACCGCACAGCCTCTGACATTTCTCTCTACAAATCGACACGTGCCCGTAACCTCAGCGCTCTAAACATCGACGAGGAAGGCGAAGCGCTCATGGGCCAATTTGCGCGTAAATGGGAGGTAACGCAGTCCTTCGCCTCTCCCCAACTCTACAACATGTGCGGCATCGCCTGCTGCCGCAGCATCCACATTTCTGGTATGCTGTACCGCAAGCCTCGCATTCATGCGCCTTTCACCCGCTGCAGCGTCATTCTTGCCGCTGGTACGCTGTTGATCTTTCGCGACGTATTACGCAGCCGTGTCGGCAAACAGCTCTCCCACATCCATCATGAGCGTATCGCCAACCTCGACTTGAGGGACTGCTACATCTACTCCGGTCTCCTTACGGAATCCGACTTGCTCTACCAGAACCAGACCTTCGATGCGAACAAGCCCGGCCACCACACTCTGCCGCGCATTTACCTCGAGGACGGGTGGACGAGCACAGACGAGGATGTTATGACCACCTTTGTCATCTGGCACGGTAAAGCTAAGTCATGGTTCAGGGCGGAAGAGGGTGCGGGGGGTGCGGGCGAGATGGAGAGAAAAGAGGGAAAGAGGACAAAACTCAAGAGAGTTGCGAAGCTGGGGTCCAAAGGCCGGAGTGTGGTGTTTAGAGCGAGATCTAGGGCGGAGCGGGACCATTGGGTACTGGCTATCCAAAACGAGATCGAGCGCTGCCAAAACAGGGAAAGCGATTTCAGGATCGAAGAGACGGCACATACAGTTTAGGAGAGGAGAGGGTGGATGTGGTAATGTTTGGTTTTCGCACGGTGTTTGGAGTACGTACGACCGTGGTTTGGAAATAGTGGTGGGACTGGATTGAATTGGATTAACATGGACCACATCAACATAGCTTCTGGGGTATACACACCCCTAGTACAACAATTAAACAGCCAAAGCCCATGTGTTTCCATGCACCCAGACCGATTACTACATCTCGTCGCGATCGACACCCATACCCGTCCTTTCACGCCCCATTCTTCTCATAATTCTTCCACCAGGCAAGCCACTATGCGCTTCTCATCCGCAAACAATCAACCCACCACCTGTCCAATTCAAGCTCTCCCCTCTCGAGACTCACGTCCTCATTCTCGATAGTCTCAACACCCTTTCCACGAGCTTGAGGCAGCAACCCGTCGCTCCAACATTACCTGTGCCGCCTTCCTTCTTTCCCACCGCCTGCCGTTTCGCAGAGGAGAATGTAATCCGCCAAAATCATGCGTGGTGCAATGTAAAAATTTACATATCCCCTCACTCACAACACCCTATACACCCTAGTTAAACACCATCAAACCTGTCCCTCTCCCTCTCCCTCTCCCACCCACCGTCCAGCGCCACCCCACCCCCGATCCGCCCACCCTTCCCACGTCTCGCGCACCCGCCGCACAACAAACGCCACAGTGCTTTCCGCGGGCGAAGCAAGACCGCGCGCGACGTGTGTAAGGCGCAAGGCGTGCGCTGCGACGGCGAGGCGAATGGTCAGGCCGATGCATAGGAGGAGGAGCGCGAGTTGGTAGTCGTGCATTGGTTGTTGGGTTGAGGGGTTGTGGATGGAGGGGGAGGTGAGGTGGGAAGGTTGGTGGGAACGATGTTGGGGGTGGGAATCGTGGTGGTGGCGAGAGGTGCTGCTGCTCGGGTGTTTGTGCCTAGTGGCGCGCCTTATGTGGTAGTGTGGGATGGGTGTGGGATGTGGGTTCGTATCATTTGCATTCGTAGCTAAAGCGTGACTATCTGCGATGCTTTGATACACTGTAAAAGACGTATCCAATAAAGAAGGATGCACCGCTTGTCCCACACCTGAATGCCGTTTCTGAATGATGGAGAAGGTGTCTTGAGATTTCACGAGACTGGTGTGTTCGCATACAACCCTCCTTAAAGACATTAGCTCGCTGGTGAAGGCGCGCTCATTTCACCTACAGCAACGCCATGAGCGCTGCGACAACGCCCATGCGGAGCACAGCGTTATCAGTAGTCTTGCCAGCGCCGTTGGCAGGCACCTCGCTGACCGAAGCAGACGCAGATGCAGTCGCAGAAGTCTTGTCCTTGGTGGTAGTGGCAGCGATCTTGGATGAAGAGGCCGTGGTGGTGACGACGACAGTCGAGGTGCCGTTGGCTGGGTGGCCGGTAGGGATCTCGACGACAGTGCTGTTCTGGAAAAAGACGACACTCGTGGTGTTGCCCTCCCAGAGCATGACGGGCACAGAGGTCTGACTAGCAGTCACGTTAAGCGACACCTTGGTGACCACAGGCTCCTCGGGAGGAGGCACATGACCAGTCTCGCTGACTGCGGCGGCGCTGTTGGCAGCGCTGCTCGTGACGGTGATGGCGGACGTGACGTATTGAGTCGAGGTCTCGAAGACAGTGGTGGTGTCCACCTGGGGCGCCACGGCTGTTCCTGGGGCGGAGCCGGGGACATCATAGGCGAGCGTGCTGGCGGACGCGGTGGCCATGAAGAAGCTGCTGATGCAGGTCGTGGTGTCGGTGAAATGCATGGCACAGTGTAAACGAGTGTGTGACGTCCGCGGTTGGTGGGAGTCGGCCGAGTTGAGTTGGATTGCTGGTCGCGCGGTGTGTGTCAGTGGTGAGGGCGAGGAGAATATCCTTTTTGAAGGTCACAGGATGGTGCGTGCCAAGGGGCGCGATGCTGGAGTGGAAAACAGGACAAACAGTGGCCGGCCCTTTCACCTTCACCTCAGCAACGAGCTGATGCTCCACTCTTTTCCAGCCTCGACCTTCCAAGAGTACCGGGTGTAACTACCACGATCTGCAGTGCTGATGGTCTTAGGGTGAGCCGAGGACATAGAAGCAATCACCACCACCACTGCAGCCATTGCTCTCATGATCTCATAATCTTTACTCAGATAAATTCATGCAAGTCCTGTCATTTTCAGACTACTGGTCGAAAAGCTTCTCGGTTGAAGAGCACGCCTTCACGACCGATGGGTCCTGTGGGGGAAGGAATCGTGGCAGAGTGAAGTTGGGAAAACGAGAAATAGTGCCGCAACTCAACGTCACAATCATACCGGCACATGGGGGTGCAGGTAGACGGCGCACAAAGGAGGAACAGCACTCTTGACGTAGGTAATTGCTGAACGAAGAAACATTGGTACTTGTGGGGAAGGGCGTTCGCAGTGCTCATGGTATGGACGATGATTGCAGCAGCTGTGCCAGCTAAATGTGTGACTGGCTCACGAGACGCGACTTTTATGGAAGAAGTGTAGATGATACAGAGGGAAACTACTGTCGTATACCTTTTAGCGCTACTTATCGCTTTACCTAGGTAGAGTTGGCTTCGTACTCATTGATAGCGATGTTCAGCTACTCTGTCCTTGATAGCAATGAGATCTACAAGTTGATAGTGACTGGTCGTTACTTCTAGAGATACTCTGACATGGATTCCAATAGCCTCGGACAGCATATTGCAGATGTTGATGTTGGGACAGAGGGGTGGTGGAGGTTGAGGTGGACATGATACTATACCGGAAGGCGGCAAGCGCAAAGCCTTGTTCGCCGCAGCTTATTCGCCGCAGCCGCCCCGCGTTGGATTTCGATGTGGGCAAATTGAGTCACCAAAAGTTCGACAAGTCGCAACGCCCGACGCACGCAACGGATAAACCTTTGCCGCCGACGAAACCCCACCGGCCGCCTGCAACGTAGAGCCTCACGACACTTTCACCTTGCACGCACGTACACGTGAAAACAGCCCCCACGGACCCCACGTCAGCGAAAGTCGAGCGACGACCCAACACCCTCTCCCAGCAGAACAGCAGGAAGATACGCACATCATGTCTCTCACAAATTGCCGGTTCTATGAGGAGAAGTACCCGGAGGTGGAGAGCTTCGTTATGGTGAACGTCAAGCAGATCGCTGAGATGGGCGCATATGTCAAGCTGCTCGAATATGGTGGGTGGAGCATGCAATGCGCGGGCATGGGCAGTGCTGACTCGCGCAGATAACATTGACGGCATGATCCTGCTCTCCGAACTGTCGCGCAGACGTATTCGATCCATCCAGAAGCTCATCCGTGTTGGCCGCAACGAGGTCGTCGTCGTGCTCCGTGTCGACAAGGACAAGGGTTACATTGATCTGTCCAAGCGTCGTGTGTCGCCCGAGGACATTGTCAAGTGCGAGGAGCGCTACAACAAGTCGAAGATGGTGCACAGCATCATGCGCCACGTCGCCGAGAAGACCCAGACACCCATCGAGGAGATCTACCAGACAATCGGCTGGCCGCTGAACAAGAAGTACGGCCACTCGATCGACGCCTTCAAGCTCAGCATCACCAACCCTGAGGTCTGGAACGACGTTACTTTCCCCAACGATGTTGTCAAGGAGGAGCTGCAGAGCTACATCGGCAAGAGGCTGACACCTCAGCCCACCAAGGTGCGATCGGACATTGAGGGTAAGGACTGCGTTTGAGGGTTCAGACGAGTTGCACGCTAATTCGCGCAGTTACTTGCTTCGGTTACGAGGGCATCGACGCTGTCAAGGAGGCTCTGCGCAAGGCTGAGGCCAAGAACACACCCGACAACCAGGTCAAGGTCAAGCTTGTGTCTCCCCCTCTCTATGGTACGTCTGGCTGGCAACTTCCCTCCTGTTAGGTGCTAATGATTGTAGTCCTCACCTCCCAGTGCCTTGACAAGACCATCGGTATCTCTACTCTTGAGCAGGCCATTGAAGACATCAAGGCCAGCATCACAAAAGCGGGCGGCGACTGCCAAGTCAAGATGGCTCCCCGTGCCGTCACCGAGAACGATGACGCTGAGCTTGCTGCGCTCATGGAGAAGCGCGAGCGCGAGAACCAGCAGGTCAGCGGTGACGAGGACGAGAGCTCGAGCGACGAGGGCGAGGTTGGCGCGGCGGCAGCGGCAGCCGATGCCTAGACGTCTTTTGCATGTTGAACGATTATGATGGGACATGGTCAAAAGTGGATACCGGCGTTTGGGGCTCGACTACCATTCCTCGAGCATGTACGCGGCATATTTGACATATATAGCATTTTCATTCTGGATGGGTGTCGAATTGCACGCCCTAGACTTCCAATGATACACTGAAATCCGACTGAAGACTGCAATCACATGCTCACAGACGTTGAGTTGCTTGAAACAAGGCGCAGTAGTGTAGTGGTCCAAGCTCCGGGACGCGGTGCAATGACGATCGTCAACGGATGGCAAGCGGCCAAGCTTGAGGGGCCAACCAACTTTCTGCGCGCAACCGCCAACAACGGCGACGGCGCTATCAATTCTTCTCCTAGGCCCTCTGCTTGTGTCGCGTGATTCTCTTTCCTCCGCTGAACCTTTCCACCGAGTAATTGGAAAAGGCGTGGTTCAGGAATCGATCTTTCCACACGCTGCACCCTTACAGCTAGCGTAGACACCTCGGCAGCAATGGTGAAGTGGAATCAGCTGTGGAACTCTGACGGGTCAGATAGACGGCATAGACTGTCAGAAGAGGCCAATGCACGTCAGTGTCTCTCCTTCTATTACATCAAGATGTGTGCTCATTGCTTCTAGTCCTCCCCACGCGCCGTGAGCGCCTGCCTGCACCCTCAGTCGATGCCAAAGAAGTCACCAAGATCTGCCTTCGCCTGAAGCACCAGATTGAGCAGATCATTCCTTACGAGCTTGAGGAGGAGAAAGTCACCAAGGCGAACAGTCCCATCATCACCCCGGCTGTGCTGGAGACGGCAAACAAAGCAGGTGGAGAGGACAAGATGGCATGCGTGGTGTTCTGCCTCTTGATTGTGAACAAATGGTTCAAGGTAGGCACAGCAAACAGGCAAGATCAGTCGACTTTGCTGACTCTCTCATAGAAACAAGCTGCGGCTGAACTCTGGGACGCCGACTTGCACGATGTACGCGCTGCTGCCGCCGAGATGATGGCGAAGCGCATTATCGAAGCCGAGGAAGACATGGACTACCTCTTCGAAGAGGTTCTGCTTAAGCGGTACGCCACCCTCGTTGATGGTGAGCCCACCGAACCCGCCAACGCCGTCGAGAAGGCAGTCGATCTCCACGCCGTGACCGTCATTGGCTCTTCTGGCTACCAGAAGTGCATATCCTACCTCTGGCGCGGCTGGATTGTGCAAGATGACGAAGACCCAACTCGCTTTGTACAGTACGACAACAAGACGAACACCGACCTCTGGGCTCATCTTGACCCAGACCGTATGCGCGTTCCGCGATACCAGAACTGGGTACAGATTGCCATGTCTCTGATCTTCTTGGGCCTGTACACCGGCGCCGTCAACACCATCAATGCCGACGCCGACCTGGACATTGTCGAAGGTTTACTTTACCTCTTCACTCTAGGCTTCATCTGCGACGAGGCCAACAAGTTCTGGAAGGTCGGCCGCTTCTACATCTCTTTCTGGAACATGTTCAACAGCACTCTCTACGCCCTCCTCACGGTGTCCTTCGTATTCCGCATGATAGCGATGAGCCACGACCATGACTACAACAACGAAAAAGGTGACCCACGCAGCAAGTTTAATGAGCTCGGATACAACTTCCTCGCCTTCACAGCGCCAATGTTTTGGATGCGCCTGCTGCTCTACCTCGACACATTTCGCTTCTTCGGCGCTATGCTCGTCGTGCTCAAAGTCATGTTTCGCGAATCACTCATCTTCTTCCTGCTGCTTTTCGTCGTCTTGGTCGGTTTTCTGCAAGCGTTCATGGGTCTCGACGTGGCGGACGATCAAGTCATGGATGACATTGGCTTCATTATGCAAGCTATGCTGAACGCTATCATGCAGTCACCCGAATTTGAGGGTTTCGATAACTTCGCCGTAAGTCTTGCCCTCCAAGCAATTGACAGCTCCATACTGATCCACCCTCCAGCCTCCCTTCGGTCTCATTCTCTACTACATCTTTACCTTTGTCGTCATGGTCATTTTGCTCAACATCCTCATCGCACTCTACAACTCCGCGTACGAAGACATCACCGAGAACGCGATTGACGAGTACATGGCGCTCTTCTCCCAGAAGACAATGCAGTTTGTTCGCGCCCCCGACGAGAACGTCTTCATCGCACCCTTCAACCTGATCGAAATGCTTTTCCTCATCCTGCCTTTTGAGTGGTGGATGGAAGAGAAGCGGTACGACCACCTCAACGACATCGTCATGGCGGTCATCTACTCCCCTCTCCTTATCATAACAGCCTTCCTGGAGCAGAGAGAGGCGAAGGTGGTTAGGTACAACCGTAAGCGCGGCGAGGCGGACGAGGACGTCACGCACGAGTGGGAGCAGGTGCTGCACGAGTGTGATTTCGAGGCCGACGGGTGGGACAAGAAAGTGCAAAGCACGAAGCCGAACGTCGAGTTTGATACGGCAGTGCTAGAGGTCAAGAAGTTGCAAAACGAAGTCGCGGAGATGAAGCAGCTGCTGCTTAAGATGAGTGAAAAGGGCTGGGGGAATGACACACTGGGTGGCAGTAAGTTTGAAAAATTGGGGCAGAGCAGTGGGAGCGTGAGGGATGAGTAAGTCTACCTGTAGCTTTCTTCCTTGATGGGGTGAGATTGACGTGCAGTAGGCAAGGGAAGAGTGAGTTTGGAGGGACGCAGGCGACAGAGGGAAGTGATTGGCACTCTGACTGAGCGTGTCGGACTTCTCGAGAGACAGACATGCGCGAGTCGCGAGTATCTATAACGTGGCGTATGTGTCTTGTACATATTCTCATAATGTCCTCTTATTATTCAACTAGAATGAACTATGCTGGTTGCACAATTCCGTAGCTCAAAACTGGATCACTAAGGAACGAGATGGCAGTGTCCTCAGTCACAGTAAAGACCTCGGACTTGCGTCTGCAATGGCTAACGCGATGTACACCGATCGTTCTTTTCGAACTTCCACGAATGGAAAGCAGGCTGTCAGATCAAGTCGAAGAAAGAAGCGACAGGCAGTGTTTTGACCCTCATCGAGCGCATCGCGGGGCACTGATGCTCTTGTGTAGGCTCCTGGTCGGCAAGGTACTGTGGATATGATAATCGTGATTCCCAGTTTGATAAGACTATGCGAACCATAACCGAAATCACATGCTTGAAGGATGTCATAAGCTGCAAAAAGGGGGACCTCAATTATCCGGTTGCTCGAGTAGAACCTGGAAGCAAACGCCACTGATTGGCAGCTTCTTAGAGATGGCGTATATGCAAACATCTTTTCCTTTCTTGTTCTGTAAATAGAGCCGATGACGCCACTGCCCTTACTTAGGTCACATGTGGGCGTTGACGTATTGGCGCTTGCGCGCACTTACGACATGTGGCCAGAAAAGGAGAGTGAAAGGAAGCGGATTCCCGTGACATGAACATATAAGACCCAGACGCGTATCAGTAGCTTCTCACCCACCAGACACTACGTCTCCAACCTCACCAACCCTACACTATCGTACAGCTTGCTGTTTACAGCATTCGAACAGAACATACTCAGCACCTTCATAATGCTTCTGAATACATTCTTCGGTACCATCTTCCTCGCCATGTCTGTCCTAGTCCCGGTCGCCTCCGCGACCGCCTCGGACAAGTACGATGCCTACAACCATTGCGGCGCACCTTTCTGCGGTTCCACTGGCAATGCCGCTGGCGCTGGCGCTGTAGCTCGCATCGATCGCTACGATGCCGGTGGCACCCTGAACGACAGGTTCGTTAAGAAGCCCACCGAGAAGCGTCCAAAGGTGTGAAGTGGGCGCCGATGTCAGCGGTATCATCCTCTCTGCACTGACCTTTTGGCTGGAACAGTTTGTTGCGAAAGTGCGCTTATGTGACTCTTTCAGAGGTCTTTGCTAACACCATGCAGGTCCCACGGGTGTAGCTGTGTTGGATTGCGCGGAGGATGGTAGGGTGCGACTCCTTCCTTACACACCACATTTGACACGCCAATGGGTGTGGCTGTAACAGATCAATCAGTCTTTGGCTGACACGGCTTGGATTTCTCTGTATTGGGTAGAGTTCACTCATGTAATCACAAGTACCAGTCTCGGGCCTTGCATGAAGCTGTTCACATTCAAGCCTGTTCGTACTGCAGCTGTCGGTACCATTTCCGTATGATTGCAATATGTCTTGTCTAGCGATCCTTGATGGCGCAGCAAGCCTTTTCGTGTTGTGCATTCATGTAACGGAGCGAGGTGGTGCAGTGCAAATGGAATATTTACCAAGATCATCAATGACGTTTGAGCTTGCCCACAAGTCGAAGTTGCGTCTCAATCCTATTCATGCTACTGCACTCGTCCAAATAAAGCTCTTGGACCAGGTTTGTACTACCAAACCATCGCTCGCCGAGACCAGCACCCGGTAGGTGTGGTAGCATCTTCGGTGATGCCTGGCTCCATTTCGACAAGTCGGCTTTCTCGAAGTATCTGAGTGAGTCGATGGCCCATGACATCTCGGCGTTGCCTCGATAATGCTCTTTCAGCCGCGCGCGTCTTATGTTTTTCCGGCACTCGGTTTCCGTGTCCTGCAACGATAATGGGAGCTCCGCTGATATCAGTTTCCTTTCCCTCGCCGTACGGGAAGCCACGGGTTCAGGATTCGATGGATAAGTTCTCTGTAAGTCTGCCTTCTTCGCGTCAAGCTTTGATTGTTCGCGGAAGAAAAGCTGTAGCATTCCGCGCCAGTTGAACTGCACCTCGCACTCTTCGACATCGACAGTGAGCTCTGGGATATGGGTATCATTGACCATGTCGCCAATGCAGATGGTATAGTTTGGCAATTCGGGCCTACGGGTTTCAACGTTTTCTTGCCATCTCTGCATTATCACTTTCGGCGTCTTATCTTTCAGCCACGGCACAGTGATCATATGTCCCCGAAACCATGCAAACATTTCTTTGTGTCCCATCCCCAACCGCTCAAACGCGACAGAGATGGCAGGCTCGTGAGACCCTCTTTTGCCGCCCAAGTTGTGCCTCTCCAGTAAAAACTCTATGTGAACATCTCCGAGGAAGTTTTTGCCAAATGCACGTTCAGCACAGGCTCGCAGGGTGGGCGAAACGCGTCTGACCGTGTTCCACAGGTGCGCGAGGTCAGAGTGGTAGCCGAGGATGTTGATCCATATTTCGGGCGGCAGCGAAGGACAGCGAGGTTCGCGGGCATCGTCGAGTGGGGGTTTTGCGCGTAGCATTCCGACGCTCAAGGTGTGACGTGATCTACATTATGGGTGGTGGTGTGCATGAGCCGCCTGCGTCTACTACGAGGGTCAAGTTAACGTATTTTATCGGTAAGCTGGCCACATCACCATCCTGGCCACCCCACCAAGGCGCGTGCAGCTCAGCGCGCGATAGCTCAACAACCACAAATTCAAATTGTCTAAAATCTTAACAGAGGATAAACTAAGTCTGTCTACATTGAGTCCTATTATGGCCTTGTACATGGCATTTGCTGCACGTTGGTGGTGCTCTTCTGCGCACCTGCGGGGCCTCTGCTTCATCACCTTGTTGGACACCTATTTGAGCTTGTATAACCAGCGCCTGACCTTCCTGGCTTTGTAACACCCCTCCACGTGCTATATACTGTCGTTGTACTTGACGCTTTTGTCGCTGGCGGTCGTTAGCAGCCCGTAGCTTTGAGTTCTCCTTAGCTAGGATTGTCGCTGAGTTCATTGCAAGCTGACAGCCTTTGACAAGCTGAGCAATTGCTTGACTTGTAGGACTCTGAGATTGGCGCTGCAGGAGTCGTTGTACGAGAAGGGCTTGCTGCTCAAGCTGACTAGTTGTACGTGGAGTTTCTGCAGTCCAAGGGCCTAATCTATCACCTGCTGTTCCTGGTGGAGACGGCGTTCTGACGACAGTAAGGTTGGATAGGACTCGATCTGGACAAGCTGGGATGAGCCCAGTCGCCTCAAAGCCAGCCTTGATATTGCGCTCTGACAGAACTGTCGGCCTGATCTTCTGGTATATCCATAGAAAGTCAAGCTTGTCAACGTGGAAGACGCCAAGGCGCGCAAGATCAGACACCTCATGTCCATATACTACTTTGAGAGGAGAGTAGCAGCCAACATCAAGAGGCTGGAGGATGTGTGAGGTGTGGGGAGGCATGCACAGGGTGATAATCTTGTTATCCTTGCAGAATTGATCAAACTCTGGTGTAGCGTGGCTGCTATGCCCATCAAGGATGAGCAGTCTATACGCGCCTGCTGCGCGCGACTCTGTGTGCCTGTGGAAGTGCTTTACCCACTCAAGGCCAATAGTGTCATCTGTCCATCCATTATGGCTGAGGGCGATAGCCCAGTCTGGTGGAAGGTCCTTATACCAGCTAGCTTGGTGGAGCTTGCCAGCCAAGATCATGAAGGGTGGAAGACACCAGCCAGACGCGTTGATACACTCGATCGCTGTTACCCACTCTCTATTGCCTGGCTGTACGACAGTCGCTCAACCAATCGTGTCAGCGCTCGTGACAACCTTTGACGTTGCAGCCACTCCCATCATGAATCCAGTCTCATCAAAGTTGTATGTATCCTCGTAGGAGACTCCCCAGGTCTGGCGCGTGTCCTCTACAAGCTTAAACCACGCGCTAATCTTAACAGGATCCTCGCATTTTGCGCGCTGTGAGTGGAATTTCCTATTCCACTTTGTCTGGAGGAGTGGCTGGCCTTTGACAAAGCGCGTCACCCAGCACTTGCCTACAGGCTTAGGAGGAGGATCTTGGCCACGCGCAGCAAGTATTGCGTCTGCCATTCGTCGTACGTCGATGATATGAGGAGGAAATCCACGGCGATCAAGGTCAAGGATCCACTCAATAAGCGACTGCTCTTCGACAGGGCGTAGCTTGCAATTGACAGGCGTTGTCGCGTTCTTAGGGAGGACACCTTGAAGGCGCGTCTCAAGTGTTGATCTTGGCACGCTATAGAGCTTTGCAAGCTTGCGATGAGACTGAAGAGGATTAGATCGATAGGAGGCAATAGCAAGGCCTATTCGGCCTTCTCTTGATGGCCTTGGAGGCCGTTGGCGTGGTGTCATGGTGGATGGTATGAGGCGCGCTGCACGCGCCTTGGTGGGGTGGCCAGGATGGTGATGTGGCCAGCTTACCGATAAAACACGTTAACGTGTTTCACCACCTTCCCGGCCACACCACCATCCCGTCCACCCCACCAAAATCCTACGCGTCGCGCCCACGTCAACCCCAATGACTCAACAACCACAGCCTCAATTGCCTCAAAAAGAAGGCAGACTTCTACTTGCTGCACAGGCCTATCAAGATAGACGCGTCAAGTCTCAACGCAGGGCTTCAAACCTCTACAATGTTCCACGAACAACGCTCCGCGACCGCCTCTCCGGCTCACAGCCAAAAGCTGTTGCCCACCTCCACCAGCGAAAGCTACAGACAAATGAGGAGCAGTCTCTTGTAGACTGGATCCTAGACCTTGACCGACGTGGCTTTCCCCCCCAGATTATTGACGTGCGACGTATGGCGGACACTCTACTCGCTAGCCGCGGCCAAAATCCACCTCCACCACCTGTCGGCAAGAACTGGGTGTCACGATTTGTCAACACCCAGCCTACACTCAAGACCAAGTGGAATAGGAAATTCCATTCACAGCGTGCTCGCTGTGAGGATCCTATTAGGATTGGCGCATGGTTTAGGCTAGTAGAGGAGACACGCGTCATGTATGGGATACCTGATGAGGACATCTACAACTTTGATGAGACTGGGTTTATGATGGGTGTCGCCTCAACGTCTAAGGTCGTCACTAGCTCTGACACAGTTGGTCGTGCTACTGTTATTCAGTAGGCAATCGCGAGTGGGTGACGACGATTGAGTGTATCAACGCGTCAGGTTGGTCTATCCCACCGTTTATTATACTATCAGGGAAGCTCCACCAAGCTAGCTGGTATAAGGACCTACCACTTACCTGGACTCTTGCAGTCAGCGACAACGGCTGGACAACAGATGAGCTAGGTCTTGACTGGATAAAGCACTTCAACAGACATACATAGACTCGCTCGTCAGGGGCTCGTCGGCTCCTTATCCTTGATGGTCACAGCAGCCATGCTACACCTGAGTTTGATCAGTACTGTGCAGACAACCTGATTATTACTCTCTGTATGCCTCCTCACACCTCACACCTTCTTCAGCCACTTGACGTTGGCTGCTTCTCTCCTCTTAAGACAGCGTATGGACACCAGGTAGCAGAGCTTGCCCGCCAAAGAGTCTTCCACGTTGACAAGCCTGAATTCCTAAGGATATACCCACAGGTCAGGCTGACAACACTGTCAGAGCAGAATATCAAGGCTGGTTTCCAGGCGACAGGACTTATCCCACATAGTCCAGAGCGTGTCCTATCTAATCTGACTGTAGTAGTCAGGACACCATCACCACCAAAGACACCTACAGATAACGAATGGACAGCAGAGACACCACATACAGTTAATCAATTACAGAAGCAGGCTCGTCTTGTGCAAGACCTCCTTCAGCGACAGTCACAGAGTCCAACTAGTCAAGCTATATCTCAGCTTGTTAAGGGTTGTCAGCTTGCAATGCAGTCAGCAACAATCCTAACTCAAGAGAATGCTAAGCTACGTGCCTCAAATCAACGTCAACAACATAAACGTCAAAGGCGTAGACAGTATATAGCACGTGGGGGAGCTCTACAGGTTGAGGAAGCTCAATTGTTGATATTACAGGCTAATAATGTGGTTGAAGAGGAGGCCCAGGTTAACGCTGCCCCACGACGTCAGCGAGCACCACCAACGTGTAGCAAATGCCACGTGCAAGGCCACAACAGGACTCAATGTAGAGCTATCTAATCTATCTTGCTTGCAATCCTCACTAAATTTGACTGCGTGGTTGTGGAGTAATTGCACGCCAAATGGAGCCGGTTTTGGTGGGGTGGACGGGATGGTGGGGTGGCCGGGAAGGTGGTGAAACACGTTAGTTGTTGAACGATGACGTAAGCAACCTTAGCATAAACGTGTTTTACCACTCCTCGGCCAGCCCCACCAGAACGCGTGCAGCGCGTCTCATCTCATCAACCATGGCTCAACGCCAACGCCCTCTATCGCCTCAAAGAGGTGCTAGAACTCTACTTGCAGCTCAATCAATTCAGAACCAACGTATAGGTAGCCAAAGTAGGGCTGCCTCCTTGTATAATATTCCTAGAACCACGCTTAGACGCCGCCTTCAACGCGTCCCTACTATTCAAGCCTTCAACCAAACAAAGCGCAAGCTCTCCTCTATCGAGGAGCAGTCTCTTGTTGAGTGGATCCTTGACCTAGATCGCCGTGGATTTCTTCCTCATATCATCGACGTACGACGAATGGCAGACAGTTTACTCTTTGCCCGCGGCCAAAATCCTCCTCCTCCTGTTGGCAAGAACTGGGTGTCGCGGTGGATCAAGAACCAGGCAGAGCTTCAGACAAAATGGAACAGGAAATTACATTCTCAGAGGGCTCTGTGTGAGGATCCTGTCTCAATTAGAGCTTGGTTCAAGCTTGTACAGGACACACGCACGACTTACGGAATTCCTGAGGAGGATGTGTACAACTTTGATGAGACAGGCTTCATGATGGGTGTCGCATCAACGTCAAAGGTTGTCACTAGCTCTGACACTGTTAGTCGAGCAACTACTGTTGATCCAGGTGATCGAGAGTGGGTGACAGCAATTAAGTGTATTAACGCGTCTAGCTGGCGTCTTCCACCCTTGTGATCCTAAAAGGAAAACTCTACTAGGCCAGCTGGTATAAGGATATCCCACCTAACTGGGTTATTAGTGTTAGTGACAATAGATAGACAACTAACGAGCTTGGCCTTGAGTGGATAAAGCACTTCAACAGACATACAGAGTCTCACACCAGAGGATCGTACAGACTGCTCATCCTTGACGGCCACGAGAGCCACGCTACACTAGAGTTTGATTAATTCTGCAAGGATAACAAGATTATCACCCTCTGTATGCCTCCTTATACCTCTTATCTCCTGCAGCCTCTTGATGTTGGCTGTTACTCTCCTCTTAAGGTGATATACGGACATGAGGTGCCTGAGCTTGCCTGGCTAGGAGTCTTCTATATCAACAAGCTTGAGTTCCTATAGATATATAAGAGAGTTTGGCTGACAAGCCTGTCTGAACGCAATATTAAGGCAGGTTTTCAAGCGACAGGGCTTATCCTATACTGTCCTGAACGAGTCTTGAGCAACCTTACTATTGTCAGAACTCCGTCTCTACTAGGGACAACTGCTGCTTTAGGAGAGCCCTGGACTGCTGAGACTCCACGTACAACCGACCAGCTGCAGCAGCAGGCTCGACTTATCAAGGACCTACTCTGTCGCCAGTCTTAGAGCCCTACTAGTTAGGCAATTAGCTAGCTTGTTAAGGGTTGTCAGCTTGCTATGCAGTCAGCGACCATGCTTGTTCAGGAAAATTAGAAGCTACGTGCCTCAAACCAACGCTAGAAATGTAAGCGTTAACAGCGCAGACAATATATAGCTCGTGGAGGTGCTTTGCAGGCTTATGAGGGTTAGGCGCTAGTCGCAGAGGCTGAGAGAGGTGTCGAACAGGGTCACTAAGCTGAGCCTGGTCCTGTACGAAGGAGAGCACTACTAACATGCAGCAAGTGTCACGTACAGGGACATAATAGGACTCAATGCAGATTAATCTAGTCTATTACTTGTCAAATCTTCAGACAATTTGCATATGTGGTTGTTGAGCAATTGTACGCTGAGTTGCACGGGTTCTAGTGGGGCTGGCCGAGGAGTGGTTCGGGCCGAGGAGTGGTAAAACACGTTAACTAGCAGCGCAAGCTTCAGAACTCGTCACGACACAATCGCACCGCCACAATATATCCAAATTCTTACATACTTAATGCACAGGTGACTTCGATATCCAATCACGCAGCCATCACACACATGATGAGGTCTTCTCTGCACTTCAGTCCCGGGGCCTCTTCTGGCTTTCGAACAGCATCATGGACTATGCAAATGAACAGATTTGTTTTGTTCCTGTGTGAAAGGTTGCCCTATTCTCGGCTTCTACCCTAGATCTCTTTTCTTCGTATCCGCTGTTTCATGCAAACCGTGCCGCTCAGGGCAGACCTTCGTAGAGTATGGTATACATATTGGCTACCTCCCGTATCTGCGTTGTCCACTACCTGAGGTAATCCCAATCACTAGACCCTTGCACATTTATAGACTCATTGGGTTACCTATCACGGACGCACTGAATGTCCCCGATGATCCATGTAAAATTGGATTTGCAAAACAACAAGAAACTCGCCGCAAAGCCGATCGGCTCTTCAGTGTCTACGCCGCTGCCACCTGGTGTTTTTACATTGTTGCACGGATTATGATTCTGGAACTTGCTTTTGCTGCACTTTGAGGCCAAGACGAAGAATTGTGTCTCAACTAATGGACCAGGTAAATCCCAAAATTTGGATCACAGTAGGTATTCATGTTCGCTGTCGCATGGAAGCTCCCCATACATACCCGGAAAATTCGCACCTTTGATGTTCAGTATCTAGATGTCTACACCGTCAGCTCCATGAGGGTTGGTAATAGTTTCGATCAATTGTGAATTAGAGTAATTGATGTAGCTCATATTTTCTCAGGGTCCCTTCCTGTGATTTCATTCGGTCATCTCAACCTCACTCGATATCGCTTCCCATCACTGAAAAGCCTCCCTCGGACGAAATTTCTTCTCTCTACCAACTTCACGTGCATTTCTAGTCCACCATATGAGACAAATTAACCAATCGAAGCTTCTCCTATCTCCAAAGTGAAGGGAAGTGGGTATAAACAAGCTTATGTGGCTGCTTTCACAGGCAAGTCTTCAGGGTCAAAAGCGTGAGGTGTTCGTGTGCCGTATCCTTCACCTAAGAGGAAGGGACCCACTGTTTATATAAACAGCTCTTCCGCCGCTCAACTCTTAACTTCATCCTCTCCCAACAGCTTCGAGTTCCTCAACTTTTGTGGATCTCACACTTTTGCGCCACCATCTCCAAGTCACTTCTCTCTCACAAGTTCCTCTCCAGCTACTTCCATGATGAAGCTCTCAATCACCAATCTGCTCGCCGTGGTCCTTATTTGGGTCACCTCTGCCGGCGCCGCGCCTTCAGGTACTTTGCCATACGGTCACTGACTAGAGAGTGCGGAACCTGACATCAATACAGGCAACACCCACGCCACCAACATGTCTCTCCGCACCGACGACCTCAACGCCGCCGACGTCCTGCTTGGTCTCAACTGCCGTGGCAGCCTCGGTTGCGGCATCATTTGCAAGGCCGAGATCGAGACGCTGCAAGGCTATGTCTCCCAGATCGGTACATGCTCCTTCCACATGCCCAAAACACGCACTGACATCCCCAACAGACGACAACGACGACTACGGCAACGGTGACCAGGTCGCCTGCCAGATGTGTCCGCACTGCGGCACGCCCGAGCAGACGCCTGACTGCCCCTTTCCCACCGACATGGCCATCTGCGTGTTCCCGCAGAGAATGAAGAAGGACGAGACTGTCAAGGGCAATGTCATCAAGGAGAAGGTCGCTCGTTTGATCAAGCATGGCTGCAAGAGTAAGTGAAAGCGCAGATCTAGACTGCTAGTAAGTGTCAGTGGCTAATGAGGGCAGAGTGTGGTTCGTGCCCAGTGCACCCTGGTAACGACGTCAACACCGGTGAAGTCACGATCAACTACACTATCAAGGGCTGTGGCGAGGGCAAGTGCAATCGCTCCAAGGGCACGCACAAGATGGAGGACTACAAGGTCGCGCCGTAAGTGGCTTGTACGGGCTGGGCGGCTGTGTCTTGGAATCATACCAGCTTTCGGCTTTGACGGAGGGTTTGTGACGAATGCCCTTGAATCTCAGGTGATGGAAACAACGCATGTCTTCCACTTTTCCTGTGGTTAGGACCGCGAATATCAGGAATTACACATGTCTGTCAATACACAATTGCTTCTCGGTTTTGCGTGATGGTTCCTAAGACTGAGACTGCCCAGCGTGAGCGTCCTAGAAGACCGAGAATATAAATGCACTTGAGTCTATGAAAGTAGATCATGTCAGGCTACTTCTCCTCAAAGATGTAGTGTATAGTCTAACAAATTGAAATCAAGTCATCAAGCAGAATGACAAAATAACACAACACCTCCCAACCACTCGCAACCAAAAATCAACACCAGACGCCTCAAGTCTATCCCAACCGTCCCACTCTCACCCCAAATACCATCCCCAGCCTCCACCGCTAATAAGTCAAACTCACACACCTCCCCTCCCAGCCCCCCTGCTGCACCACCTTCTCAAAAACAAACCCCCCAACATCCTTCCTCCCAACAGTATACCCCACCTGCGGCCCAACCTCCTCGACCCCATCCACCACCGTCTGCTCACCCTTCCACTCCCACCCAACCCTCAACGCACCAACGCCCCGCGGCACAGCATCCGTCAAAAGCGTCGGCCTGACAATAACACAGTCGCGGATATGCTTATTCGTGTCGCTGACAAGGAACTGCTCTGCCTTCTGCTTATCCACATGCGGCACGTGGAGCATCCAGTGGTACAGCGGGGCGAGGAGGAGCGGCACATCGCGCGTCTTGCGCGTGATGCCCGTCGTGGAGATGCTGACGAACAGCGGTTTCGCGCCTGCGAGCGACGAGGCGATGCCGAGGTGGGCGAGGCTGTCGAGTGCGGCGAAGACGGCGGCGGTGCCGTGTTGGCAGATTTGAGCGTCTTGGAGCGTGACGGGTTGGAGGAGCGAGAGTTGGAGTTTCGGGAAGCTGCCGATGCCGAAGATGATGGTGTCGACGAGCTTGGATAGGTTCTGCGGGTTGCGCAGGGGCTTAGAGATGGCGGGTATGTCCTTGATGTCGCCGGCGTGGACGGTGAGATATTTGTCAAGGGTCTCGGGAGAGATGTTGTGGGCGGTGCGCAGCATGTCGATCAATTTCTGGGGTGTGCGTGCTAGTGCTGTGCAGTGGTATTCGGCTTTGAGGGCGAGGGCGAGGGTTGTATTGCATACACCTCCTGTAGCGCCAAAGAAGGCCAAGGTTTGCTTGATCGTGGAAGCGGACATGATGTGAAAGTGACAAGTTGCTGGAAAAGGAGATTGGTGGCAGTCGAGTGCAAGATAGGCTGGAAAGTGTTGATATGTGATATCTGAGTAACCAGAAAGCTGATTGCTGAGATCGATAGAGTCCGAAGTTCGAGGTTAAATGCTCCTTCTTGCCCCCATCTTAGCCCAGCTCTTTATACGTCCTTCCCTTCCAGGCAGTATCCAGCTCCCTTCGGCCCGGCTGACGCCGGGTCGCATATTACCAGCATATCACTGCCTCACACCTTTGCTGTGTCGATGTCTGCTCGAGGGATGTTGGTGGTGTCTTATGTGCAGGAGTTCATCCGCAGCGGGTAGTTGTTCGCCCGCCTCTAACCGGATGAAGGAAGGCGCGATGGAGGATGGAGCCGCGTTTGAGTCGACAGGAGGTTAGGCTGTGCATAACCCTTGTGATCATCACGGTCAACGGCCGCCTTGTCGTATTGCTAACGTCTAACGAGGCCTAGGCGAAGAAGCATGGGCGTGGTCTTGCAGTTATCAGTCACCAGCATATACACAGTGAGTATGGTTATAGAAGCACCGACTGCCTCCAATGTATCATGAGGCATTGAAAAAAATATCTCTTGCACCATACCGAACGCCTACAATGCAAATAATACCACCGTAACGACTGTTGATAACCTCCGTACCCAAGGCGCTTCTCATTACAACTTCATAAAGTGTGGGTGTATACCAACGAATGCGTAGATCTGAACTGAAGGGGGTATCAGAGCCCATGCGGGCCTAATTCAACAACTGCGGCGCTGTGTGTATGTGTGCTCGCTAAATCCAAGAACGCGGTGTGACAATATCCAGAACAGAAGTCGATGTCTACCCAACCACAGTGTCTTCCTCATCTCTTTTGGTCATTGCGTATTTCTATGCAATCTCCTACTCGCGAGGGCTCCGAGTCTTTCAGCCAAATATCACCTCCTTCGCCTTTCTCCCATTTTCTCCAAGCGATTTGGTAAGCTTCTTCAAGGTCTCTGACCCATCGTTTGGTATCATAAAGCGCGCTCGTCCATCGTGATTCGTAGAGCATTTTACGGAGCTCGCTCAGTCGCCCAGTTGCTCGATGGCCTTGGTAGATACAATCGCTCCCAAGGCGAACAGCCTTCTCTTCATAGTCCTCGTCATCGGCTGATATGAGCTCCTTGGCAGCCTGTGCGCCATCTGGGGTCTTCGGTAATGCACCCTTGAGAATTGACGCCGCCATTCGAGAGCACATCTTGTACTTGTACCGAGGAAGCGTAAGCAGCGGTGTACCAGACCAGAGCACATCAGCAGCTGTCGTGTGGGCGTTACATTCTGGCGTGTCAAGGAAGAGATCGCACACTCTAGCTCGAGAAATGTGCTGATGTTTCTGCGCAACGTCGGTGAAGATGACTCGATTGGCTACATCAGGACCAGCCCACATAAGCGCCGTTTGCTTGAGATTGGTCTCGCCCAAGTCGGGAAATCGTAAAAGCCATAAGATTGCGTTGGGCAGGCGTTGCAGTATGCGAAGCCAGGTCCGGAAAGTTGTGGGTTCGATCTGCGCTTGTGTTAGCCTTGAGCACGACACCGTGGATTTCTATGCATACCTTGTACAATTGATTGAAGTTACCAAGGATGATTGCATCATCCCGTAGCTGTGGGAAGATCTCCTTGCGCATAGCCCACCTGCGTTCTTGCTCTTCTTCCCAGTTGGGCTGTCTGCCTTGTGAATCGGGTGCACTCTGTCGATGATCACAGCAGAAAAACGTGTCACGACAGAAAACTATGTTCTCTCCGTAGATCCAGTTCTTGTCTGATCCTCCACTGTTTTCATCAACCAAGACGTCTTGCAGGTCGATATTGCGGCGCCACTGGCGAAGAGTGTCTGGTGGCACGGACGTGTCGTCAGCGAGAAGATAGTCGCACCATTCGGCACCCAATGTCCCGGCGAAACCCATGAATGACATCTGAATTGGGGCTGCGCGAGCAGCAAAGACCTCATTACGCGCCCCTCTGGTGTAACCATTTAGGTTGATCAGTATATGTATGCCATCTTTGATGATCTGATTGACCAGTCGTTCGGCTGACCAGCTGTTGGCATCGCGGAAAACAGGGGACTCTCTTTCGATCTGCTTGCGGTGTTCAGAACCATCGCTCGCTGTCGTCGCGTAGCAGAATGCTTTCACCTTGCTTGTATCGTGCAAGCCAAACACCGATTGCATGAGGTGTGCTAGTGGATGATTGTTGAAATCTGATGAGACATAGCCGACTTTGAGGTATGGTCGTGGTGGGTGTGGCGGCTGGAAGACCGTTGCTGGAAGCCAAGGAGCTCTCAAAGTCGAACATGAGATGCGCAAGCCGTTACGCTGGGAGATCAGCCGGATTTGTTCGGCTGACATAGGACACGTGAACGTGTGGAACGGGAGGACTGTAGGCGCGGCAGGTACTGTCAATGCTGCGGGCAAGTGCGGTCTCGTGTAGCTTTCTGGTGCTCGTTCTTTGCCTGTCACATAACGATCCTGGTACCATTGCCAGGTCAGTCGCCTGATAGCACGCTCAACGAGGCGTACCATGCGAGCACCTTCCCACTTGTGGCCTCTCCAGTTGGCTACAATTGTCGCCATGCTTTGTTGCTTTTCTCTGATGTCCTCTGTGGCAGCATCAGCAAGTGCAAGTGGGCGACACACGTCCTTGACGAAGCGCTCGTTCATGGTGCCGCGTCCCCAGCCTTCGCCGTCTGCGAGTTGCTTCTCGACTAGCTTCACGACTTTGTAAATCCAGCCGGAGCTAGAAGCGCCTGGGATTTTTGCATCCAGAAGCATGCCATTCTCGTCAACATGCCAACGATCTCGTGCACCTTGACCTTCGGCAATACCTCCACGGCCATTCCAACCGCACACAGAGTTTAGGGCGTTCGCTAGCCCACACACAGCTTCTGCGAAGTCAGGACTGGATTTGACAGCTCGTTTGTAATACACAATCGCATCGCTAATCCGTCCCTTGTCTTTTACAGCATTTGCCAGGTTGGCAAGTGCGATGTCAAAGTTCTGATCACAATGGACCGCCTGCTCGTACATAGATATGGCAACATCCAGCTGGCCAATGTCCTTGAGTAAGCTACCGAGGTTTGTGTAGAGATGCGCATGCCGTTTGTCTAGCTGCAGACCGTAGTAATAGTATGCAAGTGCGAGTGCAACGCCGCTCCCAGGGACGAGTCCGGGTATTTGCGGATATGGCGTTGGATTCGAAACAGGTATCGGTTTTGAGGGCGCGGACTGCTGCACGCTGGCAAGTAAAATGCCTACATTGTTTGCAGTGGATGGGCTTGGCTGCAATGACAGTGACAGGTAATAGAGAGCCAGGATTTCGCGCACGCCAAAGTTGGTCTGGTAGTTCGTAGCTTTTGGTGAATTGGTCGCCATACCGTCTTGGAAGATCTTAGCCAGAGACAGCAAAGAATTGCTCGTTGTCGAGATGGCTGCTTTGCGTGCCATGCCATCACTAGCAACATGTGCGAGACCCGGCAATTGGCCATGTGGAGGGAAGCATAAGTGCGCAGTCCGAGTCGCAGAATCTGGTGGAAGGAGAACTGGGTCCGAGGATGGAGCCACTCGGCGACCGCCAGGTGACCGCTCGGAAGTCTCGTAGCCAACAACAGACAGGATTCGTTTGATCAGGCCAACGATGCCATTGACGTGGGTTCCAGCTCCGATCAAAACAGCATTCTCAAAGGCTTTCGCTGCATCTGTATTGTTGCCTAGGGCGTACAGCATGTTACCCTTGGCATGCACCAAAGCAAGAATACGCCCGTTGTCACATCCAGGAATTGCATATCCACTGGAGCCGAAGCCGGGTTGATCGGAGCCAGGAAGCTCATCGAGATCTTTGAAGATGGATTCGTCCTCTCCCTCGAATTCAAATAGCGGTCTGTCTGAAGCTTCGGATAAGCCCGGCGATTCGCTGACAACGGAGCGCGAACGCTCGCTCTCGAGCTCAAGACTTCTCAGGGCATCAGTCCTCCTCGCAAAACGGAGGCAACGTTCGACTTCCTCAATGACCTGAACAGCCTCTCGCCCTCGCTGATCACTACACAAGAGACCGATAAGATGTTCGACTGCCTCAAAATAGCTTGGACGCAGCTTGACGGCCCGTCTCCAATAGCGTTCAGCATCCTGCTTTTGCTGAAGGGCAAGGACTGTTGCTGCGAGGTTGGATATAGCCTCCACGTGATCAGCGTCCAAGGTGAGGATGTGCTTGTACCAAGTCTGTGCCTTCTGGTAGTCTCCCAAAGCATATGCAAGACAACCGCCTAGCAGCATGCCATCGATCCACTTTCATTTGCTTTCTTCGCAATGCTTTGTGACGGCTTCTAGTGCTGACGCAGCTGTCATGCTTGGAGGCACGTCTGAGCGCAGTCCTTGGTGTACACTTGAGACTGATCCTGAAGTCCGCCGCAGGGTACGCTCATGATCTATGCCAGGGACTTGGGGCAGCATAGGTTGTTGCTGGCTTGCATGCTGCCAAGGCTGCCGTTGACTAGCGGAGTCTAATCCGCTGGAGGAGTATGACGATGCCGATCTATAATGCGCAGGCCGCCTGGCCGCTTTGTCTGATGGGGGCTGGAAAGGTGACTGTGAACTGATGGAAGGGGACGAACGGCGCCGCTGAGACAGCTTCGAATTGTCGTTGCTCAAGTCATTTCCGGGATTCGCTCCTGGTTGTCGAGGTGGCTTTGGGTATATGTGTGGTCTGTGCGACTGGCGTCCGTGGTTCTGCTGCATGTGTGCCTTCCGCGTTGACTGTAGGAACTTGAGGAGATCAACGTAGACTGTGTGAGCCCAAGCAAAGACCTTCTCTCGGGACTGTCCATTCGGCGATTGAGATCCATATTCAGTAAGCGGAGTCGAGATGGGAGACTGTCCAGGCACAGGTGTTGATTGACCAGGAGCAAAGTAATCTTGACGCGGTTGGAGGACGTGGGGAGGCAGATTCGGTGTCTGAAAGTTCATACTATGGGCTTGTGCAAAGGCTGGGTGATCAGCACCTGGCATCCCAGGGTTTTGGTAGAGATTAGGCTGTGTGAGTTGGTATGACTGTGGGCCGAAGCCGGAGCCACCAGGTAGCACATTATTGTAACCTCGTGCCATGTATGCGTGGTGTGGAGGATGGGTCCAGCTGGGGCCAGGATGGTGCATATAGCGGGGGTCTCGCATTGCTGCAGGCTGATATGGCACATATGCCCCATCAGGCCAGTACGGTCCAAACGGTCCTTGGTCGTTGGACACAGTCGGTGCAAACGGGCTCTGAATGCCAGGACCCATTACACCTCCGAACTGCTGACCATATATCTGGTAAGGCAGTTGCGTTTGCTGCAAGGGTGGAATCTGGTTCAGCATGGAGTCGATCTGTGGGATGTGCTGACTTGTCCTCCCCGAGCCTGTCTCGAAGTACAGACTTGGACTCCAGTCGGAGGATCTCTCCTGCTTGTAGTGTCCGTAGGGGCCGTTGAGACTGAGAGAGCGCAGGGCAAGGTCTTGCTTGGTGCCGTAGGGCAGGCTGGACTCAGCAGTGACTGGCAGCAGGATGTGCTTGGTTGCATGTGGCGACCCATTGTCCTCGACCGACGTCCCATCGTAGGCGGCTGCAAGGATTCCATTCGGCGTCTTACGGCGGAGCATGTGCTCTGGGGGTTTCGCGCGGCCAGACTCGGATGTCTGTGAGGTATACGAGGTGTGCCGAGAGAGGGGGTGGGCGTACTGCACCGGGCGCTGGCTGAGGCTGATGCTGTCTGGCGTGCTGTTGTGGCGCAGGAGGGAGGGATGGGCAGGTGCGGAAGGGTTGTTGTTGCTGTAGGGGCCCAGGGGGGAGAGGAGCGGTGGCTGCGGGTGCGGAGGGTATTGCCGGATCATGGTCATTGTGAGAGCGGCCGGGGGGCGTGGCTGTGCGGGCGGGTGCCTCTGCGTGTTCGTCTGCTCGTCGAGGCGCGGGTTCGTGAGGGAAGACGACCCACTGCACAGCTTCACCGAGACCAGCTGGTGCCTATGCCTTCGCGGAATCGTCGCCCGTCTGGTACAGTTGACATGTCTTGCTGGTCGTGGTCAAGGAGCCGCAGGTCCGGGTGTCCCCGTGCTGGCAAGCAAACCAGCAGAGACCCCGGCAGGTGCGCTGAGGGCGTCGTCGGCGAGTGGGCGCGTTGTGGCGGATGCTCGGGGCGGCAGCTATGGTGGCGTTGGAGGTGCGAGTGCACGGCAGGCACGGTGGGCGCGGGAGATATGGAGCATGTACGGGGCGCGTGAGGCGTGGACGGCGGCCGGGGCGGGGCCAGCAGGCGCCAGCGGAGCGGTAGGCGAGCGACTGCGGCGAGGGAGCCGTGTCGATGCAATGCAAGGGCAGCCCCGGTGGGCGGCGCGTCTCGCGGTGCACAAGGGCCGCTGCCTTGCGCTGGTCGGGGGCCGTCGAGGACGTCCAGTGTCAGCGATGCTCTCTCTCGTGCACGGCGGCTTGGCAGCCCAGCAGCTCGTCAACCAGGCGCTCAGGACGCAGGACGCAGGACGCAGGACGCAGGACGCAGGACGCAGGACTCAGGAGTATTCGGCCGGCGAGGGCGCGCGGGCGGGCGTGCCTTTTGACGGCCGAGATGACAGCGGATCCCAAGCAGGCGGTGGCCTATCCACTTCTGCACACCAGCAGGTCGTTCGAGTGGTGGCTTGGAGCAATCCCTGCAGCAAGCCCGTCTGGGGCGGCCGTATTGTCATCGCGGCGGCACGGGCGAGCAGCTTCTCGCAAGATGCAGTCCACCAGAGCGCAGCAGGAGCACTCGATGCATCCAACTGCGCCTTCGCCGTGACGCTTGGAACTGTGCGCTATTGCACTCTCCTCGCTGCTAGCCGTACCAGACACGGCTGCCTGCCATCCCCGTTCTCCAACGTCCCATCGTCACATCGATCAGGCCGCCTACCCGGCCTGCGCCATCGTCTACGGGTGCCAAACCCACATGCACCCACCCCTATCCACCGACCAGCCCGTCTGTGCCATTTTCTGTCGAGGCTGCTGCCACGAACAGCTCTCCAAGACTCCCATCCCGGCTCCGGCTGATTCCTATTCTATTGCTGCGGGGCGTTGGCTGAGCTACTTTAGATTGCGACGCACACGCATTGCTTACTATGGTAGGCCCCAGAAGTTTTTGACCGCCACCGTTCAGTGCAGTATTTCGCCACGACCTTGCTGCCTGTTTTAATGCACGATTGCACCCTTAGTAATCACTCCAGCGCGTCTGTGCAGTCCACATATGCTTATTATAAAATACGCCAGGTAGGAAGGGTTGGCTAAGAGCTCGCTAGCTACAGTAATCTATCAGTTGATTCGGCGGCAGGCCTCAGCGGTGGCGGCCAAAAACTTCTGGGGGCTACCATAGTACTTTGAGCTTGACAGGCGCCGAGCTATCGTCTGACGCTGCCCACCAAGCTACCAACCTGGGAAGTCAGCAACGCATTGCGGGGCCCAAGCATTGTCAGCCTGTTCAGCGAATGCAGTGCCTCATTGCAGGACACGATCAGGCAGAGGCATCCAGTCGAAACAGCTCCGAAACATAGGGCTGGTAGCGGCATGTCACTGCCGCCAAAAAGAGTCAAGTTCAAACCATATTTAGTCGAGTCTACAGAGTCCAATTCACGACAATACTATGTCGACCCTCGATGATGGATCGCTGAAGCCAAACCAGAGGCAAGACTACCGCGATGAGTAAGGGGTTCTTCAATCTGCCTCACACCAAAATAGGGATATATCATGGTCCAGTCCTAGACATGGAGATAAGTCCCAGAGTGTTGGTGAGGTGATACGTCACATCGAAATTTTACATGCAACTCCGACTACGTACGCCATACCTCGAAAACGGGGTCGGGAAGAAATGCTTGTCGTCAGCGACAAAGCCTGATGTTTGCTACTCGAGGCTGCATGTCCGCCATAACACTGCATAAGCCTGTGCGGTACGAGGCACCGCATCAATGAGCGTATACTGCAGCTAATCGTCCCGATGCTGCCCCAACAGACGAGAAGGGGCATGTAGGAATCATGGCAAGTTGAGCGAGATATCGTGGCAGACAAATATCAGGAGCCATCAGCGCTTGTGACAGCCCTGCAAAGGCTTCAATCAATCTTTTGATGAGGACGTGGTCGCGAAGGAATATATTTCACAAGGGCAGACCACATGGTGAGTGTGACGGGAGTGGGAGTAGGATTCATTTTTTTGGACAGTCTCGGTGTTGTGAGAAGACGGTTGTTGTGCAGTGAAAAGATCGTGAAGCTGCGAAGTTTTTGATGGAAAAGTTCGCTTAGTCATCCGGAGCGGCATCAACCTCCGACAAGATCCCTGGGCCCTACATTGAAATGTGGCCTAACGTCAGTGAATAACACCCCACGAACTTGTCGCCCCGACTCCTACACTCCTTTGGACCGTGCCATAGCTGCACTTAGAGACGCCAGCCCTTCATTATACAGACAACAAAACACGCAGTTAAATATGTCTGAGGCTGGAGGACCACCACCTCAAGGGCCGCCCCAGGGCCCTCCCCAGGGACAATTCCAAGGACCGCCGCCTGGCATGCCCCAACCCGGCCAACAGCCCACGCCCGAGCAGATCCAGATGATGCAGCGCCAGCTCGCAGCAGAAGCAGAGAAGCACGGCATCTCTGTGCAGGAATATGTTCAGAGGCTCAAGGCACAGGCGATGCAGCAGCACCAGGCGCAAATGCAGGCGCAACAGCGAGCTCAGCAGCAGCAGCAGCAGCAACAGCCGATCCAGCCCGGACCACCAAAGCCAGAAGCTATTGCGGTAGCCAACTTCCTCAAGTCTCAAGATCTGAAGCCTAGAACGGTTATCCATGATGAGAAGCGCAAGGACATGTTCAGAGGTAAGCGCATACAAACTGACCGCAACCATCTGTGCTGACAAGAGCCATAGTTATGCGAGCGATCCGCGCACTCTCATCCCCTGCTTACCAGAAAGCGCGCGCAAAGAACCCTCTCCTTCCCGAAGTACACGACCGCGCCTCCGCCGAGAACACATTCAAACTGCTGCCTCTCTCACTCCTTGCCCTCCGCGTCTCGAAGGTCGACTCCGCTGCTGGACATGAAGGCCACAACCATGCCAAACCCAAGCGCGTCAAGGGGCTCTGGACCGTCAAAATCGAGCAACACCAGGAAGCAAACGATGATAACTACTACATCTGGCTATACGAGGGCTCGCAATGGAAGCAGAAGCTGTACGCTGCTGGCGCGCTTGTGTTGGTCATCGCGGTTGTGCTGTTCCCGTTGTGGCCTCTGTTCCTCAGGCAGGGAGTGTGGTACCTGAGCATGGGCATGCTGGGCCTGATCGGACTCTTCTTTGCTATGGCGATTGTGCGACTGATTTTATTCATCATCACGATGTTTGCTACGCCGCCAGGTCTATGGCTGTATCCCAACCTGTTTGAGGATGTGGGCTTCTTCGATTCGTTCAGACCCGTATGGGCATGGCAGGAGGTAAGCCCAGCCCACCCTTCCCTACTCACCATCAGGCATGAACTAACTCCCTGCAGACACCCGAGGACATCAAGAACAAGAAGCTCGCCAAGAAGGAAAAGAAGGCCGCTAAACTCGCCGCAAGGGCCAACGGCGAAGGCAAGCCAGCAAAGGGCAAGAAGGGCGCCCTCACACCTCCCGAGCATCACCATCACCACCACCAACATGGACACGTCGAGGAGATCGCCGACGACGAGCAGCCCCAGCAGGAGCCCGTAGCTGCCGCATCTGCACCCCGCCCGACAGGCTCCGAAGCCGCGCCCGCAGCGCCAGGGGACATGACACAGCGTCCGCCACGCGCGACCGTGGAAGAGGCCGAAGACGAGTAGACGCGGACGGAGTCGGGAGACGAAGGATTCGACAGGGTCATTTGCATGGTTAGCTGGCGTTTGGTGTTGCGGCACGGATTGGCGGACGAGAATCACGACGTGTCTGACTGCTGCGAATTTTGCGAATACGATGTGTTGCATGCTTCTCCACCCTGTGCACGTTTTCTTGTCGCACCTTGTGATGTCGAGCCGCACAGGCTCGCTGTTGCTCCTGCGAAGCTTGCTACTACCCACAAAGTGCCGTGGTTTTCTGCTTGTGTGGCCTACACTTTGTTGCGCGGAAGATCACCACGCATTTTCGCTCCATATGACGACATGACAACGCGCAAGCGATGCACAGACGTTCAACTACTTGCGTGCAGAGTAGAGGTAACCCTTTCTAGGCCCATGTTGTGGTTATGCTGAAGTGGTGAATCTTGGGGTCTGAGCTGCTCAGCTCCAATGTTGTGCATCAAACCCAAATCTCTCGTCAGAGTACACGCCAACAACACGACGAGTTCAATATTAGGAAGCAAGATTCCATAGGTGTGCTATTACTATGCTGTGGAAGTGCCAGATGTCCAAACGCCGTGCCATGCTAGTCATTTCGTCGTCGCTACGTGTGTTCAATGTCGTGTCATGCAGGTCCCCTCCCAAACGCCTTGTCCGTAACATAAATGAACAGAAGTTTTATTCCGCCGACGCCGCCGGAGTCGAGGTGGACTCGATTGCGGTGCTCTGCTCGGCGCTGCTATGGCTGGTTGCAGGAGCCAAGCTCGAGTGCGTTGCTGGTGAGTGGGTGACTTGACTTGTGGGATTCATATCTGAAAGCTGACGTTCTGTTGAGTGATTAGCATTTGACTCACTGAAGCGCATTGGAAGTAACCTACCGAGCTCCCTAATCCTTAGCTTCAGCATCTGATTTTCTCGAGTCAAGTTTTGTGTCTCGGCCTGGTAGAACGCACTCTCGTCCCTCCCTGTTGCTGGGTTAGGCAGCATCTCGTGAGTGTCATGAGGCGCACCCGGCAAGGGACGCAGAGCAGGTGAGCCAGTGTGGCTACCACCTCTTGAGCGATCTGCAAAGGAGGATTGTCGGCTGATGTTGAAAGGTGAACGGGAGCGAGGCTGTGCGGCACTCGGAAGGGGTGAGATGGTAGACTGGGGCACGTGCACAGCCTGGGACTGCGATCGTGAGAGTGACATGGAGCGCTCAGAGGTGGGCGTGCTGTCGTCGACCGCGGAGTTGGAGGGCTGTTGCTGACCGGCTGTCAAAGTGTCGATCTGGGATTGCTGCTGGCGGATCATGTTGAGGAGACGGTTCTATGGCAGTCAGCTCATCTTGTTCTGAGAAGTATGTTCAATCTGTTAGAGACCTACCACCTGCCCCTCCTGTTCGTACTCCAGCTCTTGATGCAGCTCACCCAGACTCGGAGTACGCTCGTGGCGCGGGCTATGTGGCCATGGGCCTCTGCTACGGGCCGATGGGCTTCGCTGCATCTCACCTGGTGCAGGCACAGCTGGGTCATTGAGATTGAGGTTCATGCGAACGCTGGACCGGCGGCGTGCGCGTTCGACGTCTCTCCGCAAGCTACCGGAGGAGGTTCGGCGTTGGTCCTCGTTCTGGATACCGGCATTCATCGCTGCAGTGGCAGCCAGCGAGTGCGGTGAGGCAGCCATGTTGCGCGATGCTGAGGGTGACTGGTTGCGTGAAGTGCCGTTTGAAGCTGAGGGCGATTGCAGAGGGGAGGCGGGGAGTGTATTCAGATCTGGCGGAGCCATAGAGGGCGGTGGTGTGAAAGTGAGGTCACTCGAAAATAAGAATCAATGGGCTAGGGAACAGGACGGCAGAACTGCGTGTGACCGCTGCAGCCTCTGCGGTAGCGAATGCGGTGAGCTGGTTCCAGGTGTTTTGCCAGTCTTGGTGGGGTGACCTTTCGACCGTTATGCTAGCAGCCTCTGGCAGTGCGGGGCAGATGACGCAGGGGCTGTTAGCCTCTCAACGACGCAGGTACGGCAAGTTTCGGAGCCCCTAGCAGTACGGTCCCAAGATACACGTGTGTCGCATATTACCTTCATTTCGTTGCACGCGCTGTTTACACTGGAAAACAAACAGCGTGGTCCTCACGCGCCTTGGTCAACTGCCTCCACAAGGGAAGCCCCGCGTGATGAAGCAGATTGAGCACAGACTGTGTGGCGGAAGAACGTTTTCCATTAGAAGCTGCGCCAACGTTTGTGACACTGGCGAGGCCGGTACGAGCGTGGTGCGAGTCTGTCTCTGTGTCACAGAGTACACTGACGTTCGTGAGGGTATGCCGGGTTCACCATCGCGTGCTGATGACCTTGCGCTGGCACCGACTTCCCAACATAGACTCGACGTGATACTCTCTCCTCATTCGGGATGTTGCACGGAACGTGCCGGTATCAGGTCGTCGAGCATCGAACTGGGGACACTGGTACTAGCTCCTGCAGGACAATGTCGATCACGCACAGGCGACTGAAGAATTCGAGAAGAGCAGATGTATACCGGCACACGCAGTCGCTCCTTGACCCTACAAACGGTAAGGAGCCCCTGGACATAGTTCGCTGCGCGTTTTGTCAACCTGATTACGGGTAATTAACGTCGACGGCTTTTACTCCAACAAATTACCATTTTTGGTAGTGTGGAATCGGCAATAAACCCTGCAGCTCGCGGATCCGGGACGCGTCTGATGTGCAGACAAGCCCGCCAAATGCGAGGCCCACACAAAGTTTATTGTCGAGCTCTAAGAAGTCTGATAAGGTCTGTAAACAGAAGCCATCCCAGCGCCTTCAGGGTCCGGCCAAAATCACCAACGAGGCACCGCATCCCCCATGCCACCTCCACACGATGAACAAGCAAAGGCTCCTCAAACAGTCGGCGGTGAGTCAGCTATATACCAAAAACCAGCCCTGCACAAAGGCTTCATCGCCGAACTCTACCGTCGTCGCGGATCTCGTCAAACATCCGCAGGGGTAGCCTTGGACGAAACTCGACTAGCGCCGCGGCGCCAGTTCATCTCTGCCCAGCGAAAGGGGCATCCTGAGGCCGATGCAGCCAACGGATCACACAGCGAGAGCTCCAGGCTGCGCATGGCCATGGTTAGAGCAACTATCCGCGGCAGCTAGCACCTCCGCCACTTTCCTTCTTCCATCCCGTCGTCGTTGACGAGACGTGTTTCAGGCACGCATCCCTTCTCAGCTGCTGCGAACTTCCGCGCCCAGGGGCTCATTCCTGTTCTCTCGTTTGATATATGTTTCTACTTCCCCTATAGCCATACTGGTCATAGAACGCTCGTTAGACCCTTTTTTTTCGCAACTCGGACAATTTCATCACACCCACGACACCCAGCTATCTGTTTCGTCAAAGCGCTGCTGTTTACCAATCCAAAATCCACTCCTTTCACCACATCATCTCCTCCATTGCTGTGGTCCCCGGGAACATTCGCCGTGAGACATAAATCGGGTTGGTCGTCGCTGCACGACGCAACTGTCGGACCTTCCACACCGAGACGCCGAATTCATCTACCTTGAATACGTATGCGCCAACACGACTACGACTTATTACATGCAGTAATCACATAGCGTACACACTCGGCTATACTCGCCATGGCTCCAGATGAGGATCACGGTGCGCGCAACTTAGCTCCCCAGTCCTCGAATTCAAGATGGCGCTTCACTCGATCAACAGCCAACCTTCGCGAAGCGGCTTCTCACTCAATGTCCGGTCCGAGCTCAGACCAAAGTAAAGCAAACAAGCTTGCGCGCGCACCTTCAAAGATGTCGTTGTTCAATCTCTTCAGTCGGCCGAAAGTGGAAAGAGCTCGAGGTCACACCGAGGTTGGACTTGCTATACCTATGCGCCCACAGACACCCCCCAAACTTGCGGTACCGCCCAAGTCCGCTTTACGACAGAACCCTTCGCCTTCCGCGCAACAGTCGATACGGTCTCGCTCAAGCTTGATGTTCCGTCCAACGTCTATGAGGCCTCCGCCTCCAGATAACGAGCCTAGCAACTGGGAGCCCCCGCCCTTATTCCAAGCCTTTCCGCACTCGGTCAAACATGCTACCTTGCAAGCATGCGTGTTCCCTCCCGAGGTGCTGATGCGGACACAAAGCCAGCGGCGACAAGCTGAGCTCATACGGGAAAGGATAGACAATGCTCGCGACTTGTCTGTCATTGAAGAGAACAGCACTGAAACGAAGAAGCTGGAAAAGTCGCACAAGCGTCTGATTTCCAACTCGGTCCTCAAACCACCTGCACCTGAGCTTGTCAACAAGATCTTTGTCCTTATCACATCGGGCTACATCATGCAGTATGCAGGTGATGGACCGTTCGACCGCCAGCCGGAGAAAGTGTTAAAGCTTGGAAAAGACTCAGCAGCATTTGCGTGCGATCTCATCCCGGGAAAGCATTGGGTGCTGCAAATATCAAGCCATGCCCATGATGACGGCACGATCGAGATGGGCCCCAAGAGTTCGATCCTTTCCAGACTGCGTACACAAAATGTTATGGGCAGAAAGGCCGCGACTAGTTTCCTACTGGTGCTTGAAAGCGCAGAGGAGATGGACGCCTGGATGACCACGGTGAGAAAAGAGATCGAAAACAATAGCGGGCCGAGGGTCAAGGACGAGTCAATACGGGCGTCATCCTCGATTGACGGTTCGTCTGGCAAGCAGTCCACGGAAACCAGCCATCGATACCTGGTGCAGCGAGATCCCAATATCATCACCAAGATTGCCCCTGTGGACTCGCCACACCAGTCGTATCACGCAATCCCTCTCAAGGTCTTCACTTCAGAGCTGGAGGGAGAACGTACTGAGCGATCACCTAGCGTAGCTAGCTCGACCCGTGAACGCTCTTCTCGACAGAGTATCAAGCGCCAGTCGACTGAGATATCCTCGCTGTCGTCCACACCCGTCTCACAAGACCAGACCCAGCTCGACCAGCTACGAGGACGTTCGCGGTTCTCATACATGTCCACTGCAACATCAGCATCTGGCACTGGAACCAGAAACACTTCTCGGGACACATCACCTGTTCCACAGTCTCCTCACAAAGAGGCGTTCACCCCAGTTGTAGATGCCGAGCCTTTCCGGGTCTTTAGGTCTTTTCACTCCAATCCCAGCAATGACACTGGTTCTCGCCGTAGGTCGGTGCAACCTCTACCCGTCACCACTGAGGACAGTTCCATGTCTGTCGAAGTGCCTGCAATGCGACAGCGGCACTCATTTTATGGCCCTACGTCGCCAACAATGCAAGAATCGCGGCAACCCGAGCTTGAGACATTGCCATCTGCGGCCGGAGACGCGGCGTCAGTGCCGACATCTTCACCTCCGTTTGTAGCGGCTAAAGGTCTTACTGCACATATAGCTAGTCAGGCACGCTCAGTTTCTCCCCAGCCGGATGCCGATAGCTCGCGTCAAGCCGCAGCTTCCAACCCCGTAAAGGATCGCGAAGACAGCCCTGTTAGATTCAATAGCGTCAACTACAGTACCATGGCCAGGGACAGGACTATCTCTCCACCGCCCCGCGAATTGGCACCCGCTCCGCCCCAATCTGCGTTCCGTCAATCAGTCGGTGACCAACCATCGCACACTGCACAAGCTCCCTCTCCATTGGCTCCCTTCAAGTCCAACCCATCGCGTCAACGTCGAATCTCAGCAACCCCGAAGCCATTCCTCCGACCCTTCCCAGTCAGACCACAGGCTCAGCACACTACTTCACCCAACGCAGTCCAACGAAGAGCATCGGCAATGCCAACATCAGGGTCTCCCTCATTGGCAACCTTAGCCCATCGATCCGTGACTGCGCCAACACGATCTTCTTCAGCAGCAGCAATCTTACCGTCGTCCCATGCATCCACACTGCCTTCGGCCCAGTGTCAGACACTCCGCCGACCAACGTCCGTGCAAATCAGGTCTGATCCCGCACCTTTTTTGGCCTCGATGCGCCCAACAATTGCCATCTCTTCGACACCATCTTTCGTTCCCGGCACAGGCCGAAGGTCTCCACCGGCACTGCACCCAAGCTTAGTCTTGCACTCAAGTCCTAGTACTGGGGCCCTACGACAGGAGGCTTCTCTTCAGACTCCGGCGTTCTCGAACAATCTTATGGCACGAAAAAGCATACCCACAATGAGCCTACCGCCGCCTGCTCCACCGCCAGACATGCCTCTCCCAGCGCCACCGCCGAACATGCCATTGCCGGCACCACCACCAAATATGCCACTGCCACTACCACCCCGCTATGCTCGACAAAGTTTTTTGGTCTAAACGACACAACCATTGTGATTTGTTCCCTTTGGTGCCCACGGTCTATCGTATCGGATTAACGAAGTCACGCCATTTCTGCTTTGTTCTATCTATTGCCAATTTTGCTTCCGCATGATACCAAGCTCATTCTCTTTCCAGTCTCACTGTTGCGTTCTGCGCTGCGTTGCTTGTTTAATGTATTACTACCCTTTCAGATTTTCACGTTTGCGCTTGAAAAGATCCCAGCCAACATTATGCTGCGGGTACATGTATTTAGACGGTATAATCCATCACTATCTTGCTGCCTTTGAGCCAAGTCGTATTCCGGTAGATCAGTAGTATGCGCTTTGCGCTGAATTTATAGTCTGGATCTTCAGCAGTCTTTTGCATCATGATAGTTATTACTGTGCGATGAAGCCCCAATAAGCTTTTGATTAGGAGTTGGTGCTGTCCGAACAGTACCTGGGATTGCGCCGAAGTGAGTAATGAAAAAGTTCTGCAATCCACTGCCTCCTTGCCTAGGTGTGCTTCGATCGAACGCGCCAATGTACGTTAGCGCGAATCGATCAAGACGCATTCCGCACCAACCAATGGTTGCACATGAATTTCTTCACATCAGCATCAACCATCATTATTCGCGTCAACATCATACAATCACGGCTCCTCTGCACTATGCCGACGCGTCGTGTAGGCACGACAAAGGCCAAGACGGCGGTGCCAACGAAATCAAAGCCCAAACCCGTAACGTCAACGATATTCAAGAAGCCCGAAGAGGTTATAGCAGTAGCTCTACCACCAGCGCGCTCTCATGTGTCCTCATACCACTATCCTCTTTTAGTCGACGACAGGAGCCAGCAAGATGCACTTCTCGAATGGTTCAAGGGCGTGGAAGACTCTAGGACTATGCCGTGGAGGAAAGCCTGGCTCGAGCGACCACAAAACTCCAAACCATCAGAAGACACAGCCCGGATCCTGAACAAAAGAGCTTATGAAGTCTGGGTGAGCGAAGTCAGTAAGTAAGCAAAACTTGCGGATGCGAATTCACGCGTCGAAACGCGTGATCACGTGCCCAGCGAGAGTGTGGAGACGCGACCAACTGCTAATGCGTTGACAGTGCTCCAGCAAACCCGAGTCTCTACGGTCATTCCATATTTCAAGAACTGGATCGATAAATGGCCTACAGTGCAAGATCTCGCCAACGCCAATCACGATGAGGTTCTGGCTGCATGGAAAGGCCTGGGTTACTATTCCCGGGCGACGCGTTTGCATGAAGGCGCGAAAGCTGTCGTATCGAGACCAGCACAGCTCATGCCAAACGAGATACCTGACTTGCTACAGCTGCCTGGAATCGGCCAGTACACTGCTGGTGCCATATCTAGTATAGCATTTGGACGAGCTGAGCCTGTGCTGGACGGCAACGTTGCCAGAGTATTGAGCCGACAGCTTGGCCTATATGTCGATGTGAAGGACAAGAAGGTGTCTGATGTCCTCTTGAACGTTGCTGACCAGTTGATCAAGGAAGTCTCTAATCATCCAGAAGTGGAATTTAGCGCTGTGCCTGGGCAGTGGAACCAAGCGTTGATGGAACTCGGTTCGACAATCTGCACGCCACGATCAAAATGTGGAGAATGCCCGGTACAGAAAACGTGTCGGACCTATGCTGAGGGAGTGATCCTTTCTAAGGATCGACAGTCAACGGCCCCAGTTCCAGACATCGAAGATGTCTGCACCCTCTGTGATCAGCTGGATACGGAAGACTTGGCCACAATACCGGACGAAAAGTTATCTGACCAAGATGCCAAGCCAACCAAGAAGCAGAAAACCTCTGCTCGGCAGTCGAATACGATATCGCAGTACTTCAAAATCGGCACGCCAAGTACAAGCTCCCACATCAACACTGAGGAAGAAGAGATAGCCATTGAGCCCAAGAAGCGAAAGGCACCTATGTCTACTGGGATCTCGAAGTCCGTTAATGCCTACTGCTCGCTTTTCCCGAAAAAGGTAGCGAAAAAGAAAGTCAGGGAAGAAGATTGCGCAGTATGCCTCATCGAGCTGCGTCCTACAGACGGTGACAGCAAGTGGCTCATCGAACAAAGACCCGCAACAGGTCTTCTGGCGTCCCTTTGGCAATTTCCACAGACCACACTGTCGGAATCAGACGCAACAGCTGCATATCGCAAATCCTCGGCACAGAAGTACGTTTCTAGCCTGAGAGCCGGCGACGTCAACATGCATAGAGCGCGTTATATTACTGGCTTTGACCCGTTGGTTCATGTCTTTACCCATCTGAAGCTCACCATGCACTCGTATCATTACCGCGTCACTGATAACGCCGAAGCTGACAGCCTCACGTGCAGTGGCGCGCCCGCTCGAAAGTGGGTCAGCACTGAAGATATGGACAACGAAACTCTCTCAACTGGAATGCGCAAGTGCTGGGAGCTTATTGCAAAGAGAAGCTAAACAAAGGGTAGTGGCTGCGAGGTTCGAGGTCCAAGTTCACCCCATGTTCACCCCGCGTCCTTATCTTCTGCCAAGAGATACACAGAACTCCGCTCCGCCCTGTCGCCGAGCTATCGTTCCATACATCCTGGGGCAGGTGAGTAACGATAAGCAGGCGATACATTGTCTTGCTATTCCGCATATGGTGCGTTTGTCCTGCAAGTCTGCGACAAGACTTGGCACCAGCGGTCCATTGGTCAGGTCATATAAACCACCCGGTGGACGGGTTCAAGAACGTGCGTACCCGATACACGTGGATAAGGCCGGGTGCTTACATATAAAAGTCCTGGCTGATGGCCACGCAGAGTTAAAGGTTGCTCTCGATAGTCAGATCCAATCCTTTTAAGCAATCTGTCTCTTGGCAGTGACTGGCAAGATGGCGGACGTTCCAGCTCCTACACCAGTGGTTGAGTGGCCAGACTAAAATGTAATGCCGACTGGCGAAGATGTGATGACAACGGATCTCAATGCACTTTACGACAAGGGCGACCTCTGTTGGTAAGAAAGACGAACAGAAACTAACAACAGTGTGGTTGACCTGAGTAGGCAGATCACTCCCGCGATTGGTTTTCTCTACGCCGGAATGCATAGAAGAAAAGCCGCACTGACCATGATCTTTCAATCACTCTTCTGTGCCTGCGCTGTCGGCATCCATTTTTGGGTATATGGCTACTCGCTGTACCAATCGCACACGACGAACCCTTTCCTCGGCGACCTCTCAAAAGCTGGGTTGCACAACGTCCTGGCTTATCCGTCCTTGACGAACTCAGACATCCCAGATATCCTGTACGCATGCTTCGGCTTCACCTTTGTCACAGCGACGGCAATGATCCTAGCTGGTGCTATGCTCGAGCGTGGCAGAATGTGGCCTTCGATGCTGTTCTTGCTTTGCTGGACAACATTCGTATACTATGTGCTGGCGTACGCCGAGTGGAACCCGTCTGGCTGGCTGTACAAACTTGGTGTATATGACTTTGCTGGCAGCGGGCCGGTACACATTGCTTCTGGCTTCTCAGCACTGCCTTGGTCTGTCATGTTAGGCCCACGCATCGATCCGCACAAAGAGTCACATCACCCAAAAATACCCCATTTCAAGCCCCATAATCCGTTCCTTGTTGGTTTAGGAACAATTCTCATCTGGTTCGGATGGTACGCATTCAATGGTAAGTGGTCTTCGAGGTTTTCACATAACCGACTGACTCGTTTCTAGGGGCGTCCACCGCCAACATTTCCATTCGCTCTATCTACGTGGTCTGCAACACCAACCTCGCAGCATGCGGTGGCGGATTAGCATGGGTCCTTCTCGAGTACATTTACGTCCGCAAGTTCTCCATTGGTTTCTGCTCTGGCATCATCTCTGGTCTGGTAGGCATCACCCCGGCTGCAGGCTTCGTACCCATTTACGTTGCTTCGCTTATCGGCGCGTTGACTGCGTGCGCATCCTTCTTCACCGTTCGATACAAGCATCTACTTCGGATCGATGAAGGCTTGGACATCTTCGCTATCCATGGCGTTGGCGGCTTCGTTGGTGACATACTCACCGGGTTCTTCGCGGCCAACTACGTACCGGCAATGGACGGCGTGAGCAACACGTACGAAGGTGGTTGGTGGGATAGAAACTGGAAGCAGATGGGATACCAGCTTGCGGCAGCATGCACACGCGCAGTCTGGTCTTTCATCATCTCTGTCATTCTTCTCTTCGTTATCAACAAGATTCCGGGGTGTCACCTCAGAGCTACGGAGGATGATGAGCTGAGGGGTTTGGACTACAAGTACTTCCACGACGTGGATGAGGAGGATGGGATGATGGTGCTCCATGGGCTCGGCACGACAACACCGGGATTGATGAGGAGTGGCGTGACGAGCGCGAGAGGCGAGGGAAGCCAAGATGGAGTAGCTGTGCTGTGTCTGCTGTCCCGGAGAAGATGGACTGATGAACAGAGTTGGCAACAAACAAATCAAGTCCAAATCAAGTCTCTCCACGCAGCACCATCTGGTCCGTGTTAGCGGGCACATCCCAACAGTAGGGCCGTTCGCGGGACTTGATTTGATTTGATTTGTTTGTTGCCAACTCTGCTGATGAATGGGCGACGGTTCTTGCCGAGATGCATCATTACTTTTATGGGGCGTCGATGCGAGAGAGTAACAGTGACCATGGCTGCTACAACATAATATAGACATAATAGAATATTACAACGACACGCCAGAAACGTGGTCCAATTCACAATCAATGTCATGTCGGAAGTAAGCAGCCACTCCCTTTCGCGTACCTGACTAGACCACAGCCGGCTAGCACCACCAATGAACCGCGGCAACAGTCACGATGTACAAGGCAGGAAGGTGCCCAGTGCCCCTTGCATTGTCGGTACTCCCATCTCCTCTTATACTGCAGCGCATCTGCATCTTCAGAACTCAATCGCACGACCATGAAATCCATAATTGCGATTCTCAGCCTTGTCGCGGTCGCGGCAGCAAGCCCGGACCCACTTGTGCGCCGGGCTGGGGAAGCGGCAGACGGACCCTGCCTTGTTGGGGTACATTTCATCGAGCGGCGCGTCGAGCTGTAAGTCGTCATCCCTCAACAACCCCTTCACCGCATACCCCACAACTCCCACAATTCCGCCACCGACTATTATGAAGACTTGACCGAAATAAAACCAATGTGATGATCTCGTAGTTTCTGACGCTCGCTCCTGCGACTACCCCGCAACCCTCTCGTCTGTCGGCTCACTCGCACAATACTGTTCTGGATCTGAGTGCATCTTCTGGCCGTCATGCTCCGCCGGTACGCTGATCGCACAGTCTACGTCTCTTCGTTGTGATCAAGGCTTCTGTAATACGGCGGTACTGGTCGCCACCCCCGGCGCCTCGAGCGGGGAGAGCTATCTGGGATGCTGGGCTACGAGTCTCGGGCAGGATGCGTTCACGATCGTGAGGGATGTTGGGAGTGGTAAGTCATGCGCGGGTATGATGTTAGGGTGAGGCTGATGTGTGTAGCAGTGGCGACGCCTACCGGAAGCGGGAGTGCTGCGAGTGAGAGTGCGAGTAGCATGTCGTCTTCTGCCACGACTTCGTCGATGTCAGGCTCTGCAGTGGACTCTGGTGCTTCTGGAACTCCAACACAGCCCTAAACCGGTACGGCTTAATCTTCGGGCGCTGCTGCTGCGAACACTGCGAAGTCGTTGACCGGTGCGTTTGGTCTGGCTGCATTGCTTTTGGGTGCGTTCTGAACACAGTCTGAGGCATCAGGCCCGGATCCGTGGTTTTTACATCGGGCACCATAAGCGAGGTGATGGTAGGCTGCGAATGAAATGTAGCCGAAGGTAGAGGCTTACTAATTTATATTCCTTAAGTACTCCGTGCTCGCACTGACTGTGATAACTGAAAGGCCAACGCTATTCTTTGATTTATGTCGATCACGCTACCCAGAACAACAGATTCGGCAGAGAATCACGTTGTTCAGATCGGAAAACAGTAACTTTGCTGATGATTTTATCACCACCGAGTTGTCGTTTATGTTGTGCCAGGATGAACCCAGCCGCCAACCCGTTCGGGGATCCTAAATTTCAAAGTCAGTACACATATTTGTATGGACCTGACCATCCTCACGTACCCAACAATGCCTGGCCCTCGATATCGTTCAGATCGAAGGTCGTGCCTGGCCACGGCTGCACCTCTTCCACCCGTTGCTGCCCATAAGGCAAGCCCTCGTTATACATCGCCAACACACGTTCGATAATTCGCACTGTGTCAGCGTTGATCACCATCATACTCATAAACCCCCGAATGTTGTCCAGCCTTCCCCAATTGACTCTGTTGTGCAAACCCCACGCGATATCCGAGCTACTTCGCAACGCCGGTAGCTCGTCGCTCTGCGGTCTGGCAGTACCCAGGCCCCAGTACCTCTGCGCCGCCTTTTCCGCGCTCTGGCGACTGAGGAAAAATACAAGACCTGAAGGCGCATTGATGCCGATGGTGAGCTGTGCGCCTGTCATCTATTACTGCCTATTAACTCGTACTCTCCAAAACGCACAGTGGAGCAAGTGGACTGACCCGATACCGCCTGCCGTCCGCCCAGTAACCCTGCTGCGCAACCGGCGCCGGATGGTCCTTGTACTGATGTTCAACGTGCCAGCACTGATTCGGCCCGCCCCTACGCTCACTCCTTGGATCGATGCCCAAGTTGAAGAATGCCGTGTCGAGGTGGTGCGTGGTGTCGAAGTCGCACAGGTAGCCTTGCACGGGGATCTCCGTGTAGCCCCAGTGGTGCAGGGCGTCGCGCATGTCGCCGTCAAAGACGCTCTCGATTGGGGAGAGGAATTGGGATGCGAAGGGGGCGGGGAGCTGCATGGCCCAGGAGAGTTTGATTCCGCGGCATACGGCGGTGTGGAAGGGATCGGTGACTTCTCGGACGTGTAGGAGTGTGTCAGTGGTGTTTAGGAAAATAGGGTGGGAGTGGGATGGGATTGGGAGGAATGATGCTGGTATAAGCAGTGTGGTGAGCCTCATGTTCAGATACTGGATTTAGGATTGCTGATGGTGCTGATGGTGCTGATGGTGCTGATAGTCTGTTGGATGTTTCAGGATCTTCATCTTACATGCTGTTTGTCTGTCGAATGAGACATGGGTATGCCTACCTCAACTATGAGTTTAGTGACGCACGAAGGAGCGGTGAAATCGTGGCAAGCATACGATTGGTACAACAAATACATCATCGCTTGAAACCGGTGTCCTAAACCGGTGTGATCTGTTCTTCAGTTGCTTGGAAAAATACCTATGTGCTCTCTCTCGATCCAGCCCTAGCTCTCAAGACGTCATATGATGCTCACAGCCTCGCACGCGCCTTTCTCCCCTTCCTCACTGCGATGCTACGAGTTGCCAGCGGCGCATCTTCAACCCAAAACAGTAGATACGGCATCATGCCTTATCAGGACGAAACACAGTGATTTTCTCGACGGATTTGTTACCAAGACGATGCTTGTGCTGAGCAAAAAAATAGCCAACACCGAGTCCGTTGGGTGAGCCTGGAGTAAGTCAGTCAGTAACCCACAAGCGGTATGACACAAGAGTAACGTACCAAGAAGCGCCTGAGCGGCATCATATCGCATAGGAAACACGGTTCCAGGCCACTTTTGCACACCGTTCGGCCGTTGTTCTCCCGGACTCAGCGGGTAGGTCCGGAGCGCTTCGTTGATGAGTGCCAGAGTGATTTCGTTGGTGATCATGCAAGAGAATATCTTCTTGATGCCTGTGAGGTTGCCAGCGTTGGCGCGGTTCCAGAAGGCCCAGGCATGGTCGGAACTCGAAGCGAGTGCTGGGAGCCACTCCTTTCTCACTGTGGGGTTGCCCCAATTTTCTAGGGCTGCCATTGCTGGGCTGAGCCGGTTGAGGAAGTAGATGACACCCGCGTTGGGATTGACTCCAATTGTGCTGTATGCTTGTGTTTCCTGGAGGCACTCAGTAAGAATAAATCATTGTGCTGGATCCAAACTGACTCGATATCGTTTTCCGTCAACCACGTAGTACTGCTGACTAGGCTCCGGCCAAGGCCCATCCGGAGGGCGTTGCACTGTAGGTGCGTACTTGTGTTCAACGTAGTAGCAGTGGTTAGGTCCGCCATCAGCACTCGAAGCAGTCTCGATTCCGAGCTCAGTGAAAGCTCGTTTGAGATTGTGTTCATCAGGGCCGAAGTCGCATAGATTGCTGCGATGATTTTCGATCTCACGATAGCCCCATTTCTGGAATTCCTGGACGAGGTCACCATCCCAAGGACTGCGAACTGGAAAGATATATGGAGCCGCTTGGCTTTCGCTCTTGATCATAGCTTGAGCAAGCTTGCCGCCTTTGCACCATGATTTCTCCCACTCTACTGGCACATTGACTGTGCGAGATTGGAGGTAATGGAGGTGATCAGGATCGTTTTGTCGTGGAACAGCGCTAGTCGCAGCGACAGAGAGGATGGGGACCAATGCTGCTAAGATCAACATTGCCAGGTCGTCAAGGCTGTGAATGTAGATACAGCAAGATGATCTGACTACGCTTAGAATCTATAGAGGTAGCGAAGGCGCCAACAGCTAAGCGAAAAGCAAGAGTTACCCAAGTGAAAGCATATACTCGCAATTGTAGAAGTGAAGTAAGGCTAACAATTGTGCTTATGGATGGTGCACAGCTACGCGCAGCACACATTTTAGATGCAATTTCATCCCAGGTGTGCACTTGACTTCAAAAATTGCTGAAGACATCTACTACTTTTGTCAGATGGATGATGAATAGATGTAGATGCAACTTGATGATATTGATGATGATTGTGTCGTTGTTCCAACCGTGTTCGGCTGGTTCCAACTTCTTCGCTAGTGTGCCAAGCTAGGTGGTCCCTGCTCGATTGTACAGATCCGACCTCACCATAGCTCGTTCTATCTGACACCTCTCCATCCTTATATCTGACAACTTTGCTGTAGAGAGTAATAAGGCTATCCTACACAACACTCTAGTAGAACACTCTTCTCTTACATCTAAACTCTCTAACTTTTTTTTTCTTCTTAACACAAATTGTGCAAATCCTTGATCGCACAGCTTGCACTAGCTAAGTTAAGTAATTGTTAGATCTATTGCAAAAGATTATCTTCTTATACAATAAGAGTGCGTGCAGTGACCCCTCCAGTGACTGCTAGTGACTGCTAATGACCCCAGTGACCCCTTAACTGCGCGGGCAATGACCCTTCTAGTGACTGCCAGTGACTCCTTCGTCGCGTGCAGTGACCCCTCCAGTGACCCCCAGTGACCCCCAGTGACCCCCAGTGACCGCTTAACTGTCCGTGTAGTAAGCTCTCTTTGCAGGCAGTAACTCCTCTGGAAATTCCTCCGGTGACGCCTAGTAACTCCCAGTGACCCTAATAACCTCTAGTAACGCTGAGTGACCCCCCCAATGACCCCCGGCGCTCCTTCCTTTGCGTGCAGTGCCCCGTAGTGATCCCAGAACCACCTAAAGTTGTTCGATAACGTTCAGCATTTTAATAAGAAACAGCATGTCGCAGTAAGAGACTGGGCAAAATTGAAGTTGATTATGATTGCCAAAAACATTTGCCAGAACCTGGAGTGGCCCTTTTCACAAGCTGAAACTTACAGTATACTTTTACACCTGCAATCCCTCCTAGAGCGTAACACTGAAATTACCTTCGATTCCCGTTGGAGTAATTGCAGAGCCTCCGTAAGGTATGTATAGCTGTTACTATGCGCACTTCTGGACAAGGCGACCTGATCTCGAGTCTTAAATGAAGATTTTAAAGAGGTGAGGTTGACTTGCAGCTCGTATTCGCAGTTGCGTTCCCGGTGCTCTGGGTCAGATTGACGCTAGTGTCATACAGTGACCGTGCACGCCGTGCACACCTTCGCGCCGTGCACACCTTGGCACCCTCCTGCACACCCGAAAAATGAGGCTGCAGAGCCACATACAATAGATATTATTGCGAGGTTTTTCGTTATAACAGTCTAATAGGTCCTAAAGTGCATGCCCTGCTCCCATTTCTTATTTGGCCTTGTTGCGCGGCCGCTGCGCGTGGTAACTGGTGGAGGTGCTGGGGACGGCGACGCATCAACTACAACGCGAGTTGCACCACGCTTACGCTGTTTTTTGGCTGCAGGCTCTGTACAAGGCTTACTTAAAGCCTTGCGCTTGCCTCTTGAGGGCAATTGGATAGCTTTGGCAGCGTCGCTCTCTTGTTTCTTTTGTTGTTTCTCAGCCTTCTTAGCAGCCTCCCTGTAGGCTTTCTCTTCCCTCACCCTCTCTCGTTCTGCCTTCCTCTGCTGCTTGTCCTGCTCATCTTGAAGCTTTTTCTGGGCCTGAAGCTTCTTCTGATGAGCCTTATCTACCTTCTTCTGCAGCTCTTGCTCCTTGTTGGCTTTATAGCGATCCTCGGCTTGGCGGATCTTGTGAGGGCTCCAAAGAACAGCTGCACTACAGAACTCCTTATCATGCTGCAGGTCAAGCCTCCTCCGCTTGTTTTTAGATGGCTTAAGCTCTCCAATTACGTTGCGCAGGCCTTCATTTTCAAGCTGTACAAGCTGAGTGTGGGCGGAGAGGTGAGAGATAGTACGCCGCAACCGCTGCACCTCCTCTGCGTCCTGATTCTCTACCACCTTGCCCAGAATTTGGATAGCTTGCTTCCAGTTATCTGCTGCAATTGGTGAAGGTGTACGAGGCAGCTGCCTGCGCTTATTCCGAAACCTATCGACGATTACAGCTGCGTTGGGTGGCGATAGGCCTGTGACTTCGAAGGCCTTGAGGATGAGGCTTGTGGTAAAGGTCTCCGTCCAGGACTTATAGAATAGGTGGAAGAAGTCACGCTTCTTCACGCCTACTAGGCCTTGAGTTGTGTAAACGTGTTTAGTGAGCTGGTTTGTATAGCTTGTAGCCAGAGGTGAGAAGAGTGCTACATCAAGCGGCTGCAGCGTGTGGGTACTGTGAGGAGGGAACACTAGTAGCAGTATCCTATTCCTATCGCAGTACTTGATGAAGGACCAGGTTATATGCGAGCCGTGGCTGTCTACTATAAGTAGTCGCCAACTTCTGCGCGCCTTCTCTCGAGTATAGCGATCAAAGATTTGTTCCAGCCACGCAAGGCCGACCTCGTCGTTCGTCCAGCCTGAGGGCGTTGCAGTAACAAATACTGAGTGCTTTTCTGCTTCTATATCCTCTACCCAGGTCGATTGTATCTCGTTAGGAGCGCCTGGATAAGGCTAGCGCCTTGTTTTTGACTCCACAGAAGCCCTACTGAACACTCGTTTGGTGCGTCTATTGAGTACGCCAATTGCGAAGCCCTTCTCATCCATATTGTACGTGTGCCGTGGCTCAATCGAGTATTCGGTGATCTTGGAGTGCACAAGCTTGAAGTATCGTGTGTACTTCTCGCTGCTATCGGCGTGGAGGCGCTGTGCGTCGATAGCGTTGGCCCATTTGTATAGGAGCTGGTCGCGGTGACGGTCTAGGAAGCGAGTAACCCACGAGTTGGAGACCCTATCTGCAGCCAATTCAGAAGCCATATTTTGTACCATCTGCCTTGTAGGAGGTAGGCCTCGCTCAGTAAGCTCAACTATGAACTCACAAAGCTCTCGCTCTTGTGTAGGGTGGAGTTTAAGCAGTTGTTGATCAGCGTTAGCACGCGACGCGACAACGTGTCGGTGGTGTCGCGACAAAGTTGTGCGGCACACATTGTATTTTTTTGCAACCGCCTGGTATGAAAGTTTGCCTTGTGCATCTGCTACATCTGCCTCTTTAAGTGCTTCTTCTAACGACATCGTGGTGTTGAGTTATGGGGTTGAGGAGTATAGTGGATTTTTGGTGAGGGTGTGCACGGCGCGAAGGTGTGCACGGCGTGCACGGTCACTGTAGCGTGGGTTCTTGGCTATTCTGCTCTGCTCTACCGCCCTTACGTGAGTATTGCTACGCGCAGGTTCTTTGCCCTATTCTGCCCTGCTCTACTGCCCTTATATGTAGTGTTGCTGCTAGCGCAGGTTTTTCGCTATTCTGCCCTGCTCTACCACCCTTACGGGGAGTTTTGCTGCGCGCGAGTTCTTTGCCCTATTCTGCCCTGCTCTACTGCTTCCGTGCACAGCCCTGCACTTGCTGCTTACCCTAAACAATTAGCAAATTCTTGCTGGCCTAAATTATTGGCATAGAAGGACAAAACAAGAACTGGAAGAATTTATTCTGAGGGTGCTGGCTGTCTTAATGTGCTCAGAGGAACCGCTTTGAGGCCTATCACGATATCAGCTCGAGCACCCACTCTTGGAAGTGAACCACTTGTGGCCAACAATACTGAAGAGTACCACACCACCTGTTGCATTACCGGTTGTATGGTGTGGATCAGATGGCATTCCAGGATCCCGGTATGACGCCAATATTGGACCCTGGACCACCTTCAGATAATGGGAAAGGGTTCCGAGGCGTGGCGTCTTCCGCTGGCACACCACCTACACTGAAGGAACATGCACATGATCAGGACCCTGGATTTTGGTCATGGAACTTGTCAGTTTGCGTCTCGTGTAACCATCACGAGGTATGTTTTTGTGCTGTTGTTGCTTTTTACATTGTGCTGTCTGGCGGTTCTCTTCATACACACAGTTGTACTGCTAAGCACGGGACAATTGACACGATTTGTATGTCGACATGAAAAGCAAGCGGAAAAGCTCTCGCATAGTTTACAAGTACATCGAGATTCCACGTCCCAAACCGACCGATGAGTCAAGACCGCAGCCTCCCTGCGACTCTCTTGCCCACCGCAGCCCCCGACTGTACACTTTGACATACCAACATCCACCTCGGCAGCTTCGAATTCTCCAGCGTCATCTATGCCATCTTCTCGACCAACGTCAACATCATGTTCGCCCTCTGCCGCCAGTCCGACATCGTCTCCCGGTCGCGCTATAACCACAAAGGCTTTCCAGCAATCTCCACAAAAGCTTCTACGGAGGCAACGAATTTGATAACTCAACAAGTTGCATCATCGCCACCTTTTACCAGAGCCTTGAATCAACCTTTGGAGACGCTGTACACCACCACCACGACCACCGTCACTTCCAAAGATGACACAATCGTGAAAGAACACAAACTCAGCTCCAGGCACGACCTCCATGTTGTGAAGGGCGCGACGAAATGGAATGGGTTCAGAAGTCCACATTGCGATTATCCGAAATAGAAGGTCAGAGAAAAGAAAGTGCTAGCCAGCTATTCTTCTGGTCAGGCTTGGTGAGCCTTCTGTTGTATGTCGAGTGAGACTCCCTTTGCTGTCGGATTCGATGCGCGGCTTCGGCGGTTGGCCTGCATTACGTATTGCTGAAGCATTCTGTTCAAGGTGTTCTTATTCTAGCCTTATTTGTCATCAGTCTTCTGATTGTTTGGCCTCTGGCGGTGGTTTTGTTCGTCGATGGCTTATCCTTGTCATGCTTGTCGTTGGTGCGAGCGGAGATGTGGGCTGAACTTATACAGAAGTCTGATTGGGGACAATCATTTCTAATCTATCGCCTCTTCAGCGAGCCCAAACGCCGGCAATGCATGGCTTGTAATGCTCCAGCCCTAACCCACGTATCTTAGCATAGTCGTACATTATACTACAATCCTTCATCCATATTCACAAGTGGATGTTGCTCAAAGTGTCTCAATAACGTCTGGTACAATACCAGCATCGTTGAACTTTGCACGCTCGTCCAAACAAATCGAGGACCTACGCCTCTAAACCATCCAGCGATTCCTTCTGTCTTGTATATGATCTTCAGGCCGGTAAAAACAGAGGATGTGTCGAGTGTTGCTGCGCCGTGTGCTCTGAGAGTCGTGGAGGGTGACGATGTCGAGATAGGTCGGGTTTGCGAGATGTGTGTTGATGTAGCTTTGGAGGTTGGGGAGTGTTTCGAGGATGACACGGGCGATATTGCCGGTTTCGCCTGGGATTTCGACGTCGCTGTAGGCTCGGCTTGCTGAGTCTGGATGCGCGTCTTGACCACATCCAGAGGTGTTGTGATAACGCCCGCTGCTCCTCCTGCACTGGCTGCTGTTGCTGTTTCCAGTAAGAGACCAATGTTGTTCGACCCCATGTACGTCTTCGCCATATCTCTCTCTTTCTCATAAAACGTAAACTGCAATGCAGAAAAAGGGAGATCTCGCCACAAGGTAGCCTTGTATCCATGAAACAACGCACTGAAGCCTTCAGTCCTGATGATCACGCGAGCGGCGTCGATTGTCGAGCGGTAGTTGTAGCCGGAGTTGAAGAAGGGGTTGTTGTATCGGCCCTGCAGTTGAAGGCGCGTTTTCAGCACTTCAGACGGTACGTATGCGGGTGCAGCAGCAAGATCACCGAGCAGGCCTGTTTTATGTCAGTTGGTGAAAACTCAGGAGATTCGAATGTAATCTACCTGCTGTGAAATATGCCACTGAAGGAGTGATGCCGTTCTCGATCATGTATCGTTTACTCCACTCGTATGTTCCAAAGAAGCACACTGTGCCAGCAAAAGATCCCAAAAAGGCAGGCTTCACGCCTCCGTAAAGCCCTTTCCGGAATCCTTCTTGTCGCCATATTGTGTAGTATGTGCTGCCCATGGAGGTGTACTTCGGTGGCATGTGTGGATCGCCTTGTTGACGTGTCTTGACTGTGTCCAGTGAATGCATGAGCATGTCACCGGTTGTGCCTCCTATCCCTCCAGCCAGCATTGCCTGCATGATGGTCAACCGACGTCCTTGCAGGCCTTGAGTCTAGGCTTCCTCACATGAAGATATGGTGGTCGTCCCTCATCATCCTCTATTTCCTCCGCTATGACCTTTGCCGTGTCTGCCACAGACGATGCGACGCTGTCCATTGCGACAGCAACATCTCTTCTCCCCTCTTCGACCAGATCGTGTGTAGGTTCTCCGGTGGTAAAAAAGTTAGCCACTCGGGCAAGTACCATTAGCGTTGAGCCACGACAGGGACGCCGTATTGATGCAAGAAGGATTAGGAAATTACGAAGAAACGAGAAGGTGCAAAGGAAAACGTAGGATGCGCAGATGGTCGATGCAAGGAGTGACGTTGCTGTCGCTGCAACATGTGTGACGCCTGGACAAAATCTCGCGATGCCAAGACCACGGAGAAGCCGTTCCTGCCCGGCCCCTGCTCGTTCACTATCTATCAGCGGCTCAGGGACAACGCCCTAAGATAACGAACCTCGAACTTCTCAAATGGCATACCATCGTTCAATGAAGTCGGTAGATGCAACACATTCTTGCGAATGCACATGATGTGCTTCAACGTAGACGCAATTGGTTCGTGATTTTGGTCAGAGTCCACACAAGGTTTAGCGCCGATAACATCGCGTGTCCCAGCCACTTTGTTTACATTCGCGTCCAGTTTCTTCCCCACACCATCACACATTGCACATTTTCCACGACGTTGTGCTTCGATCGCTTCAAAGTTGATATATCCTTGATCGCCTCAGTTACGCGACTGCATTCGTACTAGTCACCATGTCTCATTCTTGGTTGCAGAAGAAGCGCAAAGGCGAGCTGATTGACCTTGCGCAAACAGCACAGCTTCCTGAGTACGTTCCCGGAGGATGTTATGTTTCACTACGTGCATTTAACGTGTTTTACAGCGCAGATGCTTATTTGAAGGATGATCTTGTGCTCCAGCTTGAAGACCACCTGAACAAGAACGAGACCATATTTGCCAAACACCCGGATTTCCGTGACTACTATGGTCGTAGCGGATCTCCAGTAAAGCGCGAGCGTTCTTCGCCAGAGGCTTTGAACACTGTGAAGTCGACGCGCCGTAGGACTCTTGTCAAGGAACCATCGTACGTATCATTCGATATGCGTGACGCGTGACGCGCCAAGCTAACAACGACACCACAGTGAAGAAGCAACACCAGAGAAAAGGACGCCCTATTCGACACGCACACCGCATGCTGCTGCCCAGTCCGCTGCACATTCTGCCTCCAGAACAGTTCAATCGGCCTCCCAGAGCATCTCGCAGACTGCCCAAGACTTGTCACAAACCCTACCCCAAAAAACACCACGAGCCATATACAGACGCGTATCCGAGATCGTTCGCGATGTTGACATCCCGCCCTCGCCATCCCAGCTTGCTGAAGTAGCAGATCAGTCAATACAGGCTGCCAAGACCAAGGCTACTGAGCTCTGGGAGAAGACAAGGGTTGACGAATTCAAGGAATTTGTCCGTGAAAACGTCAGCTCAGTTGCTGCCATCCAGACACTCATTTTGCTCATCGAGGCTGCTGGACTTCAATTCAACACCCTCCAGACAACCCCTGCCTTTGCTCTAGACTCGGCAAACAGTCACTACCTGCACATTCCGGACTTCTGGACGCTTCTGACCAGCGAATGGTGGGCACCAGCCACACTATGGTCTCTGACAAACTGGGTGCTACCATTCGTCTTCTCCTACTTTTTCAATTTGACGCTGCGATCGAACACCAACCACAAGTCTTCTTACCGCCAATATCCTGCAGACCCACTTGTATTCAACATTGTCAGGGCAATTTTGGCGTATAGCGCGTATCGTGTCCCCATCATCGATGCCAGTTTAGCCGGCGAAGCTGGACTTGCCAGAGTCGTTGACCTTAGCTGGGGCCCATTTTCAGAGCAAAGTGTGGGTGTTGTACGTAACAACGTTCCTGGTGGCTATAACGGATTGCAGATTGGCTCTGTGGTTGGCATCTTGGTCAGTTTGTACGACGCCGCGCTCAAGAAGTGAGCGCTCGGTGTATGCCTGGTTCATGGCCGGGAATGGGTTGGAAACGAAATGGAGTGATCTTCAGAGGGCGGCGTTTAGGGTTGGCTGGCTTCCTTCGGGCTGTGGAGACAGCAGATCCTTCTTCAATACACTTGCTTTTACCACCGTCCCCGCATTAGCGTTGCAGTACTGATCACATGGCCCTCGCAGCAGCACAACGGATGTATCTGCGCAAGGTTGGAAAAGATTTCATCCAACCGTATGCCGAAGCACGACCTCTTGGCTCCATCAGCAGGGCCGTGCATGTACAGACACGCACACGTGTTAGAGGATACAGCTCGGCCCACCAACGGAGTTTCGGACCCGGCCAAGCCGACCGCCCCACACCAGCGCCACATAATCAGGCTGTGCACTTAATAGTTGGGTCACTTTTACTTTGGTCGGGTGGGCTCTATTATGTTCTGAACATGTTAGATACTTAACGTACTCCACAAGCGAGCCGGTCACCCAAGCGAGTCGGTCACTCAATTTTACACCAAAAATTAAGATTTTTGCACCTTAATAACTCTACAACCAGATAATAGAATTGTCTAAAACTTGAAATACTATGCTGCATCTACGTAAAGATCAATTCTATAGAAGCGCTAGGATCCTGTATCAGTCGCACCGGAGTTATTAAACAAAAATCAAAATACAGGGATTATTTTAGCGTACTTTCTAATAACTCTACACACGTTAAGGATAGAGCTTAGATCTCCAGGGCAACTGATCTTGACATAGGTAAAGCATAGCATTTTGATTTTTAGACAATTCTATCATCTGGTTGTGGAGTTATTAAGGTGCAAAAATCTCAATTTTTGGTGTAAAATTAAGTGACCGGCTCGCTTGGGTGACCGGCTCGCTTGTGGAGTACGTTATTGTATTCTAAACATGTTCTAAATAACGTACTCCACGGGCGAGCCGATCACACGGGCGAGCCGATCACTCTGCCAAGACCACACCAAACCTCCACCCTATTATGGCTCGCATTGGCCCATGTTAGCCTTGTATACAGTAGTACAGCACATAATATCATTCAGTAACACCTTCTGCAGCCTTCTTACACGTGCGCGAGTTATGCCCTACCTTGTGGCACTTTTTACAGCGTCTTTGGGTTGCCTCACCTCCTTCAACACGCACTCGCTTCCTTGCCTTCTTACCATCACCACGCGCCCCAAACTCATTTAGAGTAGTTAATCGAAGGCCTTCCTCAGCTGTTAGGACCCCCTCCTGCTGTAACTGCTTTCTTTTATGCGATTTACGTCGCGTGGCGGCCTCATTTGCTGCTCGAAGCCCAGTAATCTCCTTTTAAGCCAACACCAGCTTGTGCGCTACCATAGCTGCGCCTTTGGCAAGCTTTTCAAGGGCCTCAACCATTGAAGTTGGTGAGCTGCTTGCATGCCTTTGAATCCTCTCTCGAACCAGCGTTGATTGCGACCCTAATTGCAGGGTATTGCTCGGGGTTTGGGACTGCCAGGGAGTATCTTCCACAGTAGGTAGCGGTGGGGTACGTAGGCGGACATCAAGACCCATTATGACCCGTTCTGGGTCAAAGGGGACTAATCCAGCGCCTCGGAACCCTCCTTGGATATTAATAGGAGTAAATGACTCCTTGTAGGCACCTATAAAGCATGGCAGGAAGTCGGTTTTAATGATATGCGTGATTCTGTTGCGCATGAGATCCTCAGCTTGGCGCCCATACGCCTTCTTCAAAGGGGCAAAACAACCCACATCAAGTGGCTGCAAGAGGTGTGATGAGTGTGGAGGCATACACAGTGTGATAATCTTTGCTTCCTTGCAGTATTGTTGGAAGTTAAGGGAGTTGTGGCTCTCATGGCCGTCAATAAGGAGCAGCCGGTACCCTCCTCGGGTGCGCCTCTTTGTATGGGCATTAAAGTGCTCTAACCACTGGAGTCTAAGCTTGTTGGTAGTCCATCCGTTCTCAGAGACTCCAATAACCCAGTCCTGAGGCAGATTGTCCTCTTTGTACCAGGCAGAGAGGTGGTATTGGCCTTTGAAGATGATGAAGGGCGGAATGGCCCATCCAGTGCCATTCATGCCCTGTATGACTGTTGTCCACTCCCGATTGCCCTGCTGGACTGCCTTTGGCCGTCCTCGACGCTCTGAGCCTGTAACAACTGCTCCTGTTGATATCTGGCCCATCATAAAGCCAGTCTCATCAAAGTTGTACGTGTCGTCATCCTGGATGCCATACTTGGCTTTGGTATTCTCTACAAGGCGGAACCAGCCTTGTATGATCTCTGGATCCTCACAGAGGGCTCGCTTGTAGTCGTACTTGCGATTAAACTTAACTTTGAGCTCAGGGCGGCGCTTAACGAACGTACTGGCCCAGTTTACGCCAACATGGCCCATATTGCGCTCTTTGCGCAAAGAATTAGCCATGTCAGCCACAGCAGCCAGCCGAGGGCCGAACCCTCTGGCATCTAGCTCAAGTATGTGCTGGATGACCACGTCCTCCTCAGTCTGGTCCAGGTTCCTTGATTTTGGCGTACAATCGGCTTGTGCAGTTCGTCCTGTGTATCGAGCATGTAGTGTGCTGTAAGGCGCGTTATATATAGCTGCAGCGCGTCGCAGTGTGAGCGTCGCGTCTTGTTTGATTGCCTGGAGCGCGAGCTGTATAGCAGCTTCTTTAAAGGGCTTAGATCTGTGTTGTTGTTGAGGCATCGCGTGGTAAGGTGGAGGTTTGGTGTGGTCTTGGCAGAGTGATCCGCTCACTCGTATGATCCGCTCACCCGTGGAGTACGTTAATAGGTTTTATCCTGCTAATATTAAGATATCCTAAGTATTAAGTATCTAATATGTTTAGAACATAATAGAGCCTTTTTGCCAGTGTTTGGTCAGGTAGGAAATACTTTGGTGGGGTGGGTGTGGCTGAGCCTTGGCATGGTGGGCCGCGATTCTCCGTTGGTGGGCTGTGCCGCAACCTGCACGTGTTACTTGTCGAATGGATGCATGCCACAGGATGTTGTGCAGGCTTGCGTACAGCGGATGAGCGGGACGTGCCGCGTTGCGCTGTGATCCGGTTTCCGGCTTTTGCCAGCCAATAGCGTTGAGGCCAACGGAGCAGCGCTTCGTGAACATCTCATTGGTCCTGCGATACACGACTCCGATGTATGTACATGTACAAGTCGTGACTACAATCACCCTCAGCAGCCTACCGCGGGACACTCTTACCTATATATAGCAGCGCTGCTAGCCAAGTAAGGCCTCGCAGTGTAGTAACACACGTCTGAGCCGAAAGGCGCATTGAATCGACGAGGTGCGGTTGTCCCTAGTAGCTTGGTATGAGTTCGTAGCCACGACAGTATGGGAACGTAAAAAGGTCCACTTTATTGCACGCGACCCTTTCGGGTATACATATGCTGAGTCTGCACAGTGCATGAAAACCTGATGTGCCGCCGTTCCGCGAGATATGCCGAGAAATCCCCTGGATGTGGTAGAAATATGCGGAAATCTGAGCTCTACGGAACCCTGACCTCCGCGGAACCCTGAACCCATACTGTCGGAAGGAGTTCCGGGTCTGAGGTAGAGTGACAGCCAGGAACAACTTCATTGGTTCAAGTTCCTGCAGGCCCCTGTTCGTGATCTCCTGTACGTCTGCAGTTGAGGTCATCAATATGTCGAAGACAAGTCTAGTGCCCCAAGGCGCCGGGCCCACGAAATTGAGAAGAACCGTCACGGCTTCGCTCGGCCATGGATAATATGCAGCACACCCAAGACTCTGTACAGACACGAGATACTTCTTAACTGCATGCTAACACACATAGACGGCGAACATGGCGTGACTTCGGGGCACCGCGTGCGTTGTCTCGAACTTTGCCGTACCGTGTTGCAGCTCGAAGCCTTGGAACTGCTGCCCCTTCTCACATCAGACCGACCAGGATCTTGGGCGCCTTATTGAGCCGTGTAGATAAGCAGCAAGATTGATTAATGGTTAAAGCGTAGAGCATTGTTAGAAGGTAATAGCGGACTCCAACATACTGCCTACAAATAGTGAAAGTTCGTTTATCTTAAACATCCATCGTAGGTATTGGCTTGATGAGTCAGCTTTGTACATGGTGGTACACAGCTGTTAGTTCGGCAATTGAGGTAGCAGTGCATCGTGGCGGGGGAATTTCTGTTCTTGTTAGGTATTAAGGTCCTAAGCCTTACCGGCGACTTACAGCGATACCTACTAGGGTTTTGCTAGAGCTGATTAGAATACTCAAATGCTCGCACTGAGCATCTAGTGATCTTTTACAAGGGAAAAAGCCCTGGTGTGGCAAAATCGCATTGCATTCAGGCCCTCCCTCTATCGGTACTGTGTACACGTCGATCGCAGTGAGCGTTCTCGCAGCCAAGACCTGGCGGTGTACTCTTAGTCGTGGACTTAATATGGGCATTTATTGAATGGTTGCGCAAGTGCGGGATGCCGTGTATCTTTTCCAGCACTCTGGTGTTGTGCGCATCGGTGGGGCAAAGCGGGGCTGCCCGGCTGGGACAAAGTGAAGGTTGAAGCTGCACGTCGAGCGAAGTGGGGCTGGCAGTGGCGTGACACATTGAGCCTCAAACTTGGAAGATTGAGGACTCCACGAAGCCGCAGCCCTCCCTTCACTTGCACGACGACAAGGAAGCACACTGATACTAATTTTCATTACAGGTTACAGTCCAAGGTTAATTTTCAACATGCGCCTTAACCCCGACGGTGATCGAGACAGTTTCCCAACACGTGCTCAACTTCCTGTGGTTGCGGGTACGCCAGCAGGCTCAGCATGGTTCTGGGGCGGAAATGATGAGCTCGGCCGTCTTAATCTTCTGACTCCTGAGCGCATAAGGAGGGCAACACAAGACAACGTCAAGACCGGTCATGTTGTTTCCCTCAACATGCCTTTGAGTGAACCCTCACCACCGTTCTTTGGGCGAAGACCGATCGAGCACAGAATCAAATCCATTGGTAAAGGCGCGTTCGACGACGAGATCACAATCAACACACAATCGAGTAGCCAGTGGGATGGGTTTCGACATTTCGCTGATCCCAAGTCAGGATGCTTCTATAACGGCATCGTGTCTGAAGAAATCGAAGGAGATGAAGACGCAGGCGAAGATGGACCGGAGAGGTCCCGAAGACTCGGTATCGATGCTTGGGCAAGACACGGAATAGTTGGACGAGGTGTATTACTTGACGTGTACAGCTGGGCGCAGAAAAACGGCCCCTACGACCCATTCACCGAGCATCTTATCACAGCAGCAGATCTGAGAGCATGTGCTGAAGCACAAGGCGTCATGTTTCAGACAGGAGATATCGTCCTGATACGTACAGGTTGGATCGACAAGTACAACACTCTGACGACCAAGGAAAAGGAGGACCGCAGCAAGTGGGACGTAATGAAGCATCAGTACGCTGGACTGGAAGCCTCAGACGACATGAAGGACTTTCTGCATGACACATACTTTGCAGCCGCTGCGACAGACAACGCTAATTTCGAAGCTTGGCCGCCGATAAGCTTCGAAGCGAGCTTGCATGCTGCAATGCTCCCGCTCTGGGGTATGCCAATCGGAGAATTATGGAATCTAGAAGCACTGAGTCGAATGTGCCTGCGAGAGAGGAGGTGGACGTTTCTGCTGACCAGTTCTCCGGCAAACGTTTCGGGCGGAGTGGGCAGTTCGCCGAATGCATTGGCGTTGTTTTGATAACGGTTGATGCTTCCATGCCTCCTGACAAAGCCTAGATGTTTGAGGGTGTGTCTCCTCTCTTCCTTTCTCAATTCTCTGGCTTGTCTACGTTCGTTATAGAGAGTGTGTGTATGACTTGAACAATGATGAGACGTTTATGCAGCTATAGCTATTTATAATTACTGATTCGTTGCCAGGTGAAAGCGTCCTAACCGGCCACCATCTTGCTGTGCATCTCGATAAAATCCAGAATTTTTCGTTTCTCAGCACTCCATCATATCTTCCAGATCGATTACTTCCAAGGGATGTTCTTGCAGTCTTTACAGTATGTTGTCGCACAGAAATTACACTGCTTCTCGAAACTGTAGAATTTTTGTTTACAGCCACAGCACTCCCAGGCTCTTGGAGGTGCAGGAAACTGATCGGAATGACCTTCCGGATGTGCCATAGATAAAAGTGTGTGGAAGTGGCTGCTCGGTGTTCTGATCCGGTGTTGCTTGCTGAATGTCGATGATACTTATGGTATCGGTCTTGGCCGGCGAGTGCGCTTGTGTCGAGTGGACGGAAACAAGCTCCTGCTCGGTACGGAGGCGCTTTGGTGCGTCTTACACCGTTGGTAGCTCCACGAAAAGATGGCTGAAGGAGTGGAAAATGTCTGAGTATTCGGCTTTGATTGCTGGCTTTCAAAGTTGAGTGTATTTCATATAATGTGTGTCATGCATTTCTTGTGAAATTTTAATTTGGAGATTGGTTGATACATTCTGACTAGCGGGGTGCAGCTGGTATAAATCAGGGTACTCTCCTCTACCTGCCTCTGACAGTATGATATAGAGCGGTTTTAGAGATGCTCACTATCGGCCCAATCATAAGCCAGGTCGCTACATGTACAAGGGGGGTGCCTGAACGGAGTAGAAATACGAGGTGCTTGCACTGAGCATCTACTGATCTTTTACAAGGGAAAAACCCCTAATATGGCAACTCGTATTTCTGCTCCCTTCAGGCACCCCCCTTGTACGATCTGTACGACATTTGCTAGCGAACGGGGACCTTCCCAAGCTCACCTTACCGAAAAGTAGACTAAGTGGGAAGTAGTGTGTAACTGTCGGAGTGTGTGAACCGTACGCATAGGAAAGAAGTTGAGGATTGACTGAGGTTGTATTGTAGAAGCTATGGAAAGTTTATGTAGGTGAGTGACCATAAACAGCGCTAGTCTCAGATAGGCATCGTCCTATCACCAAACCGTGACAGTAACTACTTCCGGAAATAAAGTTGTCAGATATAAGGATGGAGAGGTGTCAGATAGAACGAGCTATGGTGAGGTCGGATCTGTACAATCGAGCAGGGACCACCTAGCTTGGCACACTAGCGAAGAAGTTGGAACCAGCCGAACACGGTTGGAACAACGACACAATCATCATCAATATCATCAAGTTGCATCTACATCTATTCATCATCTATCTGACAAAAGTATAGCTAATTCTTGGCGCACGGCTGGAAAAGCTCATCCCGGTGTCTACTGGGTCAAAGAGCATAGCAACATCATTTTTTTGCTCTCCAGAAGAGCATGGGCTGCGCTAAGGACTCTTATGCGCAGCAGCAAGATCCTGCGCTGACTGAAGAGACCTTTCGAGCGGGCCAGACCCTGTGAACAACCCATGCGCCTACCAGAGTTCGGTCTTGGACGATTTGCGCCAGCGGCCCGCTGATAGTGTCAAGCTAAACGCGGTATCCCTGAAGTCTCTGGAAAGTTCAGGCGATGGGTTGCATGACTAGCCCTCGTCAAAGCCTGTATGGTAGGAAGATCCCGCGGTGGGGAACTTCGCTTCCAGTTGGCACTTGAGCTTGTGTCGATCTACTACCTGCTGTTCTGCTTCTCTCAGTGACCTCGGGACCGTCTTCTTCAGCTTCAGCTCGGGCCGATCCTTGAAGGCGGCGCAATCAACAACGGTGCCAACACACCATGGGCAATGTCAGTGACGCGCGCAATTCAGTCAGTATCATGATAAGACTACTATTACGCCAGCCGCATGCAGGACAAGGGTCAAAACGTGCCTATGCAAGGGCATGAGCTATTGGTCAGCGCCCATAATGCCAAAAGGAGTTCGGCGAAGAATGTTGAAGTCCACTCGAACGACATGCGCACATTAGAGCAGGAAATATGGACAGCCTTCATTGCAAATGGAAGTCTCGTTTCCAGTCGTCTGACTGAATCCTTCTGGCGTGCGCGTTTTGGCTAGCCTTCGCTATACTGAATACGCGCGCCCCTCTCGCACGGTCGAATTCAGACGGCTGGGGAGATGGGCTTGTCTCGCACATGAACACCATCATGGCTCCGTGAAATAGTGCCCAGAGACTAGAGGTTTTGGTAGAATTCCAGGCTGTCCAGCCAAGATCAAGCACAGCACTGTTGTACTCCGGAAGCGCTGGAGCAGTGTGTCCAGCTTTTTGACAGCCTACATTATTTTGCAAATACTCAGCCGGAATATCAAAAGCTGTCGGGACGTAAACGGTTCCGAAGTCATGCTACGCTAGCTTTACGCAATGCTTAGTAAATTGAATTTATTTACTCTACGTCTCTGACAGAGTCTACTCTACGTGCCTGATATGAGGTCAAGGCATGCCTTGACTGAGCGGAACCGCCCATACACCTATAGTTGATGCTTAGTACAGTGACGTCGCGATACTAGCAGTAACTTTGCTTTTGTCGCTTTTGGTTGGGGATGTAGGCAAGCTAGGCTCGCTTTGGACGGACGGTGAGGTATAGTTGATGTCTATAGAACTTGGGAGTGTTGTTGATGGTAACCACAGGGATTGTAGGCAAGCTAAATTTGGTTGGGATTGTGCTGGTGTGCTGTTAACTAATGGGGCGAGGTAGTGTGGTGACGTTGCAATATTGGCGGTAACTTTGGTGTTCCTCTAATGTGTGCATCACGTGATGCATACACCCGCTCAACCAATGGGAAGGCTGAGTGGCTCATCCAATCAGATTTCACGCTCCAAAATGCAGTGAACCGCAGTACTACCAACGTGTCGGATTCGTTATTGCTGCTAGCGCAGCAATAATCATCATACATTATACGAACGATTGTGTCAATATCTTTTTGATTCGTTAACCACTTGTACATCGTGCACTGCCCTTCGGCGCGTGTCGACGTGTTCGCGTTCCCACACCACCGGCAAGGAGTGGAGTCAACTACGGCGCCTTTTACGTATTCGACATAGCTAGGCAATCTTGCAGCAAGCGATCACGCATGTCGGTATTTATTCCATCTGGAGACAATGCGTCGTCTAGTCTGGCGCTAAACTACTTGTTGTTCATCTCACACAATCGCAGTGTAGCTCAGTAGCAACAAGTTCTGTCACTCAACGGCCTCATTTGGCTGCCACTAGTCCCTCCGACAGCAGGCGTGACGCGTTCTTTTTACTGTTTACTATGCGCTCAACATAAAGAGTGTAGTGTGGACAGGACGTTATTGGCTGAAAGGACCGTAAGTTGTGATTGCCACGTCTTCCTGGAGTTGCATTAGACTTCAAGATTTGCTTTGACTTGCCGGCCAAGTCCGAAGGAAGCGCAGAGACTACGGTCCGAGGCGCAGGCATGTGCCTAGGGAAATGTGTCGGGAGATTAGAGTCGAAGGCAGGGTTAATCCCGTACAAATGCTCTTGACTTATTCTGATCAGCTGTTTTTCATTATGGCACGGTGATTGTAAGCCCAGGGTACCTTGTATGGTCACGTGGATTATCCACCGACCAATCAGCCCACTACTCTATGTATATAAACCTACATCACAGACCTTCCGGTCATCAGAACAATACACATCACATCAATACAATATACACCCCAACTGCTTACAGTTATGAGCCCGGCCTAATCCGCTCTATCTATCATTGAACTACCTACCTACCAATTTACCGCGAAAGCGTCGCGACCAACATGTCGAAAAACATGGTTACCTCCGATATCGTCCTTCAAGGCCAGAGCAACTGGGAACTCTGGATCTTTGTTGTCAAGCGCATTGCTGAAGCAGGCGCCGTATGGGAATATGTTGATCCTGATCAACCCCATCGTCCACTCCATAAGCCTGAGAAGCCTGCTCAACCAGCTCCTACTGTCAACGCTGATGGATCTCCACCAACTCAGCCTACTCAACAGGCTCTCATGCAGTACAATCAGGATCTCAGCAACTATTACAAGGACATTAAAGAATACAGACGCCTAAAAGATAAGTTAGGACAAGTCGAAGCTCATATTACTAAGACAATTCAGCAGGATCTGATCTATCACATTAAAGACAAGCCAACTGTACACGATCAGATTAAGATGCTCCAAGACCTCTACTCTCCAACGACAGCCGATCAAGAATACCGCGTCCAGAAGGCGTACGAAGCAGCCAAAGTCTTACACGCTCGATGATCAAACATCGAAGACTGGTGCTGTGAATTCCTCACAGCCTATAACCGAGCAAAGCAACTCGATTTACCAGAAGTACATGGCTTCCGCGCACACAAGGATCTTGTACGAGCTATCAAGCAAGTTGATGCTGCATACGCTGCAAGTGCCTCACTCAATATCTTCAAAGCTGAAGAGACATGGAACTTGAATCGCAACGTACCTATACCAAACCAGTCGCAGCTATCCACTACCCTTGCGGACTTCCTACGCTATCATCGAACAACGCACTCAAGGAAGACAAACATTCATGGAGGTGTATTTGGAGCTACGCTGAATGGCCAAGAATCTCCGTACAAGAGGAAAAGATCAAGAGGCGATGAGAAACCGTTAAAGCCCTGCCTCTGTGGAGACACTCACTTCTGGGGACAATGTCCATACATCGACACAGCACTCAGAACACGAGGATTTGTCGAAGACCCTGAAAAAGCCAAGAAGATTACTGCATTTGAGGCTGCAGATACGAAAGGCATCCTAAACAAGATTCGGGGAAAGAACCGACGCTACAAGAAGCAGAGGAGCAAGGATGCTGATACGCGAACTGACGCTGATTCGATAGAAATCGACGCAGGCGATCAACCTACAGATCGATCCTCACACGAGGCATATGCAGTCTTCTCATCTGCATTCAACAACCAGTCATCGCTCCACGACTATCCGCTTCTCCACTCATGGACTCTGGATCCTGCCACCGATATCCACATCTGCAACAACCCCGTCGAGTTCCACTGGAAGGCTCCGGCAGCTGACGACGATATCGTCCTAGCAGGCGGTTCAGAAATGTCAATCGAAGCATGGGGAGAAGTCACAATACCCCTCTCCACACCAATTGGAATCAAGAAAACAACGCTCAAACGAGTAGCGCTCATTCCATCTTTCTTCACCAGCCTGGTCTCTCTCTCGCGTCTCACGTCATCAGATATACACTTCGACTCGGGCCGAAACGTGTTGTACCGCGCAGTAACACCTCGCGAAGATATTGCAAAGCTTACCCGATTGGGAGGTCACTGGCTAGTCGTGCATCGCCATCAGCCTACAGCACCATCTACGCAGCTTTCAGCCTTCGCAACCAATCAGCGCAGAACTCAGTACTCGGCTCTTCCACTCAAGCCTCGATTGCTCACAAAGCCGCAGCTTCATGTCTTGCTAGGACATGCAGGCAGTGATGCTATCGATCAGCTATCAAGCCACGTCAGAGGAATACTGCCACCCACTGGTTCGGCTCCATCCACAATCAACTGCGATGAATGCCTGCAGAACAAGGCACACCAAATCATATCTCGACGCATTGGACACGAGATTGGCGCGTCTCGACTATTCGAAACAGTAGCTATCGACCTCATATAGCTCGACGTTCCTGGATACAACGGGCACCGATACGTCTTCCATGGATTTGATCTATACACAAAGCTCAATTTCGTATATACGATCGCAAAGCGCGACAAGGCAACGCTGCTCAACGTCCTTACCCGTCTTGACCGATCAATCAAGCGCGAATTCAATACTACCGTCACATTTCTGATTGCTGATGATGAGAAAGGCTACGGTATTACAGACGACTCAGCACGAGCATACTGCTATAGAGAAGGAATTCGAATCCAGATAAGAGCACCGCACACTGAGGAACAAAACGGATCTGCCGAACGCTCAGGCAAGAACTTGATCATACGAAGCCGATCAATGAGCGTCACATCAAATCTGCCTCTACAGCTTGCTCCTGAGATATACGTCACTGCAGCATACCTGCTCAATCGCACAACTACACGAACAATCGGTTGGAAGACTCCATTCGAAATGGCTTACTCGAAGCAACCTTCAATTACTCACCTACGAGTATACGGCTGCCGTGCATACGCACTCCGTCCACAGATACCACGAGGCGACAAACTATCTACACGGGCGCTGATCGGATACCTGGTTGGATATGACTCTTCGAACATCTATCGAGTTTGGCTACCAAATGCGAGGAGCAGAGCGCATCAAGGAAAGGTCATTCGAATACGAGATGTTACATTCAAGGAGGACCTCTTCTATCAGCACAGAGACGAATCTGATCCACTCCTCAAAGGCGAAGAGCTTGAGGCAATCACGCACACACTCCATATGCCAACTTTACAGGATCCTGAGGACTTCAGAAGACGAGTATAGCACTATACCAGAACTCGATCAGTTATCTAGCCCACCCTTGGACAATCTCACCAAACCTCCTGAGCCATATAACAGTGGTAATCTCTTGCCAACACCAGCTACTACAACCTCTCCTGATCCAGATACTCATTTGCCCAATCAAGCCTCCTCGACTACACTTGGGCATACCCCTACACCAGACTTCCAGCCCTCTGCACAAACATCAAGAAAGCGGAAGCGACTCAGCTCACATGACTTAAACGCTGCACAAAACCGCGAGCTGATTGACAGCAACCTACGCGAAACACATATCCTTCCTGAAGGATCAACACGAGCTCGAAAGCCCTCTCGCAAGAGCAGCAGCTTCTTTGTTAATAAATACTGGTCAACGTTCGTGGCTGCATCTACAAAAGCCCTGAAAACACGATTTCATCGCTCAGAAATACCTCCTGAACCTCGATTCTATCAGGACGTGATGAAGCTGCCAGCTCCACACAAGCAAGGTTTCATAGCAGCTATGCATCGCGAGATATCTGACGTCAAGCGCAAAGATACCTATAGGGTCATCAGTTGGAAGGACTTCAATTCTCAAGACCACGAGGTCCTACCGTTGCTCTGGGTATACAAATACTGTACTAGGACTTTAGTCTGTTCGCGCATGTGCACAGACCATTTCAACAACGCGAACTCTAAAGAGGGGTATCTTCTTCAACTACACACGACTACATCAATATGAGAGCTTTTAGCACTAAAATTTCATCAAATCGAGTGCGCGGGGGTGAATTATCAGAAGCCCAACGGATATACTGCTTAGCCCAGGTTGAGGCTGGTGTGTCGACAAGCGAAGTTGCTGACGCGCTGGACTGCTCGCAGCGGTGCGTACAGAAAACAGTACTCCGATGGACAACCAGCTGCAGCACCACAACGCAGCCTCGGACAGGCCGGCCACCTACATTGACTAGTAGAGACCATCGCCGGCTGCTACGGATTGCTCGGAAAAACCCAGGTATTGAGTACCACAAGCTTATGGAGGAGGCTGGACTGTGGGACGCCAATACTACCTACCCCAGCGTTTCTAAGCGTACTGTGCAGCGCGCAATGGCTGACGAGGGATACCGCAAGTTCAGAGCGAGACGTAGGCCAAAAATCAACAAGAACACAGCTGCGGAACGCCTCAATCTTACTAATGAATGGCTGGGATTTGATTTTGGGAGGCGTACTATCAGGTTCAGTGACGAGTGCAGCGTTGCTCGTGGATCTGGCCACAACACGCCCTGGGTATGGCGACTACCTGAGGATAAATGGTCGCACGAGATGGTTGAGGAGGTCACCACTGCTCGCCAACCTGCTCGTATGGTATGGGGCTCAATATGGATGACTCCAGGTGGCCGAGCAAGGCGTAGTCGTCTAGTAATTATGAATCGCGACACATCAGCCAAACGCAATGGATACACAGCTCAGAGCTACATACGAGCACTTGAGGAAGGTCTCCAGGACAGCTACAGGCCAGGCGAGTGGTTTATGCAGGATAACGCACCTATCCACACTTCCCAGGTCTCGAAGGAGTGGCTAGAGGTTCATGGTGTTGCTACGATCAAATGGCCACCATACTCACCTGACCTTAACCCTATTGAACACATGTGGTGGGCACTTAAAAAGAAGCTCCATGAGCTGCATCCTGAGTTTGACTATATGGGAGACTCTCTAGCTGAGTGGGAGGCGTTCGAATTGGGGTTGATTGAGGCATGGGCTGCTATACCTGACGCACTGATCAAACGCCTTATTAGGTCTATGCCACGACGCCTAGACGCTGTGCGACGTGCAAAGGGCTACCAGACTAGATACTAAGCGTAATGCGATTAATTTGCAACCCTAATTGTCTTATTTGGTCTATGTAGTAGAGAGTTATACTGCTTTGAAGTTGGTAATCAAATGTGGTTGTGGTGGTCCATGCGTTAACGCGAACAGACTTTTGGCACCCGATTGTAGCCCGTGACCTCACAGAGAAATGGAAGGAGAGGTGGGAACGCGCGGCAGCGAAGCAACGCAGATCGGCACCTACATGGAAAGAGGGCTGGGAGTTCCAACCCCTCCACCTGTACGACGACGTCCCTAAACACGTGGCTACAGCGATCGTGCTACTCCGCACGGAAGTACTGGGACTTAAGGCATGGTTAGCGGGCATAGGGGTGCCAGGTGCCGACCCAGCCTGCACATGCGGTCACTCGAGGCAGACCCTCACACACATCCTCTCGTTTTGCCCGGACCAGAAGGATGCGAGGCTCAAACTGATGGAGAGGGCAGGCACGACGGACCTTCCCCGACTACTCCGTGACTGGGAGAAAGTCGCGGCGGCAGGGAGATGGCTACTGGACACGGGGCTACTAGAGCAGTTCAGAGTAGCCCTTGAGGTAGAACAGACTAATACCGGGGGGTGGTCCCCGTTTGCAGCTATAGGCTAAGAACCACACAAGCCCTTCTGCTCCCCTACAACAGGGCAGCACCGACGAGGAAGGAGCGGAACTTGCACGGAGAAACGCAGCGAGGGAAGAGGCAGGGGTGTTTAGCTCGACTAGAGCATGTTGGCCCTGTACACGGAGACGAGTACATAGTGTTTATAGACCCGAAAGGGAACCAGGTAGCACTCTAAATTAAATTATTAATTAAAATATCCATCCCCAAAGCAATTCACTCGACCTCCTGCGACTCCACTTCCACTTGAAGAACTGCTTCCATCAGAAGAGCCAAAGAACGAAGCCAACATGATCAGATACGCACAACTAGTCGGATCTATTGGCTATGTTGCTACTGCTACACGACCTGACGTTTCAAAAGCTCACTCCAAGCTAGCCGAATTTCTTGTCAATCCGACTGAACGCCATATTGACGCTGCCTATCAGACGATAGCGTATCTATACCACTCAAAGGATCGAGCACTCTACTACGATGCCTCTATATCCACCGACACCGCTCACATCGTCGATCACGAAGAGCCAGACTTCTTTGGTGCTACCGACGCTTCATACGCGGACCATAAGGCTACACGGAAAAGCTCACAAGGCTACATCTTCTTCCTCTTTGGTGGACCTATCGACTGGAAAGCAACACTCCAGCGCTGCGTCACTAAATCTACTACTGAAGCTGAACTCATTGCTGCATCGTCAGCAGGCACCGAGCTACTCTGGTGGTGGAGACTCTTCAAGGACATCGAGTTTGATCCAGGTAATGAGCAAATACTATTCTGTGACAATCAGCAGACAATTCGTCTAGTCACTACGGCTACGCCACGCCTCAAGACCTCACTGCGACACATTGATGTACATCATCACTGGCTACGCCAGGAAGCACAGGCAAACAACATCAATCTTTCATACATACAGACTAAAAGCCAGCCAGCTGACGGTCTAACAAAACTGTTGCCTCGTCAGAGACACGAAAATTGGGTATCACTTTTACATTTCAATTCATTTCCTACAAAACAATGAGCTGTTACAGTACTCGTCCTGGTTTCTCCTACATGGTTTTTACAGGTTTAACGAGGCTGTACACTCTACAATGTTCTATACTTTCATATCGTTAGGGATACCACCAATCTCCATACAGAACGAGAAGCAATCAGATCTCACATGCTTTTGAGGACGCTCATCAGCGAGATCAACCAACACCGCGACGGCGGACGATCCCCACCTGGCACTGCTCCAATCAAGCGGCTACCCACCGCACTTAAACAAGCAGCTCTACCTGAACAGGGTAACATGCAGATCGGTGTGCCGCTCGGCCCGGCGTAACGCTCGGCCAAACACCAGAACACCAAAGTGACGCCAACTTCAACACGCGACAACTCAACTAATATGGACCCAATTGACCTGGCAGTTAAAGCGATGGAAACGCAGGGTGAAGGAGAACAACTCCCATATACAAAAGTTGCCGAAAAATACAATGTGAGCAGACACACACTAGCCAGAAGATGCAAAGGCACCCAAGCTCCAATGCAAGCCAAGGCAATCAACCAACAACGCCTCAACCCACAACAAGAACAAGAGCTCATACAGCATATTGAGAGGCTCACAGAGAGAGGCCTTGCGCCCACAAGAGAGATGATAAGAAGATTTGCATCAGGGATAGCTCAGGGGCATGTGGGAAAGGGGTGGGTGACGCGCTTTATCAACAAACACCATGACAAACTTGTCTCACGCTGGACATCTGGGATGGACTACACACGCCACCAGGCTGATTCAGAAGCAAGATACAAGCTATACTTTGATCTGGTCCACAGCAAGATTGAAGAGTACGGAGTTCTGCCTGGAAATACATACAATATGGATGAGAAAGGCTTCATGATTGGACAGGTGGGAAGGACTAAGAGAGTCTTTAGCAGAGAGACTTGGGAGAAGAAAAGGAAGACTGAAGTCCTTCGAGATGGCTCACGTGAATGGATTACTGTCCTGGCTTGTGTGGGAGCTGGTGGAGATGCTCTTCCTCCTGGCCTCATTTTCCAGGGTTTAAATGGCAACATTCAGTCAGATTGGGTGCAAGATATTGACCTAGATAAACACCAAGTCTTCTACACTTCAGCTCCATCAGGCTGGTCTAACAATGACGTTGGATTAGCCTGGCTTGAACAGGTATTTGACCGCTATACCAAGGTTAAAGCAAGAAGATCTTGGCGCCTTCTTATTATTGATGGTCATGGATCTCATGTCACGCTGGATTTCATCGAGTATTGCTATCAGAACAAGATCTTCTTGTTGATCTTACCTCCCCATTCAACCCACACGCTTCAGCCACTTGATGTGGTTATGTTCAAGTCTCTTTCACCTGGATACACAAGAGAACTCACAGACCTTACCCAAAGGAGCCAAGGCTATGCCCGCATTAAGAAAGGAGACTTCTTCTTGTTATTCTGGAAGGCCTGGAAGGCCTCCTTCATCAAGGATCGCATCTTGAAGTCCTTTTCAACCACTGGGATCTGGCCAAAGAACAGTGAAGCAGTTCTCAAAAGATTCCACCATACAACCACTAATAAAGCTGAGGTTACAAACAACCCTGCAGCTCCTCTTGAGACTGATTGGAGAAAGATAAGAAAGCTCATTAATGAGTCTGTGAAGGATGGGGCTAAGAAAGAAGCCAAAACTCTCACCCAAGTCTTCCACCATCTTCAAGCCAACAATGAGCTTATTTCTCAAGAGAATGAAGGCCTAAGAGAGGCAGTTCGGAGCAAGAAGAAACACAAGAAGAAGGGCGTACCTCTTGACCTTCAACAGCGTCAAGAGTATCATGGTGGAGCTGTGATGTGGTCCCCAAGGAAGGGCAGAGAAGCAAGAGTGAGAAGGACAGTCATGGAGCAGCAAGCAGCGCAGGAGAAACTGGACAAGGCTAAGAGGAAACAAGACCAGGAGGATGCGAGGATTCAGAAGCAACTTGAGCTTGAACAGAGGCGTGATAAGAGAGAGAGACTCAAGAAGGAGAGGGAGAAGGAGAAGGCTAAGAAGCAGGCTGAACAACAACGCAAAAAAGCAGAGAAAGAGGCTGCCAAAGCGACTCAAAACACCCAACAAGGGAAGAGAAAAGCTCCCCAAGTACCCTATGTAAAGAACAAGCGTCAGAAACAATCTAGGGGCGGTGCATCAAAGGATGCTGCCCCAGAGGCTGCCCTATCACCCCTAACCAAAATTACTTTACGCGGTCGCAACGTCACGCTTCCTAGCAAATTTAGATAGAACAGATTTATTGCATTGCCTTTCTTAATTACCTCCTTTATTTTTACAAGAGTGCAGCGACTAAATGTGGCGATTCAATTCAGTGATGTGGGTGGGCAAATTCTGGTGTTTCGAGCGTTACGCCGAGCCGAGCGCCACACCGATCTGCATGTTAGGGGGTGGCCTATGATCACATCAGCTTCTACATACGTTCGAACCTAAGGGAGGTGTGTAAGCCCAGGGTACCTTGTATGGTCACGTGGATTATCCACCGACCAATCAGCCCACTACTCTATGTATATAAACCTACATCACAGACCTTCCGGTCATCAGGACAATACACATCACATCAATACAATATACACCCCAACTGCTTACAGTGATCCACGTTGGCTTTCATGATTATTCGTGATGAAGGTATTAAGCTGGTTGTCGAGTCAGCTCATTGCTTGTACCGATCGAGCCGGTCTCTATCTCTAGCTTGTCCTTTTCTGGAAATTGTCAGCCATAGTATTACCAGTCGTAACGTGCCCGTGCGCAGTGTGCCCGGATTCACAGTGTACCCCGCAGAACACCAACGCGCGTCTCAACACCACAACTCCAACGCGCGATAACTCCACGACCATGGCTCCGATTGATGAGGCGATCGAGCATCTAAAATCGCGAGGTTCAGAAGAACAATTTACATTGAAGGAAATTGCTGAAAAGCATGGTGTTGACCGGTCAACTCTGGGGCGGCGATGGAGAGGCGTGACAGGGCCTAGGGATGCTGGGCATGCCAGCAGGCAAGCTCTCAACCCAGAACAGGAGTTAGAGCTTGTACGATATATCACTAAGCTTACTAAGCAAGGCCTACCTCCTACAAGGGAGATGATCAGGAATTTCTCATCAGAAGTAGCCCGTCAGCAGCTCAGCGAGAGCTGGGTTACTCGCTTCATCAACCGGCACGAGATCCATCTCATCTCAAAGTGGACCACCGCCATGGATCGTACGCGCCACCTGGCTGATTCTGAGTCAAAATACCGTCTCTACTTGGAGCTACTGCATCAAAAGATCACTGAATATCACCTTGAGGCTCGAGATATATACAATATGGATGAACACTCCTAGCCTGCTGTTGCGCCGATGGGAGCTCGCTGCCTCCAAGCCTCATATACGCAGCTGCAAAACGAGCTATACAATCAAGTTGGGTAGAGGATATCAAGGCAGGAGAACATGAGGTCTTTGTCTCATCATCTCCAACAGGCTGGTCAAACGATAACATAGGCCTAGCTTGGCTTGAGCAGGTGTTTGATCGCTGTACAAAGCAACGATCAGGTAGATGGAGATTACTTATCCTTGATGGCCATGGATCTCATGTCACGATGGAGTTTATCGACTACTGTGATGGCCACAGGATCCTTCTCATGGTCCTTCCACCCCATTCAACTCACACGCTCCAGCCGCTCGATGTAGTGCTGTTCAAGCCAGTCTCTCAAGCCTACTCCAACGAGCTCACCAACCATCTCCACAAGGCTCAAGGCCTTATTCCAATCAAGAAAGGGGACTTTTTCCCACTCTTCTGGAGCGCCTGGATATCCTCCTTCACGGAGAGCCTCGTATTGAAGGCCTTGGAAGCTACTGGGATCTGGCCGATGGATGCCAACGTTATCCTTCGTAGATTTGCCAGCACGCCAGAAGCTGAGAGAAGCTCATCATCAGGGCTCTCTGACAATGATTGGAGAAAGATGGACCGATTGGTTCGAGCTGTTGTGAAGGATACCGAACAGACTGAGTCAAAAAAGCTACGTTCAAGCGTTCACCATCTCTCTGTGCACACCGAAACACCAACATTTGAATTTTGGGTACTCTTTTCAGGGCCCAAATTTCGCTCCATTTTTCACTCTACTTATCATTTCTGATACTGTAAAAGCTACTTCGATCACCCCCAAGCGCTTGCGCGCCGGGCGATGACCGACGTAACTCCTTTGCGGCCACTGGCTTTGCCAGAGGCTCACACAAGGGCTGAGGGATTGGAGTCCCCCAGTCATTTAAACCTGCACACCTCAAGGAGGGTTTGACAGCCAGAAATTACTCCAGCTGTCCCCCTCATTCTCGGTGGAGGTGCTACATCGACTCTCTTATCCACTACCACCCAGAGGATTCAAGCCATTGAACAACTCACCACTACCCGCTATAGGATAACCCAAGCAGTAGCGGCGGCTATTGACCAAACTATTCAGCAATTCACTGCCGCACACGAAATTCCGATCGCTAAAGACCTTCAGCGAAGGCTTGCTGCAGCCCTAGAGGTCTCCCTCCAGGGATTTGCGACTGCTACACCACCGACCTCCCAGGAGTCAGTAGACGGCTGCTCCTCTGCTCAAACCTGGGCGGGCATAGCCCAGACCCCCAAACCACCCACCGAAAAATCTGCCCCCGCAACCCCGCAAAAGGGGCCCAAGCCAGTCCCAACGCGGTCCCAATCGTCAACTCCCGATGACCGAATACTCATTACTATGCCAACGTCTGAGCGACTGCGCCCAGCTTCCCCATATGCGATTAGACAAGCAGTGTGCAATGCTGTCAAAATTCCCTTAGGCGATATCCCTAAGGCCACAACCACGAAGACTGGCTGGGCGCTCACCCCAGCCAACCCAGCAGTTAGAAACAAACTGCTAGAACAGGAAAACAAGGAACTAATGTTACGATCAATTGGTGGAGACGCTGCATCTATCCCCCAGACATGGATTAATTACGCTGTTCAAGGAGTCGCTAGCTCCTATCGCTCTATCACAGGAGCCGAAGTCCCCACGACTATGGCCATGATTAGGGAAGAAGTAACCTCACAGACCCGTCAAGTACCTACTAGCTGCCGGCCTTCAAGGCATGGAGCCAACGAACAAGGACACACTACCTGGATTATATCTTTCACTGCGCCTGTCCGCCCATTTCGCCTTTTCAGCACAAGCGACTTTGCAAAAATGATTCGAAAATCTCCCCAAGTCCAGAGACATGACCCAGGCTGTCAGGGGTTTTGCCTCCCCTCAAGATGCACTAAAGATCCACGTTGCAACAACTGTGGACAGCGGATATCTGAGCACCAGGGACCTTTAAACGCTGACTGTACGCTACTCAGCCAATGCGCAAACTGTCACGGCCCGCACCGAGCTGACTATGCTGGATGCCCAGTCATCGCACGAAAAGTTAACGGAAGACTAATCAGACTTACCCGCCGGGAGCTGATAGCCACCCAGAAACTTGGAAAACAAGCCACTGAACACCGCAATTCTGAGAATATGGCACCAAGCTCTCCCCCTCAGGACACTGCTGCGGAAAAACGCCCCTCTGAACAACCTATCCCTTCCGCTAGCCAGCGCCCCAGGAGGCACCCTACTGCAAGACCAAACTACAACATGGCGGAGTTGTCCGCTAGAAGTGTCCGGCCAATCCACACGGCTTCCTCCTCTGCACCTGAGGAGGATAATGAAATCGAAATGACCGGCACCTTTTAATGAGGATACACCGGCAAGGCACCTCGCGAGATATCCAGATATGCTGGGCCAATGTGAACAGGAGCCCACCCTGCTACACTGCCCTATTACAACTCGCACACGACAAAGATATAGACGTAATCTGCGTCCAGGAACCTTTCATAGGAACAAGAAATCGCACCTCTACCCACCCAGGATATACAGTTATATCGCCAATGGAAACCTGGGGGGAGACGCCGGACTGGGAGTCAGAGAGGCCCCGCGTCCTTACCTACATACAAAAACACCGCTCTCTTCACGCACAAATTATACACCCACGACTTAATCGAGACCTACTTTGGGTTGAGGTTAATAGCTACTCTATCCTCAACGCCTATAGGCAACCCCGACAATCCAGCACCTTGGATTACATCGCTGATCTCTCCCCACCAGCCCGGGCGCTGATTGGGGGAGATTTCAACTGCAGACACGAACTTTTTGAACCTGGCGCCATATCTACAAATGGTGGCGCCCCTCTAGCCCATTGGGCTGCCGCAAATGGGTTGGACTACATCGGAGAGCCAGGGGTTGCAACCCACCGTGCTGGGCATGTGATAGACCTTACCTTCTCTAATATTCCGCATGCACAAACCTCTGTCAGCCCAGAGATGGACACTAGCTCCGATCACAAAACCCAGGTCACAATAATCCCTGGCAGGGGCCGCCCGCTTCTGGCTAAGCCCCCACTAAAGATACCAGAGAGCCGACTCCCTCGGTTTGCTGGACTCGTTGAACTTGGGATCCAAGGGCTAATCAGGCCCCAGGATTGCACCACCACTTCGCAACTTGATAATTGAATTTCAGCGCTTACCCAAACGCTGACAGACGCAATGAAGGAAATCTCGACGACACCAGGGGCTGGGCGGTCGGCTCCCTGGTGGACGCCCAAATGCAAACGGCTACATAAACGTCACCTTCAATCAGTCAATGAACTGGGACCAATTCTAGCCACTCGTGACTTTCTCACCGAAGTAAGACGCGCGAAGAAAGAGTACTGGCGCGACCGAATAGACAACCTGCCGGACGACAAGGCACTCTACCAGCTAGTTGGCTGGCACAAACTGACACACAATCAACAAGAATCCCCCCTAAAGTCAAATGGCCGCACCATAACCGATCCCTTGGAAAAAGCCGAAGCCCTTCACGACGAAATCCTCAACCGATTCTCCTCTACCGACGACATCCCAGATGCCGAAATTCACTCATCCAACACCCGACCCACGCTCCCGTGGGACACCTTTGTTTCCTCTGAAGAGGCCGAAAGATGCGCTATTGGTGTCACGAGCACCTCACCAGGGACTGACCGCCTGACCGTCCGCCTCCTCAAAGCTTGTTGGACTCACATCCGCGAAGCTGTAAGGGGCATATACCAGAGATGCCTTCAACTCCAGTATTTTCCCGCGCAATGGAAACTGGCAGAAGTTGCAATGATCCCAAAGCCGGGGAAGAAGGATAGGACGCTTGCCAGATCCTGGCGGCCAATCGCTCTACTCTCATGCCTAGGCAAAGGAGTAGAACGAATAGTCGCGCGACGAATCGCCTACACGGCCATGACCCAGGGGGTACTCAGCCCTCAACATGGAGGGGCTCTCCCGAAGCGTTCAGCAATGGATCTAGTTGCCGCCTTCACCCACGACGTAGAACACGCCTGGGCGATAGGTAAGCACGTTACAATGGTAACACTAGACGTTCAAGGTGCCTTTGACGCTCTGCTAAAGAATAGACTCCTTAAACGAATGATCATTCAAGGCTGGCCAAAGCCACTAACACAGTTGATCGACAGCTTTCTCACAGAGAGAAGAGTCCAGGTCCGGCTGGGTTCAGCAATCACGCCTAGCTATTTTGTTCAGTGTGGCACCCCTCAGGGATCCCCTTTATCCCCGGTCCTATACACACTATACCTGGCTGAGCTCCTCAACCAGGACCGGAACCTAAGGTTTGGGTACGCGGACGACGTTTGCATATACCGAGCTACAAGCTCCCTAGGGAAAAATGTAGCCCTACTCGCCAAGGATCTCGCAGCCATAGAAACATGGGGGACAGAGAATAAAGTATTCTTTGCGCCAGAGAAACAGGACATGATCCACCTGACAAGGAAGAGAGGAGGCGAACTCCCCTCATGCCAGGTCAATGAACAGCTCACCATCGCACCCATATCCCCCACTGGAGATGGTAGCCAGCCAGCCCTTCGATGGCTGGGAGTCTGGTTTGACCGCAGACTCACTTTCCGCCGACACGTCTCCGAGAGGATAGCGACTGCAAGAAAGATTACCCAGCATCTCAGAGGCCTGGCCAATACCGCCCATGGGCCCCCAGCATCCGCGCTTCGAAAAGCTATCACCACCTGTGTCCTCCCAGCTCTGCTTTACGGCACTGAGGCCTGGTACGAAGGCCGTACAAAGCAGACGGGCGTTCAACGGCCTGGGACAGACCGCGTCAGCACCCGCAAAGGCTGGCATATTCAAGCAATTGATCAGACTATCACAATGGCCGCACGTGCGGTACTGCCAGCGTGGAGAACTACACCAAAAGCCATTCTACTCAGGGAAGCTGGATTGCCGTCCGCTACAGTAGCCCTAGAACAAGCAAAACTGCGTTTTGCACTGCACCTCCGAACCACCGACGCGGCGAACCCCCTGACCTGGCAAACCAAGGTTCGACAGATTGCAAGGGGCAGAAACGTTGGAGAACTACTCCGGCCCAGATCCAAAGTCCAAAGACTCTGTCAACTGCTACCAGGGGTCCCCCGACCAATTCTGACGGCGCCACATTACTCCCCAGAGTGCCGAATAGACCCAACCAGGGGCCACTCCAAAAAGGCTGCCGCGGCTGCCTTTAAAAAATGGTGGGATCAACTCCCCCCCAAGTCGTCACCATATTTTCGGATGGATCAGAACAGCTGGTCAACGGAGACAAGAAAGTTACCTACGGATACGTCATATACCAAGGTCAGACCAAGATACACAGCGGGAGTGGCTCACTTCACTCGCTGTCACACGTATTTGATGCGGAAGCAATAGGCGCCTGGCGAGGGCTACAAGCTGCTATCCGATCGCCACAATTGCGGACGCACCAAATCTGGATGTGCGTTGATAGCAACTCCGTCATATGGGGTCTCAGAGGGGTAGCCCCCACCACTTCGCAATGGGCCTTCCTCGAATGCCATAGCGCGATGGAATCCCACGACGTACAAGTACGCTGGTCACCAGGGCACACTGGAATACAAGGGAATGAGGAAGCCGACTCCCTAGCGAACGCTGAAGCAAAACGCCCCAACGAAGCACTGGGCCTGGCGGCTAACCCCACAGTCTCTGGCGTTAAGTCAATCGCACGTACTCTTCTCCGCCTGGCGGAGAAAACTTGGTGGAGCAAAGCTAAAACCAAACTGTCTAAAAGATATCTAGATTGGGAACTGCCCTACACACCATCGGAGACGCCTGATACACTAAACCTTTCACGGCCCACTTTAGCCAGACTGATCGCCATCCGCTCATCGCATGGGGACTTTAGCTGGTATCACAAAAAGTTCAACCACGAAGAAGCAAAGCTCATTTGCTCCTGCGGACGGAACAAGACACCTGATCACATTGCACAGTGCCGAAAGACCCTGGCTACGTTCCACAAGTGGCCACTGAAAGGCTACTGCCCCCCAGATTCCCCGCAAGAAGCCAGGAGTTACCTGGCCAGCGTCATGAGCTCCCCACCTGATTTCGCAGATCTGCTTAAAGTTACTGCGTTCTATTCGAAAATTTGCACGCGGTAACGAAGCGTCAACGATAGACAGGGTAAACCTGCCTATCACAGCTACTTCAGCACTACAAATGCCGAACTTTTGAGTACCCCCAAAGGGGGATTTTGCTCCATCTTTCACTCTGCTTGCCATCTCTAGCGGCACAAAGCTACTTCGATCCCCCCCGAAGGGAAAGACCGACGTAGCACCCACTGACAGGCACCTCCACTGCCCATCCCAGGTCTTGGCATTTCACAGTAGCAGTTCGCGGGCGTTTAACGCCCAGGATACTGTATGAAACCTCTCCTTTGTTTCCTCCTGCTTATACACTTACACTCCTTGCTTTCAAATTGTTATAATACTCTGAATTATGTGGTATAAGCACCCTGTACACTAGACTAGCTTTCCTTAACCGGCGAAGGAAGATAGTACGACATTGCACCAGCGCGAAGTACCCATGAATTGATCTCTACGGCAGTGTGCCAGCACTGTAAGTCCATAGCTTAGCACGTCCAGATACCCCACGGGAGGTTTGAGTCTCACCAACTCCAAGCGACGTTAAATAGTACAAACAAACAAACAAACCATCTCTCTGTGCAGAATGAGCTTTTAAAGCATGAGAATGAGGGCTTAAAGGAGGCTCTTCAACACAAAAAGAAGCACAAGAAGAAGGGCAAAGCTCTTGACCTTCAACAGCGCCAGGAGTATCACGGTAGCGCCGTCCACTGGTCTCCTCGCAAGCTGCATGAAGCTCGAGCTAGAGAAGTAGTACGGGAGCGAGATGAGATGGAGGAGAAACTCCAAAAAGCACGGGCCAAAAAGCAGTGCGAGGAGGCTCAACTGCAGCGTCAAGTTGAGCTCGAGGAGAAGCGTGTGGAAAGGCAGAGGCTCAAGGACGTCAGGGAGCAGGAGAGAGCTGAGAAAGCAGCTGAACGCGCGCGCAAAGTTGAAGCTCAACACCAAAAAAAATCTATCCAACAAGCTCAACAACGCAAGCGTAAAGCCTCACGAGTAGTCTTACCAAGTAACAAGCGTCAAAAACGCGCTGGCGCTGCTCACGCTGGTGTTCAAGCTGGAGATGAGCTATCTGCTACTCCAACCAAAGTCACATCACGTGGCGGCAACGTCAATCTCCCACAAAAATATAGATAGTACAAGTTAATCGCAAGCATCTAATTACTACAAAACTATATTTCTATCAATATTAAGCTATTGTGTGGCGCTGTACAGCCTCATTTTGAGATTGGGCATGTGGTGTTCTGCGGGGCACACTGTGAATCCGGGCACACTGCGCACGGGCACGTTATCCGGTTAGTCTCATCAAAGCTTAGCAGGCAGCCACGAATCATGACAATGTCAGGCGTCCCTCTTTGTCTCCCTCGTAGATGTTCAAATTTCGAATCCCCTATTTTTGTGCCTTTGCAATTGACCTCATCGGTGACTACATGCATGCGTTGTTCTTACTGGAACGCAAGTGCTATTCTTGTCCGTAGCTGTACGACTGACCCCCTGCAATTGGCCTCATTGAGCGGGATTTACGAACGGCTTCAGCGTTGAACAGTATTCGATGCAGGCAGCGGGACGGGCTGTAGATTGAAACTGCAAAAATGACTCTGGTGCCTGGCCACGGTGCCTGGACGATCGTCGGATGAACAGGTAGGATTCTGGCCCGAAAACCATCACGGGTATAAGAGTCGAACATTCTCTTGCTTCCTCATCAACCAGCCTCAATCACAGTCAGTCGCTTCAGCAGAAATCAAGATGCTTCTCCAATCCCTCTCCGTCGCTGCCGTCCTGGCAGCTCTTCCTTATACTCTTGCTCTTCCCAACGTCACTGCCAAAGCACTCCCTGCGGACTGCTCCTCTTACCCTCTCTACAACGAAGAGACTAGCAATGCAGGACTCTGGATCCCCAACCTCGCCAATAGCGATAATGCAGACATTGAGGGTTGGGGTGACAGTGATGTCTACTCCTATTCCTACAGCCCAGCAACTGGCCCAGTGATGCGATGAGGCTACGTAAGTCACCAAATCGATAGTCAAAGCAACGGTCCTGACATATGCAGATCACAATTGTCTCCAACAATCAATTCGCAAAGACTGCCCTACAATGCCAGTCCTCCCGCCTCCACGCCTACACCGACACAGCGCTGACCCGCGCCGGTGCCCCCACCAACACCACATGGACGCTGCTCTCGCTCTCCGCCTACCCATACGATGTGAGCCTTTTGTACCTAGTCGACGGCGACGCGCCCACCCTGTACGAGCACTACATTGGCGGCGCGAAGCAAGACGGATACTTCCTTGGCGGGTACAACACCACGACGTGGGGTGTACAGTGGCGGGAGGCCTCCGGACCGGGCAGCTACAACCAGCCGTTCTTCTACATGAGGCTGCTGCCCGAGGGACAGAGCCTGAAGGCCAACGAGACGAAGACGTTCATCAAGATCAGGTACTAGGGCGATTCACAGACAACTATATATCCGGACGAAGGAGTTTGCATATATTATATTTCATGTGGTTGCACTCTGTCACTTCAGAATGAATACCCCAGACCATTGCACAATCTAATGCCTGTCTTGGATGTCTTTGAACGTCTCGAATAACGTCCTTCCTCCAATCACACCATCGACCTCCCACTTCCCCAACCTGACTGAAAGACCTCGCAACCAACTAAGCTTGTCTTAAAAGTCCACAAAAGGTCGCATTACATACCGCGGCCTTCTCAAAAAGACCGCACCCGAGTTCCACCGAGCGGTAGAGCACGCTCTAGCTCTTTATTTGGAAGTAGTCCCAGCTAAGCATCGCCAAGCCTCGATGCGAGCCTCTCGAACGAGACGAGAGGCTGTGTCGCAGACGCGTATTCCCGCGATATGGCCGAAATATACGCAAAGATACTGCACGTAGACGGATAGCCATGTTAGCAGGTACTTCCCATGTCTTTAGATTCAGAAGGCTGTGGTGCTGTTCTCCACGAGTGTGAATGCGGAGAGAAACGGTTGGGAAGGCGCGAGTCAGCACGCGCCAGCACAATCCTTCGTTCCTGTAGCAGTGCACTCTTGAACTAACACGACCACAAACACTAACGCATTCCCTCCGATTCGAATCCTCGCACGACCGACCACGCGAAGAACAATGTCGGACGTGGAACACTTCGAAGGGCCAATCATATCCGTTCCGATCTATCACTGCAACTGCCTGCGCGTTTTCGTAGTGCACGCCACGTTTGCGGCGCACCAATCCCAGACGAGCTGTGCTGGGCTCTTTCTGACAGTCGGAGCGAGTCAAGATGGATTCTCGATAGTGCATTACCCCACCGCCACCTCCGACTTTTGACTTCGTGTCGCGCCCCGAGTCTGCCCCAAGATCGAGGCTGGGGCTGGAGAAGTCTCGGTAGTATTGGGGCGCTAGGGAAACGTTTGAATATCGCTGCAGCGCAGCATGCTCCTCGAGCACATCAACAGCGAAGCAGAACCCGCAAAGACATGAATGAGGCTCAACAACTGCCGACAATTCCCCCAGCACCCCTGCAGCAACGCATGCCGTGCACGCATGTCTACCGAGCCTTCTGACCAGTGACATGGACCAAGCTTTCGGGCGTGTCTTGTCAAAGCTTTTCCATGCACCTTGGACGTGCCAAGCAACGCTTAGCGCTCCGCTAGTCGCACGTAGCGCCGATGCTGGCGCAACCCCAGACGTTCCCGACACCGTCATTGGCGGGGACAAGACACTTTGCGGGGGCGCACGGGTGGGGACGTCACGCCGTGGAAGACCGACGGCCGCGGGTTGCACGCGACGCCTTATCGGGTGGCTCGATGAGGCGATGTAGGTGCCGATCTGTGCGGAGAAGTGCGTCGGTGTTGGGGACTGGGGGGAGGGTTAAAAGGTGGGTGGTTCCCCAGGTTGGAGGGCATCGCCATCTGCTGCGTTTTTTAGGCAGACGATCGGTTGGGTTTCTAGCTGAGCATTACACGCTGCTTCGCTGAGGTCTTGTTTCTTACAGTGCCCTGCGACTCGCACACTTCATCATGGCTGACGAGAAGTATGGCGCTGAGCAGCGCGAGTATATGCCGCCTGCTCACGAGAAGATGAGCGTCGGTCGCTATGCTGCGACTCGTATCACCACGCTCAAGCCCGCCATGGCCAAGGTGCAGAACCCGATTGCGCTGCTGCGCCTGTTGAACCGCCAGCAGTGGATGTTCTTCCTTGTCGCGTTTTTTGCGTGGTCATGGGACGCATTCGACTTCTTCACTGTGTCGCTGACAGTCGAGCCTCTGGCCGAGACGTTTGGGAAAACCAAGACTGGTAAATTTGTTCCTGCGATGTCTAGGATTGAGCTAATTCCCACGTAGACATCACCTGGGGCATCACGCTCGTGCTAATGCTGCGATCGGTTGGCAGTATCATCTTTGGTCTTGCTGCTGACCGCTATGGACGGAAGTGGCCCTTCATCATCAACAACGTCTTGTTCATTGTACTGGAACTGAGCACTGGGTTCTGCACAACATACGAGCAATTTCTCGGTGTGAGGGCGCTCTTTGGCATTGCCATGGGTGGCCTGTACGGAAACGCTGCGGCGACTGGTATGTTCGTCCTCCCCCACCTCATACGCAACACTGACCTCCCCAGCTCTGGAAGACTGCCCCGAAGCTGCCCGAGGTATCATCTCCGGCATGCTGCAACAAGGCTACGCGTTCGGCTACCTGCTCGCAACCGTCTTCGCACGGGCTTTTGTCAACACCGTCGGCCACTCATGGCGCCCACTCTTCTGGTTCGGCGCCGGTCCACCCGTCCTAATCATCATCTTCCGCCTCTGCCTCCCAGAAACACAAGCCTACCTAGAACGCAAACGGATCCGCGAAGAAGAGCCCAACGCCGCCAAACTATTCATGCAAGAAGGCAAACACGCCCTCCACAAACACTGGATCCTCCTCGTCTACCTCGTCCTCCTCATGGCCGGCTTCAACTTCATGTCCCACGGCAGCCAAGACCTGTACCCAACGATGCTCTCCAACCAATACAACTTCTCGCCCAACCGCGTGACGGTAACGCAAGTCGTCGCCAACCTCGGCGCCATGACGGGCGGCACGCTCGTCGGATACACATCGTCCATCGTCGGGCGCCGGCTGAGCATAATCGTCATGTGCGTCCTCGGCGGCGCACTACTGTACCCGTACACCTTCACCAGCAGCAACGCCGTCATCGCCGCGGCCTTTTTCCAGCAGTTCTGCGTCCAGGGCGCGTGGGGCGTCATTCCAATCCACCTCATGGAACTCTCGCCCGGCTCGTTCCGCACGTTTGTTGTTGGTACGTCGTACCAGCTTGGCAATCTCGTGTCCTCGGCCTCGTCCACCATCGAGGCCACCATCGGCACGCAGTTTCCGCTGCCGCCCAAGGGCAAGGTGAAGCGCTACCAGTACGGCCTGGTGATTTGTATCTTCATGGGCTGTGTGTATGCCTATGTTATCCTGCTGACGTTTGTGGGGCCCGAGTATCGCGGGCGCAATTTCGATGTCGCGGCCGATGAGGATCTGGCGGCGGTTACTGGCGTAGATGCAAAGTTGAGGAATGATAGTGTGGATGAGGAGGTCCGCAGGGAGGTGCATGTCTAGCTTCAATCACAGATGGGCTAGGGGAGGCGGATAGCCTATTGGGGGGGGGGGTACTGTGAGGCTTTGATAAATAGGGAATCTTATCATCCTCCATGTATAAACTTGTTTATCGTTTCTCCGCGCCCTGTCCGTACACAATTTTTATTTTAGGGTATAGTAGACATGCATCTGGTTGCAGTACCTAGCACACATACCAAGTCAAGCAACCCACCATCACCAACGTAAACCCCCAAAACATCCACATCCATCTCCACCTCCCTTCCCTCCCCGCCACGTCACCGCTCGCCACGTCGGCGTCGCGAACCAGCACAGTCGTCGGCGGGTAAGCGTAGAGTTTCTTGAATAGTCAATCTCCCAACACCTGCATCTTATGTGGAATCTTACACTACCCGGTTATGCACAGCAGCAGCTGAGCGTTTCGTGGCTGAGGAAGCGCAGCTGTGGCGATGGGGGGGGAGTGGGGAAGTGTGGATTCTATTCCTCACCCTATGCTTACGCTTATGCTTACGCTAGAGCACCAGAGCACCAAGCACCAAGCCCTCTATTGATCAGTCCAAGGCTACAACTACAAACCGACCCAAACCCGCACAAGCGCAGATTCGGTAACCCCCGACGACCTGGCTGCGTGGAGTTGTGGGTACTTCTCCAGGGCTCTTATCTGGTTAGAGTGGTGCGAGATTTGCACTGTCTTGGCTTCTGTGTTCTGGTCAACTGTTCTGGGAAAGGCTGGAAGGCTGGGGAAGATGGGGAGTGGTAGGGGAAGATGGGGAGTGGTAGTGTGTGAAGACTTGGATCTCGCGTGCAGGGTTTGTCTTTGTCTATACGGCAGTGTGGCGCTGGTTGGCCGGTGGGGGAGGAGGGGAGAAGGGGGGGGGTGGAAAGTAAATTAAAGTACTTAACGTACTCCACAAGCGAGCCGGTCACCCAAGCGAGCCGGTCACTCAATTTTACACCAAAAATTAAGATTTTTGCACCTTAATAACTCTACAACCAGATAATAGAATTGTCTAAAACTTGAAATACTATGCTGCATCTACGTAAAGATCAATTCTATAGAAGCGCTAGGATCCTGTATCAGTCGCACCGGAGTTATTAAACAAAAATCAAAATACAGGGATTATTTTAGCGTACTTTCTAATAACTCTACACACGTTAAGGATAGAGCTTAGATCTCCAGGGCAACTGATCTTGACATAGGTAAAGCATAGCATTTTGAGTTTTAGACAATTCTATCATCTGGTTGTGGAATTATTAAGGTGCAAAAATCTCAATTTTTGGTGTAAAATTAAGTGACCGGCTCGCTTGGGTGACCGGCTCGCTTGGGTGACCGGCTCGCTTGGGTGACCGGCTCGCTTGTGGAGTACGTTATAACGTACCTCACAAGCGAGCTGGCCACCTGCGCCAAGACCCTACCAAAATCAGTACTGTACACGACCGTAGAGCACCGTCAAGGATAGTAATTAAGAATCGTAATAGGCTATTCTACTCAGAATCTACTAATACTTCTTGCTTACACGTACGTGCGTTATGCCCTGCCTCGCCGCAGCGTCCACAGCGTCGTTGGCTAGGCTCACCTGCCTCAACGCGCACCCTCTTCTTTGCCTTCTTCCCATCACTACGCGCCTCAAACTCCTTAAGGGTCGTCAGTCGTACGCCCTCCTCAATCTTTAAGATACCCTGCTGCTGTATACGCTTCCTTTTATGCGATCTACGCTTGAGAGGTGGTGCTTGCCCTAGAAGATGATGATGAAGGGTGGGATCGACCAGCCCATCGCATTGATCCCTTGGATCACTGTAGTCCACTCTCAATTGCCCTGCTGAACGCTCTTTGGCCGTCCTCGACGCTCAGAACTAGTGACTACTGCTCCAGTTGATATCATGCCCATCATGAAGCCAGCCTCGTCAAAGTTGTAGGTGTCGTCATCAAGGATACCATACTTAGCCTTCATGTTCTCTACAAGCCGAAACCAGCCTTGTATAATCTCAGGATCCTCGCAGAGAGCTCTCTTATAGTCATATTTGCGATTGAATTTGACCTTGACCTCAGGGCGACGTTTGACAAAGTTTGCAGCCCAGTTCTGGCCAACAGGATCACGGTGACGCTCAGCCAGCAAAGAATCAGCCATATCCTTCACAGCAGCAAGCCGGGGCGGAAATCCTCGCGCGTCGAGGTCAAGGGTATGCTGAGTAACTACATCCTCCTCTGTCTTAAGGAGATTTATTGAGTTGGGCGTGCAATCGCGTCGATAAGGTCTTCCAGCAAGGCGATTACTGAGTGTTGCTCGAGAGACGTTGTAGATAGCTGCAGCACGTCTCTGGGATAGCGTCGCGTCGCGTTTGATAGCCTCAAGAGCAAGCTGTAGTCGAGCATCTTTTGAAGGTAGTAGGTTGTCTGGTTGTTGGCTCATCGCGATTATACTATGCGCAATAGTATGTTTGGTGGGGTCTTGGCGCAGGTGGCCAGCTCGCTTGTGTGGCCAGCTCGCTTGTGAGGTACGTTACAGTAACGTGGTTCACCAGTGAGCGGGCCACCCCACCGAGTGGGCCAGCAAACCACACCAAAGCGCCTACGCAGCGACGTAGCGCAACACCACAACAAATTACTGTACTGTACATAATAGCGTAATATTATTCAGAAGCGTCGCTATCATCTACGTCCTCTATTTCTACCTTGCAGGTGCGGGAGTTATGCCCAACCTCGCTGCAACGGCCGCAGCGTCTCTCTGCGCGCACCCTCTTCGCAGGCGTCTCGCCCTCCTCACGACTACCACCCTCCTTTTCAGCAATCAGGTCAGATACCTCACCAACTGTAAGAGTCTCCTCTGCGCGTATATACCGCCTTTTACGGGTTTTGCGCTTTGTAAGCGTATCAACAGCGTCTCGAAGGCGGCCTATTTCCTCCTGCACCAACACCATACTATAAGCTATCTGCTGAGCGCCTTTACTTAGCTGCTTGACCTGCTCATCTAATGAACTTGCTGGAGACCCCTGATAGTTTTGTATGCGATTTCGAATTAGCGTAGATTGCGCCTCTATCTCGCGGGCGTTGCGCGGTGTTTGCGCCTCCCAGGCGACAGTGCCTGGTGTAGGTGGCGTTGGCGTACGTAGCTGCACATCCAGCTTCGATAACACAACGTCAGGGTCATACGGGGCTAGCCCAGCGCCTCGAAACCCTGCGCGGATATTCTCTGGTGTAAATGTCTTCTCAAAAGCTGCTTTAAATGCTGGTAGGAAGGTTTCTTTGTCAATATGGTGGATGCGGCTGCGTGCCAAGAGCGAGATCCCGTCGCCATAGTGGCGCTTCAACAGCGAGTAGGGGACAACGTCAAGAGGCTGCAGGAGGTGCGATGAGTGTGGTGGCATACAGAGGGTAATAATCTTGTTCTCCTTGCAGTAGTCCTGGAATTCGATTGAGCAGTGGCTGTCATGGCCGTCAATAATGAGCAGCCTGTATGCCCCAGCAGAGGACGCCTTCGTATGGGCGTCGAAGTGCTTGAGCCACGCCAGCGCGACGTCGTTGTTGGTCCAGCCAGTAGGAGAGACTGTGACAACCCAGTTGCGAGGTAGACCAGTGAACCAGGAGGAGATAAGGACCTTGCCTGCAAAGATGAGGAAGGGTGGGATAATGCGCCCCGTCGCAGCGACGCCTTGGACCAGGGTAACCCACTCGCGATCGCCAGGCTGTAGTTTCTTCTGTTTCCCAGGTTTCTCTGAGCCTGTAACAACAAGCTGAGAGGATATCTTGCCCATCATGAAGCCAGACTCATCAAAGTTCCAGGTGTCCTCATCTACGATACCATACTTCGCCTTCATCGATTGAACCAGGCTGAACCAGGGCCGGATAACCGCTGGGTCTTCGCAGGCAGCTCACTGGCGATCGTACGGACGACTCCATGGCGTGCGCAGCTCAGGTGTACGCGCGATAAACCTATCAACCCAGTTCTTGCCTGTAGGCTTCCCGCCACGCTCTCGCAGCAGTCTATCAGCCATAGCTCGTACGTGTAGCTTCGAGGGCGGTACGCCACGTAGACTCTCGTCAAGTATCCGCTGTATAATCACCTCCTCTTCTAGCTTTGTAAGGCGCTTTGAATTCGGCTCGCAATCGCGTCGATAGCGTTTCCCGTCGCGTCGGTGTTGCACAGTTGTTCGAGGGACGTTGTAGATAGCTGCAGCGCGTCTTTCACTTTGGAACTGGTTTGATTGGATATCAGAGATAGCAAGCTGTATATCAGCTTCAGTATAGGTTCTGGGAGCTTTGTGTTGTTGCGACATTACGTGTTGTTGTCGCGAAGGCGCTTTGGTGGGGTTTGCTGGCCCACTCGGTGGGGTGGCCCGCTCGCTGGTGAACCACGTTATTCGTATTCATGCAAATAAATTTCCTAGACCAAGAACTTTTCTTTAAAAGGTAAAAACAGACCGCGCGCTATGCAAACACCATTTCCCCACACAATACAACCACATAAATGCTATGCAACACCCAACCGACTCGCAGCGCGCGAACTCCCCGCCTCACTCGTCTCGGTCAAGCGCTCCAGATCTGCCATCCGCAGCGCCTCCTCGACGCTATGCACAAAGTGGCGCGGCCCACCGCACATGTCCACGATGCCGCTTGCTTCAAAGAGGCGCCAGACCGGGCTGTGTGCAGGTGGGACGCGGCAGAAGAAAACACGAACACTACGTGCGCGATAGGACGCGACGATTTCAGACAGGACCTGTGCACCTGCGCCATCCAGGGAGGTGACGCCGTGGACGTCGAAGATGATGTTTTTGTTGTGTTCGCGGCGGCGGATGCGTGGGAGGGCTGGGTGGGCGGCGCCGGTGCCGTGGTCTTCGAGGCGGGAGAGGCGGCTGCGGAGGTTTCCTGTGTTGGCGAAGGTGAGGGGTTCTGGGATCTTGACGATGAGGCAGCCTTCGATGAATTCGAGGCTGCCCGGGTCGAGCTCGGCGTTGGCGAATTGGTTGGTGGTGCCGGGGACGCGGCCGAGGATCTGGATGCGTGGACGCACCGAGTGTTGGATCAGGCGCAGGATGGACAGGCCGATGCCGACGCTGATGCCGCGCTTGAGGTCCCAGATGATGGTGATCCAGAAGATGAGGCCCATGAGGAGCAGCTCGGACCAGCCGCGGATGCGCAGGAAGAACTTGATGTCGTGGGGGGCTTCCTCGACGAGCGAGTAGGCGACGACGCTGACCATGGCGCAGAGGACGCCTTTCGGAAGGTAGTAGAAGTACGGGAGCAGGAAGACGGTGCTGAGGATGGTGATGATGGAGAGGAAGATGTTGGACATGGGTGTCAGGCCGCCGGTGGAGGCGTTGACTTTGGAGCGTCCGTAGCCGCCAAAGGCGGGGAGTGCCATGAAGAGGCCGCCGGTTATGTTTGCGGTGCCGAGGGCGATGAGCTCGCGGTTCGCGCTGAGCGGGAGCTGGACGCCGTCTTTTTGGTGGTCGCCGGAGCCGAGGGATTTGGCGGCCACGGAGGACTCGAAGAAGCCGAGGAGGGCGATGATGAGGCCCGTGTTGACGGCGTCGCCGGCGTACTTGAGGTGTCTGGTGTCGAAGGGGAAGTGGACGGAGAACAGACTCCCGCTGGAGTTTACGTCGCCGAGGACGGCAAGACCGTGCTGGTCGAGCCTGTAGTGCCAGGTCAGGATGGCGGAAAGGACGACGACCACAAAGCGGTCCGGGATGTAAGCCACACCAGGGTAGCGTGGCTGCAGCCTCTTTTTGAACTCCCTGTGAACAGTCAGCGGCGTGTGAGAAGACGCTCCTCTTGACTTACCTGAAGAACATGATGATGCCAAAGGCCGTAAAGGACATGGCGCACGTGAGCTTGTGGGCACGGTGGATGTTGGTCACGAGGAAGACGAGCTTGTCCAGGGAGCTGCCGTGAGCCACGTGCTTGGCGGCCAGCCATGCAAGGCCCGTCTCAGGGATCAGCTGGTCGATGAAGATGACGACACCAATGGCGCTGATGAAGCCGCGCAGAAAAGGGCGGCTCAGGACGTTGTCGAGAAAGCCGAGGCGGAACAGGCCAGCGACGAAGATGAAGGCGCCGGCCATGCACGTGACGATGCCTGCAATCTCAGCATTCAGCCTGCCGTCGTGCTCGCCCGAGGCGCCCTTTTTGATATTCTCGCGCACAATCTCGCCGACGAGCAGCGAGCCCGGGGCCTCGGGGCCGACAATCATCTGCGGACAGGTGCCGAGCAGGCCGTAGATGAGCGGGTTGATGGCGAAGCTGTAGAGCCCGTGGACGGGGGGCAGGTGGGCGAGGTTGGAGGCGTAGGAGAGGGCCATGGGGATGTAGAAGGAGGCCATGGTGATGGCAGCGACCAGGTCGCCCTTGAGGTAGCGCCACTTGTACTGGCGGGTCCAGTTGAGGACGGGGACGTAGTATTGCAGGTACATGAAGCGCTGGCTCTTGATGCCGTGGCGCTCGGCGAGCCAGCGCGTGGTGCTCATCTTCTTGCGGTCGCCCGTGTTGAGGAGGCCGTCGGCGAAGGCATCGCCCAGCAGGGCGTGGGTGGCATCGGGGGCGTTGCCGTCGGCCGTGTGCGTGATGGCTGGGCACGCGCCGCCGAAGCTGTGGTCCGAGTGGATGCTGCCGGCGAAGCTGCCGTAGTTGCGGGCGAGGCCGGGGCGGGGGGTGTCCTCGCTGCCGGCGGCGTCGAGCAGGCGCGAGCGCACCGTGGGCTCGCTGAGGTCGAGCTCAAGGATGCCATCGTGCTGGGGGGCGTCGGCGAGGTCGACGGCGTAGGGCGCGGGGCTGGCGGGGTCCTGCAGCGGCTCGTCGCTGTAGTACGACTGGGACGGGCGGCGGTGCATTGTCTCCTCGGGGCTGCTGGAGCGGTCCGACGGGGCGTGGGCCTGGCGCAGCTGGCTGGGGGTGGCGGGCGCGTGGGCGTGGCGGGCGCTGGCACTCGACGAGTCGCGCGAGTGTCCCCTCGACGGCGGAGCGTCGTCGGCGGCCATGTTGGGCGGCATCGCAGGGCGCTCTCGGGGGCAGAGGGGGTTGCACAACGGCGCTGGGCGCTGGCCCTGCAGTAGCGCCGCCTCGGAGTCCAGAACGGAATCTCAAAAAATCGGCGGGAGTCATAGTGGACGCTGTCTCAACTCCGATTGCGCATCTGCAGCACCGAGTCTGTCTTTGATATTCTCGCCATTGACTTCACATTACCTTCATTGGCCTTCCTCTGTTCTCTCATCGCCCTCCATTGACCTCCATCGACCTCCCTGCCCTCCCTGACCTCCCCCCCCCCCATGTCGTTCCCCACGCTCCACGCCCGTGCCGAGGCCAAGCCCTTCGAGCACCGCTCCTGCCTCACGCCCACAACCACCAAGAAGCTGCTCGCCGCCGGCTACCGCGTCAACGTCGAGCGCAGCCCCACCAACCCCGACTACGAGCGCATCTTCAAGGACGGCGAGTTCGAGGATGCCGGCGCCACGCTCGTTGACGAGGGCTCGTGGACCCGGGCGCCCAAGGATCACATCATCATCGGCCTGAAGGAGCTGCCCGAGGAAGACTGGCCGCTCGAGCACACCATGGTCCACTTTGCCCACTGCTACAAGCAGCAGGCCGGCTGGGAAAAGGTCCTGGCCCGCTTCCCCCGCGGCGGTGGTGTGCTATACGATCTTGAGTTCCTGCAGGACGAGTCGGGCAGGCGCGTTGCGGCCTTTGGCTACCACGCTGGCTTTGCCGGCGCCGCCCTCGCCATCAAGGTGCGTACCGCTCTCTAGTCACTGCTCTCTAGTCACTGCTCTCTAGTCACTGCTCTCCGTAGTCACTGCCCCTCCAGCCACTGCCCCTCCACAACCCATGCCCCTCCACCCTCGCCCCTCCACCCTCTGCTCCTTCCACACTCCCCAGCTACTGCCACTGCTCTCCACTGCCACTCCTCTCCACAGTCCCTCCTCTCCACAGCCACTGCACTCTCCAGCCACTGCACTCTCCAGCCACTGCTCTCCAGCCACTGCTCTCCAGCCACTGCTCTCCAGCCACTGCTCTCCAGCCACTGCACCATCCAACTGCACTCGCCAACTGCACCCTCAACTGCACCCTCAACTGCTGACACCACCCCCAGACCTGGGCCTGGCAGCTCACCCACCCCAACGGCGAGCCCCTCCCCGGCATCGAGTCCTTCACCGACGGCCGCGGCTACTACAACACCGAGAGCGACCTCATCGCCCAGCTCAAAGAAGACGTCACCGCCGGAGAAAAGGTCGCCGGCCGCAAGCCCTCCAGCCTCGTCCTCGGCGCCCTCGGCCGCTGCGGCTCCGGCGCCGTCGACCTGCTCGAGAAGGTCGGCTGCACCGACATCAAGAAGTGGGACCTCGCCGAGACCAAGGAGCGCAGCGGGCCCTACCCCGAGATTGTCGAGTCGGACATCTTCGTCAACTGCATCTACCTCTCCAAGCCCATCCCGCCCTTTGTCGACCGCCAGAGCCTCCAGTCGCCCGCCCGCAACCTCAGCGTCGTCTGCGACGTCAGCTGCGACACCACCAACCCCCACAACCCCATCCCCATCTACAACATCAACACCACATTTGACAAGCCCACCGTCAAGGTCGACGTCGAGGGCGACGGGCCCACCCTGTCCGTCATCTCCATCGACCACCTGCCCTCGGCCCTGCCGCGCGAGTCGTCAGAGGCCTTCAGCAACGCCCTCCTGCCCAGCTTAATGGCCCTCAAGGACCGCCACAGCACCCCCGTCTGGCAGGGCGCCGAGAAGCTCTTCCAGGAAAAGGTACAAACACTGCCCGGCGGCGTGCCCAAGAAAGAGGTGTAGGAGGATATTCGGACCGAGTAGAAACGCATAGATTGACGCGACATGAATTCTGAAGTAAAATTTCCAGTCACAAATCCAGTGTCCAGGTATCATTGCTGTGCACCTCGTATAGTCTGCTAACAGATCTGCAATGCTAACAAGCCGGCTCCTCGCTGAAACCAACGAAGAGGACGGACTGTCCTGAACGTGCCTTGTCTTACGCTGGGTGCCTCGAAAGTAAAAAAACGTGTTGATTGGGTGAAAATTAGCCAAGCACATCTCCCTCCCTAACGACCATGAAGTTTTCCCACGCAATCTGCACGGCAAACTACATCGACCATCAAACCTCTCCTACCTGGACCTGCCATCCGTTCGTCGGGGAAAATGTAAAGCTTGCGAGTGCGAGGTCGGCTTGGTCTGGGGTTGTGAAGATGTTTTGTTCAGTGGTGTTAGAGGACGGGCTTGGGGGGTGGTGATATGCGGTCTGGACCCGTTTGACGAGTCCGCGCATCGTGGGATTGTAGGCGTAGTGAACGCATCGGGGGTTTGGGGTTTTATGCGGTGGTGAATGTATCATGGCGCTGGGGTTCTGGGTTTTTGTGTTTGGGCTCTGCCATTGTGCGCCGACTCGCTCGAACCGAATTAAACCTCGTTTACACTCCAACACCGGCCAGGTTGATGGAAAGATTGGTTCTGGAGCTGGGCTCGTTCGGGGGTGCAAGGATGGGGAGATGCAGATATTGTAGAGGGAAAGCCTGGAGGAAAGTTCTACGCATACACTATCTGTATACTTGAGCCGTGGATTAGGAAGATGCAGACCGACTCATCGCGCGCAGATGCTGATAGCTAGGTTTACGCAGTCCGAATACTTTGCAGCATAAGCGAAGCAAGTAGATACCGACACTGAGCCTGCCAAACCTCATTAATCGCATTTCAAAGCATCTTCTTGAACGCTTACAATGCCCTGCTTCTCGCTATTATTCAACACGACACCGCTCCACTGTTGCTTGCGGATACTGTTAGCTACGTGTAGGTAAGACTACTTGGCACCGATAATGCCGCACGGGAATGAAGATGCTGCTGGAATCTCACCATTTGTGGCCGCGAATATCTCGACTTTCGAATGCTGATAACGTAGATACTAAGCGAGTGAGCATTCTAAGCGAGTGAGCACCCCACCAACTTTCTATACCCTACAACTGTAAATCGACTATGGCTCCACCAAACGTAGCCCAACACGCCTCTTGTGAGGCTGATATATACCTTGCAATTTCAGTTCTTAATGCAAATCAAATTCAGACCGAAAAGCGCGCTGCAGAGACGTTTGAAGTCTCTCGCGCTACCCTCCACCGCCGACGCGCTGGCAAACCTGCTAGACGCGATTGCCAGCCCAACTCAAAGAAGCTTACCCAGCAAGAGGAGGAAGTGATAGTAAAGCATATACTAGATCTAGATCAACGTGGATTTGCGCCTACGTACGCAGCTGTACGTGATGTGGCTGATAAGCTGCTCTCGGCGCGTGGTGGCTCTCCTGTAGGCAGAGACTGGCCGCGCAACTTTGTCAAGCGTACGGACAGTCTCACGACGCGTTTCAATCGAGCGTACGACAGGCAGAGAGCTCTATGCGAGGATCCAGCCCTGATCAGAAGCTGGTTTGAGCTTGTGGAGGAGACAAAGGCCAAGTACGGCATTTGCGATGACGACGTCTACAACTTTGACGAGGCTGGCTTTATGATGGGCAAGATCACGACTCAGCTCGTCGTAACAGGGTCAGAGAGGAGAGGCCGGCCAAAGACTATCCAGCCTGGCGACCGTGAATGGGTGACGGCAATCGCTGCTATCAACGCTGCTGGCTGGTCAGTCCCGCCATTCCTCATCTTCGCTGGCCAGTATCATCTATCTGCCTGGTACGAGGAAGCAGAGATCCCACGCGACTGGGTGATCGCAGTCAGCGACAATGGCTGGACGAACAACGAGCTAGGAGTAGAGTGGCTGAAGCACTTTAACGCTCACACGAAGACTCGCGTTGTCGGTGCGCGTCGCCTGCTTGTCCTTGACGGCCATGAGAGCCACCACTCTCTTGAGTTTCAAGAGCTCTGTAAGGAGAACAATATCTACACGCTCTGCATGCTGCCTCACTCATCCCACTTGCTGCAGCCGCTTGACGTTGACTGCTTCTCGCCATTGAAGCGCGCGTACAGCCGTGAGGTTGAGAGCCTGATCCGTAACCACATCAATCACATCACCAAGCTCGAGTTCCTGCCAGCCTTTAAGGCCGCCTTTGTACAAGCCTTTACGCCAGCTAATATCTGCTCAGCCTTTCGAGGTGCAGGCCTTGTGCCTCTCCAACCAGACGTTGTACTGTCAAAGCTTGACGTGCAGCTGCGTACACCTACTCCAGTTGCTCTACCAGAGGCTCTCTGGGAGGCTCGTACGCCGAGCAACGTACGTGAGCTGGAGGCTCAATCAACGTTAATACGTGATCGCGTGCGCCGGCATAAAAGTTCATCGCCTGCCTCTATCATTGAAGCGATCGATCAGCTTAAGAAGGGCGCTGCGGTGATGATGCTCTCAGCTGAGCTGATGCGCGATCGGATCACCAGCCTCGAGAAGGCTAACGAGGCAGCGTCAGCACGTAAACAACGTAAGAAAAAGCGTGTACAGAAGCGAGGAGTGTTAACAAAGGGAGCTGGAGAGGATATACTCGCTCAACGTGAGGCTGATTAGCAGATTTCTCGTAAAGAGCGTTAGAGAGGAGAGCGATCAGGCCTCAACCGCCAGGCTTTAGCGCGCTGCAAGAGGTGCAGAGAGACTAGGCATAACTCACGTACGTATAAAAAAGATACTTTAGATACTGCTTAATGTCTAATATTAATATCTAACGTAATCCACCATCGAGTTGGCCACTATATGCAGCTACCTACTGTACAACCTTAATATCTCAACACCACAATAAGATAAAATAGTGCACTATAGCTTAGATTAATCGCCTTATCTAGCTGCATCTTTCTTGCACGTGCGCTTGTTGTGCCCTGCCTTACCACACCTCCTACAGTGGGGAATACCCCTATTGCTAACACCTGCCTGGACCTTCTCTATACGCCTATCTACCTTAACCTGAGCCTCAGCGTCCCTTTGGGCAATTATTTCCTCTGCCTCTGCCTGTGATAGGTTACCACCCTTCTGAATCCGCTTCTTCTTTCGCTTCTTACGCTCAGAAGCAGCGTTGTTGACTGCTTGAAGCTTGATTACTTCACTAGCTAAAAGCACCTGTGAATGTGCTAGTATTACAGCTCCTTTCTGCAACTGTTGCACCATCTCAAGTACTGATTCTTGTGATGAGCTCCGGTGGTCTCTTATCCTCTTTTCAACCAACGTTGATTGAGCCAAAATCTCAGCAGCGTTGCTTAGGCTGCCAGAGGGTTGACCCAGGTAAAGGTGGTGTTGGCGTACGAGGCTTCACATCGAGCTTTGATAGCACTGCTTCTGGGTTATGTGGGACTAACCCAGCTGTCTTAAATCCAGCTTTAATGTTGTTAGATGAAAAGGCATCCTTATGAACCTCCTCATACGCAGCCAAGAACGCCTTCTTGTCGATATGGTTGATGTGGCTGTTTGCCAAGACATTGATTTCCTTCTTGTACGCACGCTTCAAGGCGGCAAAGCAACCCACGTCAAGCGGCTGGAGGATATGGGAGGTATGAGCAGGCATACAGAGAGTAATGATCTTGCTTTCCTCACAAAGGTCTTGAAACTGGAGCGATTGGTGGCTCTCGTGGCCATCGATAATAAGCAGTCGGTAACCACCCACTGTACGGGCTGTTGTATGCTGGATAAAGTGCTTCAACCAGGCAAATCCAATCTCGTTTGTAGTCCAGCCATTATCGCTGACAGCTATTCTCCACTCCTTGTCTTGTTGGTGATACCAGGCTTGGTTGTGGTGCTTTGCTTTGAAGATGAAAAAGGGTGGGATACCCCACCCCATGGCGTTGATTGCAGCAATCAACATTACCCACTCACGATCACCAGGTTGGACTCCAAGTGGCTTAACACGTCTCTCAGACGCAGTTACCACCTTGACCGACCCCCCAACACCCATTTGGAAGCCTGTCTCATCAAAGTTGTAGGTATCTTCATCCAGGATCCCATACTTGGCTTTGACGTTGCGTACAAGGTCAAACCAGGGACTAATAATAGCCAGATCGATGCACAGGACCCTCTGGTGATCCCGAAGTCTGGTTACCTGAGACTTGACATCAGGTCTCCGGTTAACAAGACGGTATACCCAGTTGACCCCAACCTCACTACCATCACGTACGGCTAGGAGTTGATTGGCCATACTGCGTACGTGGGTGAACGTAGGGGCAAACCCTCGCGCGTCAAGCTTCCTTATGTATTGTATAATCGTCTCCTCTTCGTGCTTTGAAAGCTTTGATCGGTTGGGCTGGATATCGCGTCGTGAAGTTTGACCAGCGCGTCGGTTGGAGAGCGTGCTTCGAGGAACGTTGTACGTGGCTGCAGCGCGCGCTGACTCATTGACGCGTCGGATTTCATTACTTGGATAGCAAGGATGACTCTATCTTCACGGGGAAGTAATTCAAGATTAGGTTGTTGAGACATCACGATATAATGTAGGTAGTAGGTTGAGTTTTGGTGGGGTGGCCAACTCGATGGTGTGGCCAACTCGATGGTGGATTACGTTATGTATTTTATCCTGACTTGGTTGAGGTGCGCAGCTTTAGAGGTGCTGAAAGTTGGTAGGGTGCTCACTCGCTTAGAATGCTCACTCGCTTAGTATCTACGTTACGCACACGCACGAGTATGCTCGACTATGGCATGCAGTGAAGGGGACTAGTGGTACTGCTGCGTCGGCGCTGGAGCTGGGATCCGAGTCGAGGCGGTAACGTAGTGATGGGATGATCGATCGAATACACAGCGATGCGGATGGGTTTGAAACGTGCTGCTAGCGACGTTTTCTTTGGTGGTCCGGCGGGAGGCGATGAAGCGAGTAGTCCGACCGAGTAGGTATGGAGAAATGCGTTTGCTTTGTCGGCGATTGGTTTTTGGCTTCTTTCTGCGGGAGTGGAGTGGAGTGGAGGGGGTTGGATTGTGGATACTGCTTGTGAAGCTGAGATGAAAGTTTTGTGCGGCGAATCCCGGGGGGGGGGGGTTGGATGCGTGGTGATGTTCTTACTCGACAAAGGTGTGTTTGCAGATGTATTGATATTGCACTCGATAATACGGTTTCCACTACACATCCTACCAAACTTTCTGCCACACTCGACACCACACTCGACACCATACCCACCCCTTCACAGCCCTCACCATCCTCTCCTACAAACTTTGGCAGCCGCCCACGCGCCCGCAGCACATCCATGGCGTAGAACATTTAACAGTGAAAAACAAAGTGGGTCGCAATATCAGTACTCGTAGGACATGCAAGATCCAAGATCGTACTGCAGACGGAATCTACGCCGCAGACTCATCTCACATTAACAGTGCTGGGGAGATGGCAAGATGCAACCAGCTCCATCGGTATTGAGACGCAACACCAGCTGGAGTTGTGCTCCACTCCCCTCGTAATGCTTGGGAAGTGGGTCTGGGGAGGTGAGGAAGGGTAGGGTAAGGGTTGGGGCGGGGGGAGTGTGAGTGTGAGATGTTGATGAGCGCTTGAGAAACGGTGCGAGGCTTGTAATACTCGACACGTATATGTTCGTGGTAGGTGTATGTGACATTCTACTCGTTGCTCGTTCAGCTATTCGAGGAAAACGAAACGAAATGAGCATCTGGACATCTGCGGACTGGGATCGATATCCGACGTCACCACTCACACTAGGTATACACAGGGCAGGTAAGCGGGCGGTGGAACGCTCTTTCAAATCCATCGAGAAGATATCTTGTTCGCAATTTTACACCGCCTAGCTCGCCCCTTGAACGCCAGGCCAGGTCAAAAGGGAGATAGATTCGAGTAGACTAGACTTGAAGGATGTCGGCCACTGATTCACAAGAGCGTTGGAATCATCGTTGACAATTGGTGCGACTGGGGAATGGAGATTACCAGCTCGGGAAAAGGATTGTCGTTTTCTGGGGGAAGGTGAATGGCATGGCGCTATGATGCTGGGTTGGGTTGATTATGAGGAGGGAGATGATTGGGTGGTTAGAGCGTCGAGTGGAATCGTGGGTGATGTGTTGAGGCTGGGGTGTTGTGTTGAGGCTGTGGTTGGATTGCTAGGAAGGGGATGTGTTGAGTTGGGATGCGCATGTCTCGGCTGTAATGCCTTGGATTTTATTTGAGAGTGAGGAGTAGGTTTGGACAGGGATACTGTAGAGTAGGGTATAAATGGGTATTTGACCAGGAAGAATTGGACAGGAACGTGCTATATGCTGTAGGCATGAAAACAAAATCAAGGTAAGTGTACTGTTTTAGTAGGTTCTTGAGAGCGGTATATCACAGCAGGTGTGTATTCTCAACTCCACAATATTAATTGCTGGAACTGCGACATATCAACCTGAGACACAGATATCCTGTCCTGAACCTGCTAACAAGGAGCGAAGCGTCCACACTTCAAAAGCAGGTGTACTTTGACACAGAGTACGAGGCACCGTGTCCTGGCTAGGCAGAGATGAGTAAAGACTGCTGCTTGTTCTGAGTGTAAAACAAATGAAGGTAAGTACAGTATCAAAAGGAATCCTGCAAGAGGTATTTCATAGGAGCAATGTATCTAAAGTTTACATTCTAAACAGCTAGTAACAAGCCACACCAAATCGACCCCAAACCCACCTAGCACACAGCACCCTTAGCATCCCCAACGCCTCCCCGAACCTCGCCGTCCCTAACCCGCCCCATCCTCACCCACAAGCACACCAAAACACCCACCTTCCACCCCAGCCACACATCAACGCCCCGTCCACCTCAAACCCAGCCCCCCCCCTCCACCCAACCGCCCGCATAGCAACCACACACCAAAGCGCAACAGCTCAAGCGCCAGGCGGGCAACTGCGCACTCGAGCGGGATACCACACGTACCGCCACGGAACGCTGCGTGCCATGTCGAGCTCGACTGAGCGACGACGATGGTGAAAAAACCGTTTCTGGCGCGCACTGGAAGCGAGAGCGTGCGCTGGATGAGAGGCCTGTGTCGGGGCTTTGGTGGATGGTCGTGGGATGTAGGAGGGCGGGTGGGTGATGGATGGGTGAGTGCAGAGGTGGTGGAGGAGTGTTGGGTTGCAGATATGTTGGGGGAGGCGTTGAGTGATGTACGAAGGGATTGGGTTGTTACAATGAGGTGAGGTTGTGGTCTGTGATTTCTGCGGGACCGTTGGGGGCGGAGATGTCTGGGAGTATGGTGGGAGGGAGGGTTCTGTCTCCATCACGCTCGGTGATGAGGTTGTGAGCCGCTGCTCAAACACTGTCCTACGTGATACTCCCTTCCCGACCATCTGCATCAAAACCAAGGTGTCTTTCGCAAACTGTACAACTACCACCGTCTACCTTCAAGTCCACTCCAGCTCTCCACACGCCAACCCCCGCCCTTCTGGGCTGACCAATGCATGTAATACCAGGATGCCCTCTCACACAGGGCCTCGCTTCACGAACTTCAAGACCAACCTTTGTCAGCGACCTGGCTGAGCTGAAAGATGAGCCACCCCATCAATCGTACATGATCCCCCTCTCCGTATCCAGAACTCTAATCACATGCAGCGCCCGCTCTCAAAACAGTCGCCCATCGCATCGCACGCACATCGCAATCTTGACCCTGCCAATAACGGCCTCTATCAAAACCGTTGCAGCTCTCCACAATTGTTGCAACCGAGCCCATCCGCATCGCGTATATCTCCGAGCCCATTCGTCTTATCTGCGTGCTGCGAGCCGCACTCACGTCTATCCGTGAAGTGTTCCAATCGTGGAGATTCGCAAAGCCCGCGAGTGCTTCAGCGAGTGCTGCATGCACATGACTCCCAGAATCCTTCGGCAGGTGGTCGACGAGTCGCGCAGCTTCGCGGTGCCGATTACAGCAACGAAGGATTGGGGATGCGGACGTACTGTATTGCAGATCACAGCCGTATGCCCAATCCCATCACGTCGCTTCGAATTCTGCGTACGAAGATCCCTCGCATCCAGGCCTTGAGCTGTCTCCTTTGGATATGGCATCATCAAGGCCGTGTTTATGCATCTGCAAACTTTGATAGTCGGATAGTCGGATGATTGCCTCGTTTTCCATTCGTGCCGGCGTGGATGCCCGTTGCGGATCCTTGGCCGCGGAGATCTTCACGAATGCAGATATTCCTCATTGCTGCATCCGTAACGTCCGTTTCTCAAACAGTGATATTCAAATCTTTCCGTCATCGCCTTACCAAAACTGGGTTCAGCTCGTAAGAAATGGGTGTCATGCCACGCGCTCATCTTACGACTCCCACGCGGGCAAACCGAACCTAGCTCTCCACTAACGGTCGCTCACCCGTGGACGTGCTGGGCTCGTGCGATGTCCAGTGCGGCAAACCGTGCGGCCCAGAACAAGAACACCACTCGCCAAACGGTGTCTGCAGTCGCCCAGAACCAGTTTGCATTGACAAAAGGAGGTGCCGCGGCAGCCAGAAAGGGTTGCAGTGTGGGCTGATCGACCGGAGGGCGTGCTGTGAGTGGCTGTACGTGTCGTGTCTGCACGCTTTGCACGCGCTGCAGAGGCGCTGCGTTGTCAGACGCCTATCAACACCCTTAGCTTACCCTCCCACCGGCGTTATGCCACGCGCTCGCAGTGCGTCAGAAACGCCAACGGGCTTCGCGAACAGCGTACGGTTCTTCGTTTAAACCTTGCATACCGCGGCGGTATACCGGCGACACAACACTGACGCCCAACCGCCTGCCTTGTTTCTTCGGTCGGGAGTACAGTTGCTCCGTGAGGCCGGCGGGATTTTATTGTTACAGAGGTGCGTGAAAGATGTAAGCCCTCTGTAATGGCGCCTCCAGGACCACAGCGATGGTCTTGGGACCAAAGTGCTAGGTGTTGAATCCTGGGCTCAGAGGATTGGAAGCAGGGGCAGGTGGCCGTGCCGCTCGGCCACTGTCCCTCACCCGCGACTTGCAGTCTTCAGGCTCGTACTCGTAGCTCCACAGCCAACCTCTTGTCCATCAGGCAACATTGCCTTGTGCCCATCGCTCGGAGGTCATTGTATACAGAGCTGTACAAGCCATTGAGCTCCGTCCGCCCACTGTGCCTCGACGCTTCGGGTTCTCAATCTCGGATAGTGATTCGCCTAAATATAACTAGCGTTTTCCAACGGTTATCCCTACCTCGTGGCTTTGTGTTTCGCTTCGTACCCCGCTACCGTGTCATGTTCAGCCTCCCTGCAGCCCTCGTCTTCAGCTCCCGCCATGATCAGGAAGGGATTGCGAGGCGGCCAGGTTGCTGCATGCGGCAACAAGAAGCGAATATGCGTGAGAGTCTTGGAAAACCTCAGGCGTTGATGTTTGTACGTACAGGCAATAGACGGCGGTCCGAGATTTTGCGAGTCTTGACCTCCGGGGCTTCCCCGGAGCCCTCGTTGCTGGCCGCCGTAATGAGCGTGTCATACGTCGCCAGGCCTTGCTTTGTATAACTGCAATAGAAATAGAACCTCAAACATTGAACAGGGGCTCGCCCACCCGAGGGCAAGGACTTAGATTGCTGTTGCGCTGCTGACTCGAATAACACTGACACAACCCATCGCACAAAGCATGCGCATTGGCGGCAAAGACTGACAATTCGTTTGCCAAATGCACAGTGTAGTTGTAGATGCAGGCAACTTAAAGAGGCAGGTCACAGACTAGGCCAGCTGCGAGAGAAGGGTTCAGCGGCCCGCGTGGCGGCGTGCAGCTCTGGTGGAGATGTTGAGAGATGAGCCTTGTTTCGGGTCCCCAAACAAAGGTACTCTGCCTCGTCTCCAGTGTTTGCAACAACAACGAGAGTACTATGCCGCGTCTATCCCTTGCGCATGCATGCAAAATTGCAAAGCAAGAATTAAGTGCCCCTCGAAGCTTCGCGTGTGACCTTTCGCCTGCGCTAGAACATTGTTTCTCCGCCCTTCGACCTTCTCATACGTTCTCGGAGCTGTAGTGCTGCACCCACCCGTGTCGTTCAGTGCTAAGTCCGTGGTTTTGGGAAGCCGTTTGCCGCTCTTCCAGTTGGTCAACAGATCTGACCAAAGTTGAGAAGGATACCTCTGAACAGATTTCGTGCGTCCCTTGTGGGGATACTTGGAGAACTGCTGCAGTAATACCGGTTACTTACTCATGAAGTACAAGGGCAGGATCGTCAATGGAATCGTCGTCAACATACGTTTGTTCAGCTGGGGCATGTTGATAGTAGGATCGCAAAGGCCGTGCATTCACTACTGCTGGGTCGTGTAGTGTCACGGTCTTGCAAAGCCGTGT